>OY992896.1:68211923-68936923 GCA_963921405.1 Cepaea hortensis
GCCGAACATGATTATCTACATGACACATGATGATGACTAACAATTCAACAGAAATGAAAAGTAGTAAGGCTTAGCTTTATTGAGTTCCCACTGATAACGTCATGGAGTCGTCGCTGGGGAAACGGAGTTCTTGTTTTGTGCGACGCTTGTGGCAGGTCGCTCTATGGAAAGACAGCGAGACATATGGGATAAAACCTGTTGCAATGAAGTTGACACTTTCACCTTTAAACCATGCATTCCTGTTTTATCGGATATCTGAGTTTCGGATATCGTATGTAGCAGATCGCCGAATACAGAACCCCCTGTACCGCCACGAGGAGCAGTAGGAGCGAAGTTGTACACTCAACGGTCAACCCGTCTAGTCGTGTGTACCAGGTTGACAAACACATTTGAGAGCTGCAGATGTATTACTTTACAGTTATGAGACAAAGGTGTGCATCACCACTAGGTCTATGCATTGTTTATTTAGTAAGCACATTCAAACAGGTAGAACGAAGACTGGAATCACATTAAAAATGTTGCATGGGCTTTGCATGACATCGCGAACAACCCCAAATCACATGTCGATTATCTTGGGAATTTTACGTTTAGTAGTTTGCCATTTCTCGTTCCGTTGCGAAAGGCGTTACGAACGCAATTCATAATCCCGCATACCGCGCTCTAAACACAGCTGCGGGCGATTTGGAAGCAGACCGCTTTGCGTTGGTATCCCATACAAATGTACGAGTGCTGGTCGTCAAGAAAGCAATGGCAAATTACTGAACGTAAATTAGTCAAGGCATCTCGGGGTTGACTGCAACGTCATTTAAAGGATATGCAACTAACTTGTTACAGTTTGCCATTGCTTTCTGAATGAAAAGTCAACCTCCAAGTCTAACTGACCGGTGTAGGGAGTGAAACACCGCCAGGGCACCGGAAATTTAACCGCAAGCTCATTAACCTAGCGGCCACGAAGACCTCTTAACTCCATATTGGAGGGGTAGCAATAAACAGTAACAGATACACAGACGATTGTTTTATTAACCGAACCATCAATCAATAGGGTGCCGTCTCCACAATGAAGGTTGGCTGCAATGGATCTCCAACACTGCCTGTCTCTCACCCTGACTGTACACTCTATCAGATTAACGTTCGTCAATCTCTTGATGTTATCTTCCCTCTTGTATCGTTGAATACCTCTTGCTCGCTTACCCCCAGCCTTGCCCTCTAGTATGATTTTTATAAGAGTATTATCTCTTTTAACGTGGCCGAATTATTTCACTTGCCTGTTTTTGTTTCTTTCATCAACTCTGTTTTCCTTCCCGGATTTTCTAGGACCTCTGTATTTGATTGTTTTAGTTTCCATGAAATACGACATTTTTCGTCTGTATATCCAAATATGCAGGGCCTCTATTCGACTTTCTAGTTGCCTGTTCAATGTCCAGGCTTCCGCGCCATACAATAGTGTTGAATATACGTAACATTTGACAATTCACATTTTAATGCATTGGTAATCTCTCTAGATATTAATGCTGATTTCATGCTTTTGAAAACATTTTTGGCCATTCCTATTCTCTTGTTGATTTCTATTTCACTTCTGCCATCGTCTGTTATTATATGTCCAAGACAGGAGAAAAGTGTTACTTGTTCTAGTATCTCCACGTTTACTGTGATGTTCATTGATGACCTTTCTTTTCCACTGCTAATTGTCATAATTCTCGTTTTTTATGTTAATGTCTAAGCCACATTCTTCACTATGTCTGTTTACTTGTTCCACTAGGTTGTGTAACTCTTGTTCGCATTCTGCTAGTCACGGAACCATAGCGGAGTTAATTGTAAACATTATGAGATTAAAATGACTGGATAAAACAATAAAATAAACAAAAACAATGGTTATCAACACTGACAGCATCAAGCCACTTTTGAAAATTAATGTGAATGGAAAGCCACTTGTGCAGGTCAACAGTTTTTCTTACCTATATCAGTAACGTTTTAAACTACAACCAAGAAGACTAAACGTGCAAGTCCCCGGCCAGTACCACCGAAACCCAGATAGATTATATTTTAATATAAAGAAGATGGAGATCAATCATAGTATCGGCAAAAACCTTACGAAGTGCAGGCTGTGATATAGATCATCAGTTATTAATAGCAGACGTAAAAGTAAAACTGAAAAAGCTTACTGTCACAGTCCTAACTATCTCTTCCTTCTAGCTCACTGGACGTGGACAGGCAAATTATAACATCCAGGACGTTTACATACACCAGTTACAATAACTGCACTCGAAACTCGCAGGAGCAGTCTCCTGTACAACCTTTATTGCATAATACAAAAGGGTAATATCATGTAAAGCACACCTTGACTCAATACACCTTTAGCTCACGCTTACTATTGAGTAATCATTCGACACACGCGGCTAAACGCTCGCACACATGCACCTGGGCGATATGTACACACTGTCGCCCTTCTAACCATTCGCAATCACATTCTCGCATCATCCCGCACATATCACAGCTAGTACATTCCTCGAATCTCAATACACAACGTCCATCTCATCTATCTGCCACAACGCTATCGTTCGATCGTTCTATCTCTCGCTAATCTCAATACGTCCGTCTCTATCCGCTGTCTCACACACACTGACTCCTCTCCTCTTCGCCCTTCCCGCATCACGTGGGTCTGTCCACGGGCTTCTTGGCTGACCTTCCGTCAGCCAAGCCGTGGCGTCTCCTATTGTCCTTGACCTCAGCTATTGCACTATTGCTTAGGTCCTTACACACATACAGGACCCTGACACTCCCCCCCCCCCCCCCCGCACAACAAATGTGGCACTTTCTTTTAGAAATGTGACACATTCCTAATATTGATAGATCTTTTTAATCTTGTCAGGGGACTGTGTGATCACTGGTATACGTTTGTGTATATTATTACGTTTGTCTTCTTCGAGATTAACCGTCACTATTGTTCTCGTTATTGTGTGGTCCGGCAATTGTTTTGATTGGTTCCAATTACCACATCCCGTTATATTTTTCAATACCTATTCCGTGACATTATCTCATGTTCATGTTTTACAATCGATTCCCTGTGCTTTATCTTCTCGTAGTTATTGAGGCTATGCTGGCTTAAGGATTCACCATTGATTCATGCCCGTAATAAGGCTACAATATCCTCTTGCAGCATTCTTAGCTTTTCTCTCCATTCAGACGTGGTCTATAATTACTGCACCATATTCGATTCTTCCTATGAGCACACCATGTCACTGTCGTGGTCATGGTTCGAATACACTTAATGTATGAAATAGTTCCTCTCAAAACTTTTTGCTGTTTGACCGTGACTAGTTTCCCTTTATGGGCACACCTCATTTACTGTTGTGGAGAGTCATTATTGATCTCTTTGGTTAGTACACCAATGTTTGTATGTTCATTTTTGTTACAATATTGTTATATTCGTTTTGTAACATTATTGCTAAGCGTCATTCGCCGGACCCTCCACCATACGCGAATGCAAGTTTTGTAAAATCCACGTATTAGGACTGCCAGGCGTTGATTCTCAGCATTACACATCATATATTTTTCAGTTATACATACAATTATCTCTAACTATCACATGCTACCCATCTAAAATACTATAATAATAAAATTACACATTCGATTTTATACAATTAATACCTTAACACTAAAATGTTCATTGTCCTTGCCTTTATACAGATAATGTTCTTGTCCTGTGGAAATTCTACACAAATAATTTGATCACTGGTGTTAAGTGTTCATTGTGAAGTTTCATTGCTTGGTCTTTATTCCTTCACACGTTACATTGTCGATGTCATCTTATCTGTATGCCGATATTGTTCTGTTATCTGTACAGTGTCATGAATTTATACCAAGTTTGGATAATATACAAGTCACTTCTGTAAAATCAGTATATTTCACTTTTGTGCAATACGTTTTGATGTCTTGAGTTCTGTACCATTTCTGTTGAGTGTGGCCATGGTACGTCTGTTCGTAACTGTTTCTAACGTAATTCATAGGTTGGCTTTTGGATTATTCACTTGGCCACTGGGAATGGATTTCTGTATCTGTGTTGTTCTGTCGTTGTTGGTGACTTTCAAAATGTGGTTCATACAGATACTTGTCTCGATTCGTTCTTTGAAAAAACTCAGTATGGGTAAACTCACTGTTAGATACTTGAAATCAAATGTTGAGTCTTATTGTTCTGCCGTTGAAAACTTTTCCGTTGATGGAACTTTTATGTTGGTATATACAATGGAGTTTTTGCTTGTATCATACCGCTGGAGTCGTACACCAGACAAGGCAATTCTGGAGTTACTCGATCTAAGGATATAAATTGGGTTACGGTTAAAACCAATTTTCCGATAGGTGGGGATTTACAAATTTAATGTTGAGATCATTTTGAGTGCTATCTCCAAACATGCACTCGTACATGTTTATATACATAACTCAGTTCAAATAATAATAACATGACCAGTATAGTTTTGAAATGTGATTGTGCACGTTTATATACACACATGCAATTGGTATATGCCTTACAAAGTGTGTAGGTCATTTTCTTGCTGATTTCTGTCAGTAATTCCACCGACTGATGTTTTACATTGTTCAGCATAAGTATGTGTTTGAGTTGTTTTAACCTTGTAATTGTTAGTGGCAGTAACAGGTTTTGATTCACAAGTACTGATGTTAGTATCACAGTTAGCTGGTTTGTCATGAGTAAAATCATCCGTGTTACACAATGATGATGTGTGAGTAACACTGTTAGTGAAGTCATTTGCTCTATATTAAATAGGAGTAGTACGAATAGCATCCTCCATTGTGTGCATTTTCGTATGTGTGTAGTTAAAAGAAGGTATAACATACACAATGGTGTCTTATGGCCTTTTTCATCACTTGTAAAATGCTTGTCATATGTGCATTCTTGTCTCTGTGGATACCCACTAGTTTCTGTTTTCACTTGTTGTGAGAGAGTAGTTGAGTTGGTCTGGTGTGGTACCTTGATCTGTTCATCATCTTGTTGTATGTTAAATGATGTGTTTATGGCAGCGTTTGTTGGGGTATTAACTTTCTGCCAGGTCTGGATTTCGGATTCTGTGTGGTCTATTACATTTGTTACATTTCCAATTAATAAATCGCAGCATGGGTTGTTTAATAATGCTCAAGTTGCTCTGCCTGATATGAAAGGTGATTTTATATTGGCCCATGCCATAGGATATTTCTCTATTGTTCCTGAAAAAGTTCTGCAATACACGTACTCATCTAAGTAGTCTTTAGGATCTGCTAGGGTCTTCCGAAGACCGATAAGACAGGACCCTGTGTCGCGTAAACATGTGGATAATGTGTCATTAATGTATCCCTGATGTAATGTTAGTTTTCCTATTGACAGTCTGGATGTGTTGTTCATTTTATTTTTTTCTTGTGGAATATTATCATCTTTTGTCCAGTTGTCAGGCTGAATTATGTCAACTGAATTATTGAAATAATCCTCATTGATAATTGTATGGTAGGGTGTGGAGTCTATTGGGTTAACCCCAATATGTTTCTTTGCTGGAATGTCTGTTGTAATGTCTATGGCTGCCTTTGCTTTTGCTGTTTGTAATTGTTTCAATCCCTCACATTCAAAGCGTCTGTGCCCAAAAGCTAAACAAAAATGACATATGGTTCTATATTTCTTCTGATTTGTCTTTCCCAGTTTTTGTGCTATAATAGTGTTCAAATATTCTTGATAAGTGGGATTTTTATCACACATCGAATTTCCTGTGTGTGGAGTGTTACAATGTTTGCACGGTACTGGTTTCGTTTTTTGTAGTTTGTTTTGACACTCCGTGGCTGAGGATGCAGTTGCCCTGACAGTGCTATTTTGTGGAGTGTTCTTCCCTGCGTCTTTAATTTGGTTGTAATATTCGCAACATTTCTGTAGTAATTGTTGGATTGGCTCTTTGTTGTGCTCTTCTAAATATTTTCCGCATTCAACTGGGAGTGTTGCTTTAAGTTTTTCTACTACTAAGAAATTTATTATTTCCTGATTGTTGTCTGTATGTCTAATTTCAAATGTTAGCTTCTTGTAATAGTCTTCTATTTCCTGTATATACTGGGTGAATGACTTGTCTGGGGCCGGTTTCAGATTTTGTACCTCTAATTTTAGAGTGTCGAAGTAGTTTACATAGTGTTTTAATATGTTTGTTTTATAATATTCATAGTCTGCCCTTGACAAATCTGGTATGATCTCTCGTAGTTTGTTACTTTTTATTGGGACGAATCCCCTATACCATGAATACCAATGAGCTTTTGGAATTTTGTAGTCTTGCATTTTCTTTTCAAATTCCTATGTCCAATCCCGGATTAGGTTATTTATCTTATTCCACTTTTCATAGATCTTCAAGTTTTCTTTGAATTGTGCTCCTGTAGCTTCGAAATACCTCTGCAATTGTCTGTAATGTTTTGTGCCCCAGATTTCTGATCGATCTGGACTGTGTTCATCATCTGACATCATTTTCTGTTAATTAATATTTAACTCTACATCTACTAATGATGATATTTATACAAGCAAATCAAAGGATGCAGATTTGGGTAATTAGCAATCAAAATTAATCAACTTATCTTTATCTGCTGTTTACTCGAACGCTTGATTTACAGGAACATGGTTCTTATGGTGGTTACGCTTGACCTCTTCTGGTTACGTCGTTCGCTTTGTAGAAATGAAACCTGCTGTGGAAAGAAATGACGTTATTTTCGTTCTATTTTTGTTAACAGTTGTGCAACAATAATCTCATAGGGAGATTGTTTAACGTTCCCCTGTGTCTTTTTATGTGGGTATATGGTTCATGTGTACTTCTGACACCATTTTACCTGTCACAGTCCTAACTATCTCTTCCTTCTAGCTTACTGGACGTGGACAGGCAAATTATAACATCCAGGACGTTTACATACACCAGTTACAATAACTGCACTCGAAACTCGCAGGAGCAGTCTCCTGTACAACCTTTATTGCATAATACAAAAGGGTAATATCATGTAGAGCACACCTTGACTCAATACACCTTTAGCTCACGCTTACTATTGAGTAATCATTCGACACACGCGGCTAAACGCTCGCACACATGCACCTGGGCGATATGTACACACTGTCGCCCTTCTAACCATTCGCAATCACATTCTCGCATCATCCCGCACATATCACAGCTAGTACATTCCTCGAATCTCAATACACAACGTCCATCTCATCTATCTGTCACAACGCTATCGTTTGATCGTTCTATCTCTCACTAATCTCAATACGTCCGTCTCTATCCGCTGTCTCATACACACTGATCCCTCTCCTCTTCGCCCTTCCCGCATCACGTGGGTCTGTCAACGGGCTTCTTGGCTGACCTTCCGTCAGCCAAGCCGTGGCGTCTCCTATTGTCCTTGACCTCAGCTATTGCACTATTGCTTAGGTCCTTACAAACATACAGGACCCTGACACTTACCCGAGGACCAAAGCCACTTCGTTTTGATCTCACAAAAGTACCAGATGCATAGAACGTAGAAGTGAAGAATCGTTTTGGGGTCTTGATGTCTATATAAGAGGAAATGACACCTGGTGATTTGGCCGTAAAAGCTAGAGATATCTTGATAATAACAGCCACAGATTTAATACCGACCACTACTAAGCAACATAATCCATGGATTAAATCAGACACATTATAATTAATAAAACAACGAAGGGAATTGAAATAGAAAGGATGTGAATACAATAACAATAGATGATGTATGTAACGAGTTCACCTTGGGTAGTGGGAGTGAACCACACCCGAGGTGTCTCTGGCACTCCCGTGTATTCTAGCCCCAGGGGTTGGAAAGGCAGATACACATTTTTACTCTGTGGTTGATCTCATATTAGTTATTTATGTCTACAGGCCCCTCCAGATTCTAGACCCCCACTAACTACCTACTCCTGTGGAACAATGAACACTTAGGCATCGTCCGAGACCACACTCAATCATTATACAAAGAGCAAGTCAACGTACATAAAGTTTATTCTACCCTTGAGAATATAGAACTGAAATGAACAACCTGATAGAATAATCTATTTACACACACAGAAGGTAGAGTAGAGACAGAATCAGAGATAATATTGTCATCATGGAGTTGAGAAGTAGATTGGATGCAGATGTCCTGTCCAGTCGGTCCGCCACTCACCCGGCTTCCTTCCAGTGAGATGGCTAGAACCTTGGAGACCACTCCGGACCCAAAGCGTGGATCCCCAACAATAAAATCACTGCTGGACCTCACTCACTGGACCAACTGCATCTGTATCACTCTCCCGGAGTCACAGTTAATACACAGTTCTCTAACACCACTGGTTGGGAGACAATCCTCCTGGACTTGACTCCAAGTATTCGTGACTTCGATGAACCTAAGTAGTCACTGAATAATCAAATGGTCCATCAAGCATAGCACAATAACACTGCTTAAAGAATATGTCAATGACCAATTCAATGGTCCCTCACAGTAACACTGCTTGCAGAATGTCAATGACCAATTCAATGGTCCCTCACAGTAACACTGCTTGCAGAATGTCAATGACCAATTCAATGGTCCCTCACAGTAACACTGCTTGCAGAATGTCAATGACCAATTCAATGGTCCCTCACAGTAACAGTGCTTGAAGCATCAGATATGGCAACTGAAATGTCACTGAGTCCTACTCGAACACAGTTCATAATCTTCATACTGGGACAGTGCATTATTAGATTCAGACATCTATTTCACGGAAAACAATTCAGGTTGGACTATAATCAATTGTCCCTTCCACCTGGTAACTTGCATTTATTTCCACGTTTAGGCAGAACCACCGTAATAATATACGGGCAGGTGTTTCCTTTCTTTGAGCAGGCTTGCTCAAAATGCTGAAATGTTCCTGGCTGAAATAGAATATCTTCTAACGTAGAAAACCATCACAAACCATCACGTCCCACACGTGCACATTCAGGGCACCTGGATTACTTGATGCAAACCTTCACGCATGGTGAATCACATTGGGTACATGGTGTGGTGGAGTCTGGCGTGATAAGTAAAGAATTGAACCCTTCGCTATGTCACACGAAGTGGTTTCCCGCCAACGACAATTATAGTTGACTGGTTCCTCAACAGGCAAACTCCTGAAAAGTAAGAGCGACAGGTGAGAGTATACTGGCCCAAACATTAGTCCACATGCATCCTACCAATGACTACTCAACCCTCAGTCATGCTACTTATTTATGCATATAACCAAAGCATTATCTCTATATGGAGAGTAGTAAAGCATGGGTTCAGGAATGTCAGCTGGCCTCACAGAACAGCCCGTCAAACAGAGCAAGAAATCAGAATGACGAGTCTGATCGTAGGTCTCACCTATCCCTAATCATCTACCAATCGTCGCTAACGTCAGTAGTGATAGTAGGCTGTTATCATGGTTCTAATTTAATTGAACGAAACACTAAGGTAAAGAGTCCCTGGACTCGTTCCTAACATCATCAATGTTCATTAAGAAACATAATATTGATCAATATACCATCCCTCGGGATATAGGAATAGTACATGATCACATCCAATATGTACACATGCCTGTTTGCTGGTGGGACCACCTGCCCACGCTATAGCAAACTCTTCTTATCAGACTCTTCCTTAGAGTCAAGAAGCCTTCTTGAGAATACATGTTCCCCACATGTTCCAAGGGTAATGTTCCAGTTCCGCCCTCTCAAGTGGGTTAGCCTTGGTCGGACCGAACTTCATCGTTGGTCTGGTTTACCAACCTATACTTTCAAAACTTGCTTTCACATCCCCCATATTCTATATATCACCTGTCTCATACAGCCTCCTTGCATCCTTCCATACTTCCAGCACCTTAGCATTCACTCGCACTAGCGCCAGTATGAAAGAAACAGGATAGCTTAGACAAGAATTCAGAACGCATGTTTATATCGCGACGGCACGCATTGTTATCACGCGTCGAGCTATTCGGCGTTCGGAATTACTCCAGGAAGTATCACATGCCATGACCTAATATATATACACAATGACAATGTCACATCATATATATATATATATATATATATATATATATATATATATATATATATATATATATATATATATATATATATATATATCACCAAAGCAGACTTACCTTACCACATAAATCCGGTGTTCCACACAATGAATTCACTATTAAGTTACTACACAATAGTTACATCATTCCTGGTGGCACAGAACTACGTTCTTCCTTTACTTAGTAACTAAGCACAATTTTGTCTGAATCTCCACCTACCAACTTACCTGGTTTTCTAAACGTTCTTCTGGCTTCAGCAACTGACTGACATAAATCTAAGTTTCTATCAGGCACAAGTAACTATGTTTTATTCTAACGCAGCAACCTAATAGATGCAACGATTTACAATATATGGTAAATATAATTTACATCCATATAGCCCCATCGCCTTCCTGCGTTCCCAACAGCTGATTCGCGAACACGCAGTAAACAAACACACGATTAGCCATCAACCGCGTTATCGATCGGTTTGCTAATTAGTATGCAAGGACATCCGCATAGGTAATGAGGTTAGAACAATGGCGTGTGGTACACACTTACAAAGTTAAATGATTTAAACAAATATGTACCTGAATGTTAAGAACCAGATTTCCAGTCAGCTTCAGAACTGTTCAAGGGCTTCTCAGCTTCCTTTCCATAACAGTCAGCCGAATCATGGTTGAGGTGAGACACCACACAAAATTGGCTCACAAGGCCTGCGTCTGCTCTCTCCGAGCAAAGTAGAAGTGAATGAAAGGCTTAGCCAATTTCCCCCCTCGTGCCAACTCAATGCGCACGAGAAGATAGTGCTTCTTGAGAAAAGACACTTTCTCGGGCAACCGTCATTTCCCGCCTAGAATTTCTAGATCTTTCTGCACGAGAATTTAGTGCGATACCCAGCCTCACGGGTCACTCAAATTCCGGTGTTTCGAGAAGATTCTAGATAGTAATTCCTCCATCGGCTTCCCTCAGTCTAATTTTAGCTGGGAAAGTCCCCCGATGACGCGCCAAAATAGTGCGGGATCTTTACGACCCAAGACAGATAAACGCGTTTCGTCACAATGTATAAGTCTGTAACTCGAGAAATAAGAAAGAACACAAGATAGGACAACAACCAATATATACAAAATGCTGTACCAGAATAAAGCAATACCGTAAGACTGGAAGAGATTACGAAATGTTCAAAGAATTGAAGTTATTGACAATAAATGTTCAACCTCAATTGATTGTTATCTGTTATAAGTTGAGAAATACCTTAACAGAATCTACACACATTCTGGAGAGATGGCAGGAATACTGCAGTGGAATGTATGATATGAGTTGAGTTGAGTTGAGTTGAGTTAAGAACCGACATCGCTGCACTCAGGACATTCCCATACGTGCTCAGTCCCCTCGGTCAACAGCCAGCGAAGAGTTATACTACTAATCGTTCCCACCGCTATCTGATTAAATGTTCTCCTGGTAATCCCTCTCAGTTTTGAGATTCTTCCAGAACCCCTGCCGATTCACCGCAATGAATGATATGAATGACAGTGAAGTGGCTTAGAACTACAAAAATTAGATTTTTAAGAGCATGCATCTTTCCCATTGCAAGATACGCACGTGAACCTGGAAACTTACTAAACAATCCGAACAGGGCATAAATGCCTTTGAATATAAATGTCATAGACGAGTTCTAAGAATATCTTGGATAAAGAAAAGAACATATGCATCCATACTTCAAGAGCTGAATTTGAAGAAAGCTGGCTAATAAAGACGATAAAACAAAGAAACTGAAATATTTTGGTCACTTGAAACTTCACGAAAGTTTGGAGAGAACAATAATGGAGGGGTATATGCCTGGGAAGAGAGGAAGAGGAAGGACAAAGAGAAGATGGGTGCAGGATGTGGCGGATGAATCACAGGCGGCAGTTATAACCTTCGTCAGCACGCAAACATCAAACATGCTCTATATAAAAACAATCTACACGAAAATATACATACAGGTTATTTATCTGTCGTGAAGAGCTGCCTAGTTATGGGCACGACACCCGTGTAGCACGCGTCTCGAATGGTGGTAGAAGAGAACATGCGGACGCGGGATGGACAGGAGTAAGGTATTCACAGGCAGTATTGGAAGATGTAGGGGTGGGGAGGGTCAATCACAAAACACCACATATAGGCATAGAAAAAAGACACGAGGGGAAGGGGATGGTGTCCAGGAGAGCAACAGTGATACCTGTACATGACATGGGCAACATTTGAGGGAGTATGCATTCTGAGGCGTTTTAATCGTTTATCTGACTTCTTCTTATAGCACATGGCGTGTGACGAAGGTAATCATGTCTGTGCATAAACTTTTGTCTTGTGTGCTGCCACTCATTTCTAATGTGATGTTTCTCCATGTGATGATGTCAAACTGCCAGGCATCTTCCCTCTTGGTCTCCCCCTGCCTCTCCTCTACTCCAGCTTCCCCGCTGTGACGACATACTGTAGCGTTCCATTACTCATGTCACGCCCACAATCTTATTGTGAAATAAAACGCCACTGGCGTAAGGCGTCTAGAAGCTGGACATCAGGACGAAGAGGTGTTTCCAAGGCACCAGGGCCGGGTTATATACTGGCCAAGACCTATTGACGAGTCCTCGCCGAGCGTCCTGGGCAACAGGTCCCCTCGGGGTCCTGGCTGAAGTCAATAGGATCGCCGATTCCTCCGAAATCGGAGAGTGTCTGCCTGTACGGCGAGGAACCACCAGTCTGCACACCAATAAGCCAGGCATGGGACAACGGATACTCAGGCAAACCTCAGGTCCTGTATGACATCACACTGATGTTGGACAACAGGATGCCTTCATCCGACATACAGGGCTTTGCGTTGGAGCTCAAGCCAACGAACACAAGCAAGCAAGCAAGGATGTCAGCGTACGCCGAAAGGAAACTCGGGAAGTTCTGCCACCATGTAGTGTGAGGAACGTAACGGAAGCGAGGTTCTCGCCGCAGAAAAGGGGCAGGGTTGCTGCTTCTGAGGAGCGGAGATTTCCTGTGCTGCTTTCTCCGCCGTTGATTGTCTATGTCAACATGGAATATCATAACATAAATCTTATTGGCCTTTCAACGGCCTGCCAAAAATATAAGAAGAACAAATTAGCACTATTGTAAACAAAACCAACAGAATTATAGGTACATATTATTATGGCGTCAGGAAAAGTAAATTATAAAAATGTGCAAAGAGCAAATTAAATAATATAATTATTTGTGTATATACTATAGGCATATTTACATGTTAAATATATCTTAAAATAATTCTTAGTCGCAATAAAGTATTATGTAAACTGAAATTAACAAAAATTTAAATTTAGAAAGCAATTAAAAAACTGCAAATTTTATAACTAATTTTAGTAAGAATAATTTCCCTTGATATTATAAATTGTTATGTCCCATTTATTATTTTAGTCACTGTCTGTTCCGTTTGTTGACGTAGTTTCCCCTGAAATTGTTATACACTAGGTGACCATTTAAGAATTATGCTAGCCTGTTGTTATGATAATCTGGATGTGCTCTAAAGATAAGGAAATAAACAATGGATATACCATTACAATATTTTTTTTATCATTTAAATAATAGTTTGTTGTTACTAGTTAATTAGCGTTAATAATTTCAGGCAAATAGGTACAAAATATGAAGAAAAAGAAATGTTGTCCCGAATAAACACTACTAGAGACTTATTTTATAAAAATCATATTTAGCGTTTGTACAAATATAAGCCAATGAAGGTAACGCCAGTAAAATCTATAAAGCTAAATTTCTTACAAATAAATGCCTAGAAAGATTATGTTTCGTCAATTCATAGAGTGAATCAACACAAGTATCTCTCGTCAATTCATAAAGTGAAAACTTTAAAAAAAAAATGCTTTATTACATTTATTATGTAAGTAAATGATTTATTTACTCATCCTCTTTTGTTAGGAGGCGAGCAATTGGGGAGGGGGGGGGGTGAGGAGGGTGGTCTTCAGCTGGATGGCCAACTGCAACAATGTCTGTCCTCTTCCTGCTGGAGACATTGAGTGCAATCTAGGCTGATAATGTGCGGGTCTACATCAGTAGCACTTCCAGTTCCTGGACATTGTGAACGAGGCATTTCTTGAAGCCATCGGGGCAGACGTGCAGGCATTTCTTCCAGGTACGGTAGGCACTGTTTGGCATCTTGTACTGACACTTGAACCTCCTTCTCACTCTGCTGTTAACACTTTGTGGCCTATAAATGCCTGCCAAACACATAATTATCATAGCGCACAAAAAAGCAGCTGTAAAATAATAATAGAATAATAAATCATATCGTTATGGATATGCAAGACAAATCTTATATATAAAAGGCAATGTGTGTGGATGTGTATGTCTGTATGTATGTCCTTTATTCGTTCGCGAAAGGTCCATCCGATTTAGATGATATTTTCTACACGCCTTCCTCTCATTCCAGCGCTGCCAACTGTCATATTTTTGTTTCTTCTTCCTCCTCCTCCCTCCTCCCCCTCCCTAAATACGTACGTAAATATATGATGATGATGATGAAAGAATCCCCGAACCAAAACGCTAGGACAAGCGAAGAAAATGACGTGACTACTGTCAGAGTCTTAAACTTGGCTCGTTATCCCTAACACATGTGAGACAAGTACAAGTACAACATGATTGGACTTGAGACACAACGACACGAAGTTCAATGGATTTATTTACCGATCACATGCAATACGATCTAGTTTGGCATGTGATAATCATTACAATACATATATGATACCTCAATACACTTACAGACAACCCACAGCTTACAGTCTATCTCACAAGATGTACAAGCACTCGACCTTCGGGCACAGAACTACACAAGCCTTTCTCTCTCTATACGTCCTGTCTGATCCGAGTACCCCAAGCTGTCTGTCAGTTTCTCGCATAGCGCTTGCCCTCTGTGGATTTGCTTCACGAGGCCTGCGTGCGTCTTGCTTTGTCCTTGCCTGACCGCTGGCTATCGCGTCAGCCAGCAACCTGCAGGCAGGTAATTAATACTCGCCTGGCGGGCGTAACGATGTTACTGCATCCCGGTTGGGGACTATTAGCCTGGCGGGCGTAACGTTGTTCCTGCATCTCGGTTGGAGACATTCCAGATTCTGACACGCTCCCCCGGGGCTTTTCATGAAAGATGTCATCTTTCATGTATACTCTATATACATAGCGGGTTAATATTTTAACCATGTCAGAATCAATCCTTCTCTTGTTATATACATCGGTATAGAAATACATAATAATACATATATTGGCATAGAAATACATAAGAAATGCAAGTTGTATTTTAAGACATGTGGTGTTCAATTTTTACCACTTGCCAAGTTACATCCTCTCGATGGATGATTACCTGAGTTGCATTATTGACCCAGTCAGATCGGTAGCATCAGCTTTCCAAGCAACTACCTAGCAACCTCGAAAAAAAAGTAATAATATGCTCTTTGTAAACAAAAAACATCTGGTAAGACCGTAATACAACTTTTTGAAAGCCGCATTCAACGTTCGAGTTCCGACCTCATTTGGCCATGAGCTCTTCCATCGGTCTACAACGTCGGTAACCCTATACCATGCCCAGTTGATGACTTCTTGGAGTGTTAACAATCTAGCAACACCATGGCTATTTATATACAACACATATTCGAATACATTTCAATTTATCGCCCTTGGTGTAATAATGTAATAACAATTAAATGAAAGGGAAATAATTTTAAAGACTTTTAAATTTAATAATTTACAATTATTCTTCTATTTCTCAGCTTCATCGCTTGATGCTTTTCCATACTAGCGAAAAAATGTCGATAGTATGAATAAGATAATCAAGATATGATTCTAAGATTACACTAGTTGAAATAATATTAATACACAATTCGTGTATTCGAAATTGATGATTCTTAAACATTTTAGAAGCGTCATACCTGTTTAAGGTTTTGTTTGTCGTCTGCTAATTTTGGACTAAATTTATAAATTATCCGGAAGTACACACGAACAGCTGATGTTGAAAAATTCTATAACACACTTGTTCCGGTCTGATGTAGCAACTCGGAATGTAACTGTTCTGATAGTTCATGTGTTGGATGTTTCGTTGGAAAACTTCTGGATTTCTATTGGCTGCAGTGGTGCAAATGTCAAAGTTCAGTTCACTCTTTCACACACGGATTAAAAATATCACTGGATATGTTCCACTCGCAGATACCACTGATAAATTGGATAGTTCGCTTGCGGTAAGTTCAGAGCAAATGTGGCACTGTTCTTGTTTTGTAATATATGTACAATTAATATTGTTCGCTTTCTACCACACACTACACAATTATTCAAGACACTGACTACAGTAATAATAAAATAAGAAAACTATATATATATTGGGAATAAACCCTATCACATCACATAGTAGACATACACAGCTTTTCGTGGAAGAAAAAAAAATCTTCACTGATGGCTGTGTTGGTCTGAGTGTATTTAACACACTGCACTCAGACATTAGTGCTTACTGGGTCGGTCGGACAACGGGACAACAGATCGGCAATCGTGTTGGTTCTGCCTGCAATATGTCGAACTTCAAAGCTGTAATCTTGGAGTTTAAGAGACCAGCGCGCTAGCATTTGGTTGGTAGGTATTCCTGAAGTAATAAATTTCAACGGGCTATTGTCAAACTCAACAATGAAATGACGTCCCAGGAGGAATCTGGAAAATTTAGTTATACCCTCCACTAGAGCAAGGGCTTCCAACTGCGGTGTCGACCAAGAGCGTTCTCTAGGTTTTAATTTTCTAGAGAAGTAGTATACAGGGTGTAGGATGTTATCATGTTCCTGTAACAGAACTGCTCCAATCGCTACGGAGCTCGCGTCTGTGCGTAATCTGAAAGAAATAAGAAAATTTGGCAATTTGAGAATGGGATTCTTTAAACTATTCTCAGAGAAATAAGATAACACTTTCTGGAATGCAAATTTTAGGCATTCATTGCTTACAATATTTTCAGGTTGATCTTTCGTTAGTAGGTTAGTAAATTTTTCAGTCAGTTCAGCAAAATCAGGTATGAACTGTCTATAATAATTTAGTAATCCTAACACACTTCTGACTTGCTTTTTCGTAGTCGGAAGTGAGAGTTTCAGTATTTTGGACACGATGTTATCGTCTGTCGTGACAAAGCCATTAGATATTTTGTACCCCAAGAAGGATATTTCCTGATAGGCTATGTCTACTTTTGTCGGCTTTACCGTCAGTCCGTGCTGTCTGATCCGTTCAAATGTCTGCTGTAATGTCTTTATATGGTCTGTCATTGTCTTTGTGTGAACACAAATGTCGTCCATGTAACAGATAATGTTTGGTATGTCCACTAGTAAAAGTCGTGTCATACGTACGAATGTCGCTGGGGCATTGACCAGCCCAAATGGTAGTTTGCACCATTCGTACAGTCCCCAAGGTGTGGCAATTGCTGTCAGGTGTCTGCTCTGTTCGTCTACCGTTATCTGCCAGTAACCTTTCGTCATGTCTAACTTTGTAAAGAATCTAGAGTCTGTCAGTTCTGTCAGTAGATCTTCAGAGTTGGACATTGGTTCTAGATCTAGAAGCGTTATTTTGTTTAATTTCCTATAGTCGATACAGAGTCTTATCGTATTGTCCTTTTTGCGTACCATGACCATTGGAGATGAGAAATGTGATTGGGATCGTCTAATGATGTTGTTTTTCTCTAAACTAATGATTTCCTGATGTAAGTTTTCTTTGTAATGCACTGGAATGGTGTAAGGTCTGCATCTTATGGGTGTGTTTGAAGTGAGTGTGATGTGATGCTGTACTAATTCTGTTTGTTCTGGGTTGTTGGAGAAGATGGTGTTGTACTGTTGTATGAGATGTTTGCAGCTGTCTGTTTCTGCTTGAGTTAAGTTTGGGATTATTTTGATTTCTTTCAAGCAGTTCGTCGTGTCTAATGCAGGTGTTGGAATTTCGTCATTATCTTCGTCATCTTCATGGTCTATTATTACTGTGCAAGCTATTGTATCGTCTTGTTCGTTATCTCTGTTGTAATATGGTCTTGGCATATTGATGTGGAATATTTTGTGTTTGTCTTTTATTTGAATCTCATAGTCTACAGCTGAAATCTGTCTTATTACTTTAAATGGTCCTTGCCAAGACTCAGTCAATAAGTGTCTGTCACTAGGTAAGAGAAGATGCGAGAGGTCCCGGGTTCAAATCCCGGACGAGCCCTCACGTTCACACATGTCAGAGTCTTAAACTTGGCTCGTTATCCCTAACACATGTGAGACAAGTACAAGTACAACATGATTGGACTTGAGACACAACGACACGAAGTTCAATGGGATTTATTTACCGATCACATGCAATACGATCTAGTTTGGCATGTGATACTCATTACAATACATATATGATACCTCAATACACTTACAGACAACCCACAGCTTACAGTCTATCTCACAAGATGTACAAGCACTCGACTTTCGGCACAGAACTACACAAGCCTTTCTCTCTCTATACGTCCTGTCTGGTCCGAGTACCCCAAGCTGTCTGTCTGTTTCTCGCATAGCGCTTGCCCTCTGTGGATTTGCTTCACGAGGCCTGCGTGCGTCTTGCTTTGTCCTTGCCTGACCGCTGGCTATCGCGTCCAGCCAGCAACCTGCAGGCAGGTAACTAACACCTCGCCTGGCGGACGTAACGATGTTACTGCATCCCGGTTGGGACTATTCGCCTGGCGGGCGTAACGATGTTCCTGCATCTCGGTTGGAGACATTCCAGATTCTGACAACTACACAGAATCGTCACACGGCAATCATCATCATCATCAAGTGCCGTGCCGTCTGGCGTAGGCGTTCATGGTTCTCCATAGATCTCAGTCTTTGGTTTTCT
Source organism: Cepaea hortensis (assembly GCA_963921405.1). NCBI lineage: Eukaryota > Metazoa > Mollusca > Gastropoda > Stylommatophora > Helicidae > Cepaea > Cepaea hortensis. The sequence goes on from OY992896.1 coordinate 68,230,852, forward strand.
GGATCAACTCTGCTGCTGATATATATGCCTCCATGCCACGGCAATATCAATAACAATTCATCTTTTATGTGTAAGGAAGTTATCTACAGTCGTGTAGAAGGGAAGAACAATCAATGAAGGACCGAAATCACAGAACCTAGACGAGTATGAATTCGGAATGGCGAACTCCCTCCTCCTCTCTTCTCCTCTTACCTCTACCTCCTCCCTCCCACCCTCCTCCTCTTCCCTTCTTCCTCTTCTCCTTCCTAGTCCTTCCTCCTCCTCCTCCTTCTACCTCCTCTCCTCCCTCTACCTCCTTCCTCCACCCTCCTTCCTCCCCTCTTCCACCTCCCTTTCCTCTCCCTTCCCCTCCTCTTCTCTCTCCTCCTCCCTCTCCCTCCTCCTCCTTCCTCCTTCTCCCTCCGCCTCCTCCTCCTCTCCCCTCCTCCTCCTCCTTTCCCTCCTCCCTCCTCCTCCTCTCCCCTCCTCCAATTCCTACCCTCTTCCTCTTCCCCTCCCCCTACTCCCTCCTCTTCCTCCTCCCATCCTCTTCCTCTCTCTTCCTCCTCCTCCCCCTTCCTCCCTCCTCCTTCTTCCTCCCTCCTCCTTCTTCCCCTCCTCCTCCTCTCCTCCTCCCTTCTCCCTTTTCGTCCCTCCTTCTCCTCCCTCTACCTAATCCCTCCTCTCTCCCTCCACATCCCTCCTCCTGCTCTCCCCTCCTCCTCCTCCTACCCTCTTCCTCTTCCCCCTTCCCGTCCTCCTCTCCCTCCTCCATTCTCCTTCTCCCTCTTCCGCCTCCCTCTTCCTCCTCCTCCCCTCCTACTTCCTTTTCTCCTCCTCCTACCTCCCTCCTCCTCCTCCCTTTTCCTCCCTCTAACCCCCTCCTCCCTCCTCCTCCTCCTCATTCATCCTCTTCCTCCCCCTCCTTCTCCCTCCTCCTTCTACCTCTTCCTCACTCCTCCTTGTCCCTCTCCCCTTCCTCCTCCCTCTCCCTCGTCCTCCCTCCTCCATCCTCCTTCTCCCCTCTCCTAATACCTCCTCCTCTCTCCTCCTCCTCCTCTCCCTCCTTCCTCCTCCTTCCTTCTCCTTCCTCCTGCTCCCTCTTCCTCCTCCTCCTCCATCCTCCCCTCTCCTCTTTCCCCATCCTCCTCCTAATCCCTCCTCCTCCCTCCTATTCCTCCCTCCTCCTCTCTCCACCTCTTCTCCTCTCCCTCCTCCTCTCCTCCTTCCTCCTGCCTCCTCCTCCTCTCTCCTCCTCCCTTTTCCTCCCTCCTCCCTCTACCTCCTCCCTCCTTCTCCTTCTTCCATATCCCTCCTCCTTCCTCTTCCTCCTTCTCCCTCCTCATCATTCTTCCTCCTCTTTCTTCTCCCCCTCCTCCCTCCCCCTCCTCCTTCTACTTCTTCCTTCCTCCTCCTTCTCCCTCCACCTCCTCCCTCCTCCTCCTCCCTCTCCTCCTCCCCCTGCATTCTCCTCCTCCTTCTACCTCCTCCCCCTACTCCCTCCTCATCCTCTCTCCTCCCTCCTCCCTCCCCCTCCCTCCTCCTCCTCCTTCTCCTCCTTGCCCCCTCCTCCTCCTAATCCCTCCTCCTCCCTCCTATTCTCCCTACCCCTCCTTCCTCCCTCTTCCTCCTCCTCCTCCTACTCCTCCTTTTTCTTCTTCTTCTGCTGCTGCTGCCGCCGCTCCATTTACCTAAGTTAATTGTTGGGGGAATATGTAAAGATCTTTCAAGTGCTCTTTCTAATGCTTTTTGTAAGTTGCTCTTCGTTTATCTAAGGTTGTTCTAACCGCAACCAATAAATGATTAGACAGACAGACAGACAGACAGACAGACAGAGAGGGAGGGACAGACAGACAGACAGACAGACAGATAGACAGACAGACAGATAGATAGTCGGGAACGGGAACGGGAGCTTATATGACTACTTATATGAATTAAATGAGATGCTCCACACCAGGAGCCAGGCGATGCCGGGCAGGGTCAGACAGACAGACAGACAGACAGACAGACAGACAGTCAGGAACGGGAACGGGAGCTTATATGACTACTTATATTAATTAAATGAGATGCTCCCCACCAGGGACTGGGCGAAGCCGGGCCGGGTCTGCTAGTAGATTATAAAAATGTATTATGCAGAGAGAATCTAAATTACTTGTGTTCACAGGCTGTGCTCTATTTCTTTTACTTATATAAGGTACAGATTTTGTACATCACAGCAAAGGTAGATTTGTAAATGAACTTAACCTAAAATTAAGAAACTAATCGCCAGAACTGTAAAGTTTATAATATTGTTTATAATTAGTAATGGCCTTTAAGTCTCTAAAATCGTATGTCCCATGCCGCAATTTAAGTTATGTGAGTGTATGTTTTTGTTTACGTTGTCTTTCGCGAAGTATTTTTAACATAAATGTTAATAAATTTGGTGAACATTCAACAATTATACTAGTCTGTTCTTATGATAATCTGGGTATGCTTTAAACAAAAAATAAGAAAATAAACAAGCGAAGTACCATATTATGATTTCTTATCATATGAACAATAATAATTTATTCTAATGACGATAATTAGCGTTAATAGTAGCAGACAGATCTTTAAAATATAATAATAATAAGGAATAATGTCCCGATAAACACTACTAAAATATATTTTAAAAATTCAAGTGTAATGTTCATACAAATATATAATCCAATGAAGGTAATGGTAGTGAAACCAATAATGCTATTTTGTTTTCTTTTACAAATAAATGCCTAAAACATTATATTTAGTCAATTCATAGAGTGAATAGCAACAACTAACTCTCTCTCTCTCTCTCTCTCTCTCTCTCTCTCTCTCTCTCTCTCTCTCTCTCTCTCTCCTCTCTCTCTCTCTCTCTCTCTCTCTCTCTCTCTCTCTCTCTCTCTCTCTCTCTCTGGTCACTTCGCAGAGTGAGTCGGTATAACTATCTCGGAACAGTAATACTATCTGATGCGTGGTGTGTCGAAGAGATTAGGAGTAGAATAGCTTTGGCAAAGTTAGTCGTTTGCAAAATGGGAAAATATTCCGACCAATACCAAATTGTGAATTACAAGAGAAAGAGAGTGTTGACGTGCTACATAGATCCTGTACTGTTATATGAATGTGAAAAGTGGGCATTAAGCAGAAAAGCTGACAAATATATGATAGCATTGGGGATGTGGTTTCTGAAGAAATTGAAAGAATACCATTATCAGACAGCAAAAACCAAAGAGAAAGTCCTACAAGAAGCAAATGAAAACTGTAAAATGTTTAGAGGATTTAGGCGAAGTCAATCAACATTTTTGAAACACGTCATGAGAAGAAATAAACAAGACAACTAAGTAACAACCTTCAAGATTATGGGGGAAAGAACATATGGAAGGCAGATAAATATCTGGATGGTTAGGCCACGCGAAATAATCCAGGCCAGAACACAAAGGAGATCCACGACTCTGGTGATGGTGTGAAATTGCGAAACAAGGCCGAACATTATAATCTACATGACGCATGATGATGATTTACACACCAATAGAAATGAAAAGTAGTAAGAGTTCTCTTAATAGAGTTCCCATTGATAATATGTTTGAAAAGTAAAAAAAGAAAACTATTGTGAGGATGCATTCAGGCAGCATGCAGTTTTATGTGCCTTAAAGAGAGAAGTTCGACTTCATTGGCACGAACTCCGTAGCTCCAGCGACAACCCTCTGGAGTCTCAGAGAAAATTTTATTAGTTAACTGAAAGACGAAGTACGGTTTTGAACAAGATAAGCTTCGGGCGCGAGGCAAGCGGCGTAAACACCTCAATACGGAAACCCCCATGTCTTGACTGATCATGGCAATGTGCGGGTGCTGTTTTGTTTGCTTATCAAAGCAGTGGTCATGGATCAATCCTTATCACTCGGTGCATTCTCTTCTGTGTTGTGTTAGTACTGATCAGATGTGATAATAATGGAGGAAAAAACATACTCTGAAGCAATTGCGATTCGTATTGTCAAACATAGTAGCATAGAATTGGTGTGAATGTACGCTATTTATTATCGGTCGTTTTACTGACACATGTATATTAGGATGTTTATGTATGTGTAGTTGTTGATATATAAGCTCATGTGCTTGTTGACTTCTGTAGATTTCCCTGTCTATTCCGCCATGTGTTGCGTATATATTTGTATACATTTTAGAACATGAATTATGCCAGCAAGCGATTAATTTACTCATCCTCCTGGGATAGGAGGCCAGCACTGGGGTTCGTCACCTGGATGGCCAACTGCTGGGCACACTCAACAATGTCTGACCTCTTCCTGCTGGAGACATTGTCTGCAATCTCAGCTGAGAATAGGCGGTTCTATCGGGGCAGAAGTGTTCCCACTTCTTCTAGGAACCGTAACCAAAGGTTAGCATCTAGTACTGACCCTAGGAGCCCCTTTTTACTCAGTTGTGAACACTTATTTTCCTCCAATAGAATGTACAATTTATTGCCTTTATTGCGTGTTTAACACACATAAAGAAAACAATAGTAATATTTGCTGAAGCAGATTATATTCGTATGCCCAAAACATTGGCATGTAAACAAAACAGACATTGATAATCATTTTAATTTTACCATGGTAGATAGTATACATGACTGTGGGAATATGTGTGTTGTAGATAGTATACATGACTGTGGGAATATGTGTGTAGTATATTTCAGCTTGAAAGATTCATTGTTTCGCTTTGTTTTTATGTTTAGTGGCGTCTACATCATGTGTCTGAAAAGATGCAGCAAATTTGGTCATGCAATAAATTGCGCAACACTTACATTTAATGCTTAAATATACTTATTGGCCGTGTTTAAAAAAAAAACACAGACAAAAAAGAACAAAATCTGATTATTGGTAACACTTTAATGTATTAGTTATTCCTTGAGTTCTTCAATGTTCTTCAACAGCTCTTCTCCTTTCAATGCTATGCGCTCCTCACATCTGCGATGAGAATCTTTAACCTTCTGTCTACGAGCCACATCCTGATCACTAAGAATTTTAGATCTGGACTTTTCAGCTTTACAAATAAAACTCAAGTGGGCAACCCTTTGAGGCCATCAAGACAATTAATTAATAAATTCACACGTAATGTTTTGGCGCTCGTTGAAGTAGGGATAATAATTAGATACTAGAGGACGCACTAGACAACATTAAAAAATTGAAAGCTATAGTTACCGACCGGGACGCAAACCGGTCACCTCCAAATGACGACAGCGCCCCGCTGCAGGAACACGTTTATTTCGACGTATGGTCAAATAGACCCCCCCCCCCCCACACACACACACACACACACACCGAGAAAGGTGTCTTCATTAGCAAGGTCTATCTATTACATGAACCCGCAACTGTGGAATATGGACATAATTCTTCTCCAATCACTGACATAGCACCATAGGGCTCAGAAATGTATATTAAACTAGCATAGGTCAAACAACAAACACGCCAGACCGTAATGCTGTGTCCGGTCTAGTAACGAACATTTAAAGAAGAGAAATGATTAGTCGGTTCCAATGTTGTTCACGTATTACACATACATATTAATTGTGAGAAGTCGACTTCACTCCGTCTGGGTGCATGGACCTCATATTGTAACCCCGGACTGCCACATGGATCTGAAATCTCACCGGTGCACTTTAAAGTGTATACGAGCAAGATTGCAAACCTAGAAGCACCAGGGGTAGGAAGGATACTAACATTTGCAGATGATATTCTTGCTTATAGGCAGGGGAGATATAGGGTGCAAACAGCCCAGGAGTTACAGGCGACAGTAGATAAAGTGATTGACTGGTGCACAGAAATGAATGCTGTTGTCCACCCGGTAAAGGCGGCTGTTTTGTGGTGCTCTCTGGACAACAGGATTGTGAGAACTGATGTCCCAAGCCTCGCGATAGATGGTAGAAATGTCAGCAGAGAGATCAAACTGAAGTATATGGGGATCGCATTTGACAGGAGCCTATCCTTCAAGGACCATGTGGAGACGGTTGTGACAAGATCTTAAAATGGACTCAGTGCACTTAAAACTATGGCTGCAATGGACACAGAGCAGAGAATGCTTTTCACACTATACCAGCACTTGATCCTCTCAGTAATTGATTATGGATTAGGACTGCTCACAGCCTCAGAGAGTCAGCTGGTGAAGTTAGAGCGCATACAGAACGAAGATATGCGGGTCATTCTGGGATGCACCAGAGACACTCCAGTAGTGTGTATGCGTTACATCCTTGGTCTGCCAACTGTTGCTGGTAGGCTCAAGGTGATGCAGGCGAAGGCATACCTCAGAGTAGCTGCAGACACAGACCACCCACTGCATGAGGCGCTGGACGCAGTTAAGGGTCAACGACTGATAAGAGGGAAATCATGGATGGCTCAGGCGGAGGATACGATTAGACAGATGTGCATCTTGGAGAACATTAGGCGAGGAGAGGAGTGGGTCAGAGTGCCAGCGGAGCGCTAAGACTTGTGCAGAGTTATAATCACATTAAGCCGGGAGTGCAGGGAGTTTCCAGCAGGAGCCACGGAAGTGGAAATCCAGCAACTAATTCAGGATAATGCTCACTCGGGCGATGCGATTATCTACACAGATGGTTCGGTGTCAAGAGGTGAGAGAAGTGGCTGGGGGTTTATAGCCAAAGCTAATGGTCGACGTTTGGTGCAGGAGAGCGTGGCATATGATACCACAACATCCAGCTTAAGAATGGAGGTGGAGGCAGTCACTGCGACTCTCCGCTGGATGGAGAATACGACACACACACTCACACACATCGTGATTGCAACTGACTCAGAAAGCATGCTGACGAGGGTGAGGACGGGCAGGCTTCGTGCGGAGTGCCTTGCTTCGTTTGGGAGGTCACGGGTGACAAGCATCGTCTGGATCTTTTCTCCGGGGCATGCCGGTGTGCTGGGAATTGAATAGGTGGACAGATTGGCTGGCTCTGCAGACATAGGTGGAGTATTGATACATGACAAGGCAGACGTGGTTGCGGGCCTTGTGGGAGCACGTGTACACCTCGGAGGAGCAAATGGATTACCATGGTCTGGCCAGAATGAGGCAGCGAGGAGTGACGAGGGGATCTGGCAGACGCTCAACACTCAGAGGAAAGGCGAGACGGACATATAATAAGATTGCTACTGGTACTATTGGTGTTGGAACTCTTCGCTGGCTGCTGAGGATGGGGACGGAGCGCTAATGAGAATGCCCCGGATGCTGTGATGTCTATTTCTAAATCAATCAATCAATCAATTGAGAAACTCTGTGAGGCCATCAAGACAAATAATTAATAAATACAGACGTATTGTTTTGACGCTTATAGAAGTAGTGGTAAGAATTAGAGACTAGAAGAAGGGCTGTCGTCATTTGGAGGTAACAGGTTCGAATCCCGGCCGGTAACTACAGCATTCAATGTTTATGTTGTCTAGTGCGTCCTCTAGTCTCTGATTTTTACCCCTACTTCTATGAGGGCCAAAACATTACGATGGTGTCAGTTGTTTTGGTTATGCTTGCTTGCTGCTTGCATTCTTGCATTCGCTGGCTGTGAACTCCAGAGCGAAGTCCTGTATCTCGGATGAAGACATCCTGTTGTCCAACATCAGTGTGATGTCATACAGGACCTGAGGTTTGCGTGAGTATCCGTTGTCCCATGTCTGGCTTGTTGGTGTGCAGACTGGTGGTTCCTCACCATGCAGGCAGATACACTCCGACTTCGGAAGAATCAGCCATCCTACTACGTTAGCCAGGACCCCGAAGGATCTGTTGCCCAGGATGCACAACTAGGACGTGTTAGTAGGTCATGGCCAGTATAGAACCTGGCCCAGGTGCCTTGGAAACAACTCTGCATCCTAGTTTTGGTGATAATTGATATGATTATTTGACCTTGCCATTGTATATCATCCGTGGTCCACTAAGGCTAACCTGCCAGTGTTAGTGATTTGGTGATTCGGGTTTGAGTTTGGCTGGCCGTCTCTGCACCCTGGCTAAATCACGTACAGATAAATCCACACTTTGATCTTAGACAAATGGTCGGGAAGTGTCGTAGACTTAAAAAGGTGATTATTGGCCTTTCAATGGCCTGCCAAAAATAAAACTACTCTGATTCTTTGCGTAATACTAAAGAAGAATGCTTTAGTTTTATATATTATAGTATCAAGCCAGGAAAGCAGATTATAAACATATAGTATGCGAAACAATAGCTAATTAATATTATATTTACTTGTTTTATAATGCTGACTTTTTTTCTGTTCAACATGTATGAAACTTAATGACTTAAGCAATGGCAGTAAAGTTTGACTTACAAAATGAAATTAACGATATATTAACACGTAATTACCAGAACAGTATGTCAAATATTTCTAGTTTGAATAATGTCCCTTTCCATGTTAAGTCGTTATGTCCCTTACCCTAATTTACTTTAGTGTGTTTCTTTTGTTTATGTGGTCTCTCCCGAAGTTGTTTGAACAGAATTGTAAATAAATCCGGTGCACACTCAATAATTACGCTATGTTGTTGTTATGACAATCTGGGCATGCTTTAAATTAAACAAAAATAACAAAATAAATAAGGGAATCTGCGTGTTACGATTTCTTATCAAGTGCATAATATGTTGATTTGATTATGATAACGAGAGTTAGTAGTAGCAGTAAGTTCTGTAGAAAATATAAAGAAAAAAGAATATTGTACCTAATAAACACTGCTAGAGACACCTGGCCTAGGTGTGTAACGTCTTTCTCCCTGACCCCGTGTTCTCTTGTGAGTGGCGTGACGTGCGGCGAGAATATGTAGGGGTTCTGGCCGCGGCAGTGACTTGCGGAGTACGTGAGCCGGTCGCTAAGAAAGCAATGGCAAACTACTGAGCATAATCTTGCCAAGAAATCAACAATAAGCTGAAGGATGCTGGTATTGACAGCGATGTCCTGTAAAGGATATGCGAAAAAAGAGACATATTAAAAAAACAAAACAAAAAAGATTCACGTTTAGCTTTTGCACAAGGATACAGTCACAAGACAGAAACTGCACGGAACATCATGTTTCATCAATTCATAGAGTGAATCGGTACAACTATCTCTCGTCAATTTATGAGTGCATCGGTACAACTATCTTTCGTCAATTCATGAGTGTATGGGTACAACTATCTTTCGCCAATTCATAGAGTGAATCTATACAAATATCTCTCGGCAATTCATGAATGTATCGGTACAACTATCTTTCGTCAATTCATAGAGTGAATCGATACACCTATCTCTCGGCAATTCATGAAGTGAATTGGTACAAATATCCCAGAACTGCCATAATATCTGATGGGAGGTGTATTAAAGACATTAGATGAAGCATCGCTATGACAGAAATGCCTGAATGAAAACATACTTACCAATAAAAAGATGTCAATTGCAACGAGAAAAAGAGTGTTGACATTTTACATAGATCGTGTATTATTGTATGAATGTGAATTGTGTACAGTAAGCAGAAAAGCTGGCAAACATCCGATAGCAGCGGAGACGTAGTTTCTAAGGAAGATGCAAAGAATATAATGGAAAGACAGAAAAACCAAATGAGCAAGTCCTACAAGGAACACATGACTACAGTAAACTGATTAAAGAAAATAATAGTCGGAGGTCAATCTTATTTGGGCACGTAATTAATGGAAATAAACTAACAAAATTAGTAAAGGTTGGAAAGATTGAGAGAAAGAAGCAAGGAAAAGGCAGAGAGATAAATATATCGATGGCCTGATCACATGGAATAATCGAGACAAGGACACAGACCTGATTCACGACTGGTAATAGTGTGAGGTGGCGAAACATGACCACCCATGCTTATCGGCATGGCACATGATGATGACTATTACGCAACCACATGTATACAAAATTCAAGAATGGTGAGTCAGCCATGTGCACGTATGGTATGGCGTCGCAGACAGCAGAGCACATACTCCAGGACTGCCCAAACTACAACATATTCAGGCAAACCTTCTGGCCTAGAGAGACAAACGTGGAAGATAAACTCTCTGGACCGCTGAGTGAACTAAAAAATTCATACAAGAGACAACACTGCAGTTATAACATTGCAGTTATAGACATATTTCAGGCGAACGAAAGAAGAAGAAGAAGACTAAGAGATCAACTAACATAGAAAGTGGTAAGGCTTAGCTTCATAACTTCGATACGGAGACTCCCATTTTTTTTTGCTTATCTTGGCGATGGTCTAATTGCTGTTTTCTTTGCTTATCATTGGCTGCATTCTTTGATTTTGTTTTAATACTGCTAAGATTTAATAATAAGTAAATATATATTGTCAACAACTCATGTTTCAGGCATCATCGGATTACTTCTCCCACACCATACAATAGACTTGCAAGTCGTGTGCGAGGAATGAAATGGTACATTTTATTGCCGTTGGCTCTTTACAATTGCAAAAACAGTCGCTATCTAATCACACATAAAGTCACAATATTCTCTATCAATAGTTTTCCTAACCCCTATAGCTATTCTCTATCTCCTAGGCTATATGAAAACACAGATCTATTCTACACGATGTGAACACTACAGAGTCAGTCCCCAGTCTGACTTGCTTCACTCGCGTCGCTACACGCCTCGCGGAACTACCTTCATACGCCCTTCGGCCCTTTGCGTGCTAGATCAGTTAGCACGCTTCTATTAGCTGGCTTTGGCTTGAGTGGCGCTCGTAGCGATCACGCAGGCGTGACTCTGTCGTGACCAGTAGTGCTAACTATCTGGTCAACGCCTTCGTGTGAGGACTAGTTAATAGTCCCCCTTTTTCTATCATCTATCCTGCCCTGATCCCGGGCACTATGTTCCCTCAACTCTAGCTGAGGTTGACCCCACGTCCTGGTGGTGTTCTATCATGAGGCAGTCTTTGACACACACCCACCCCTCTTGTGTTGCGTCATCAACTTTGACTCATTGGTTGTGACGCAAGAGGTTTTTTAAAAAATTAGTGTGTCTAATCTTTGTCAAAGACTGTAGATAACCTGGCTTTGGGTTATTTAATAGACCTACTGACTAATGTCACAATGTAGCATCACTTTACTTGGCTCATGGCAATCGCCACAAACTTGTCTGGTTGGCGTGAGCCCTATTCTCAATCGCAATATTATATTAATTAGAGGTATGTCTGAACCGGACCGTTGTCTTATAAGACCTGCCCTCAAATAGTAAATTAACTCACTACCCATACAAAGTTGACTTTCTGAAGGTCAACACATGAATTGCTTCATGTCCCCCATATAATATTAAACAACCATTACACAAGCTGTGAGCGACAGGCTTTACCTATCTCGCTTCCGCGTGTAAAGTCACATTTCACTGTTAAGTTAGTGTTTCGTTGTCTATTATGTCCCCTGACCCGGAGTTATCTCCCTTTGATCAAATAAAAGTGTATGCAATTTATATGTTTGTTTTTCTGGTTGTTTGTGTGTTTGGATGTAATTAAATGTATAATCTACCCTCTAACATGTGTATCTAACTATCATGTGTATGTAAGTTAGTTTTTCAAGTGCCATAATTCATTTAACTGTGGTCACAAACATGGGTATAATACAAATCTGTGACTACGTTTCTGTCTTATGAGACTCAAAATATTTTTACTACGATTCTAAACTAAAATACTCAAAATACATTCATTACAACACATTTTCAACCCTGAAACCAACATTTGACGGCAACAAAATTAAAAAGTCTTGTTGAGCGGCAGAACAAATCCGCTGACTGTTTTCACTCTCTCCTGTATATTTTATATTTGTTCTCACTTTCACACTTCTGTCACACATCTTTAACATTCGCTTATGTCACACTTCTTTTACACTCACTATTGGCACACATCTTTTACCCTCATTTCTGTCACACATCTTTCATCCTCATTTCTGTCATACTTCTTTCATCCTCATTTCTGTCACACATCTTTCATCCTCATTTTTGTCACACTTCTTTCATCCTCATTTCTGTCACACATCTTTCACCCTCACCTTTGTCACACATCTTTTACCTTCATTTCTGTCACATAACTTTCACTCTCATAGTTATTTAAAAACCTTGGAGTGAAACTGTACAAGCTTGGCTCAGTTTGACAGAGTTGAGCCTAATGACTGTGCATCAACCGTTGCACACGTCAAGTATTTACAACATATTTACATGTAAGAAAAGAAAAAAAATTTTTTTATGGTTTGTACTATGGTATTCTTAACCACTCTATTCTACTGAAATATTACTCTAAATACTGACATACTAATACTAGTTCTATAAATACACATTTAATCCTATTGCCTATTTTAATCTATCTGTCACATTAATCTTAAAATAAGCTTACATTACTCCTAATATTTATCTAATTTAAGAGATGTAATTTACCTATGTGAAATGAAATTTATGTGAGATGAGTTATGTCCCTTTGTGAAAAGGGTGATGTGAAATGTAATAAGTTACGTCCCTGTCTAAAATGGGTGATGTGAAATATAACATATTCTAACTAATGTTTTTAAATGAAACAAACTATATGATTGATATTCTTATTCTATATGGTGTAAATGATGTATCTTTAAGTGTATAATATTTCTATTCTATTATGGTGTAATCTAATCATGATAACATTTGTTAAATGGATTGGTTAAGATGGAATGAAATCAAATGAAATGAAACAAAGTGAAATATAATAAATTGAATGATACTATTCCTATCTAAACTTCTTATAATTAGTTGTCATGTTTAAATTACTATCCTAATCTACTTTTAAAGCTAAATAAATATGTAAATTACTAATCTATCTAAACTAAAATGAAAAAGTATTATATTATCTAAATCTAACTATATATTAAAATGACATAATCTATCTATATTTTATCACAATATTAAAACATTATGATGATGTTTATATATACATGGCTTTTAAATACCTCAGGTTAGTTGTTGCCATTAATGTTCAGAAACATGCTTTCATTGGCATAATATCTCTACAATTGTTCTGGGTATTTGAAATCCATTACACAGTCATATTTATTCTATGGGTATTGCACCTGTAGAGTTCGTTTGTAGACCACTGTTCTCGTGTCTTTATGTATCTAATCATCTGACACTGTTTTTCTCTGTTTAACACAACTACTTCACTGGACCATATTTGGAGCTTAGCAAGTAATAAGCTGTCCTAGTTCACAAAGTGATATATTTGTTCCCAGAGTAAAGTTCTTACTTTTGATGTCTACAGACACATAGCAGGTCAATGTTTTTGGTGCTTAGTTCAGCACACAATATTCATGTATTTCTAACATATTTCACATAGAATATTTGACTGTACTAAAATAACATATATTACAATATATTCTTATGTGGAAATTTCTGGTATTGCTACATCAGATGGTCGACTAAGGGTATCAGCCAAGATGTTATCTTTCCCCTTAATATGTTCTATACTAAAGGTGTAATTTTGCAGTATTAGCGACCACCTGTATATTCGGTCATTCCGATGTACACCACTCTGCATGACCGTTATTGGGGAGTTGTCAGTCTGGACAATGAAGTGTACACCCGACAGAAATCGATGCAGCTTTCTCACCGCATAGATGACGCTTAGGGCTTCCAACTCGGATATGGAATATCTGGACTCGGTGGGTGTGATCTTACGGCTCACGTAGCAAATCGGATGGAAGATGCCCTCGTAAAATTGGCCTAGTACTGCAGCGATGGAGATCCTGCTGGCATCTGTCCTAAGATAATAAACGAGCCTCCGGTTAGGCAAGTGGAGGATTGGAACATTACTAAACAAAATTTTCAATTTTGACAATGCAGAAATTAATAATGCATCTTTAACATCCAATTTTACAGAAGCTTTTAGAACATTGGAAAATACACTTGTAATCTCCGCTAAATTTGGAATAAATTTACTATAGTAATTAACTAATCCCAAAAGGCTTCTGACCTGTTTCTTGGTGGTAGGCATGGTCAGATTCATAATTTTGGTAATAATTTTCTGGTCAGTCTTTAGTTGACCTTGAGAAATGACATGACCCAAGAATTCTATTTCTTTTAGGCCCAATTCGACTTTGCTCGGTTTGACAGTGAGCCCGAAGAGTCGCAACCTATTAAAGACATGTCTCAGTTTCAGTAGGTGTGTTGTCCAGTCATCAGTATGGACACATATATCATCTATATAGGTCACTGTATTCGTCACTCCATGAAGTAGATCTCTAGTTAAGCGTACGAAAGTGGCAGGAGCGTTTCGAAGTCCGAAAGGAAGAAAACGCCACTCGTATAGTCCTAAAGGAGTTGAAAAAGTAGTAAGATGGATTGATTGAGACTGCATAGGGACTTGCCAATATCCCTTAGTGAGATCTAATTTAGAAAAGATTTTGGAGGTGGACATGTCAAGAATAAGATCTTCACCGGAAGGAATTGGCTCTGCGTCGATCTTGGTGACGTTGTTGAGCTTTCGATAGTCCACGCACAGACGAATTGTAGAATCTTTCTTCTTAACTAGAACAATTGGAAAAGAGTACTCAGAGGTGGATTTCTGGATGATCCCACTAGCCTCTAAATTCAGAATTTCCTTATTTAGATTTTCCCTATAGCTTAGTGGGATTGAGTACGGCCTGCATTTAATAGGCTTAGAATCCGAAAGAAGAATGGAGTGTTCGATTCTGTCCGTCCTACCTGGAATGTCAGAGAATATGTCTTTGTATTCCGTCACTAATTATACTAATTGTCGTCGTTGACTGTCTGTTAGTTCCTGTTCTATATGTATGGTATCTAATGTAGCAGTCTTGTCTACAATAGGAACTGGTAGTTCCATTCCGTCGTCGTCTACCTGATTCAGTACGGTGGTGGTGCTAAGTGTGTATTCTGTATTCTCGCTAAGTGTATGCTCGTCGGATATGCCAGTCTCGCTAACTAGTGTAGTTGCGTTGTGTATGTCTGTCGTCTGATCACTTGGTGTGGGTGCACTGTGTTCGTCTGTCTCTACTTCTGTCTGTTGTCGTGAATAGTAAGGTTTCAACATGTTGACATGGAATATCTTTAAGTTTCCGTTTATTGATATTTCATAGTCAACATCTGAAATTTTACGTACCACCTTGAATGGCCCTTGCCATGAAGTCAAAAAATTTCGTTTGTCAGGAAGCAAGAGAAGTATGTCTTGATCTGGTTCAAGTTCAATCGTTCTCGCCCCTTTGTTGGCCTTGTACATAGGTCGACCATCGTTGATATGAAGCGATTTCCTTTGCTGGACACCTGATTCAGGGGTCCAACAATATCTACCGCCAGACTCTCAAATGGCCTAGAAGCCAGTGTAGAAGGTTGTACTTCAGCTGTAACATGTTTACCCTTTCGTACTAACTGATGACAGACATTACACGAACGATAAAATAATTTAATATCATTGCAAAACCCTGGCCAATAAAAATGAGCCTGAATTCTGGCCCTGGTTTTGTCATATGCAAGATGGCCAGCAAACGGTGACTCATGTGCAATCTTTAGCACAGTTATGCGATGTTGTACAGGTAACACCGTTTGCTGAATGTTATGGTTACTAGTAGTATAATGTCTGGTAAGAATGCCATTATTTAATCTGAAGAACCCTGATGCGTTCTTTGTAACCTTAGCTCGTTCTTTCAATAATTTTAAATAAGGAGACAAACTAGGATCAGCTTTCTGCTGTTCTATGACTTTTTGTCAGTTGGTATCATCAGTGCTAGATGGAGAAAGCACCAGTAGTCTCTCATCTTGAAGCGTGTCTTGAAGTTTTATAGTGTCTGCTCTGGTTGTTGCACTAGCTGCATTCAGTTGGTTCCATGCAGCTATTTCATCGCTAGTACATTGTTTTAGTTGAGGTAAGCAACCCAGAATTAAATCAGTACAAGGGTTGTCAAGTATAGCACAAGTAAATGTACCCGAAAGGAAAGGAGTGTCAATACGGGCTTTGGCCAAAGGGTAAATTTCAATGTTACCCGAAAAGGTTCGGCATTTGACAGAGTCACCTGTATAATCCTCTTTACTCACCAGTTCTTTTCTGAGACCAATAAGGGTACTCCCGCTGTCCAGCAAACATTGGCATGGTCTATCATTGACCATTGCATTGTGGAACTCTAAATTGCCTCTGGAGGCTAAGGCTGCATTCACACTCTCAGATGAGCATGGAACTGTATGTCCACATTCTAATTTTCCGTCAGCATGAAAATGGTGACATCGCTCACAACTGTCAAAACTCAACACATCGTTTACACAACACACCTCTTCCGTTTGGTTAACAGGTAATTCATTTTCAACATCACACTCAGTCTCACTACCACTATCAGAAGATGTATCAAGTAAAATAGCATTGTTGGCTTTCATACGTTGGCGGCCAAGGCACTTATTTGAATAATGGCCGTAGCTGGAACAAAAAAAACATTTAATGGCACGCCGGTATGCAGATCTTTTGTTCTGTTGCTTCTTAATAACATTTTCAAGATGTTCCGGATAACTCGGCGATTTGTCACACATTGAATCTGTGTCATGTAAAAGGTGACAGTGGATACATTTTGAAACTTTTCTATCTTTCTTTTCAAATTTATTAAATGGTTTTCTATTGCTCTGATAGTTTTTAGATTGATCTTTTGCAAAAGACTCTATTTCAGAGTCATTTGAAGTTTTAAAAATATTTCTGTTTGAAGAAAAATATGCTGACCCTTTCTTTTCAAACTGTTCTATGGTTTCAATGTCTGACTGCTGCGAAAATTTAGCAAAAGAGGATGGTATCGTGGATATTACCTTATCCATAGTTATTAAGTTTTTTTAATTTATCAAAGTCTTTTCCTATGTTAGCTGCTTTAAGCCACCTATTTAGTACACTTTGAACATTTGAGACGTAGTCAATGAAAGTCTCAGTAGGTTTAGGTTTTAAAGTTGAGAACTGAACCTGATACCCAGGGGCATCAAGTAAAAAGTGTTGCATAATCCTATCACGTATGTATTGGTAGTCAGATCTAAGATCGGTTGGTATAGATTCTATTACTTTAAGGGGCTCACCACTCAGGTTCTTCATATAAATCATAGCCCACATCTCTAAAGGAACTTGGTGATATTTAAACTGATACTCGACATTTTCTGTCCAGGCAGAAATTGAATCTTCTTTACAATATGCTTTGATAATATATTTGTATTTGTTGAACTTATTTTCTTCTTGTTGACTTTTAAGTTTAGTGGCAGAGATCTCTGCGTGTGAGTCTACATCCATCTCTTTCATCTTTAATTGTGTCTCTGATTCTACTTGTATTAGTTTTTCCTTAACTCTTGCCATTTCATCTATCTCTTTTTGCTTTAGTTCTCTTTCTTGATCTAATGTCTTCTGTTTTAATTCTAGTTCTTTCTGTTTAATTTCCTTATCTTGTTGTAACTGTTGTTGCTTAATTTCCTTATCATGTTCTAACTGTTGTTGCTTAACAATTTTATCATGTTCTAATTGTTGTTGTTTAATTTCCTTATCATGTTCTAGTTGTTTTTGTTTTGTTATCTCAGCTAGTTGTGTTAAATCTTTTTGATGCTCTCTTTCTCGAGCGCGTTCATCTCTATCTGCATTTTCTTTTCGTTCCCGTTCAGTTCTCTCAGCCTCTTTTGCTTCTTTAAATTTTTGATCCGCATATTGTTCTAGTTCTTTACCTGTGTATTGCAATTCTTTACCTGCTTTAATGAAGTCAGCTAGAGTAGCCATGTTGCTGGGTACTTGGCTTGCGTTGACCTTAACTTAGTTATTTTTCTTTAATATGCTATGTTATTTAATATCTGAGCACTACAAATTGTACTCTTTGTTTACATTCTGGAAAATTGTTTTCTCCAAAAAATTAGAGCACAAAGTCTGTTCATACAATACACGCTGAAAAAGAGATGCACTATTAATCACAATGCATGCCAAAAACGTAGGTTTTACTCAACTTAATGTTCCCCAGAACAAGGAACAACACGTCAGCAACACCGGTCCCGTTGTTTGGCACCCCGGAATACACACGAGTTTTCTACTCAGGTCACCCTGTTTGGCACATCGGCACACACTCACGTTCTTACTCAGCTGTTGTTCGCCCTGTTTTACAGAGCAGCACAAATTACCAACTCGTAAACGAAAAATAGATTGTTGACAAATTAGTACAATGACACAGACATGCCCACGAACAAACAGAACATCGATTAATTAATATTTAATGTCACTGTCCTGTCTTCGTTCTACCGTAATATGTCTTTCGTTACTAACCTAGTTTAATCTATGGAAGTAAGTATGGTGCAGGCCAAATCTAATTTGCATAGCCGAAAGTAGTGCCCTCCTGACGGTAAACAAATAGAAAAGTACGAAAAAAAATTCAATAACTGCTTTTAAATAAATATAAATATAATAATAATGTGTAAATAAATAAATATATTCATTCTCTAACTTAAATAAACAAATAATAGTTAATATATCGTAAAGATTCAGGCAGGCAGCAGCTTGCCAGTATGTAAACACTGAAATGATGATTGCAAATGGCGAGGCCCAACTGTTTGTCAATCGTGCCACGTCACAGGCGCAGCGCTATTTTTAGCTTGCAAAAATCAATACTGTCGCTGACCTTTGTATTGCTCCGCCATGAATCATGTTTGACAATTATTCAAAAACAAATAAATAATTACATAAATAAATGAAAGAAGAACATAATATGAATACTTACAACTTTGAAACACATATTATTTAAATATATAACATTCTAATAAGCACAAATAAACATTATTTCATCACGATAGGCACACTTCTGCCGGCAACTCAATCTAGTCTGCACACGTCATAGTCACTGACACAAATTAAACAATTTAATCTTTGTAATACCCTATCCGTAACCCTAGTCTAGAGCCGTGGGTAAGTGTATATAGCTTGAACTCAGGTTCAAGCGGCACTTCTGACACCACATTTAATCCTATTGCCTGTCAACAACTCATGTTTCAGGCATCATCGGATTACTTCTCCCACACCATACAATAGACTTGCAAGTCGTGTGCGAGGAATGAAATGGTACATTTTATTGCCGTTGGCTCTTTACAATTGCAAAAACAGTCGCTATCTAATCACACATAAAGTCACAATATTCTCTATCAATAGTTTTCCTAACCCCTATAGCTATTCTCTATCTCCTAGGCTATATGAAAACACAGATCTATTCTACACGATGTGAACACTACAGAGTCAGTCCCCAGTCTGACTTGCTTCACTCGTGTCGCTACACGCCTCGCGGAACTACCTTCATACGCCCTTCGGCCCTTTGCGTGCTAGATCAGTTAGCACGCTTCTATTAGCTGGCTTTGGCTTGAGTGGCGCTCGTAGCGATCACGCAGGCGTGACTCTGTCGTGACCAGTAGTGCTAACTATCTGGTCAACGCCTTCGTGTGAGGACTAGTTAATAGTCCCCCTTTTTCTATCATCTATCCTGCCCTGATCCCGGGCACTATGTTCCCTCAACTCTAGCTGAGGTTGACCCCACGTCCTGGTGGTGTTCTATCATGAGGCAGTCTTTGACATATATGCTAAAGCAGATGCGATTCGAATGCTCAAACTATTGTTGTGTAAACAAAATGTCTTGATATTAAGTTGAAAATTACCAATATGATTGACTTTCATCAAGCGACTGAGTACAAAAGAATATCAACATTGAAAATAGGAACTTGGAATGTAAGAACTATGAGTGGGGATGGAAAATTTGATAACATTAAGAATGAAATGAGAAGATTAAATATTAACCTGTTAGGTATTTGTGAGACCAGATGGACAGGAATGGGCATTATAACATCTGAGGAATATAGAATAATCTATTCTTGTGGAGAGAAACAACAGCGAGGAGTAGCAATTATAATGGATACACAGAGAGCAAAATGGATCAAAGGATATTGGACTGTATCAGACAGAGTGTTACTGGTGAAGTTTAGTGGAAGACCTTTTGATGCCAACGTCTTACAAGTTTATGCACCAACAGCAGACAGTAGTGATGACAGCATTGATGAATTTTATAGTGATTTAGAGAAAGCCTTCAAGAAATGCAAGTATTCTGAAGTAAATATCATAATGGGTGACTTGAATGCCAAAGTTGGAAATCAGCAGGACGGTTGCATAGTAGGCAAGTATGGACTAGGCCGACCAGGGGAACAGAATGAAAGAGGTTGCAGACTTGTACAGTGGGCAAAAGAGCATGATTTGATTATTGGAAACACCTGCTATCAACAGTACCCAAGGAGATTATGGACATGGAGGAGTTCTGATCTATTGTACATTCTCATCAATATAAGATTTTGAAATGTTTTAAAAGTCGCAAAAACTATACTAAGCGCAGACTGCTACAGCGACCATAGATTAATCTGAAGCAATATACATATAAAATTAAAGAAAGTCAAATTTTCACCAAGAAACACAAAATTTGATCTACATGCACAGAAGATTTGAGGAAATAAAGAATAAATTCAATGTAGAGGTAAAGAACAGATTCGATGCATTGTCCGATATGGAAATATTATTTCCTGACGTCAGTGACCAATGGGAAACATTAAAGAAATCAGTCAACAAAGCAGCAGAAACAACCATCCCTAAAATAAAGATAATAGGACGCAAGAAATGGATGACAGAAGACATCTTAAAACTCATGGAAGTAAGAAGAAATAACAAAAATAATAAGGAAAATTATGAAGAGATTCACGGGAAAATTAGGAAGCTATGCAAAGAGACAAAAGAAACATGGCTTGATGAAAATTGCAAGGAAATTGAAAACCAACACAACACACGGAATACCAAATTAATGCACAAAAGAATTAATGACATCACTAACAAAAGAAAAAAAACACATCAACGGGTTGCCTAAAAACCAAAGCAAAGATGGCAAAATCATAATAGAAAAACATCAGATTGTATATGCGTTGTCAGATTACGTGAAAGACCTTTATGATGATACAAGAGAAGAACAATATCATCATCGGAATAATAATGAAGGACCATCAATTTTGAAGATGGAAGTTTAGAATGCCCTTAACCATATTAAAACTGGCAAGACTCCAGGTACAGATAACATCACAATAGAAATGATCAATGGCTTAGAAGAATATGGAATAAAGTAATTCACCAGACTGCTGAACGCAATATGCGATACTTGAGATATACTTCCTGAATTATGTAATTTTATATTTATTGCAATCCCAAAGAAATCAGGAGCCTTAGAATGCGATACACATCGAACAATTAGTGTAATGAGCCACATCACGAAGATTCTGCTGAGAATTATCAAGCAAAGAGTTAGGAAGAAAATACAACCCGAAATAGGAGAAGAACAATATGGGTTTGTAGAAGGCAAGGGCACAGTAAATGATGTGTATATACTGAGAACAGTAATTGAACTTTCTATAGAAGTAAGCACAGATCTATATCTTTGCTTTATTGACTACACAATGGCTTTCGATAAAGTGAGACATGTCGTCATTATAAGAATGCTTGAAGATCTACAAATTGATGGAAAATACCTTAGACTTGTAGAAAACATCTATTGGAAACAACAAGCTGCCATCAGAATTGATGACGATGTAGGTCAAAAGCAGCCTATTAAAAGAAGTATGAGACAAGGATATGTCTCCAGATCTTTTTTCCCTGTACAGTGAAAATACTTTCAGAAATATTGAAGACATGGAAGGAATCAACATTGGGGGACGATACATCAATAACATTAGATATGCACATGATACAGCCTTGATTGCAGACAATGAACAGGGCCTGCAAAATTTAGTAGATGCGGTTGTTGCACACAGTGAACAACTAGGGTTAGAACTGAATATTAAGAATACACAGATTATGGTCGTCACTGGGAAGAAGGAAATACCACAATGTGATATACGAGTATTTGGGCATATTCTTAAGCAATTGAATAGATACAGTTATCTCGGCACAGTCATAACATCTGATGGCAGATACCTTGAAGAGATTAGAACAAGAATTGCCATTGCAAAGTTAGTCTTTTGCAAGATGAGAAACATACTGACCAATAAAAAGATATCAATTGAAACGAGAAAAAGAGTGTTGAAGTGCTACATAGAACCTGTGCTTTTGTTTGGATGTGAAGCATGAACAATAAGCAGTCAAGCTGAAAAACGGCTCATGGCTGTGGAAATGTGGTTTCTGAGAAAAATGCAAAGAATACCATGGACAGACAGAAAAACTAATGAACAAGTCCTTCAAGAAACAAATGAAGATCGTAAACTGATTAGAGACATTAGACGTAGACAGTCACAATTTTTTTGGCATGTTATGAGAAGAAATGATTTGGAGAACTTGGTGACAACTGGTAAGATCGAAGGGAAGAGACCTAGGGGAAGAACGAGAAGTATATACCTGGATGGCTTGGCCCAGTGGCATGGTCGAGACAGGAACACGGAGCTGATCCATGAATCTGGTGATCGAGTGAGATGGCAGAACATGACCGCCCACACTTACCGGTATGGCACATGATGGATGAATGGAGACACTTTAAAATACTGTGGGAAAATGTGTATTGTATATTATTTAGGGATTCGTCGATTTGCTTGTTGTGTGACTTCCACGACTTGAACGGATGCAGCCAAATATGCCAGAAACTGTGCAATCTATTGTTTGTGTCTTCGATATTAAACAACAAAATGTGACGACTGTAAACTGTCGTAATTTCGACAATATTTTCGGATGAGAAGGGGGTGGGTGGACATGATGAAAGACGATGTTCATTAAAGGACCTTATACTTGATCATCATCACCTTCCACTTTTGCATCACGCGTCGTGGTGAGAAATAGTTGACGTTCAAGCGCCCAATGCGTTAGTTAGTTAGTTAGTTAGTTAGTCATAGTTCCAACCTCACAGCAACGGGTCGTCCCAATTATGCTCCGTTCCTGTGCCAGTGAATATCGCACAAAATGCTCCCCACTGCCCAATGTGAAAAATGCGTGTAACAGGATAGTGTAATTCATTGTGATTGTGCAATCTCTATGATGTTGTCAATCATTGTTGTTTCCTCACGTGTCCTCTTGTTATAGTATCAGATATTCTATGGTGTAGCGCCAGTGCTGTTAACTGGTGGTATTGTATTCTAACGAAATGGCCGATCCATTTGATCTTCTGCTTTTCAATATATGGGGCTCAAGGTGTTGATCTCACTGTCTGTCTGTCTGTCTGTCTGTCTGTCTGTCTGTCTGTCTGTCTGTCTGATAACACAATTTATTTCTCGGTATCGGAAAGTCGGCAGCTCTTCTCTAGCCCCTCCTCTCGTAGATATTGATTTTGTGTGTGATTTGGATGATGTCCAAGTTTGGCATTGGTAGCATATAGTTGGTGTGAATATACTATTCATCATCTGTCGTTTTGCGGTCATAAGTATATTTGAATGTTTCAGTATGGGTGATATGGATATATGAGCTGACTTGCTTTTTGACATCTGACTAAGATGGACCTTAGTAGAAGGATAGACGCTTCATAATGTCCATATATGTATGCAGAATGTGTATTGCACGCCATAATTACAAAGCTCTATGATGCCTGGTGGCTAAAGTATGCTCAGGAGAATTAATACAATTTCTCTCTGAAGTTATTACACTGGTACCTTTGCTACATTGGTGGGTTCATATGAACCAGATCCAAAAGGGACAATGTGTGTTCGAACCTGTCTTGGTTGGCTGACTATATTGTGTGGCTCATGCAAGTTACAGGGAAGGACATGTTTTTCCATATGTGCATGTTACATATGTGAACCATTGCTTATGCAATTTGGCTTATTACCTACTGTAATGGATATTGACATTAACCAGTGCGGAAAGCACATGATGATAGTGATGATATGATGTACTTGTGGGCCGAGTTTAGTCTGAAAGGGGTTAAATCTGGCATTGCTGTATGAGTATGGATGGGATGAGACCTTTATGTACCAAAATACCACCTACTGGGATTTATGTTTAGTCTGCTAATTAGTAATTCACCATTAGTTTAATGATACATGTCTTCCATCTTTCTCATATCTGTCTCATGATCCATGGTTCAGCATGTCTATCTATGGTGATGTTCCATGTTGCCTAATTCATGCTGCCTGCTCATGTTGCTTGCTTCACAATGCCTGGCTCATGTTGCTTGCTTCACAATGCCTGGCTCATGTTGCTTGCTTTACAATGTCTGTCTCGCATGGTGCCCAGGTCTACTGTGGTTTAAATATTATGAGAACATGGATTCATAAATTGCCTGCTAATTGTGTAGGGCTACGCCTGACTCAGCATATGGGCTTGCGACTATCACAAATAAAGGTACAAAAGGAAAATATATCACCCACAGTCTATCAGAGTAGAAACCACTCCTTCACCAATATTGGGGTTTTGGTGTCTGGTAACACCCTCTCCCCTACTTCCCATTTCCATCTGTATGTTGATATTTGATATAACAATGTATTTAAACAAATGTAAAGCGAATGTTGTACCCTTTTATATATCAACAAGAAACATGGATGGTGGAGAGGCTTCCTTTATGGGGACATACAACTGGGAGTCCCTGCTTCAGGATTACTATTCCTTTGGTAAAACAATGTCTTCAGGAAAATACCAGTATACTTCTAAATAATCATTTGTCAAAGCTGATGGCACTGAAAGGGTCTCAATATAAACCCAACCACAGGTTGGACTCCTCTAAGATGGACGAATCCAGAACACAATCCCAAGGATCAGTCTAGGAGTGTAGTAGGGAAATCGGCACTTTGTCAGAGTTTGGTTAGCTTCCCCGAATTTTTTTGTCATCAAGTCAAGATGTTACAGCATTTCATAGTGGACTACCAACCCACTGCTTCCAGCAAGTATCTACGTGCTAGTTGTCATTGGTCGTCCTAATCCATCAAGTCTTATAGACTGGTGAATATCTTCATATGGAGTAACCTCCTGGACACAGTTGTCTCAGATAGGCCTTGATCAAGATGACTGCTGTGAACCTGAGACTTATCATTATCTTCCCGGGGGCTGTAATAGCAGTACTATCCAGGAAATATTTATCCCAGCTCATCAGTAGCTGTGGTGTATCAAGAAGAAAGTGATTCAGAAATAACTGTTTATTCCATTGTGACTGGATTAAATCAATAACTGGTTATTCCATTGTAACTGGATTAAATTAATGACTGGTTATTCCATTGTAACTGGATTAAAGTAAAGTAAGAACTGAAAGGCATGAACCAGCATTCTGTATTTCATCCTCATTCGGAATAATCGCTGGGAGAGACGTGTGTTAAAGAATGCTGCTTAGTGTTGGAATTATCTTCCTACTAACTGGATGGCATGCAGTCTCTGGTATATTGTGTAACCCCAGTGGTCAGCTTCTCAGACAGTCTTCTCACCATTGAGAGTCATCACAATTGTCGCTTCATAGACTGTTCACAGGAGGGAATGGACTTACATGGGAAACCATCACGGGGAAGCTGCAACCTGGGACCTTCCCAACACCATTCACAGGTGATAACAGGATGTTTACGGACCAGAATGGCAGTGTGTACCAATGCCTGCCCGATACTAGAAAGTCTACAATTGTTTTAACCTCATTGACAGTCAAGGAGGTTCGAGTAAAACACCACGTCAAGCAACCTTGGATCACCCAGGAAATACTTGAAATTATGAGAGACAGAGATAAAGCACATAAA
Source organism: Cepaea hortensis (assembly GCA_963921405.1). Classification (NCBI taxonomy): domain Eukaryota; kingdom Metazoa; phylum Mollusca; class Gastropoda; order Stylommatophora; family Helicidae; genus Cepaea; species Cepaea hortensis. The sequence goes on from OY992896.1 coordinate 68,256,492, forward strand.
AAGCGGGATCTCAGTGCATACCGTACTCTTAGAAACAAATCAGTATACCATACGACGGGAAAAGAAAATTTACTTTAAGAACTTAGTAACGGATAAAACAAATAGTAAGGATATATGGAAGGCAATTAACACCTTGACAAACAAGTATAGCTTCTGAAATTCTTTACCATCAAATCATATTACATGCGACCAATTCAGTAATTTTTTTCAAACTGACATAGACCAGTTGAAGGCTTCAATACCTAATTCTCCTTGCAACTAATCTTTACTGTCATCATTTTGCGAGAATAGATGCTCCCGCGATATTCTTTCCGACATACCGCTAATGACAATCACTGAAGTATTCACTTACCTCATTAACCTAAAAAAAAACAACCTAATCTGGTTTAGATGGAATCAGCAACCGGATTCTCCGTTATGCTGCGCCAGTGATCTGTATATCACTAACCTATGTATATAATCAGTGTCTCACCAAAGGCCACTTTCCATCAGCTCTCAAAATCGCTAAAGTGTACCCTCTGCTTAAATCTGGTTCATTTGACAATGGTCTCCCGAACAATTACAGACCCATTTCCTTACTATCATCACTATCTAAGCCACTAGAAAAACACATCCATAAAGTAACATTACAGTATTTAGTTCGCAACAAGCTTATTGTTGACAGCCATCAGGATTTCGACCAAAATATTCTTGCCATACGGCCCTAACAAACATGATAGAAAATTGGTACCAGAATATAAACAACAACAGTCTATGTGGAACTGTGTTTATTGATTTCAAGAAAGCATTTGATATGATAGACCAATTTATTTTAATTAAAAAACTTGAGACAATGAAAATTGGGCATAATGTAGTCACTATAATATCATCTTTTCTATCAAACAGAAAGCAAGTAGTATCACATAATAAATATCTGTCTCAAACCACTACCTTCAATATTGGAGTACCGCAAGGCTCTATTCTTGGCCCTCTATTATTTGCCATATATATTAACGATCTACCTTTGTATCTTTCGTCGTCCTGCGATCTATTTGCAGACGACTGTACAGTGTACCATCCATCCATCATGTGCCATGCCGGTAAGCGTGGGCGGTCATGTTCTGCCATCTCACTCGATCAACAGAGTCGTGGATCAGTTCCGTGTTTCTGTCTCGACCATGCCACAAGGCCAAGCCATCCATATACTTGTTTCTAGGTCTTCCCCTTGGTCTGTTCCCCTCGATCTTACCAGTTGTCACCAAGTTCTCCAAATCATTTCTTCTCATAACATGCCCAAAAAATTGTGACTGTCTACGTCTAATGTCTCTGATCAGTTTACGATCTTCATTTGTTTCTTGAAGGACTTGTTCATTGGTCTTTCTGGCTGTCCATGGTATTCTTTGCATTTTCCTCAGAAACCACATTTCTACAGCCATCAGATGTTTTTCAGCCTGGCTGCTCATTGTCCAAGCCATATAAAAGTACAGGTTCTATGTAGCATCTCAACACTCTTTTTCTCGTTTCAATTGACATCTTTTTATTGGTCAGTATGTTTTTCATCTTGCTAAAGGCTACTTTTGCCATGGCGATCCTTGTTCTAATCTCTTCAAGGCATCTCCCATCAGATGTTATTACTGTTCCGAGATAATTGTACCTATTCACTTGTTGAAGAATATTCCCATTTACTTGTATATTACACTGTGGTATTTCGTTCTTCCTAGTGACGACCATAATCTGTGTCTTTTTACAATTTAATTCTAACCCTTGTTGTTCACTGTGTGTAACAACCGCATCTACTAAATTTTGCAGATCCTGTTCATTGTCTGCAATCAAGACTGTATCATCTGCATATCTAATGTTATTGATGCATAGTCCCCCAATGTTGATTCCTTCCATATTTTCAATATTTCTGAAAATATTTTCACTGTACAGGGAAAACAGATCTGGAGACATTACACATCCCTGTCTCACACCTCTCTTAATAGGCTGATATTGGCTTACTTCATTATCAACTCTTATGGCAGCTTGTTGTTTCCAATATATGTTTTTTACAAGTCTAAGGTCTTTCCCATCAATTTGTAGATCTTCAAGCATCCTTATCATGTTGACATGTCTCACTTTATCAAAAGCCTTTGTGTAGTCAATAAAGCAAAGGTGTAGATCTTTGTTTACTTCTATAGAACGTTCGATTACGGTTCTCAGTATATACACAGCATTTACTGTACCCTTGCCTACTACAAACCCACATTGTTCTTCTCCTATTTCAGGTTGTATTTTCCTCCTAACTCTTTGCATGATAATTCTTAGCAAAATCTTTGTGATGTGACTCATTATACTAATTGTTCGATGTTGATCACATTCCAAGGCTCCTGATTTCTTTGGGATTGCAATAAATACAGAATTACATAACTCATGAGGTATATTTCCAGTATCATGTATTGTATTAAGCAGACTGGTAACTTTATCTATTCCATATTCTTCTAAAGCATTAATCATTTCTGTTGTGACGCTGTCTGGACCGGGGGTCTTGCCAGATTTCATATGATTAAGAGCATTCTGAACCTCCGTCTTCAAAATTGCTGGCCCTTCATTGTTATTTTGAACAATATATTGTTCGTCTCTGTTATCGTCATAAAGGTTTTTCACGTAATCTGACCATACATGTAAAATCTGATCTTTTTCTATTACGACTCTTCCATCTTTTGTCTTTAGGCAGCCTGCTGATGTACGTGTTCTTTGATTAGTAATCTCCTGAATTCTTTTGTGCATTAGTTTCGCATTTTTACTGTTGTGTTGTTTTTCAATTTCTCTGCAATTTTTCTCAAGCCATGTTTCTTTAGCCTCCTTACATAAGGTTCTGACTTTTCTGTGAATTTCTTCATATTTGGCAGGATTATTTTTGTTCTGTCTTCTTGTTTCCATTAGTTGTAAAATTTCTTCAGTCATCCATGTCTTACGGCCCACTTTCTTTACTTTTGGAATAGTTTTTTCTGCTGCACAACTGATTGAATTCTTCAGCATTTCCCATTGATCATCTACATCTTGAAATAGGATCTCTAGATCAGACAATAAATCAAATTTGTTCTTTACTTCTATGTTAAAATTATCTTGTATTTCTTTGTCAGTTTTCAATTTGCACAAGTCATATTTAGGGTTTCCTGCTGTATACTTGACTTTCTTTAACTTTACCCTCAATGTGCCAATAATTAATCTGTGATCACTGTAACAGTCTGCATTTGGAACTGTTTTTACAACTGTTAATGCATTTCGAAACCTTTTGCTTATCAGGATGTAATCTATCTGGTTTTTAATCCTGCTGTCTGGACTCCTCCATGTCCATAATCTTCTAGGATGTTGTTTAAACCAGGTGTTTCCTACAACCATTTCTTGTTCTTTTGCCCATTCATTTCTCTCTCCCAAACCATGGTTGCCTACACTGCATCCATCGCTTTGCTTTCCTATTTTTGCGTTGAAATCACATATTATGATATTTATTTCTGATTTTTTACAGTTCTTCAAAGCAGACTCCATGTCATTATAAAATTTCTCTATACTCTCTTCACTGCTTTCACTTGTTGGGGCATATACTTGAATTACATTTATATTAAAAGGTCTTCCGTTTAATTTTACTAATAGAACTCTGTCTGACACAGCCCAATATCCTTTGACAGAATTTGATGTTTGCTTATCTAATATAATGGCTACACCTCTTTGCTGTTCTTCTCCCCCCGAGTAAATAATCTTACAATCCTCTCCTGTCCTTATCCCTGCTCCTCTCCATCTCTTTTCCGATATTCCTAATATGTTAATCTTCTCTCTCTCCATTTCTTTTTTGATGTCCTCCAACTTTCCATCTGCATTCATTGTTCTAACATTCCAAGTTCCTACATTCAATGATATTAATCTTTTGCACCTAGTAGCCTGTTGACGGTCTGGAGTCACCTGGTGCACATGACTATCCCTACCGGGCGAGGCTGCTCCTATGGAGCACCCATTTACGCCGTTTCTCTGATTATCGATAAGTGAACACAACATGATTTTCTTGGCATGTGTAAAGAAGGTAGTTTGCCATTGCTTTCCTTCCCAGCAGTGACCATACTGGTCAGTGACCGTAGCCATTGTCTCCTCAAAAAAAGGAGATCCTCTGCCTACCGTCATGAAGGTGGAGACCATAACCTACAACTATCTGTCAGCTGCTCTCCATCTTCATCCACCACCTGCACCCATGGCTTCACGTAACCCTGATCGGGGGGCTAAACGGGTACTCCACCTTGCCCAAGGGTGTCCGGTAGGCTAGCGGAGGGAAGGAGGCGCCTTACTTCTCCTTTGATAGGAGATACCCCTACCCCGCTACCCAGTACAGTGTACACAAATGCTGAAAACTGTATTTTATTGGAGTCGTCTTTACAACAAGAATTAAATAATGTAGTTAGGTGGAGCTATTCAAACCGTATGCAAATTAACATCACTAAAACAAAATCAATGTTACTAACAACCAGACAAAGACTTCAAACTCTAAGCTCACACACATCACTTCAACTTCACATCGATAACGTGCCAGTAGAAAGTGTAATTGAGCACAAAACATTAGGCATAATCATTGATAGAAACCTAACCTTTAATTCCCACGTTCAAGCGCTTATTAAACAAACCGCGAAAAAAGTCTACCAACTCGTCAAAATTAAAAACTTCCTTGATGAGGACGCAAGGAAACTATTCTATACTTCTCATATATAGACACACTTTGACTACTGCTCTACAATCTGGGACGGTTGTTCTAATTCAAACACCAAGCGACTTTACTCACTCCAGAAACGGGCAATGAGTCTAATTTATAGCAAACATTTATCTGACAATCCTAGCCTGTATAAACGCCTTCAGTTACTACCACTCCGCAAACGCCTGCTTTTCAATAAAGCTAAACTAATTCACAAAATCCTGCATCGGAATGCCCCAAATTACCTTTGGCCATTGTTTAAATATAATGCTAGACACAGTAAACATTTAAATATATTACACATTCCGAAGCCTAGGATTGACCTATACAAAACAAGCTTAACGTACTATGCAGCTCAGCTGTGGAACAATCTTCCACAAGACATCAAAGACATCACCAATCCCTATTCATATAATCGCAAATTACTCGAACACTATCTCAGTACGGATTATCTTCCCCCTTAATAATAGAGATAATAATAATAATAACAAAACCCTAGTATAACAGCCAGTCCCCTTTTGGTTGGCCAGTATATTCCACATGGATAATAACAAGTGTCAGACCATTATCTTATTTTACTGTGTCATTTAGTTTTGATGTTCGCATTTTGCCCATGCCTTTATAATGCATATCTTTTATATTGTTACTGTTCTCTGTTAGCCTTGAATGATGTGTGAATAAAATAATGTATGAAAGAGAGTGATAGAAGGGCAGAATGTTAGACGAGCCTGCGTGCCCAATTCTTAACCCGTTGAAAATAAAGTTTGTTCGTTCGTTCGTTCGTTCGTTCTAGGAGACAATATGTGACTCAATTGAGTTGTGTAGGAGGAGTTTAAATATTAGAGGTGTGATGGAGGAGAGTTGGAGAGTTGAGATTGAGTGTCTGTTGATGGGGTTTTTGAGTTGATGTACCTGGGGTTTTTCCATTTTGTGACAACCAGTACATATAACTTGGTTCGAAGTGTAGCTACTGTCGAGATGGAACATGGGTCTTCTCTCGACCCCTACAGTCAGCTCAATAAACGTTGATGTTATAAACAGTGTTAAGTACATGTCCATGTGATGTCTTGGTCAGCTGGTGTGAAGTACATTTTTCTGTGAATATCCTGTCCAGCTGTTGTCAAGTACAGTTCCTGGTGCATGTCTTGTTCAACTGTTGGTGTAAACATTTCCTTGTGAATGTATGTCCAACGTTTGTCAAGAACCTGTCATGTAGATGTCTTGTTCAACAGGTGTTAAGTACAGTTATGGTTGATGTTTATGTTCACTACTGCTGAGTCCAATATGTCTAATGGTGCAACTGACATATGTCACCTATGACACTAGTTAAAGGGGAGATCTAAATGTGACGGACTGAAAGCACACTGACAACATTATGGTGAGGCAACATATTCCTCGGTTGTACAGGGGCGAATAGTCCAGATCTATTTATGGCCTTTGAGGGGACCTTTTTCTTCTTTTATAAATATGTTGTGTTGGTACTTGGGTTTAGGTCTAAGTAACACAGTGGGGGTTCTGAGCCAGGAACACTGGTTCCTCTAAATGGCTTAAGGGGGAATGATTTTCAATTTCATTTGAAATGCCTCTAGACACTTGCTAAATCATACCCTATATCTTGTCTATCTGTTATACAAGATATATTTCAAGAGACCACTTCTAGTTGGGGCCTGTCTTCTTCTAACTTGCCACAGATACTAAATTTAAATATATATCATTCTAGGAAAGCCAGGAAAGAAGATTTTAAAAAAAATATTTTGTGCAAAAACATAACTAAATAATATAATTATTTGTGTTAATACGCAGTTTATGTTTCTTTAACATATATAACTCAAAGTATTAGAGAATGACAGCAAAGGTTGATGTGCAAATGCAATTAACGATTAATGGATCACCATAGTCTGGCAAGAATGAGGCAGCGAGGTGTGACGAGGGGATCTGGCCGACGCTCGACGCTCAGGGTAAAGGCGAGACGGACATATAATCAGATTGCTACTGGAACTATTAGTGTTGGAACTCTTCGCTGGCTGCTGAGGATGAAGACTTAGCGCTTATGGGAATGCCCCGAATGCTGTGATGTCGGTTCATAAATCAATCAATCAATGAACTAATCAATCAATCAATGTAATTAATGAAAAACGACAAAGCTGTAAAGATTAAAAATATTATTAGATTGAATAACGTCCCTTAAAATTATAAAGTGGTATGTCCCATGTCTTAATTGATTTTGTGTTCCGTTTGTTCATGGGGTATCTCCAGGAGTTGTTTGAACATAACTGTTTATAAATTCGGTCACCACTGAACAATTATGCTAGCCTAATGTTATGATAATATGGACATGCTCTAAATGAAAACTAAGAAAATAAGCAAACAATAATTTCTTATTATGTGCATAATGTTTGGTTTTGATTATGATAATTAGAGTTAGTTGTAGTTGTCACGATTCTGGATGTTAGGGGCTGTTGTGTCTTGGGTTTGGCTGCTGACTATCTACTAAAACATGACAGCACAACTCACGTTAGTCCATCACACCATATGAGGAGAACGACAACTTCTTTATTGTCGGTAAGCATCATGAAACGTTACAGAATGCAGAGGATGATCAAGGCTTCAGTCCGTCACATGCTACTCTCATACACGCCTGAGTCTTACAAATCAACCTTACACAGTTGGGTGGACTATTGGGCAGCGGAGTGTGAACTCGCCTGTGTGGGTAGTGTCGATGTGTCTAGGTGTAAGCAACATGACCCCAACCTCCTCGCGTGCTCCAATAACGAACCGTTTGGTATTACCTGTTAAGAAGCATCACTCAGATCTCTCAAACCGTAAGCTGGCAATAACCATGAACGTGTGTCTTGTGTCCACGAAGGCAGGAGCCTAAAACATGTCTTGTGTCTTGGCCGGCTAAACACTCACTAACTACCGACAACCGTTTGGTTGTCAATATCTACGCACTTGTGACGTCCGCTTTGTTCCGTCCAAGTGCTCACTTGTGCTTCTTTCCTTGCTTCGTCTAATCCCCTATTCTGGTGCACTTGCTTATCTGGCTGTCATTCACGCCATGACAGCTATTATTCCCCCTCCATAAAAAAATGTCCTACATTATCCTATTCTTACTTTACTTCGACATGTATGCAATTGATGGATATGACGTAAATTACTGTAAGTCATGATCGACTACAAATCTGTCATCTCTGGAACTCAGTATGTCATCTTAAGACAATATAGATCGTGTGGACTTCAGACATTGAATTAAAACCCACAAGTCCCAATCACCGCCACCTAATACATCCCAAAGAAATGATCATCGAGATGTTCTCGCGTTATCATGATTGACTACTTGCAACAAAAGAAGCAAGGTTCAAACACCGCCGGACACTATTATTAAAGTGCCGTTTTCGCGTTTCATGCTGACCCCTTGACACAAATTACCTCAGACCTCTGTAACCCTTGAGTATCTTCGGTGAAACAAAATGCACTTCTATGTTGTGAACCCAACGACCTTCTGAGTCAAAAGAAATACTGATCTCCATCAATTTCAGAGATGTATCATGTTAACTTCACTCTGAGTTAACATCTCTTTCCATCATCCAATGTCGATGTTGGCAATTTAATCTTACAACTATATCTCATATCTGTGTTTAGTCCTCATAATTGTAATGTCAACTTTCTATTTGTGTCTGATTTTAAGTGTGTATATACTCTTTTTCATCCATCTATCTCTACATTCATCCATCATGAACTAACACATCTAAATTCTTTTTATTGATGATAACGTAACTACTTGCTACAACACAAATAAGTATGCGAAATAATACATATCAATGATTATAATAATTAATACAATTATAACGATAAAATTACTATCACTTCATTAATAAACTCATGGTTTAACTATCAACCATCATTTGCTTTTCTACCTAATACTGACAGAATTTACATGTTTTTATTTCTAAAATATTACACAAAATAATTAAAGAACACGTCTAAATGCCGCATTGCAAAATCGTCTACTATCCCGTATCGCATTAAATACAGCCTTTGCACTCGTTCTTGTCCATTTCCTCGTACATACGCTCTGTGCTCACTCACTGGCGTACTTCTTTATCCTGCTATCTGCAACATTAATAACAACAAGTGACTTATTTATATTTAAACAACTGTTTCCATACATGTGGTGTTTCAAAAGTAAGTTACAGTCATAATAAAGTAACATTATTTTTAGACATTATAATCTTGTCATTTAACTTATTTACTCCAATACCAAAAATTTAAATTAACCACAAAAGAATATTTTATTCATACAATATGTTTATAGTCGACTTAGTAAATCTGCTAAATTATTTTCACTTCCTGAAATATGGGATAGTATGCGAACCATAATCAGTATGAACGACTAAATTTTAGACATGTCATAATTTCTAAGAATTATCGTAGAACTAAACAAATATTTTATTTCTTGAAGAATTTTTTCCATGTTCCTCCGACCATTTACTTTTATTTGGATACTCCTTTTTACGTAACTCAGAAAGTTTATCAGTCATTTCAGCAAAATTCTTTATAACCCTCTGATACTAGTTATTAAGACCAAGAGTTGTTCTGACCTCTTTTTAAGTTTTTGGTGTACTGATCTTGAGAATATTAGTAACAATGTTAGTATCCGTATAGAGAACACCTTTGGAACTTCTATGTCCTGAGAATTGACTTTCGTTTTTGCTATGTTTTACAGTTAACCTCAACATTGGAATGCGACAACAGATATGTCTAAGAATGTACGCATGATGTACTGTCTCAGTAGTATGAACACCAATGATGAAATAGAATTCTGAAGACCATAAGGAAGATAAAGGTATTCATATAATCCTAAAGGTGTTACGAATGTGGTGATGTGTATTGAGTCTTCTGATATTATTTATTTAGTATTAACCGATATGATTTAGGAAAATATGTAGACTTCGCCATGCCCGCCATTACAGGTCTATTTGGCATAGGTTCTGGATAAAGACACTCATTAATACACATCCACACCCAAAAATTATGATCATGAATATGAACAATACAATGAGCACAGTAGACGACATCACATCTTATAAAAATATTTATGATGACAATACAACCACAACATCGTTACATGTTTTACGCAAGGTTAGCAATATTCATTCAGCAGAAAATATAAACGAAATTCATTAAAACCATGTGTCAGGATCTTATAATTGGCTCGTTAGCTAACACGTGTGAGACAGTACAAGTATAACGTGATTCGACGTAAGACACAGCAACACAAGTTCTATGGATTTATTGCCACATTAAATACAGAACGATAATTACAACAATCTGCAATATATAACTCACGACGCTCACAACCACAATACAGCTCATAGGTCTGACGCTCAAGATATCAGTCGTTCGGCTTTCAATCACGGAGATTCACACAAACGCCTTGCTCTCATCGCACATGTCCGTCCAGTCTCCGGTCCCAGCTCGGTCTGAGCTTAGCACGCCAACTGCCCACTGCCTCTAGTGGTGTCACGTGTCCTGCGTGCGTCTGTCGTCAGCCTGACCGCTGGTCGCGTGTCAGGTAACAATCTTGTCAGCCGACAATTCTTGTCCGCCGGGTGTCGCAACGATGTTGCTGCACAGCTATACCATGTTAGGCTCTGACATTCTCCCCGGGTACCTCAATGAAAGATGTCATCTTTCATTCATGATGTCTGTATATACTGGGGTAGTGTTAACTTCATGTCAGAGACTACTCTTTCCCAGTGTTATGCATGAAAATACATATATGGCATGGAAATATATACAAAAAATGTAAGTTGCATTGAAATGACAAATGAAGTACAACTTTTAACACAACTCAGGTTTCATCCCCCTGATGGCTGGTTACCTCCATTGCAACAATACCCAGTCAGATCAGTAGTACCAGCTTCACGCATCTACTTCGCAGCAATTTGAAAAAAACGTAATAATATGGTTGTTTTGCAACAGCCATCTAGCCAGACTGAAATACGACTTTATATGAGTCGTATTAAACACTCAAACTCTGACCTCATTTGGCCAGGAGCTCTTATGTTGGTTTGCAATGTTGGCAGCTCTCTGCCATGCTTGGCGGACGCCTACCCGGTGTGTTAACCATTTGAGCAACAAAATGTCTATTTATACAATACACATTAATGAATATGTTTCAAATTATGGCCCTTGGTGTAATTCGTAAATGCAAGGGAAGTAATTTTGACAATCAAGAAATTCAATAAATTACAATAATTATTTAATTTCTTAGCGTCATTGCTTGACGTTTCTTCATATTAACGAGAAAAAGTCGGTAATATGAATACATTAATCAAGGTATGATTCTAAGATTACACTAATCAAAATAAATAAGTACCCAATTGGTGTATTATATTTTATACATTCAAAAGGATTTTACAATCGTCATAAGTTTTTGAATATTTGTATATCGTCTGCTAATTTTGCTATACTTTTTAAATTACACAGGAAGTACACACGAAACGCAAAATTTAGTTGCTGTTACACGGTTTGAACACAAATGCTCCCGTTTTCTTTTGTAACGGATAGTTAAATGTTCTCAAAGTTCGTGTTTGATGTTCTAGTATCACAATTATCGGATTATGATGGAATGTTCTTATTTCCGATGTGTTCACAACTTCTGGATAAAGATTGGATGTTCTTATTTCCGATGTTCAACTGTCGAACATTTTGGATTAAATTCGATGCAGAGGTGGTGTAGAAGTCACTGTTCAGTCCACATTTGCACACGTCGTTAAATTATCACGGTGAAGAAAGTCACTCACAGCTGTCACTGTTAACTGGTAAAGTTCGCTTCTGGTAAGTGGTTAAGCTTCTGTGACACTGTTCTTGGTGTATATTTACAATTAATAATGTTCTCTTTCTAACACACACTACACAATTATACTACACTCATTACATGGCTTGATTAAAATAAGTATATTATACATGTCGGTTTTTAACCGTATCACAATTTCAATTATAGACCTTACACAGTAGGTGAATAGAAACAACATTCACTCATTGGTGGCTGTGTTGTTCTGAGTGTATTAGTACACTCTGCAATCAGACATTGCTTACTGGGTCGGTTGGACAACGGGACAACAGGTCGGCAATTGTATTGATTCTGCCTGAAATATGACGAACCTCGAAACTGTAATTTTGAAGCTTCAAGGACCAGCGAGCAATCATATTGTTGGATGGTACTCCGGCATTTATATACCGTAATGGACTGTTGTCAGTTTCGATGATAAAGTGACGTCCTAAAAGGTATCTGGATAGTTTCGTCACACTTTCTACTAAGGCAAGTGCCTCTAATTGCGGAATGGACCATGTCCGCTCTCGAGGCCTTAGTTTTCTTGATATGAAACAAATGGGATGCAGGATGTTGTTGTATTCCTGCAACAGGACTGCCCCAATAGCAACGGAGCTAGCATCTGTTCTCAATCTGAAAGGTAAATGAATGTTGGGCAATTTAAGGATGAGATTATTCGAATTCTTATCGGAAAAGTATGTCAAAACTTTATGAAATGCATTTCGTAGGCATTCATCGTGTACAACTTTTTCAGGTTTATCCTTGGTTAGTAAGTTAGAAAAAACTTCGGTCAGTTCTGAAAAATCAGGAATGAATTGCCTGTAATAATTGATCAGTCCCAACAAACTCCGGACTTGTTTTTTATTAGTCGGGAGTGACAGTTTTAGAATTTTGGAGACAATTTTGTTGTCTGTCATGACAAAGCCATTGGATATTCTGTACCCCAAAAATGATATCTCTTGGTAAGCCATGCTCACTTTTGAAGGCTTCATTGTCAGTCCGTGCTGTCTGATACGTTCTAGTGTCTGTTCTAGTGTCTTTATATGTTCCGTCATTGTCTCTGTATGGACACAGATGTCGTCAATATAGCAAATGATATTAGGAATGTCAGATAGGAGGAGTCGTGTCATGCGTACGAATGTGGCTGGGGCATTGACTAGCCCAAATGGAAGTTTGCACCATTCGTACAGTCCCCAAGGTGTGGCAAAAGCTGTTAGATGTCTGCTGTCTTCATGTACAGCTATCTGCCAGTAACCTTTAGACATGTCAAGCGTCGTAAAGAACTTAGCGTCAGTCAGTTCTGTGAGAAGATCGTCAGTGTTTGCCATTGGTTCAAGATCTAAAACAGTTATTTTGTTCAGTTTTCTGTAGTCGATGCAAAGTCGTATTGTCTTGTCCTTTTTGCGTACAATGACCATGGGTGAAGAGAAGTCTGATAAGGATCGTCTGATGATGTTGTTTCTTTCTAAGTTGATAATTTCTTGATGTAATTGTTCTTTGTAATGTAATGGTATTGTGTATGGTCTGCATCTTATTGGTGTGTTTGATGTGAGTGTGATGTGATGCTGTACTAATTCTGTTTGTCCTGGGTTGTCAGAAAAGATGGTGTTGTACTGTTGTATCAACTGTTTGCAACTGTTTGTCTCTGCTTGACTTAAGTTTGGATTGATCTTGATCTCCTTCAAGCAGTTTGTCGTGTCTAATGTAGGTGTTGGAATCTCGTCGCTAGAATCGTCATCTTCGTGATCTATTATCACGGTGCAAGCTGTCGTATCGTCTTGTTCGTTGTCTCTGTTGTGGTATGGTCTTAGCATATTTATGTGAAATATTTTGTGTTTGTCTTTTATTAGGATTTCGTAGTCTACAGGTGAGATTTGTCTTGTCACTTTAAAAGGTCCCTGCCAAGAATCAGTCAGTAGCTGTCTGTCACTAGGTAGTAGTAGTAGAACGTCCTGTCCAGGTGTCAATGTTATAGTCCTGTTACCTTTGTCTGCGTACTGTCTGTAAGTAGCACCAGATAGTTTAAGTGCATTTTTAGCAATTTCACATGATTTAATAATCCTTTCACGCAATGATGTTACATACACAAATGATGATATGGGTTTCAGTATTGGAGTAGAATCAGTTAACATTTGGTGATAAATTGTTAATGGGCCTCGTGGTTTGGCACCATAGATTAGTTTAAAAGGAGAGAAGCCGGTACTAGAATGTGGTACTTCGCGATAAGCAAAAAGGACAGCTGGTAAGTATACATCCCAGTTGTTGGGGTGATCTTGAGTTACTTTGGCAAGCATGTGCTTCAGATCCCCATTAAGCTTTTCTATAATCCCGCTAGAGTGAGGATGCTAGGGGCTATTGAAAACTTGCTTCACTCCTAACATTTTAGTGAAAGCTTGGGTGGATGCGGCAATAAACCGAGTGCCTCTATCAGACTGGATAGTATCTGGAAATCCAATTCGGGAGAAAATATGGAAGAACACTTCCATGATGTCGTTGGCAGTAATGTTCTTTAGCGGAATCGCTTCTGGCCAGCGACTACATTGATCAATAAAAGTTAGAATATATTTATTCCCTCTAGTAGTTGTATGACTAAGAGGGCCCACAATGTCAACTGATAATTTTTCAAAAGGTCGACTGGCTAAGTCAGTGACTTGTAACTTTGCCTGTGGAGCCCCCACGTCCACACATGTCAGGATCTTATAATTGGCTCGTTAGCTAACACGTGTGAGACAGTACAAGTATAACGTGATTCGACGTAAGACACAGCAACACAAGTTCTATGGATTTATTGCCACATTAAATACAGAACGATAATTACAACAATCTGCAATATATAACTCACGACGCTCACAACCACAATACAGCTCATAGGTCTGACGCTCAAGATATCAGTCGTTCGGCTTTCAATCACGGAGATTCACACAAACGCCTTGCTCTCATCGCACATGTCCGTCCAGTCTCCGGTCCCAGCTCGGTCTGAGCTTAGCACGCCAACTGCCCACTGCCTCTAGTGGTGTCACGTGTCCTGCGTGCGTCTGTCGTCAGCCTGACCGCTGGTCGCGTGTCAGGTAACAATCTTGTCAGCCGACAATTCTTGTCCGCCGGGTGTCGCAACGATGTTGCTGCACAGCTATACCATGTTAGGCTCTGACACCATGCTTCACTGTATCAATACTGTAGTCGTGTGTCATTACCCATACACACGCCAACAATAGAGCTCCACTGCTGCACGATTTCCATGCTGTTATCAGTTTTAAACTACTATTAATAACCACACCGTCCTACAACAAAATCATGTTATGTGTCAATAACCCATACCCACAACAGCAACCTGTTGTCTTTTCTATCATATATTCAATAATTCACATAGGAAGACCTCCACCACATAACAATTACCCATGTCATATGCTAGAGGGCTGCCAAATACGATAAGAACATATTATGGGAAGCGACTTCGTCGCCACACGCTGTACTCCATATATCATTTTGCGAATTTCACTTCGTCATCACGCACACATCACACACAGGCGGCAGTTATAACCTTCGTCATCACGCACACATCACACACAGGCGGCAGTTATAACCTTCGTCATCACGCAAACATCAAACATGCTCTATATAAAAACAATCTCCACGAATATATACATAAAGTTTACTTATCTGTCGTGAAGAGCTGCCTCGTTATGGGCACGACACGCGTGTAGCACGCGCCTCGAATGGTGGTAGAAAGGAACATGCGGACACGCAGGCTGGATGGGAGCAAGGCATTCGACGGTAGTATTGGAAGGTGTAGGGGTGGGGCAGTTTCAATCACAAAACGCCACATATAGGCATATAAAAATGACAGGAAGGGAAGTGGATGGCGTCCAGGTAAGCAACAATGATACCTGAAAATGAAATGGGCAACAATTGATGGAGTATGCATTCTGGGGTGTTTTAATCGTTTATCTCACTTCTTCTTATAGCCCATTCCGCGTGGCGAAGGTAATCATGTCTGTGCATAATCTTCGGTCTCGTGTGCTGCCATTCATTTCTAATATTGATGTTTCTTCATGTGATGATATTAAACTGCCCGGCATCTTCTCTCTTGGCCTCCCCCTGCGTCTCCTCCACTCGAACTTTCCCGCTGTGACGACATACTGCAGCGTTCCCTTTCTCACATCACACCCACAAACTTATTGTGAGATACAACGCCACTGGCAAGTAAAGCGCTATAAGTCAATATGTAGTATCATAACATAAATCTTATTGGCTTTTCAACGGCGTGCCAAAAATATTTTTTTTTAATGTTTTGCATATCCTTACAGGACATCGCTGTCAACATCAGCATCTTTCAGCTGATTGTTGATTTCTTAGCAAGATTACGCTCAGTAGTTTGCCATTGCTTTCTGAGCGACCGGCTCCCATACTCTCATAAGTCACTGGCAAGACTTGAACCGCTTCCAATTCTCGTGCGCTCACGTCAACCACGACAGTATTCGGTATTACGAAGAAAGCTGCTAACTTCTCCGCCATGGAGACCGGCGCCAAAAAAAAATAAGACGAACAAAATGCCCAGCAGTACTATAAAAGATAATAACAGAAGTATAAAATATGTTATTATGGCGAATCAAGAAAAGTAGATTATAACAATGTATTGTGCAAAGAGCAAACTAAATAATATAATTATTTGTATATATACTATATGCATATTTACAAGTTGACAATATATCTCTAAGTATGTGTAAATAACAGCAAAGGATGATTTTAAATGAAATTAACGAAAAATTAAGAAAGTAATTCAAAGAACTGTAAATATTATACATAATTTTAGTGTGAATAATTTCCCTTAATATTATAAATTAGTTAGTTAGTTAGTTAGTTAGTCGCAGTTCCAACTTCACAGCAACGGGTCGTCCCCATTATGCTCCATTCCTGTGCCAGTGAATATCACACAAAACGCTCCCCACTGCCCAATGTGAAAAGTGGAAAAGACAGGAGTCTCGACAAATAACAGCCCGCACAGATACACTGTGCATAATGCCGCCACCAGAATGTCAACACAATAGTCCCCCACAAAGCACCCAGTTCATTTCTGATGGAATCGGCAGTCATTTTCCCATCTGGATGTTTCCTAGATGTTCACCCACACAGTCCACGAAATACAGTTCATCGTCAATGGCAGTGGCAGTCAACCAGAAGCCCAGCAGCCACGCATTTCTGCATAAAGCAAAAACCGGTCAACTCTGGGACATAGCCATCTGCCATCGCTCCGAACATGCAGTCACGTTCCAAAAGACCTTGAGCAGATTCCAAAGCATTTCACACGAAACTCACAGCTCACAGTGTCGCGCCACGCACTCACTCAGTAGCAGGGCGACGGAACCATCAAGCCTCCTTAGTCGCCTCTTACGACATGCGTGGTAGGCTGCAGTGTTGCTATTCTTTGCTTCCCTTATAAATTGTTATGCCCCATGTCTTATTTGAGTTAATGTCTCTTCCGTGTGTTGATGTGGTTTCCCCCGAAGTTGTTATACATTCGGTGACCACTTAACAATAATGCAAGCCTGTTGTTATGATAATCTGGATGTGCTCTAAAAATAACGAAATAAAAAATAGATATACCATTACAATATTTTTTTTATCATTTAAATAATAATTTGTTGTTAACAGTTAATTAGCGTTAGTAGTTGCAGTCAGATGGGTAGAAAATATAAAGAAAAAGAAATGTTGTCCCGAATAAATACTAATGGATACTTATTTTATAAAAATCATGTTTAGCATCTGTATAAGTATAAGCCAGTGAAGGTAACGGCAGTAAAATCTATAATGTTAACTCTCTTACAAATAAATGCCTAGAAATAGTATGTTTCGTCAATTCATAGAGTGAATCAGCACAGGTATCTCTCGTAATTTCATCGAGTGAAAACTTTTTTAAAAATAATTTATTACATTTATTATGTAAGTAATGATTAATTTACTCATCCTCCTTTGGTATGGGGCGAGCCATGGTGGGTCTTCAGCTGGATGACCAACTGCAACAATGTCCTCTTCCTGCAGGAGACAATGAGTCCAATATCGGCTGAGAATGTGCGGGTATACATCAGTAGCACTTCCAGTTCCTGGACATTGTGAACGAGGCATTTCTTGAAGCCATCGGGGCAGACTTGCAGGCACTTTTTCCGCAATCAATGTTTGGCATCTTGTACTAACATTTGAACCTCCATCTCACTCTGTTGGTAACACTGTATGGCCTATAAACGGCCTGTGCCAAACATATAAATATCATAGCGAACCAAACACTACCTGAAAAATAATCATAGAATAATAAGACATAATGTTAATGGATAAGCAAGACAAATAGATTATAAACATGGATTATGTCGAGAGAAAACTGAATAATACAATTACTTGTGAGCACAGGCTATGCTCATTTTCTATTACATATATAAGTTAAAGTTTTTGTAAATATCAGCAAAGGTTGATTTGTAAATGAACTTAACAAAAAATTAAGAAACTAATTGCCAGAACTGTAAAGATTAGAAATATTGCTTAGATTTAGTAAAGGCCCTTAAGATTCTAACATCTTATGTCCTATTCCGTAATTTAATTTATCTGTGGGTATTTTTGTGTTTATGTTGTCTGTTACTAAGTAGTTTTAACAGAATCGTTTATAAATTTGGTAAACATTAAACAATTATGTTCGCCTGTTCTTATGATAATCTAGGTGTGCTTAAAAACAAAATAGGGAAATAAACAAGCGTAGTACCGTACTATGCGCGGCTTCGTGGCTTAGAGGTTATGACTTTTTTCCGTAATCTCGTATACTCTCGTCGGTAACGTGATGACGGTGAGAATCAGCAGTGGTTCGAATCGCATCGGTAACTTACGGGGTATGTGAGCTGGCCGCTCTGAAAGCAATGGCGTAAGTTTGCAGCTCTTCTCTAGCCCCTCATCTTGCGTAATCTTGCCAAGAAAACAACATACAGCTGAACGATGCTGGTGTTGACAGCGATGTTCTGTAAAGGATATGAAAAAAAAAAAGTACCATATTATGAATTCTTATCATATAAACTATAATACTTTATTCTGATGAGGATAATTAGCGTTAATAGTGGCAGTCAGATCTTTAGAATATATTCATAATATTGCACCGATATGCACTACTAGAAATATACTTTTAAAAATCAGGCGTAGTGTTTATACAAATATATAATCCAATGAAGGTCATAGGACTGAAATCAATAATGCTATTTTTTTTTTTTTTTACAAATAAATGACTACAACATTATATTTAGTCAATTCATAGAGTGAATCAGTACATCTATCTCTCGTCAATGCATAGAGTGATTTGGTACAACTCTCGTCAATTCATAGAGTGAATCGGTGCAACTATCTCGGAACTGCCATAAAATCTGATGGGAAGTGCATTAAAACATTAGATCAAGCATCAATATGGCAAAGATGCCTTTTGCTTGATGGAAACATACTGACCTATAAACAGATGGCACTGGCAAAGTGAATAAGAGCGTTGAAGTTCTACATATATGGTATAGAATTATATGGATGTGAATCGTGTACAGTAAGCAGAACATGAGTTAAACATCTGTTGGCAGTGGAGATATAGTTTCTGAGGAAGATGCAAAGAACATATTTTTTTTAATTTTAATTTTCATATCCTTTACAGGACATCTCTGTCAAAATCAGCATCTTTCAGTAGATTGTTGATTTCTTGGCAAGATTACGCTCAGTAGTTTCCCATTGCTTTCTGAGCGGCCGGCTCACTTATCCTGTAAGTCACCAACGCGGCGAGAACCATATTTACATTACCAAACAAAATACAGACTAAAAGTGATCACGTGTTATGTTTACTGTGTATTATGATAAGGATTTTCAATCCAATGTGCTGTTGAGCTCGCCCACCAGTGGGGTTTATAGCAGTGAACGTGGTTGAAGTATGTCCATGTGAAAAAATACTTAATTTTTATAATAATAATAATAATAATAATAATAATAATAATAATAATAATAATAATAATAATAATAAGGGCTCAATGTTCCACAGGAGCCAGAGTCGCCCCATGAGGTTCCACTTCCCCGTGTGTCGTTCAGATGGTCATTCCTGCTACTGACCCTGGCCAGATCCAGTAATCTTCGCCCAAAGCTCGATAATTTGAAGACGATTGTTGTTGTTTTGTTCTTAATAAAGGCTCGGTGGTTCCCATCAGGTCCTCACGTCCCTGTGTGTCATTCGGATAATCGCCTCTACATGTGGAACTGGCCAGATCAAGTGCAGATACTACACTGATATTAGCCAAAATGCCGAGAAATTAAACAGCCACAGTTTATTTGGCCTTTCAAAGACCAGTCAAAAATATTTACATCAACAACAGACCTGATAAAGAAAATCTATTTGTATTATTCCACAAAAGCTATGACAGCATATTATCAAACTGTGTTGTTTAAAAAACAATGTAATTAAGTAATATATCAGTTGTACTAAGACACTGTTTACTATTCTTTGACATATATAACCAGATATATTAAGCAATGGTAGCAAAGGTTGATATATGAATGAAACTAACGAAAAATTAACAATGTACTTGGCAAAACTGTAAATGTTATAAATATTTTTAGACTGAGTAATGTCCCTTAATTTGTTAAATCGTTATCTTACATGGAATTACTTAATTTTGTTGGTTGCTTTTTTTCTTACGTGGTTTCTCCCGAAGTTGTTTAAAGAATATTGTTGATTAATTCTGTCACCACTCAATAATTAAGCTAGCCTATTGTTATGATAATCTGGGCATGCCATTAATAAAAAGTAATAAGATAACCAAGGGAAGTGTCATTTAATGATTTTTTAAATCATGTGCATAGTATTTGGTTTTGATTATAATAATTAGTGTTAGTAGTAGCAGTCTTTATTTATCATGATGGGACATACTGACCAATGGAAAGATGACAATTGCAAAGAGAAAATGTTTGTTGAACTGGTACATAGATCGTGTACAATTATATGGATGTGAATTGTTTGGAGTAGTTAGTTAGTTAGTCAACATATCATCCTCATTGCACATCGAACCATTCAGTCTATAAGTGCAGGGATCCCCTCTTCAGTAAATCCCGCAACGTGTTCGGCTAACGACATAAGTTCTGTGTTGATTTATTAATCTTCTTTGGCTTCCTGCGTAGTGTTCTTCTTTGACCACACCTTTTTTTTTAATTTGCTGTTCTCGCAGTCTGGCCATGGTTGTAGATTCACAGTCATCACTTGGTTCACGCAAAAGTCTTACTTCTCGTAGAGCATTCAGAATGTCAGCCTGGTCAATGGCGCGTCCGCCCTCCACAGCAGCCTTACCTGCGAGGTTGTCAACCCGCTCATTTCCTTATACTCCCGCATGCCCTGGCACGAAAATGAAACTAATCTTTGTCAGCCGAGACTGCCCCAGAGACACCAACCACTCTCTTCAGATCCACCCAATCTCTGTCTTCTTGAGCATGCTCATTGAGTTGCTAAGGAAACATGCCGTAGTGAATGTCTGTGCTTCGAGCCATGTTGTTGCTTTAGTTACTGCCATGACTTCCATAGTCAGGCTACTTGTGATCTCAGCAAAAGCACCAGAATCTTTCTTCACAATTCTCCCTCTAGTCTTAGCCGTAAAGGTCCATGCACTTCATACTCGTCGAACGCCGACCCATCTGTGTACATGACAGCATCACCCTCTAACGAATTCTCGATGATCAACGCTTATATTTCCGCCTCCGGATTTTCTTGTCTGCATTCTCTGTCTAGCTGGATACAAACTGAAAAGAACGAACAGAAACCTGTTGGCACTTGCACCCACTCCTCGCAGGTTCTAAGGCCTCAAGTGAACACACGTGCTGAAGAATGTCTTCAGCTTGGCCCATCCACGACCTTCCTCTTGTTAACATGCTGCCCTTTACCTTCTTAATTTCACTGTGCAGTGGATGTTGTGTGTGTGCATTGACTCTGAGGTAGGCACTTGCTCTGCAAATTTGTATTCTGTCCCCTATGGTTGGAAAATCAAGAAGATAGCGCATCACCCTGTATGTTGTATCTCTTGTACATCCAAAAAATAATACGCATAGCTTCGTTCTGTATCCTTTCCATCCTTTCCATCGCCTTACGGCTGAGAGTCAGAATCGCCATCGCATACTCAAAAACAGACATGACCAGACTCACGTATAGCGCTGCTCGCAGTTTGCTGCCACCATCACCCACATCGCAGCCAAACCCCACTTGACCTTTGTGATCACCTGGTCTATGTGCTCATTGTAAGCAAGGCTTCAATCAAAACGTATCCCCATGTTATTGATTGCCTGCGTTCTTTCCACAGTCTCTGATCTGTATAGTGTATAGTGCTTCCATATTGACGTGGATAGGCCTTAGGTTCGTACCAGAAAACGACCAGCGTTGCCAGTAGTGGGTTGTGCTCAATATTTAAATATATGATAGAAATGGGGATGTGGTTTATGGGGAAAATGACAGAATACCATTGTCACACAGAAAAAAATCAACGGGCAAGTACTACAAGAAACAAATTAAATCTGTAAAATGTTTAGAGGATTTATGTGAAGACAATCAAGATATTTGGAACACGTTCTGAGAAGAAATAAACAAGAAAACTAAGTAACAACCTGCAAGATTGTGGTGGAAAGAACATAAGGAAGACAGAGAGGTAAATATGTGGATGGTTAGACCACGTGACATAATCGAGACCAGAACACAAAACTTATCCACGACTCTGGTGATTGTGTGAGATGGCGAAACACGGCCGAACATGATTATCTACATGACGCATGATTCCTGTGAAAGAAACTGCCGTAAAATGCTACATTTCTAACAAAGCATTCCCAGAAAATCATGTTTTGTCAATTCATAGAGCGAATCCATACATCTATCTCTCATCATTTCATAGAGTGAATCCATACATCTATCTCTCGTCGTTTCATAGAGTGAATCCATACATCTATCTCTCGTCATTTCATAGAGTGAATCCATACATCTATCTCTCGTCATTTCATAGAGTGAATCCATACATCTATCTCTCGTCATTTCATAGAGTGAATCCATACATCTATCTCTCGTCATTTCATAGAGTGAATCCATACATCTATCTCTCGTCGTTTCATAGAGTGAATCCATACATCTATCTCTTGTCATTTCATAGAGTGAATCCATACATCTATCTCTTGTTGTTTCATAGAGTGAATCCATACATCTATCTCTTGTTGTTTCATAGAGTGAATCCATACATCTATCTCTTGTCATTTCATAGAGTCAATCCATACATCTATCTCTCATCATTTCATAGAGTCAATCCATACATCTATCTCTCATCATTTCTAGAGTCAATCCATACATCTATCTCTCGTCATTTCATAGAGTCAATCCATACATCTATCTCTCGTCATTTCATAGAGTCAATCCATACATCTATCTCTCGTCATTTCATAGAGTCAATCGGTGCAACTATCTCGGAACTGCCATAACATCTGATGGGAGGTGCATTAAAACATTAGATCAAGCATCGCTATGGCAAAGATGCCTTTTGCTTGATGGAAATATACTGACCTATAAACAGATGGCGCTGACAAAGTGAATAAGAGTGTTGCAGTGCTACATATATGGTATAGAATTATATGGATGTGAATCGTGTACAGCAAGCAGAATATGAGTTAAACATTTGTTGGCAGTGGACATGTAGTTTCTGAGGAAGATGCAAAGAACATATTTGTTTTAAAAATTCGCATATCCTTTACAGGACATCGCGGTCAGCATCTTTCAGTTGATTGTTGATTTCATGGCAAGATTTCGCTCAATAGTTTGCCATTGCTTTCTGAGCGGCCGGCTCACTTATCCCGAAAGAACCGCTACCAATTCTCGCGCGCTGCGTTACCCTACGTGGATAAACGGGATTACGGAGAAAGTCGTGTAACTTCTCGGCCAGGGAGACCGGCAAGAACATAATGGACATATAAAAGTAACCAATGAGCAAGTCCTACAAGAAGCATATGAAAATAGTAAACCGATTAAAGAAATTAAAATAGACAATCAAGATTATATGTTGTTGTTGTTTGTCTATCAAGAATGATGATGGCCATTCATTTCATCCAGTGGGGTTGAAAGTATGGAGCCGTGAGTTCTAAGATGGCTGATAAGGCCTATTTTGGATAAAGAATGACTAGTGCGATGAATTGGATTAAAGTGAGGAAGAGTTGCGCAATTCGTCGACCTCACTCTCTCGCCTGAGTCAACCTGAATCCAGTGAATGGACATGTCAAGACGACTGGAGACGAATACAGGTGCAGTGGATGACCTGGGCGTTCTACGTGCCTTGCCGTGCTCATTACGTTCCACAACGCTTTGCAGGTAAACGCCGTCTTGTCCATTGAATCAAGAATGATTTCTTCCGCGCTGTCTGCCGGATCCTGTCTTCACATGATGGGTAGGCATACCCTAGTTCACCCTTGGTTTGACAACGAAGGGAAGGCAAAGAGATACATATATCTATGGCTTGACCACATGGCATAATCGAGACAAGAACACAAAGCTGATCCACGACTGGTGATCGTGTATGATGGAGAAACATGACCTCCCAAGCTTATCGGCATGGCACATGGTGATGGCAAGAAATCAACAAATATGGAAAGTGGTAAGGCTTGGCTTTATAGCTTCGATACGGAGACTCCCATTTCTTTGTTTATCTTAGTAATGGTCTGGTTGCTGTTTTCTTTGCTGATTAAAGTAATGGTCAGTGATCTATCCAATCAAATGTGGTAATAATGAACAAACATATGCTGAATCAGATGGGATTCGTGTGCTCAAACCATTGTTGTGCAAACAAAACGTCTTGAATTTCCGTTTAAAATTACCAAATGATAGATACTTTATAATACTGTGGGGAATATGTATGTTGAATATTTCAGCTTGAAGGATTCGTCGATTTGCTTGTTGTGTGACTTCTGACCCTAAAATAGATTCAGTAAAATATGCCAGACAATAAACTGTACAATCTACTGTTTGTGTCTTCAGTATTTAAAAACATATACTAGCGAAACACCAGACTTGGCCATGGGAATGTTATTCCTATGGGAATCCCATGGGAAAGGTCCCATGGGATGGGATGGGATGGGATAGGCATAAATTATCATGTGATGGGATGGGACACAAAAATATGTGCCATGGACAAGCCTGCTAGGCTTGGCAATGTGAATGTTATTCCCTTGAGAATCCCATGGGAAAGGACCCAAGGGATGGCATGGGATGGGACAGGCATAGATTAACATGGGATGGGACAGAAAAAATATGTCCAATGGACAAGCCTGCAAAATACGTGAGGCGTGAAAACTGGTGTTAAGATCGACAATCTTTTCGTAGGGGAACGGAAAGGGGAGGGGGGACATGATGTTCAGAAGATGTTAAATAAAGGAACTTATAACTGATAACCATCACCTTCCACATTTGACATTTGATATTGCAGCTTCCGACGTGTGGCGCTGGATAGTGTTATTCCGTGTGATTATACAATCTTTTTGATGTCGTCAATCCATATTTTTTCTCTGGCATTCTCTTGCTCTCGTCTCAGATCTCTGGTGCAGCGCCAGTGCTGGTATCTGGTGTATTGCATTCTAACGAGATGTCCGATCCATTTAACTGATTAATTGCCATAGGATAATTAATCATCGTAAGTGACTTCCCCTATCTGCCATAGGCAAATTCATCTCCGAAATGTTGTAATTGCGTTGTAATACAACATGCTTGCTACCGTTTTAACAACTTGTAAGCCCTAACTGTAACACTCACCTGCTACCATATTAACAACTTGTAAGCCCTAACTGTAACATTCACATGCTTCCAATCTTCCGGCATCCATTTTTGTTAGGTCCAAACATACTGTGTTTTATTTTGCACTGGATCTGTTAATTTTCTGTTTTTCACTATATGTGGCTCGAGGTGTTGATCCCACTGTCTGTCTGATAACATAATATATGTGGCTCGAGGTGTTGATCCCACTGTCTGTCTGATAACATAATATATGTGGCTCGAGGTGTTGATCCCACTGTCTGTCTGATAACATAATATATGTGGCTCGAGGTGTTGATCCCACTGTCTGTCTGATAACATAATATATGTGGCTCGAGGTGTTGATCCCACTGTCTGTCTGATAACATAATATATGTGGCTCGAGGTGTTGATCCCACTGTCTGTCTGATAACATAATATATGTGGCTCGAGGTGTTGATCCCACTGTCTGTCTGATAACATAATATATGTGGCTTGAGGTGTTGATCCCACTGTCTGTCTGATAACATAATATATGTGGCTCGAGGTGTTGATCCCACTGTCTGTCTGATAACATAATATATGTGGCTCGAGGTGTTGATCCCCCTGTCTGTCTGATAAAATAATATATGTGGCTCGAGGTGTTGATCCCACTGTCTGTCTGATAACATTATATATGTGGCTCGAGGTGTTGATCCCACTGTCTGTCTGATAACATAATATATGTGGCTCGAGGTGTTGATCCCACTGTCTGTCTGATAACATAATATATGTGGCTCGAGGTGTTGATCCCACTGTCTGTCTGATAACATAATATATGTGGCTCGAGGTGTTGATCCCACTGTCTGTCTGATAACATAATATATGTGGCTCGAGGTGTTGATCCCACTGTCTGTCTGATAACATAATATATGTGGCTCGAGGTGTTGATCCCACTGTCTGTCTGATAACATAATATATGTGGCTCGAGGTGTTGATCCCACTGTCTGTCTGATAACATAATATATGTAGCTCGAGGTGTTGATCCCACTGCTTGTCTGATAACATAATATATATGGCTCGAGGTGTTGATCCCACTGTCTGTCTGATAACATAATATATGTGGCTCGAGGTGTTGATCCCACTGTCTGTCTGATAACATAATATATGTGGCTCGAGGTGTTGATCCCACTGTCTGTCTGATAACATAATATATGTGGCTCGAGGTGTTGATCCCACTGTCTGTCTGATAACATAATATATGTGGCTCGAGGTGTTGATCCCACTGTCTGTCTGATAACGTAATATATGTGGCTCGAGGTGTTGATCCCACTGTCTGTCTGATAACATAATATATGTGGCTCGAGGTGTTGATCCCACTGTCTGTCTGATAACATAATATATGTGGCTCGAGGTGTTGATCCCCCTGTCTGTCTGATAACATAATATATGGGGATCGAGGTGTTGATAACCCTGTCTGTCTGATAACATAATATATGTGGCTCGAGGTGTTGATCCCACTGTCTGTCTTATAACATAATATATGTGGCTCGAGGTGTTGATCCCACTGTCTGTCTGATAACATAATATATGGGGCTCGAGGTGTTGATCCCACTGTCTGTCTGATAACATAATATATGGGGCTGGAGGTGTTGATCCCACTGTCTGTCTGATAACATAATATATGTGGCTGGAGGTGTTGATCCCACTGTCTGTCTGATAACATAATATATGTGGCTCGAGGTGTTGATCCCACTGTCTGTCTGATAACATAATATATGTGGCTCGAGGTGTTGATCCCACTGTCTGTCTGAAAACATAATATATGTGGCTCGAGGTGTTGATCCCACTGTCTGTCTGATAACATAATATTTGTGGCTCGAGGTGTTGATCCCACTGTCTGTCTGATAACATAATATATGTGGCTCGAGGTGTTGATCCCACTGTCTGTCTGATAACATAATATTTGTGGCTCGAGGTGTTGATCCCACTGTCTGTCTGATAACATAATATATGTGGCTCGAGGTGTTGATCCCACTGTCTGTCTGATAACATAATATATGTGGCTCGAGGTGTTGATCCCACTGTCTGTCTGATAACATAGTATATGTGGCTCGAGGTGTTGATCCCACTGTCTGTCTGATAACATACTATATGTGGCTCGAGGTGTTGATCCCACTGTCTGTCTGATAACACAGTTTCTTTCACGGTATTTGAAAGTTAAGTTGGCAGCTCTTCTCTAGCGCCCCCCCCCCCCCCCCCCTCCCCCATCTCGTAGATATTGATTCTGTGTGTGATTTAGTTGATGTCCAAGTTTGACATTGGCAGCACAAGGTCGGCATGAATATGTTATTTATTATCTAACGTTGTGCGGACATAGGTACAGCTTGATGTTTCAGTATGTGTGATAGTGATATATACGCTCACTTGATAGTGATATATACGCTCACTTGATAGTGATATATACGCCCACTTGATAGTGATATATACGCTTACTTGATAGTGATATATACGCTCACTTGATAGTGATATATACGCCCACTTGATAGTGATATATACGCCCACTTGATAGTGATATATACGCTCACTTGCCTTTTATATCCGACTTAGATTTCTCGAAATCAGATGTCAATAGTTAGCAGGTTTTGTCTTGAATATAATGTATGTAGAACTGTTAGTTCTCTAGTGACTGTTTCCATCGACAATAAACATTAATTATTGTGGCGGACTGTTGTGTTGGCATTCGCGCATTGGCCGCATGCATGTATGAGTGTGCGTGCTTTTGGTTTGTCGGAACTGCTGTCTGTTCCACTTCTGACAGTGAGGACTTTATTGTGTGATGTTCACAGACACAGAAATGGAGCAGTATGGGGTGACCCTTTGCGTGAAGTTGGTGCCATCTTAAGAATTGTCGACACCGAATAAACAATCCAAGGATAAAACTGAAGTTTTCAAGATTAGGAAATATTGTGGAATAGAAGTAATATGATGTCAGGAGAAAAGACGCACCAAAACACTATTAATATTGCACCAAGCCACTTTATAAAATTAATGTGAATGGAAAGCCACGTGTGCAGGTCAGTAGTGTTTTACCTATATCAATTAACAACAGACGACGGCAGGTGAGAGGCAGACATGAGTATGAGAGTGTAGACAAACTAACATTCAACAATATCAAACATATTCTCCTATCAAATGTATTTAGTTTTTTTCGCATATCCTTTAAAGAACATCGCTGTCAACACCAGCATTTTATCGCTGTTGTTGATTTCTTGGCAAGATTACGCTCAGTAGTTTCCCATTGCTTTCTGAGCGGCCGGCTCACTTATCCTGTAAGTCACCAACGCGGCGAGAACCATATTTACATTACCAAACAAAATACAGACTAATAGTGATCAAGTGTTATGTTTACTATGTATTATGATAAGGATTTTCAATCCAATGTGCTGTTGAGCTCGCCCACCAGTGGGGTTTCTAGCAGTGAACGTGGATGAAGTAGGTCCATATGAAAAAATACTTAATTTTTATAATAATAATAATAAGGGCTCAATGTTCCACGGGAGCCAGAGTCGCCCCATGAGGTTCCACTTCCCCGTGTGTCGTTGAGATGGTCACCCCTGCTACTGACTCTGGCCAGATCCAGTGATCTTCGCCCAAAGCTCGATAATTTGAAGACGATTGTTGTTATTTTGTTCTTAATAAAGGCTCGGTGGTTCCCATCAGGTCCTCACGTCCCTGTATGTCATTCGGATAATCGCCTCTACATGTGGAACTGGACAGATCAAGTGCAGATACTACACTGATATTAGCCAAAATGCCGAGAAATTAAACAGCCACAGTTTATTTGGCCTTCCAAAGACCAGTCAAAAATATTTACATCAACAACAGACATGATAAAGAAAATCTATTTGTATTATTCCACAAAAGCTATGACAGCATATTATCAAACTGTGTTGTTTAAAAAACAATGTAACTAAGTAATATATCAGTTGTACTAAGACACTGTTTACTATTCCTTGACTTATATAAACAGATATATTAATTAATGGTAGCAAAGGTTGATATATGAATGAAACTAACGAAAAATTAACAAAGTACTTGGCAGAACTGTAAATGTTATAAATATTTTAAGACTGAGTAATGTCCCTTAATTTGTTAAATCGTTATCTCCCATGGTATTACTTAATTTTGTTGGTTGCTTTTTTTCTTACGTGGTTTCTCCCGAAGTTGTTTGAAGAATATTGTTGATTAATTCTGTCACCACTCAATAATTATGCTAGCCTATTGTTATGATAATCTGAGCATGCCATTAATAAAAAGTAATAAGATAACCAAGGGAAGTGTCATTTAATGATTTTTTAAAATCATGTGCATAGTATTTGGTTTTGATTATAATAATTAGTGTTAGTAGTAGCAGTCTTTATTTATCATGATGGGACATACTGACCAATGGAAAGATGACAATTGCAAAGAGAAAATGTTTGTTGAACTGGTACATAGATCGTGTACAATTATATGGATGTGAATTGTTTGCAGTAGTTAGTTAGTTAGTCAACATATCATCCTCATTGCACATCGAACCATTCAGTCTATAAGTGCAGTGATCCCCTCTTCAGTAAATCCCGCAACGTGTTCGGCTAACGACATAAGTTCTGTGTTGATTTATTAATCTTCTTTGGCTTCCTGCGTAGTGTTCTTCTTTGACCACACCTTTTTTTTTTATTTGCTGTTCTCGCAGTCTGGCCATGGTTGTAGATTCACAGTCATCACTTGGTTCACGCAAAAGTCTTACTTCTCGTAGAGCATTCAGAATGTCAGCCTGGTCAATGACGCGTCCGCCCTCCACAGTAGCCTTACCTGCGATCTTGTCAACCCGCTCATTTCCTTGTACTCCCGCATGCCCTGGCACGAAAATGAAACTAATCTTTGTCAGCCGAGACCGCTCCAGAGACACCAACCACTCTCTTCAGATCCACCCAATCTCAGTCTTCTTGAGCATGCTCATTGAGTTGCTAAGGAAACATGCCGTAGTGAATGTCTGTGTTTCGAGCCATGTTGTTGCTTTAGTTACTGCCATGACTTCCATAGTCAGGCTACTTGTGGTCTCAGCAAAAGCACCAGAATCTTTCTTCACAATTCTCCCTCTAGTCTTAGCCGTAAAGGTCCATGCACTTCATACTCGTCGAACGCCGACCCATCTGTGTACATGACAGCATCACCCTCTAACGAATTCTCGATGATCAACGCTTATATTTCCGCCTCCGGATTTTCTTGTCTGCATTCTCTGTCTAGCTGGATACAAACTGAAAAGAACGAACAGAAACCTGTTGGCACTTGCACCCACTCCTCGCAGGTTCTAAGGCCTCAAGTGAACACACGTGCTGAAGAATGTCTTCAGCTTGGCCCATCCACGACCTTCCTCTTGTTAACATGCTGCCCTTTACCTTCTTAATTTCACTGTGCAGTGGATGTTGTGTGTGTGCATTGACTCTGATGTAGGCACTTGCTCTGCAAATTTGTATTCTGTCCCCTATCGTTGGAAAATCAAGAAGATAGCGCATCACCCTGTATGCTGTATCTCTTGTACATCCAAAAAATAATACGCATAGCTTCGTTCTGTATCCTTTCCATCCTTTCCATCGCCTTACGGCTGAGAGTCAGAATCGCCATCGCATACTCAAAAACAGACATGACCAGACTCACGTATAGCGCTGCTCGCAGTTTGCTGCCACCATCACCCACATCGCAGCCAAACCCCACTTGACCTTTGTGATCACCTGGTCTATGTGCTCATTGTAAGCAAGGCTTCAATCAAAACTTATCCCCATGTTATTGATTGCCTGCGATCTTTCCACAGTCTCTGAACACAGATTTGCAGTTGGTTTTGGAGTGTTGACAATATGGTTATTCAAACAGAACCATGTCACTGCTGCCTTCGTTGGAATGACCATTGTCCGAGATTCCACACACCAAGTGCTTTTCTGATTTAGCTCGGTTTGTAGTTCCACAGCAACCCGATCTCTATCCTTACCCTGACGATACACTAACACAGTTGTTCTCAACCGGTGGGGAATTTCCCCCCCCCCCAGGGGGGAATTTCAGGGTTTCCAGGGGGGGGGGGGAATGAAGACCATTTCAAGATCGTGTTAATACAAGAACCGATTACTTGACATAGTTTTTCCCTTCATACTTTACAGTTATGTATGTCTCGTCCTTCTAAAATTCATTTTATAAAGTAAGTAGACCCACAAATCATGTTTTATGTGGATGTCTAGACTTGTTTTAGTATATGCTATTACATTTGCCTTCCACTTTTACGTATACTGTGTAGGGGTGAGGGGATTTTTAGATAGGAAATATGAAAAAGGGAGGGGGGAATGACGTTCTGAAAATACGGTGAAGGGGTGAACGGGCCAAATTTTTGATAGGAAGGGGGGAATGGCGTTCTGAAAATATGGTGAAGGGGGGAATGGGCCAAAAAAGGTTGAGAACCACTGCTCTAACACATCGTCGGCATTTGACAATGTCCTCCCCTGCCCAGTGATCTGCTCGCCGGTGATTCTCACAGTGTAGGCGTTGAAAAGCACCGGAGATAATGGTTATTCCTGTGGCAGGCCCGGATATATTGTAATCAGAAAACCTTGTAAACATCTGATGGCCGTAGAAGTGTAGTTTCTGAGGAAAATGCAAAGAATACTACGGACAAAAAACAAATCCAAAAAAAAAAAAAAAAAAAAAACAATGAGCAAGTCCTACAAGGAAGAAATTAAAACTATAAACTGATTAGAGAAATTAAACGTAGACAGGCATGTTATTTGGGTAAAAAAAAACAACAACTCTAAACAAGTTAGTAACAACCTGCAAGATTGTGGTGGAAGGAACAAAAGGAAGGCAGAGAGATAACTATCTGGATGGTTAGACCACGTGAGTGACATAATTGAGATCAGAACACAAATCTGATCCACAGCTCTGGTGATGGTGTGAGATGGCGAAACATGGCCGAACATGATTATTTACATTACACATGAACATGACAAGCAGAACTCATTCATTCATTCATTCATTCATTCATTCATTCATTCATTCATTCATTCATTCATTCAGTAACATGTCCTTTGCAGAACCACGCTCCCATAACAACCTTCCGTAAAACGTTTCGATCACAAGTAAGATGTCCCGCGCCCGATACACTCATCTGGCGATCAAAACAAAACTACAGAAATATGCATTAATAAGGCTTATCTTTATAGAGCTCTCATTGATAACGTCATAGGAATCGTCGCTGGAGCTACGGAGCTCATCCTTTGTGCGACGCTTGCAGAAGACTCCGAGACATATTAGATAAACCTATTGGAATGAAGTCGACCCGCTCGATTTTGAACCATGCATTCCGTTTTTTTTTTATCCCGCATTCTCCATCAAGTTTCGGACCTTGTGTGTACGCTACCGCCGAATACAGAACCACCAGTACCGCCATTAGGAATAGTATGAGCCATGTTGTACACTCAACGGCTCACCCGTCTAGTCGTGTGCACCGGGTTGACAAATACAGTTGAAAGCTCGAGAAGTATTGCTTTACAGTTGTGTTGTCTGTGCAATGTTTATTCAGAGAAAACATTCAAACAGGTAGAAAGAAGAATGGAATCACAATATATATATATATATATATATATATATATATATATATATATATATATATATATATATATATATATATATATATATATATATATATATATATATATATAAATAGACTAGAATCACATTAAATATGTTACATGTGCCTTGTATGACGCCGCCAACAACACCAAGTCACGTGTAGATTTTCTAGGGAATTTTACGTTCAGCAATTTGCCATTTTCGCCTCCGTGGCGAAGCGGTTACAGGGGCAGTTCATAATCCCGCATACCGTATTCGAAACACAGCTGCAGGCGATTTGGAAGCCTTACGTTGGCTTCCAGTACAACGGTATGAGTGCCATTCGTCCAGAAAGCAATGGCAAACCATTTTTGTCCATATCCTTTTACAGGACATAGCTGACAACACCAGCATTTTACTGCTGTTGTTGATGTCTTGGCAAGTTTACGTTCAGTAGTTTGCACTTGATTTTTCAACGACCGGCTCCCATGTCAAGTCGCTGAAACACTGTCAGCTGCCAAATCGCGCGTGGCTGTGATTCGAACGCGGGTAAGCGGGATTACGAATCGGCAATGATAAACTAGTGAACGTAAATTTGCCAGTCATCACGAACAGCCAAACAAAAGCTGGGGTTCACTGCAACCTTCTGTAAAGAATATGTAACTAACATTTGTAATTTTACGTTCGCCATTGCTTTTTGAACGAGAAGTCAACCTCCAAATCAAATCCAATTGACCGGTGTAGGGATTGAACCGCCGTCAGGGCACCGGAAATTTAAGCGCAAGCGCATTAACACAGCGACACAAATAGTTTTTAATTTAATATTTGAGGAGTAGCAATAAACAGCAACAGATACACTGACGATTGTTTTATTATCCGAACCATAGCGGAGTTAATTGTACACATTAGACGATCAAAATGACTGGATATAATAATAAAGTAAACAAGAAAACAATAACAATATGGGGTATCAATACTGACAGCACCAAGCCACTATGGTTCTTAAACATCCGGTGTGCTGATGCTGAGGTTCGACCCCTACTCCGGACAATTGGACTAAACTGTTGACTTCTCATTTTTGACTTGCGGACTTAAATTACAAGCACGTCTGTTGTCGGAGTGCGTGCACCTGATGGAGAGGGGCACTGGTAAAAACATCAAGCTAATCCACACGCACTATTCAGCCAAGTATTACTAAAAGTAGTTTTTGTTTGGACTATGTTTAAGTTTAAAGCTAGCGAGCGCAACAACAACAACAAACATGCAACAATATGAACCAGATTCTTGTATCAAATACATTTAAATTACCAATTACAATTAATAGCCATCAAGTGTTATGTTTACTATATATTGTGGTTTGGACTTCCCAACATATATATATATATACTGAAGGACTAGCGAAGATGATCATATCTGTACACAGCCTTGTGTCTCGTGTGCTGCCACTCAGGAACTATACCTTCTAACCCGTTCTGACATGGCTTAACATGGCCACAATATTTCAGCTTCCGAGACATCACGATATTAATGAGCCAGGTTTATTCCTTGGTTAAGTTATGCAAAAATAAAGGCATTCATAACTACACAATTCTCTTTATTTAACAAGTAACAGTATAGTCGGATAATGTCTGTTTTGTTTTTGTGTTATTTGTTTTCTTCTTCTTCTTCTTTTGTTTGCTAGAAACACAACAATAACTACAATGTTGTCTCTTGTATGAACCTAACAGTCTTTTTTAGTTCACTCAGCGGTCCATAGAGTTTATGTTTTACTGTTGTCTCTCTAGGCCAGAAGGTTTGCCTGGATATGTTGTAGTTTGGGCAGTCTTGGAGTATGTACTCTGCTGTCTGAGGCTCCAAACCACATGTGCACATGGCTGAATCACCAATCTTGAATTCTGTATACATGTGGTTGCGTAATCTGTTATGCCCTGTTCTAATGTCTTGTTCTGGTCTGTCCATAACGGGGTAGTCGTCTTGAGCACGCTTTGGTGGCCTTCTGACTGATATTAACATTCTTTTCTTTAGGTGGTATGTAATGGGCACATCAGGCTGTTCTTCTTTTGCTCCTTCCTTAGTCAATTGATCAGCTCTGTCGTCTTCGAATACTCCACAGTGGGATGGTATCCACTGAATGGTTACCTAATGCTGACTGCTAAGTTCAGAATGTAGAGTCCTTAGTACTGGCAATTTCCCAGACAGGAGTGCCTCGCGTACTGATTTTGCATCTGTCAACAGCACCACAGGTTGTGTACCATGGTTGGTATTTAGTAATTTCTCTGTTGCTATCTTGATTGCTAAATTTCAGCATCATAGTTATGGCAGTACTTTCCTGTTGGAACTCTGGCCTTGTCCCTAGTATTATTTGGGTATTCTAAGTACACTCCCGCTCCTCCATTCGGACAGCATTTTGTTGTCGTGTGTAAAGAATGATTGTCGTAGTAATTATTTGTTCTTCTTTACCACTTTAGTGTCGTCCCTGAAGTGAGGGGAATCAACACCCACATTTGTTTTAATTCAATATCGCTATCCTGGAGATATCCAACAGACTCCGTCCACAACACTCCCTCAATCTGAAGACACCTTCTTCTCACTCTTGCTCACTCCTGGATCATGCCCCTCTCATTCTTCCCCAACATAACATACTTGACAACTCTAGCTTCAACAAATAAAAACAAGAAATTTATTAAAGCAAAGAGTATATGTAGGAGAAGTGTGTCTGTGTATAAGTGTAGAATGTGTGACGTATATTCTAAATTGTATATAGACTCAGATCAGTGTTCAGGAGTATAGTCATTCTCATCACTGTGCTGAGAACACACTAGCACCATGTATTCCAGACAAGCAACCTCACCAAGGTGATGCTTCTCCGGTCCCGTGAAGACTTCCTCCGTTGTCTCTTGAACCACTAGGATGCTTGGACATCCATGACAAACACTGTCTAATGAGAGTCTTCAATCTACTTTACACTATGAATTTCCTCTGTTATTTAACTGATTGTTAATCAGAAAAATTCTAACACTATTGTCACTGTTACTGGGGAAATCTTAATGGATCTAGTGACACTGGTTTTAAAGATTCCCCATATTAACACCACACTCTGAATGTTCTAGGTATCCGTATAAATTTGTATGAATGTTCCTGGTATCAGTAGTGTATTTATACAATGTTCTGACTGTTCAGTGATACACCTATGACTTGCTAAACATAAATTTCATCAGCATGTCCTGCTCAGCAGAAGCCAGGTTCCCGCAAACCAACTTTTGTATAAGCCCAATGTAGCGGCCTCATCATATGATCTGAGACATGGCAACACCAGGAAAGAATAAAGGAACGGGTAGAAACCCAGCAGATGCCCTACTGGAAGATCCTACCATTTCACATTCCTCTCCCCCCTCTCAACCATCTTTAATCTCTCTAATTATTATTCCACTACATTGTCCTCAACTCCCTGAGTAAAATGATATATCACTCAAGCTAGTTGAAGCCACACAATAGGATACTAGTGCCGACGATCCTATGATACTTTCTAGCACCGCACTTATAGAACATTCTATCACAAATCATAATACATTATATCACCACACCTATAATACATTATATCACCGCACATATAATACATTATATCACCGCACAGTACTGTACTCTATTCTTAATCATACTCTAAGTTAGATATGATTAATAGCCTACCATATGCCTATTCCGGTTGCTAATCGAAACTAGGCAATCACAGACTGGGTCTATGTCCGCCGATAAATATCAACAATTTGACACCCTAGTTTCTTTCATTGAACACAACTCGGAAAACTGCACCGATCTTTCCCACTTAAGAAATCTTGTTCGACTAACTCCACTTGTTTACATCAACGCTTTTTATATTGGGCTGGAGTGACGTCACCAAAAAGTCTAGACGCTGATCCGTCCAGAATCTGGTTTCCTCCTCCTGTTCTAGACTAACTGGAGTCAATCCGCCGTCAAATTTGCTTTCATTTGGGGAAATTCTTTGTCCCGTACAACAATAGTTCAACCTGAGAATTCCCCACAACACAGAATCCATCCCGCGTCTGTCCAGACTTTCCGTCTAGCACTTCAAAGGCTACTACCGCCTTGGCAGACGTTTGGCGTTGTTATTCTTTTCTCGAACAACCCACATCATAAATATTCGCCGACCAGGGGTAGACATTTTGACGCGACGTATCTTGTTTCTCAGTTAGAAATGCCGATCCTGTGTAGACAGTTTTAACGACGTATTATTCTCAGTCTGTACAACATCAAAGGGTTGGTTGTTTTGCAGACTAATGTCGGGTCTTGTTTGTCATCGATCGCAACTAACAAGTTTATTTTCCGTGACATAGGCCCCCTCCTAAGAGAGTAGTCCGCAACAACTCTTTCTTCTTGGAGGTTTGATCCAGATGATCTATTCCTCTTCATCAGGTGCTGAATGTCTAGACAGGAAATCAGCTCCCACATTTTCTTTCCCAGGTACATACTCCACTGTAAAGTGGTATGGCTGAAGTAGCAACGACCACCGCATCAAACGGGCGTTGAGCTTCTGAGAAGTGGCCAGGAACATCAAGGGTTGATGATCCTACTGAACTCGAAACTGAACTCCACACAAATATGGCTGGAATTTTTGCACGGCCCATACGAGAGACAAACACTCTCTCTCGACGGTCGAATAATTCATCTCAGCCGTGAGAAGTTTCTTGCTTGCGTATGCCACTGGTTTCAAAACCGAAGCATCATCTTTTCCTTCCTGTAACAACGCTGCCCCAATCCCAATCCCAATTGTATCCGTTCTCAACACAAATGGTTTGGAAAGGTCCGGGAGCTGTAACACAGGTTTGCTGACCAAGGCCTCTTTCAACTGACTGTAGGCACTCTCACATTCTGGTGTCCAAACGATTTGGTCCGGGAATCCCTTCTTCAAGGTTTCCGTTAATGGAGCTGCCGGTTCAGTGAAATGTGGGATAAATTTGTTGTAGAACCCACACAACGAGAGAAAAGATCGCACATCCTTCTTCGTTTTTGGCCTTGGAGCACATCTGATTTTCACTAGGTTCTTTTCTTCTGGGACAATGTGTCATGGAGTGATGGTGTGACCTAGAATTTCCAGAATCTGGTAACCAATCATACACTTGGTTGGGCGAGCAGTAAGCCCTGCTTCCTTGAGCCTATTGAAAACTCGTTCCAAGGATTGTAAATGGTCATCCAAACTGTCACTGGAAATCAGAATATCATCCATGAATGAGATGATGGACGGATCCTTTAAAGGATCAAGTAAAGTTCTCATCATGCGAGTAAACACACTAGGTGCATTGCTGAGTCCAAAGGGCATGACCTTGAATTCGTAATGTCCACTGGGGGTACTGAAGGCCAGCATTTGTCGAACCTCTGGTTTTACCGGAATCTGATAATACCCGCGACTCAGATCCACCTTTGAGAAATACCTTGCCTTATGGAGCCTCGCGAATAACTGAGTTGGATTCGGCAAAGGTTCCACCTGAAATTGTGTATGACTGTTCAGCAGTCGGTAGTCTATACACAACTGGTGTTCTCCACATGGTTCGTAACAAAACCACCCCCGCATTGTATGGGGATGTGGATGGTGCAATCACGTCATCCTCCAACAGTTTCTGTATTTCCTCCTCCAGGGCCTTTTCTTTAGAGAATGGCATTGGGTAAACCTTTTGGCGAACAGGCTCTTGGGTGGTCAAAGTCATCTCGAACTCCACCAACCTCGTTCGTCCTGATTTATCAGTCAGTATCTCCTTATGAGACTCGAGAACCTGGGTTATCTTTTCCCTCTCCTGGGAAGTCAGATCAGGGTTCACCTGTACATCCTTGTAGGTTTTCTGGTGTACCAGGGGATATTCCCTACCCTCATTGGTTCCCACTTCTATCTCCACTGCAACTGCCTTTGCCATGAGGTGAGCTGCTTTTTCTCCGGGTCTCTCTTCGTATTTCCGCAAGAGATTGATATGGAAAATCTTCGACTTTCCCCGGATCCGGATCTGATAGTTGGTTCTGGATATCACCCTTTCCATGGGAAATGGTCCTTGCCAACCTATCTCCAGTTTGTTGTTTCCCGTTGGGAGTAGCAAGAATACTTTGTCTCCCACCTCTAGAGATCTGTCTTTAGACCTACGGTTGTAGTAAGCAGCATGTCTTTTTCTGGCTGTCAGCAACCCACTTGCGACAGGCGTACAAGGATTCCCTTCTTTTACACTACACGAAGTGACAACTCGCATTTATATGTAAAAGGATACATGTTTATTTGGAGCTGATCAACAATAGCCCAATGAGCGTAATACCATCACGTTATTGAACATAGAATTTGATGCTGATAAAATGGAATGAGGAGATGATGTATACATTATACTAATGAAGCTAAGCTAGACTATCTAACTATAATACTGTTCTTTAGTAAACACAAAGTATCCCTAGCGGATACACGTCCGATCTCTAAGCCGTCTGAAGTCTGTCTGTCCTCGCTGAGCGTGGTGTGTTCAGCCACCAGCAATTCGCTCAGCGTGCGTTTGTTGGTTTACGTGCTGGGCCCTGGCTGTGCTGACCAGCGTTACTCGCCCTTCCTCGTGCACCCAGTTTCCCAGTCTTTTGGGCAACTCTGCTCATATGTACTGGTTGCCATCCCTGTTGACACAAGGGTATCCCGTTATCGCTATTTATAGCAATAGTGTCTCTTTTGTCTGGTCTCCTATCTTATGACGTCACTTGCCCTATTACTATGCTCTATTTCAGCTCCTAATAGCTTAGAGCTATCTTAGATCTCTATTACTAGTTTGAAGCTAACTCCTAAGTCTTTGACAGACTCTCCCTCCTCTTCTGTTGTGTTACAAACTTTTAAGTTGTGGGGGTAACACAAGTAATGTTACAAAAATTGGCTGTCCAATTTTGTCAAAGACTGCGAGTATTGTACTTCTTTTATGGGGATATGACAAGATCTCTCCTCTCCTTTGTCACACTGTTGTATTACTTCACTCGGCTAATTGGGCAGCTCAATACACTAGTACAGTTGGCTATACTATTATGAGAATTGGTAGGACCGGAACCAATGCCCAAATGGCCTGTCCTCAGACTGTTCAAAATTAACAATCCCTAACAACTTTCCCCCATTATGAGTGCAAAACATGAGCAATCAATGTTCATGCTCCCATATAATAAGCCCCAACTTGTATGCATGTTTAATGTGCCGCTCTTCACCTTTTAGCTTCCGCTTGTGAAGAAATATTTCAGTGTTATACTAAGGCTTAAGAAATGTTATTGTTTCCCCTGTTGGAGTAGTTATGGTTCTTTGAAACCAATGATATATGCAAGTTTACCTGTTGGTTTTTCTGGTTGGTTGTGTGTTATCTACTAAATTAAAGTGTATTTAACTCACTGACATGTGTATGCATTCTAATATACGTGTATGTATTATTTCGAGCGCCGTAAAGTGGTTTACTGTAGTCACAAATGAGTGTGTTATGCTAATTTATGTCTACTGTGCCGTTTTATGAAACTCAAAATACGTTCCCTATGTTTTACACTAAAGTATGGCATCTACACACTTATAAAAATTGACAACACATCGACGACACAGGTTGACGCAGACAAGTCAAAGCAAGTCATTTTGTGCGGTGAAAACATGCCTGAATATCTCTCTCACTCTCTTACTTTAAGTCGTTCTATTTCTATCTTTCACGCATCTTTCGTTCTTCTCTCTCTGTACCATTCACACATCTTTCATTCATCTTTCATTCAAAAAGTGGTTTTAAAATATTGGTGTCATTATAATATGGTTCAAGAAATATTGCATGGTCGAACCAAAATTATGTACATTAAACAGCTGGCTGAATTTACATGGGTATTCAAGCCACATGACTGTGCTATGTTTATGCACTTGTCAATATATACAAAAATATACATGATTGACACGGATTGTTCGCTACCAATCCTATAGTGATGACTGCTCTAACTAATCTATTCTAAGTTGGTGCACTGTTCTAAATTTATCAAAGGGAAATAATCTAACTAATTAATTTCATTTAAGAGAAATGGGTTATTTACCTTAAAGTATATTAGTGCCTAAAGTGATCTAAATTATGAAATGATCGGGTTAATTTGTAAATGATGTTATAACTAACTTATCTAACTAAATAAGTGTAAATGGTGATAAATTAAAGTAATATGATGTGGATGTTCACTTAACTAAGTTCTTACCTAACTATAGGTAAATTATAACTATAAAATGTTCTAAATCAAGTTATATGGTAAATCTATAGAAATAATTCTAATATTTTCTCAAAATATGAAGTTATACGCAACTGTTTATAAAAACATGTTATATACATATCACAAATAATAGATTAACTAACTACACTAACTAATTACATCCAGGTGTGAAGTTCGAGCCGTGTTCTCTGTAGAATGTCCTCGAAAACAACGTTCAGGTAGACAAAGTCTGATTTACGCCCTTGTCCTGGGTAAAGTTCATACCAAGGGTATGCTACTGGTTGGTGTAGGTTCAAGTCTTAAATTCGATCCACTGAAGCGTGTTATAAGTTGTAGTGGTGTAGACAATTCACAAATGCGTCTCTTCATACCACTAATGCTGACACAGTTTATAATACCTACATATATGCGGCTGGCGATGGTAACGCCCTTTAATGTTTCACAATCACCATATAGGGCACTAATCATTTACAGTGTCAATGTTTCTGGTGATGTAAGGTCGCTCTCTTCTCGTATTTCAGGTATTTCAATGGGAGAAGGTCTGCTCAAAGTGTCAGCTAAAACGTTCAAACTGCCCTTCAAATGTTTAATCGTAAAGGCGTAATTTTCAAAATCAAGGACCATCTGTAAATCCTATTGTTCCTATGAACACCTGTTTTCATTACTCTCAGAGGCGGATTATCGGACTCGATAACAAACTCTGTACCCACCACGAAACGATGTAGTTTTCTTATGCAATATCTCACGCTTAAAGCTTCTAATTCAGATGTAGAATACCTTCTTTCAGCTGGGGTGATCTTGCGACTCCGTACATTATTGGGTGGAACCTGCCTTCATACATTTGGCCTAGGACTCCCGAAATGGAAATGGAGCTTGCGTCTGAGCGGAGATAATACGTAAGATTGACATTAGGCAAACGCAAGATAGGTGGAACGCTAAATAAATGTTTCAATTTTGATAACGCACTGATTAATTCTGCATCCGTTACATTGAGCTTTACAGATGCTTTTAGAACATTAGAAAACACACTAGTAATTTCAGCCAAATTGGAAATAAATTTGGTGTAATAGTTGACAAGACCAAGTAAGCTACGGACCTGTTTCTTGGTCGTAGGCATAGTTAGATTGAGAATCTTGGTCACTATTCTCTCATCAGTTCTTAATTGGCCTCTGGTGATTGTATGGCCCAAAAAGTCAATTTCTTCCATTCCCAGTTCCACTTTGGTGGGTTTCACTGTGAGACCAAATAATCGCAATCTGTCGAAGACGTGTCGCAGTTTTAGTAGGTGTGTTGTCCAAAAACATTTTACACAATGGGGTATCCTATTGATACTTGGTACTGAGCTGTAGTTCAGGGACTTCTGACACAAATTGTATCTCGGTGTCAGATGGTGTCTACTTGTTAATCAGCGTTGATTCAAGCACTTTCTGACACTATTTGATATTCTGGTGTCAGATTATGTCCACCTGTTAATGCGTGGTGATTCAAGCACTTCTGACACCAATTGGTATCCTGCCTGTCAGCAACCCACTTGCGACAGGCGTACAAGGATTTCCTTCTTTTACACTACACGAAGTGACAACTCGCATTTATATGTAAAAGGATACATGTTTATTTGGAGCTAATCAACAATAGCTCCATGAGTGTAATACCATTACGTTATTGAACATAGAATGTGATGTTGATAAAATGGAATGAGGAGATGATGTATACATTATACTAATGAAGCTAAGCTAGACTATGTAACTATAATACAGTCCTTTAGTAAACACAACGTATCCCTAGCGGATACACGTCCGATCTCTAAGCCGTCTGAAGTCTGTCTGTCCTCGCTGAGCGTGGTGTGTTCAGCCACCAGCAATTTGCTCAGCGTGCGTTTGTTGGTTTACGTGCTGGGCCCTGGCTGTGCTGACCAGCGTTACTCGCCCTTCCTCGTGCACTCAGTTTCCCAGTCTTTTGGGCAACTCTGCTCATATGTACTGGTTGCCCTCCTTGTTGACACAGGGGTATCCCGTTATCACTATTTATAGCAATAGTGTCTCTCTTGTCTGGTCTCCTATCTTATGACGTCATTTGCCCTATTACTATGCTCTATTTCAGCTCTTAATAGCTTAGAGCTATCTTAGCTCTCTATTACTAGTTTGAGGCTAACTCCTAAGTCTTTGGCACTGGCCTTTTTCAAGTTTTGATTTGCCAGAGTCCATCCCTTGTGAAGTTTTTCTTTAAGTTTCTCCACATATTTGTAAGAAGAGATCACTTCTTCTGACGTCCCCTCTTCAGTCCAACCCCTCAACATGGCTTCCAATGGTCCTTTGATTGGACGATCAAACAGCAACGTAGCGGGTGGTAGTCCTGTTGAGCCATGAGGAACTTCCCGATAGGCAAAGAGTGCTGCTGGGATATATTAATCCCACCTATCAGGTTTTTCCTGCGCTAGTTTCCTGAGCATTGTCATCAACGTGCTGTTGAAACGCTCTACTTGTCCATTGGCTTGAGGGTGGTAAGGGCTGGTATGGATATGGTTAGAGTGGAACACCCTAAATACCTCCTCCATAAGTTTTCCACGAAACGGACCCATTGTCCATCAGTATTTGATCAGGAAAGCCCAATCTGGTAAAGGCCTCCATCAGTGCATCCGACACTCGTTTCGAGTCAATCGTGGTCAACGGTATGGCATCGCACACATTGTACAGCAATCCACCATTGTGAGTATATACATGTTTCTCTTCCTAGTCCTAGGAAGTGGACCCACGATATCGATGGCTACCCTCTCGAAAGGAGAGTTCATGATGGGCATTTCACCCAAAACC
Organism: Cepaea hortensis; assembly: GCA_963921405.1. NCBI lineage: Eukaryota > Metazoa > Mollusca > Gastropoda > Stylommatophora > Helicidae > Cepaea > Cepaea hortensis. Next base: position 68,300,474 of record OY992896.1, read on the forward strand.
ACCGGCGCTGTCCAGTGTTTTGGTGCCACCCTCTGGCACTCAGGGCATGACTTCACATACCGACGCACATCACCTGTCATTCCCGGCTAATAGTAATGGCAGGAAATTCGCTGCATCGTGGCGGCAATACCCATAAGCCCACTGAATCAGATGGTATGCCCCTAATGAAGAATCTGGGAACGTTGGGCCTTTGGGACCACCAACTGACCTTGTAGGTTGTCTCCCCTTCCGGCTCTCCTGTAGAGTATCCTATTCTTCATATAGTACCGCCGCCGTTTGGGTGGATTAGCACTTTTCTGCAGCTTTTTGTAGCAAAGACGTAGAGTAGCATCCTCAATCTGTGCAGTTCGCAACTCCCCTGGCAGTGGGTTAGTCACATTTGCTTCTGCCTCATCCTTTTTCGTCTGAGAGCGAGTCTGTATTGCTCCCATATGGATTGGCTCCCTGGGCATTCCCAGAAAGACATACCGGCAAACGAGGATTACGGGAAAAATGGGATCGGTCAACACAGAGGCCTTGATGGTGGTGGTGACATATCTTGACCGAATCTCTACTCTGGCAATGGGCAATTTCATGGCTACAGCACTCTTCTGTGCAGGCTGTATCTCCATGGTTTCACCTGTGAATTGTTCTGGATGTACCAGATCCGCAGAAATCACGGCCTCCCCGTCCAGTCCTGTGTCGTACAAACACTCCACTTGACGACCGTTAACTTCTACCAATTCCACTACAGGTGGTTTTTCCTGGTCTGGAGTCTCTCCCTCGGCCTCGACCTGTTTAGTGGGCTCCACCTTAGGTTTCCCGGGGCACACGACGAATTGAGTCTCACCTGACTTTCCCCTGCAGTCAATAGCATTGTGCGTATTTGACATGCAGTGGTTGCACCATTTCCCTGTCCTAGATTTTCTTGTGCCGGTCTTTATTGAGCTCTCCTGCTGGTGAGTTTCCTTGTCGACCTTGGCATTGTCAGTGACTACATGCTGTGAAGTCACTTGACATGCCGCGAAGTGAGGGTTCTTAGCCTTCGATTTGCAATCCTTCGTATTGTGAGAAGGTGACTTACAAATCGAACACCACTTCTCCGACCATGGTTGTTTTTATGTTGAGCTCGAAGTGCTCTTGCTTTCCCCCTTCGTCTTCTCCAAACTCTCCTCTGAAGTTTTGACATATGGTTCCACCTTCTTAGTTCCTGTGCTCTTGGCTTTCTTCAGGTTATGTTTTTCCTGACTATTGGTGTTGGTTGAAAGGTTTTCTGCTGCCTCCCCATGGACCTCGACGAACCGTTCTGCCAATTTCGTCACCATGTCGATTCGTTCCGCCACTTGTTCTCCCAAGAATGTCCTGCGAGGTTTCGACATTTGCTTCCGCATCTGGTCGACTACCATGAGCTCTTCCAGACTCTCATAGTCATGCGCAAACCCAGCCAAATCCATCCACTTATGGAGATAGGCTTTCAGACACAGACTATAGGCGGCGAACAACTCCCCGGTTCTCGTTTCGCTCCTCGAAATTTTTCCCGGTAGGTATGTGGCGTAACTTCAAATCGTTTCAGCAGAGCCGTTTTCAACTTGTCATAATTGTTCTCATGTCCTGGTGGCAGGCGAGAATAAACCTCGTAACCGGTCCCGCGTAATCCCTGGGATAGCTTGAGATTCAATTTATCACGCTCCAGACCCATAGTAACCGACATAGCCTCAAAGCGTTGAAGGTACTAGTCAATCTTCTCTTTGTTCTCCTCGTAGATCGCTAGTGGGAACTTTATAGCATGGTAGCTATGTCCACCTACTGGTGTTGAGCCAGGGAGAGAGGAATCTCCCACTGCTGTCCCAGTTTCCCCACTAGATTGCCTCTTAAGCTCGAGTTCCCGCATCCGGTACTCTTGCTCCCTTTTCTGAGCTTCTTGTTCAGCTTCCCGTTGCTTAGCAGCTTGCTCAACCTCAAGTTTCTTAGCAGCTTGCTCTGCTTCCAGTTTTTTTAACTGCCTGCTCAGCTTCAATTTCCAGCCTTCTCATGGCTTTCTCTGCTTCCAATTTCTTAGCAGCTTGTTCTGCTTCCAATTTCTTAGCAGTTTGTTCTGCTTCCAGTTTCTTAGCAGCTTGTTCTAACTCCATCCTTCTCAATTCCATCTCAGCATTTCGATCTTCCCTTTCTGCTTGACGATACTCCCTCTCCACCTCCTGTACGTAATCTGTTAGTGCAGAACCCGACAACCCCATTTCTTCCCCCCCCCCTTTGCCCTTAGTTCTGATGTAGTTAGTTTAGGAGTGGCCATTTTTCAGAGAAGTAACTCAGCAGATAGAGTATAGATTATCTCTAAACAAATATATAGATAATGACCAAATACAATTAATCTATATATTTTATAACACACCACACAACACAACACAATCACTCAGTGACAAGAGTAGAATCGGGACCACAGACTTATGCAGACGTGTGAAGTGTGAACAGGTAAGATACGTCTTAACCCCTATCCACATTCACTCTAGCTGGATTCTCACTAATAGGATATCTCCATCCTCTAACTAAAGATCCCGTGTCAAAAGATCCAGTGTTAAAAGACCCCGCTTATGAAAGATCCCGTTGTCTAAAGATCGCTTGTACGAAAGATCCCGCTGCCCAAAGATCACGTTTACGAGCCCCCAATAAATGTCGTGTGTAAAGAATGATTGTCGTAGTAGTTATTTGTTCTTCTTTACCACTTTAGTGTCGTCCTGGAGTGAGGGGAATCAACACCCACATTTGTTTTAATTCAATATCGCTATCCTGGAGATAGCCAACAGACTCCGTCCACAACACTCCCTCAATCTGAAGACACCTTCTTCTCACTCTTGCTCACTCCTAGATCATGCCCCTCTCATTCTTCCCCAACATAACATAATTGACAACTCTAGCTTCAACAAATAAAAACAAGAAATTTATTAAAGCAAAGAGTATATGTAGGAGAAGTGTGTGTGTGTGTGTGTGTGTGTGTGTGTGTGTGTGTGTGTGTGTGTGTGTGTGTGTGTGTAAAGTGTAGAATGTGTGACGTATATTCTAAATTGTATATAGACTCAGATCAGTGTTCAGGAGTATAGTCATTCTCATCACTGTGCTGAGAACACACTAGCACCATGTATTCCAGACAAGCAACCTCACTAAGGTGATGCTTCTTCGGTCCCGTGAAGACTTCCACCGTTGTCTCTTGAACCACTAGGATGCTTGGACATCCTTGACAAACACTGTCTAATGAGAGTCTTCAATCTGCTTTACACTATGAATTTCCTCTGTTATTTAACTGATTGTTAATCAGAAAAATTCTAACACTATTGTCACTGTTACTTGGGAAATCTTAATGGATCTAGTGACACTGGTTTTAAAGATTCCCCATATTAACACCACACTCTGAATGTTCTAGGTATCAGTATAAATTTGTATGAATGTTCCTGGTATCAGTAGTGTATTTATACAATGTTCTGACTGTTCAGTGATACACCTATCACTTGCTAAACATAAATCTCATCTGCATGTCCTGCTCAGCAGAAGCCAGGTTCCCGCAAACCAACTTGGGTATAAGCCCAATGTAGCGGCCTCTCAGCAACTTCTGTCTTCAAATTCTGAGCCATCGTCTTCTAAAATGTGTTAGCTATACTGTTGAACATCATAGCACACATACATGGACCTGTAAATGTAACCTGTAGAATAGAGAATACTATGGTGAGGGCAACTCAATCCTGGCCGGAATTAGGTGAGTGTAGGCCAATAGCAGCACTCAGATCTATAAAAGAGACCCGATCTCTGTCATACGGCCAAATAACTCATCATATGATCTGAGACATGGCAACACCAGGAAAGAATAAAGGAACGGGTAGAAACCCAGCAGATGCCCTACTGGAAGATCCTACCATTTTACATTCCTCTCCCCCCTCTCAACCATCTTTAATCTCTCTAATTATTATTCCACTACATTGTCCTCAACTCCCTGAGTAAAATGATATATCACTCAAGCTAGTTGAAGCCACACAATAGGATACTAGTGTCGACGCTCCTATGATACTTTCTAGCACCGCACTTATAGAACATTCTATCACTAATCATAATACATTATATCACCACACCTATAATACATTATATCACCGCACATATAATACATTATATCACCGCACAGTACTGTACTCTATTCCTAATCATACTATAAGTTAGATATGATTAATAGCCTACCATATGCCTATTCCGGTTGCTAATCGAAACTAGGCAATCACAGACTGGATCTATGTCCGCCGATAAATATCTACAATTTGACACCCTAGTTTCTTTCATTGAACACAACTCGGAAAACTGCATCGATCTTTCCCACTTAAGAAATCTTGATCGACTAACTCCACTTGTTTACCGCAACGCTTTTTATATTGGGCTGGAGTGACGTCACCAAAAAGTCTAGACGCTGATCCGTCCAGAATCTGGTTTCCTCCTCCTGTTCTAGACTAACTGGAGTCAATCCGCCGTCAAATTTGCTTTCATTTGGGGAAATTCTTTGTCCAGTACAACAATAGTTCAATCTGAGAATTCCCCACATCACAGAATCTATCCCGCGTCTGTCCAGACTTTCCGTCTAGCACTTCAAAGGCTACTACCGCCTTGGCAAACGTTTGACGTTGCTATTCGTTTCTCGAACAACCCACCTCATAAAGATTCGCCGACCAGGGGTAGACATTTTGACGCGACGTATCTTGTTTCTCAGTTAGAAATGCCGATCGTGTGTAGACAGTTTTACGACATATTTTTCTCAGTCTGTACAACATCAAAGGGTTGGTTGTTTTTGCAGACTAATGTCGGATCTTGTTTGTATATGTCGGGTCTTGTTTGTCATCGATCGCAACTAACAAGTTTATTTTCCGTGACATTTGTGCTGACACATCTGTGTAGACTCGGATCCAGCGGTTTAGGATATTCGTCATCAAGGAAGCTGAGAGTGGCTGTTCTGCGCTGTACACTGTTCTGTTATTCCTTGTCAAATATTCCTCGCACTTCAGTCTGGATTTGTAGTGATAGTCTATGTGCATCTTTCCATGGAGTTCGCTCTGGAATAGTTGTCAGGGAGATACCAACTGTGGGCAGATAGGCGGTTTCTCTGCAGATTCGTTTCGCTTGGTGGATAAAACTATTTCTTTTGTTTTTAAATTAGATTTACTAAATCAGATTCTGTTATTCCTCTTCTTCTGTTTTCCTGTTTGTCTCTGAGATCCAGGCCACGAATAGAGTTATGGATTGATGTCTGGTACATTCCTCATCATTCCTGTACCATCACCATCATGTGCCATATGTAGATAAGCGACAAAGTTCGCCTACCCACACGATCACCAGAGTCTGGGATCAGCAGGCTTAGCCATGGACATGTTATTCCCATGGAAATCACATGGGAGAGGTCCCATGGGATGGGATGGGATGGGACAGCTCACATTTGTATTTCCCATGGGACAGTAGACATGTTATAGCAACTTGATCTCCGTCAGAGCTACGCTTAAATTTTTTTTTTTTTAAATTATATTTTACCTTTTTAAAGCTTTTTATCTTTCTTTTTTCTTTATATATTTATATTTTTTTAAATATAAATATATTTTATTTTTTGATCCTCCACGAAACAAAGCACTTAAGTTTGATGACCCCAGAAACAAATGCCTTGAGGATGAAGTCACTATGTTTCAAAACTTACGGCAACCAACTTCACAACCATTAAATTATTGGAAAAAATGAACATAGGTTTCCTTTGCTTAAAGCAAGTGCGAAAATTGTTTTGGCCATACCAGTGTCATCAGCAGCAGTAGAGCGCTTATTTAGTGCAGCTAGATTGTTGTAGAGTAATTTACGAAAACGGATGTTACCATCTCTCGTTATAAACTCTGTGTATATTCGATTTGCATGTAAAATGAAAATTGTGGAAATGATTCAGGGATTAACTGGATTAACTGAATTATTATAAACAGTCGGTCAGCAGGAAATTGATAATGTGCTGAATGAGCAGAGTGACTCAGAAACAGAATGAGAGTGTCAGAATGACACTCAATTGTCATATTTAGAATAAACGTTTTTTTTTCTTCATAGATTACGCTTTAATATTACGAGATCGAGTCACTATGTAAGTCACACAGTTCTGTGGGTTGTCAGGTAAATGTAGTTGGTGTTTTCTACAGGTGTCATTAGGTGACAGCAATATCGAACTTTATATTCCCGTTCCTCAGTGCCAGACGATATCTCGGGGTATCTAATAATTCAAACAATGCAACTTTGATAACAAAACACAGCTCGTAAACAACAGTCGTCAAATGCAAGTTTCAGAAGCCAAAACGGAACTGAAGAACTAAGTCTACTCCGTTAGACTTTGGCAATTACGACGCTGTAATATTTTCGCAACGCACAGGCTTGTTGCAACGACAATAATAAATAATTACACACTATGCCTGTTCTGACGAGGTCGGGCAGTATTACAATTATAATTAAGACGAATAATATATCCCAAGCAATCTCTGCTCGAAGTATAAACAATGTCCTTGCCCGTCCACACGGCGTCTTTCTATCTGTATTATAAGTGTCCTTCCTGCCGTTTATCTGACATCGAGTTTTCTGCGTTCGTCTGCCTGTTTATTTGTGGCTTAGATGAATGTTCTCTCCACAGATTGTCTCGCCCATTCAAGGTATTAACTCAGCCAGTAATGCGATATAAAGCCAGTGCCCAGCCAACCTATCGTTCCTAAATCAACATAAGCTGCCGCTCCTAAGAAGCTCCCAAGTCCGTCTGTCTTTTTTGTTGTTGACAATCTTCCGTGACGTTTCTGTGTTATCACGTCATATCCTTAGATTTATTATCGTTTTGGCTTTGGGATTCTCTGATATATCTAATTTGTCTTATTACGTCACAGCTGCTACTTGGCAATCAGGTGGCGCTAGGTGTCTCATTGCATGCGCAGCACACAAACACAACGGCAGCTGTACTTACGGGGTGTACCACCAAAGAGCAACGTGCTGTTGTGCGTTTATTGTGGGCAAAAGGACTGCCTGCACAGGACATTCATAATAAAATCCTTCCTGTTTATGCTGACAAATGTTTTTCACGTAATGTGTGCTTCAATGTAATGGAAACATCCTTCTTCGCCTTGTGTCCATAAATTCAAGGTTACGCCGTCAGCAGGGAAGGTTATGCTAACAGCGTTCTGAGATTGTCAAGGGGTGCTTTTAAACAATTTCAAGACGAAAGTTGACAATGTGAATTCTGAATCGTACTGTGATGTTCTATCGATGCTGCGTGATGCAATTTGAAGAAAACATCCATAACAACTGACTAGAGGAGTGTTGCTTCTTCATGACAATGCCAGACCACATACGGCCCGATTAACGCAGGAGAAAATTAACCAACAAAGGTGGGAAGTTCTGGAACATCCACCTTACAGCCCCGACTTAGCCCCTAGCGATTTCCACATTTTTGGTCCACTGAAAACCCACCTTGGCAGGAGACATTTCGCAAATGACGCCGAAGTTGAATGTGAATTGAAAACGTGGTTTAGAAAACAGTGCACGCAGTTCTATGCACCGGTTTAGGAGGACTCATAAAACAATAGGATAAGTGTATCAATGTTGGTGGAAAATTATTTTGGGAAATAAAGGGACAAAGCAAGTATAAAAATAAACTAATTTCAAGCTGTTATCATAGTTAGTTTTTTGTCTATAGCCATTTGTGACTTACTTATTGACTCCCCCTAGTAAAATTAATCAATTATGTCATTTTATATGTCTCTTATAGTCCTATTTCGCGATCTGCGAGTCACTAACATTTATATACAATCAGTTAGTTAGTTAGTTAGTTAGTCGACAGATCATCCGCATTGCACGTCGACCCATTCAGTCCATAAGTTCTCGGATCCCCTCCTCAGCAAATCCCGCAGCGTGTAGCGGCTAACGACGCCAGTTCTGTGTTGGTTTATCAATCTTCTTTGGCTTCCTGCGTAGTGTTCTTGTTTGGCCACCCCTCTTTTAATTTGCTGTTCTCGCAGTCTGGCCATGGTTGTAGATTCACAGTTATCACTTGGTTCACGCAAAAGTCTTACTTCTCGTAGAGCATTCAGAATGTCAGCCTGGTCCATGGCGCATCCACCCTCCACAGTAGCCTCACCTGCGAGCTTGTCAGCCCGCTCATTTCCTTGTAATCCCGCATGCCCTGGCACGAAGATGAAACTAATCTTTGCCAGCCGAGACCGCTCCAGAGGCAGCAACCATTTTTTGGATCGACCCCACCTCTATCCTCTTGATCATGTTCATTGAGTCGCTAAGGAAACATGCTTATATACAATCAATGTCTCACCAAATGTCACTTCCCATCAGCCTTTAATATCGCTAAAGTGTAACCTCATTTAAAAGCTGGTTCATTAGATGATTGTATCATGAGTAATTATAGGCCAATTTCCATAGTATCCTCACTATCCAAACCGCTAGAAAAGCACATCCACAAAACATCATTAGAGCACTTAGTTCGTCACAAAATAATAACAACAATACTCTATGTGGAATGGAATGGGACAGGCACAAATTACCATGGGATGGGATGGGATGCAGCAGTAAAAATATGTCCCATTGACAAGCCTGGGTATCTGAGTTGTGCACCTTTTGCCTCTCAGAGTCAGAGCACCAACATTGGATTGAGTTCTGGTTTGTTCCTTATAATCCGTGGTATTTACTATATACTATCGTTTGAACTTCCGATCCAATATTCCTGGCGAAATAGGCCTGGCGAAAGTGATCATGTCTGTGCACAGCCTTGTGTCTCGTGTGCTGCCACTCCTTTCTCATGTTAATATTCATCCATGCCATGATGCCAAATCGCTCAGCATCGTCTCTTTTTAGACGGGCATGCGTGCCCAATTCCTAACCCTTTGAAAATAAAGTGTGTTCGCTCGTTCGTTCGTCTCCCCCTGCCTCTCTTCTGCTCAACTTTACCGTTGTGACGGCATACTGCAGTGTTTTGTTTTATTTTTTCATGACACATCCACAAATTTATTATGGGATAACCGCCACCAGCGTTTAAAGAAATCAGGATGTGAGCGCACGACAGGAGATGGACAAACAGGAAGAACCTCCCCAGGGAAGTGTGACGAGGTACCCGTCGAATAGGATGGGATGCGGATGGGGAGGGGGAAGAAATGGTGCTGCTTCTGACGACTACAGACATACTGTGAGCTCACTCAGCAGTGAGTTTTCAAGCAGTGGTCATGGATTAAGTATGCCAGTTTCGAATCGATTTCACCATTACCCCTGCCCCGTTCAACCTCAAGGAGAATTTATAGTAGGGTCCATCACCGGCTCAGAATGATGGTCAAGGACACTAGTCAGCCACCAACGCAGCTGCCCATGGTTCTAACCTCAGAGTCCTAGTAGTCCGAAGGTGATTGTTGTCCATATGGGGTAACTGACTATCACTGATGTATGTCAGTGTATAAACACTTATTTATATAAGGACGGGCTGTCCCCTAGGGGCCAGAGTCGAGCCATGATGTTCCACGTCCCTGGAACCATGGCCAGATCAAGTTCAGATACACTAATTTGATCTTAGCCCACAGCTCAATAATTTAAAGGCGATTGTTTACTTTAAATAAAGTTGTGGGGTTTCCCTCTGAGGCCAACGCCGCCCAATCGGGTCTTAGCATCACTGTATGTCTTCCGGATCCCCTCCTCTGCTTGTGGCCCCAGCCAGATCAAGTGCAGTTGCTACACTTTGATTTTAGCCATATGGATGAGAAATAAAACAGCTGAAGATTATTTAGCCTTTCAAAGGCCTGCCAAAAACACAGAGATGTTACGTATTCAAGTGATTATCAAGAAGGGGCACTGATGTAGTATAAATTATTTTAGAAGAGACAGGAAAGCAGATTATAAAAATGTTTTGTGCAAAAAAGTGTAAATAAATATTGTAATTACTTATGTTAATACGATGTTTATTTTGTTTTTTTTTAAAGATATAGTACTTTCAAATATTGAAAAATGGCAGAAAAGGTTGATGCACAAAAGAAATTAATCTAAAAAATAAAAAAAACTGTAAATTTTAGAATTATTTTTAGATTTGGTAATGTCCCTTAATATGTTAAGGAGTTATGTCCCATGGTTTAATTTAATGTTGTTTGTTCTTTTTGTTTATGTAGCCTACCCGAAGTTGTTTGAACCACTCACAAATTATGTTAACCTGTTGTTAGGATAAACTGGAATTCCTCTAAATAAATAAATATTTAGAAATTAAACAAGCGAAGTAGCATTTTATGATTTTTTTATCAGATGTATAATATCTTGTTTTGATTATGATAATTAGCGTTAGTATTAGCAGTGAGATCGGTGGAAAATATACAGAAAAAGGAATATTGTATCCAATAAACACATTTTAAAGATCCCATTTAGCTTTTGTACAAGGATATAATCCTATGAAAGAAACTGAAGTAAATTATATAATGTTAAATTTATATCCAAACAATGCCTGGAAAATCGTGTTTCGTCAGTTTACAGAGTGAATCGGTATAACTATCTCGGAACTGTCATAACATCTGATGGGAGGTGCATTAAAGACATTAGATCAAGCATCGCTATATAAATATGCCTTTTGCTTGATGGAAAACATACTGACCAATAAAATGATGTCAATTGCAACGAGAAAAAGAGCCTTCAAATGCTACATAGATCGTGGACAATAATATGGATCTTAAACGTGTACAGTAAACAGAAATGCTGACATACATCTTATGGCTGTGGAGATGTAGTTTCTGAGGAAAATGCAAAAAATACCACGGACAGACAGAAAAAACCAATCAGCAAGTCCTGCAAGGAAAAAATGAAAACCATACTTTGATTAAAGAAATTAAACGTAGAAGACAGTCAATCAGATTTTGGGCACGTTATTAATAGAAATAAATTATATATAATATATAATAATAAAAAAAAAAAATAAGATATAATCTATTATCAACCTGCAAGATTATGGGAGAAAGAACAAACTAAGTAAGAGAGAGAAATATCTGGATGGTTAGACCACGTGACATAATCGAGACCAGAACACAAAGCTTATTGCACGACTCTGGTTATCGTATGAAATGGCGAAAGATTGTCTAACATGCTGATCTGCATGACACATGATGATGATAAATGAATCAACAGAATTAAACAGTATTAAGGCTTAGCTTTATAGAGTTCCCACTGATAATGTGTTTCAAAAGAAAACGCTATTGTAAGGATGAATTCAGACAGGACACAATTTTCTTTGACTAAAACGTTATTTAGAAGATAAACTTCATGGGCACGAACTCCGTAGCTTCAGCGCCAACCCTCAGAAGTCTCAGAGAAATTTGTTCAAGTGAACCATATGACGGAGTTAGGTTTCGAACAGACAACCTTTGGGCTCTAGGCAAGCGGTGTAACCACGTAGCTACGATAACCCCCGTTTCTTTGCTTGTCTTGACAATGTGCGGGTGCTGTTTTCTTTGCTTATCTAGTCAATGTGCGGGTGCTGTTTTCTTTGCTTATCTAGTCAATGTGCGAGTGCTGTTTTCTTTTCTTGTCTAGTCAATGTGCGAGTGCTGTTTTCTTTGCTTATCTAGTCAATGTGCGGGTGCTGTTTTCTTTGCTTATCAAGTCAATGTGCGGGTGCTGTTTTCTGTGCTTATCAAATAATATCATCAACAACAACATCATGGACAGCATCATCATGAGCAACAAATAATCAACAACATCATCATCAACATCATCATCATCAACATCATCATCAACAATATCATCATCAACAACATCATCATCAACAACATCATCATCAACAACATCATCATCATCAAAAACATCATCATCATTACCAACAACATCATCATCAGACACATCATCATCATGTGTCAAGCTGATTTGTAGAGTATATCATATGTCCTCACAACCATACTCTCTCTCTCTCTCTCTCTCTCTCTCTCTCTCTCTCTCTCTCTCTCTCTCTCTCTCTCTCTCTCTCTCTCTCTCCTGTCATCCATCCCCAAGGCGTGAGAAGAAACAAACATGAGCAAGACCAGGCTTAATCGTGAACGTCCTCAGGGAGGCAGGGCGAGTAAATGACTCAAGGACTGGATGTGATTCTGCAACTGTGACTAGACTGCAAGAACATCAAGTCAAACGGGGGCAAGCTAGAAATATAGTCAACCAACACAGAACTGGTGTGCGGTATGGGATGAGGGAGATAGTGAGGCCAGGAATTGAGCACTTATTTACAAATAGTTACATGTGCAATTATAATAATCTGTTGACTGACTGACTAACTAACTAACTAACTAACTAACTAACTAACTAACTAACCAACTAACCAACTAACTGACTAACTAACTAACTAACTAACTAACTAGCTAACTATCTAACTGGCTCTCTCACTCACTCACTCACTCACACACTCAATCACTCACTCACTCACTCACTCACTCATTCACTCACTCACACACACACTCACTCACTCACTCACTTACTCATTCACACACACACTCATTCACTCACTCACTCACTCTCACACACACACTCACTCACTCACTTATTCATTCACTCACTCACTCACTCACTCATTCACTCACTCACTCATTCACTCACTCACTCACTCCCTAACTCACTCACTCACTCACACATACACTCACTCACTTACTCACTCACTCACTCACCCACTCACTCACTCACTTACTCACTCACTTACTCACTTACTCACTCACTCACTCACTCTATCCCCTATTGTAGCATATACTCTCAACCGACACGGGCCAAGCCACCCTAATCTTTGCCGTCTCTGTCAGCACCTGCCCATGACTTTCCTATATTATCCTTCTCTGTCCTATATTATCCTTCTCTGTCCTATATTATCCTTCTCTACCCTACATTATCCTTCACTGTCCTATATTATCCTTTTGTGTCCTATATTATCCTTCTCTGTCCTATATTATCCTTCTCTGTCCTATATTATCCTTTTTTGTTCTATATCCTTCTCTGTCTCTAACGGTGCCGTGGCTAGGTGTTTACGAACACATTTCGCAATCCTGTATACCGCGTTCGTAACACAGCCGCGGGTGATTTGGAATCAGACCACATTGCGTTGGTTTTCATACACTGATATGAGTTCCTGTCGTTCAGGAAGCAAATGCAAACTTCTGAACTTAAGCTTGCCAAGAAACCCACACAGCCAAGAAAGGTTGACCGTGGGAACCTGTAAAAGTAATGCTATTAACTGTTGTATGTCTCTAATTCTCTTCTCCGTTTTGTTTTCGATCTCCATCTATGTCTTTGTCCCCGTGGGTTATTCACACAACCATCTATCAACTCTATCTATGTTTGATAAACTCAATAGCCGATAGTTTCTTAGCCGGATTATCAACTCTTCCAGCATTGTCTCCCCGTGTCCAGCTCTCTCTCTAACACCCTTAGCCGGTCTATCAACTCTTCCAGCATTGTCTTCCCGTGTCCAGCTCTCTCTCTCTCTCTCTCTCTCTCTCTCTCTCTCTCTCTCTCTCTGTCTCTAACACCCTTAGCCGGTCTATCAACTCTTCCAGCATTGTCTCCCCGTGTCCAGCTCTGTCTCTAACACCCGTAGTCTCCCCGGTTGTCACAAGGTTTCCCGTGACGGTCTATGACGTGTTTAGGACCTAACCTGAACACACCATTACCTGGCAACTAGGTCACGGCAATTATCGTCTTCACGTAGTGTCATGATATGGCTGGCAGGCGACGATCCCGATGGAGAAAATGACAGAAACAGTCAAGTGACGATCCTGAAATCTTAAACCAGACGGCGATCGTGACTTCAAACACTGGCCGTACGTCTGGGACACGGAAGCGAAGCCCAACTGACGAATTGTCTACCGCGAAAGATCAAAGAAAAGTCCGTATCGGACTTTGCAGAGAATCACCGGGCCCCAAAAACATCGTTTATCTTCGAGAAGTTTGGAGCACGATCAAACAGTGGATATCTTTGAAATACTATTAACCAAATCATTTGGGCAACCGAAAAGCAACGATACCGGGAGAGCGTCTTTATCAAAGAATATTGTTAGCATGTTGATGTGGAAGGATCAAAGGACGGAATAGGAGCAGGGATGATTGAGGGGGAAGGAAAAACCAGTGACGTAGTACAGGAAATTTATATGTGGACAGAGACAGTTAAACTCAGTGGAGAGTTGGACTTAACAACGGTTGGAGTGGGAATGTATTTCAGTGCCGTATAGAAAATATATCACAGAGTTTAGGTTGTGTAAAAATAACCAACCCTGTCCCTTCATGGGAATTAAACTGATATAAGTCTAGGCAGGAAATAAAATTCAATAAGGTGATTATATAGATGTAGCTTAGACATATAGCATAGGGATTTTCGTGTGTAAACGTAGTATAAAGAGTAGACAGGATTAGGCTGAAGTGTGATTTAAGTTGTGTAGAGTAAGGTGTCTGTACAGTCAGAAGGATAAGTCTATACTAGGATTTATGTGCTTTGCTTTAGCGTGTTTTTCTTTCACCTTGTATAGGGTAAAATGCTGACTATTCTGTCTTATATAATATTATAACTCTAGTATGATCTAGGGAGATTACTTTCTGAATATAGCCAATTACCTACATTCACATACCATAGGTCGGAGTTGCGTTTCTCTCACAAGCTGTGGTTTTACTCAACAGGTTCCCTGCACTTGACAATTAAGGTGATTACCCATCTGAGCCGAAACATTTGGTCAGAATTGGGGACAGTAATCTATGTCACCAGAAGGTAAAACCAGTGTGAGAAAAAAATTACAGAAGAACCTGAGTCACTCCAAGTGAGAAGGAATATACAACCGATTGTTTTGTGAAAAAAGAAAATGGACAATAATTACGCAATAAAGCAGTGTTTATCTGACATTCTCAGGAAAAAAAAAAATTACAGAGTGTTGACTGTGTATACTTGAAGACTAGAACTAACCTAGAATTTCAGTGGAGAATATATTGTTTAATATGGTTCCAGAACATATTGTCAACAAAACCTTCATCAGTCAGAAAGAAAACAGCCGGGTCAGAGATTCAACGTTATGTCCTTTGTGAAGTCGAATGGCTGTATCATGACGGAAAAACTCTGATGTTCATCCTATACAATATTGTGTCACACATTCAAGATAAATACCACCACATATCTTCACACCCATCCATGGCACACCAAAATTACACTTTTCTGCAATAAATGTTTTATCATGTTGTTCTAAACCTGTGTTTGTGGGATTATGTGCTAAAGGAACGGGAAGAGGGATATTGTCAGAGAGAGAGAGAGAGAGAGAGAGAGAGAGAGAGAGAGAGAGAGAGAGAGAGAGAGAGAGAGAGAGAGAGAGAGAGAGAGATCGTGACAAAAAGACTTTAACTAAAAAGGGGGGGGGGGGTATGTAGACAAATGTCCACCTGCAGAGAGAGAGAGAAAAACTGAGAAATAGGATAATTAACAGGTGTGCTGGTTGACTCCACTTCCCCCCCCCAGGGACAACTAGCTACAATTTAGAGGATTTAGGCGAAGACAATCAAGATTTTTGGAACACGTTATGATAAGAAATAAACAAGAAAAATAAGTAACAACCTACAAGATTATTGTGGAAAGAATATAAGGAAGGCGGATGGATAAATATCTGGATGGTTAGACCACGTGACACAATCTAGACCAGAACACAAAGCTGATCCACGACTCTGGTGATGGCGTGAGACGACGAAACATGGCCGAACATGATTATCTACATGACGCATAATGATGACTTACACAGAATAGAAATGAAAAGTAGTAAGGCTTAGCTTTATAGCGTTCCCGCTGACATTGTGTTTCAAAAGAAAAAGCAATTGTAAGGATGAACTTAGGCAGGATGCAAGTTTCTTTGACTAAAAGAGAGAAGTTCGACTTCATTGACAAAGTCATTAACGATGGTGTTTGCTGTGTTGGTTATGATTGCTGTGTTGGTTGTGTTTGCTGTGTTGGTTATGATTGATGTGATTCTTCGACTTAGCCATTTTACATCTATCTGTTGTGGTCCACTAAGACCAACCTGCCAGTGTTTGTGATTAGGTGATTCGGGTATGAGTTTCGATGGCCGTCTCTGTACCCTGGCCAGATCAAGTACAGATAAATCCACACTTTGATCTAGGCAAAAGGTTGGGAAGTGACGTAGACCGAAAAAGGTGTTCATTTAAAAAAAAAACAATTATAATGATATTTTATTATGTACAAAAACAGTATCTTTTTTCCATTTGCAAATACAACATATACATTCATAAACATGTGACAACATTATATTCATGACATGGTGTAACTACCCACATATTACCTGTTGACTATGATGGTTGCGTAATCATTTGCCCCCAAGGATACCAAAACTTTTAATAGAAATCCTTTCACTCTCCGTATATTCTAATTCACACTTAGTTTCGTTTAAAACAAGTTCAAAAGTATTGCTGAATCACATTTGTTTTCCAAAAGTGTGCTGTTGTATGTATCTACAAAATGTCCCCACATTAAACCTCGAAGCTAGCATGGGAAGTTGTGAAAAATTTTAATTTTGTTAATGCGAAAACAATTTTATTATCTTTAAGCCCAAAGTTTAAAAAAACAAAAACAATGAACCAACTACATTCATACATTAAGCACCCATGGCTAAACAAAGCCCAAGCACACACCGTGTAACCACACAGTCTGCATACATAAATGCATCCATACTATGCTACATCAGAAATAAACATCAAATGTGTATGACATGAACTGACAACTGATGAGGGGGAAGATATCACACTCTTTCCTGTGACTCCAGTAGAACTACACTAATGCCACGGATAACCACCATGCCTATATTCCTGTGACTCCAATAGAACTACACTAATGTCACGGATAACCATCATGCCTATATTCCTGTGACTCCAGTAGAACTACACTAATACCACGGATAACCACCATGCCTATATTCCTGTGACTCCAGTAGAACTACACTAATGTCACGGATAACCACCATGCCTATATTCCTGTCACTCCAGTAGAACTACACTAATACCACGGATAACCACCATGCCTATATTCCTGTGACTCCAGTAGAACTACACTAATACCACGGATAACCACCATGCCTATATTCCTTTGACTCCAATAGAACTACAATAATACCACGGATAACCATCATGCCTATATTCCTGTGACTCCAATAGAACTACACTAATGTCACGGATAACCATCATGCCTATATTCCTGTGACTCCAGTAGAACTACACTAATACCACGGATAACCACCATGCCTATATTCCTGTGACTCCAGTAGAACTACACTAATACCACGGATAACCACCATGCCTATATTCCTCTGACTCCAGTAGAACTACAATGTTGCCACGGATAACCACCATGCCTATATTCCTGTGACTCCAGTAGAACTACACTAATACCACGGATAACCACCATGCCTATATTCCTGTGACTCCAGTAGAACTACACTAATACCACGGATAACCACCATGCCTATATTCCTGTGACTCCAGTTGAACTACACTAATACCACGGATAACCACCATGCCTATATTCCTGTGACTCAAGTAGAACTACACTAATACCACGGATAACCACCATGCCTATATTCCTGTGACTCCAGTAGAACTACACTAATGTCACGGATAACCATCATGCCTATATTCCTGTGACTCCAGTAGAACTACACTAATACCACGGATAACCACCATGCCTATATTCCTCTGACTCCAGTAGAACTACAATGTTGCCACGGATAACCACCATGCCTATATTCCTGTGACTCCAGTAGAACTACACTAATACCACGGATAACCATCATGCCCAACTAACTAAATATCTAACTATCTAACTAACTATCTAACTATCTAACTAACTATCTAACTATCTAACTATCTAACTAACTATCTAACTAACTATCTAACTAACTATCTAACTAACTATCTAACTATCTAACTAACTATCTAACTAACTATCTAACTAACTATCTAACTAACTATCTACCTATCTAACTAACTATCTAACTAACTATCTAACTAACTATCTAACTAACTATCTAACTAACTATCTAACTAACTATCTAACTAACTATCTAACTAACTATCTAACTAACTATCTAACTAACTATCTAACTATCTAACTATCTAACTATATAACTAACTATCTAACTAACTAACTAACTATCTAACTATCTAACTATCTAACTATCTAAATATCTAACTAACTATCTAACTATCTAACTAACTATCTAACTATCTAACTAACTATCTAACTATCTAACTATCTAACTATCTAACTAACTATCTAACTAACTATCTAACTAATTAACTAACTATCTAACTAACTATCTAACTAACTATCTAACTATCTAACTAACTATCTAACTAACTATCTAACTAACTATCTAACTAACTATCTTACTAACTATCTAACTAACTATCTAACTAACTATCTAACTAACTATCTAACTAACTATCTAACTAACTATCTAACTAACTATCTAACTAACTATCTAACTAATTATCTAACTAACTATCTAACTAACTATCTAACGAACTATCTAACGAACTATCTAACTATATAACTAACTATTTAACTAACTATCTAACTAACTATCTGACTAACTATCTAACTAACTATCTAACTAACTAACTAACTAACTAACTATCTAACAAACTATCTAACTAACTATCTAACTAACTATCTAACTAACTATCTAACTAACTATCTAACTAAATATGTAACTAACTATCTAACTAACTATCTAACTAACTAATAACTAACTAACTAACTAACTAACTAACTAACTATCTAACTAACTATCTAACTAACTATCTAACTAACTATCTAACTAACTATCTAACTAACTAACTAACTAACTATCTAACTAACTAACTATCTAACTAACTATCTACCTAACTATCTAACTAACTATCTAACTAACTATCTAACTAACTATCTAACTAACTATCTAACTAACTATCTAACTAACTATCTAACTAACTAACTAACTAAGTAACAAACTAGCTAGCTAACTAACTAACTAACTGACTAGCTAGCTAACTAGCTAACTAACTAACTAACTAACTAGCTAGTTAACTAACTAACTAACTAGCTAACTAACTAACTAACTAACTAACAACTAACTAACTAACTAAGTAACTAACTAACAACTAACTAACTAACTAACTAATTAACTAACTAGCTAGCTAGCTAGCTAACTAACTAACTAACTAACTAACTAACTAGCTAGCTAGCTAGCTAGCTAACTAACTAACTAACTAACTAACAACTAACTAACTAACTAACTAACAACTAACTGACTAACTAACTAACTAACTAACTAACTAGCTAGCTAACTAACTAGCTAACTAACTAGCTAGCTAACTAACTAACTAACTAACTAACAAACAAATAACCAACTAACTAACTAACTAACAACTAACCAACTAACTAACTAAGTAACTAACTAACTAGCTAACTAACTAACTAGCTAGCTAGCTAGCTAACTAACTAACTAACTAACTACCTAACTAACTAACTAACTAACTACCTACCTAACTAACTAATTAACTAACTACCTAACTAATTAACTAACTAACTAACTAACTACCTAACTAACTAACTAACTAACTACCTAACTAACTAACTACCCAACTAACTAAGTAACTACCTAACTAACTAACTAACTACCTAACTAACTAACTAACTAACTACCTAACTAACTAACTAACTAACTAAATAACTACCTAACTAACTATCTAACTATCTAACTAACTATCTAACTAACTATCTAACTAACTATCTAACTAACTATCTAACTAACTATCTAACTATCTAACTAACTATCTAACTAACTATTTAACTAACTATCTAACTAACTATCTAACTAACTATCTAACTAACTATCTAACTATCTAACTAACTATCTAACTAACTATCTAACTATCTAACAAACTATCTAACAAACTATCTAACTAACTATCTAACTATCTAACTAACTATCTAACTAACTATCAAACTATCTAACTAACTATCTAACTAACTATCTAACTAACTATCTAACTAACTATCTAACTAACTATCTAACTAACTATCTAACTAACTATCTAACTAACTATCTAACGAACTATCTATCTATCTAACTAACTATTTAACTAACTATCTAACTAACTATCTAACTAACTATCTAACTAACTATCTATCTAACTAACTAACTAACTAACTATCTAACAAACTATCTAACTAACTATCTAACTAACTATCTTACTAACTATCTAACTATCTAACTAACTATCTAACTAACTATCTAACTAACTATCTAACTAACTATCTAACTAACTATCTAACTAACTATCTTACTAACTATCTAACTAACTATCTAACTAAGTATCTAACTATCTAACTAACTATCTAACTAACTATCTTACTATCTAACTAACTATCTAACTAACTATCTAACTAACTATCTAACTAACTATCTAACTATATATCTAACAAACTATCTAACTAACTATCTAACTAACTATCTAATTATTTATCTAACTAACTATCTAACTATCTAACTCACTATCTAACTAACTATCTAACTATCTAACAAACTATCTTACTAACTATGTATCTAACTATCTAACTAACTATCTAACTAACTAATAACTAACTAACTAACTAGCTAACTAACTAACTAACTAACTAACTAACTATCTAACTAACTATCTAACTAACTATCTAACTAACTATCTAACTAACTATCTAACTAACTAACTAACTAACTATCTAACTAACTATCTAACTAACTATCTACCTAACTATCTAACTAACTATCTAACTAACTATCTAACTAACTATCTAACTAACTATCTAACTAACTATCTAACTAACTATCTAACTAACTAACTAACTAACTAACTAACTAACTAACTAACTAACAAACTAGCTAGCTAACTAACTAACTAACTGAATAGCTAGCTAACTAGCTAACTAACTAACTAACTAGCTAGCTAGCTAACTAACTAACTAACTAACTAGCTAACTAACTAACTAACTAACTAACTAACTAACAACTAACTAACTAACTAACTAACAACTAACTAACTAACTAACTAATTAACTAACTAGCTAGCTAGCTAGCTAACTAACTAACTAACTAACTAACTAGCTAGCTAGCTAGCTAACTAACTAACTAACTAACTAACTAACAACTAACTAACTAACTAACTAACAACTAACTGACTAACTAACTAACTAACTAACTAACTAGCTAGCTAACTAACTAGCTAACTAACTAGCTAGCTAACTAACTAACTAACTAACTAACAAACAAATAACTAACTAACTAACTAACTAACAACTAACTAACTAACTAACTAACTAACTAACTAACTAACTAACTAGCTAACTAACTAACTAACTAACTAGATAGCTAGCTAACTAACTAACTAACTAACTAACTACCTAACTAACTAACTAACTAACTAACTACCTACCTAACTAACTAATTAACTAACTACCTAACTAATTAACTAACTAACTAACTAACTACCTAACTAACTAACTAACTAACTAACTACCTAACTAACTAACTAACTAACTACCCAACTAAGTAAGTAACTACCTAACTAACTAACTAACTAACTAACTACCTAACTAACTAACTAACTACCTAACTAACTAACTAACTAAATAACTACCTAACTAACTATCTAACTATCTAACTAACTATCTAACTAACTATCTATCTAACTATCTATCTAACTATCTAACTAACTATCTAACTATCTAACTAACTATCTAACTAACTATCTAACTAACTATCTAACTAACTATCTTACTAACTATCTAACTAACTATCTAACTAACTATCTAACTATCTAACAAACTATCTAACAAACTATCTAACTAACTATCTAACTATCTAACTAACTATCTAACTAACTATCTAACTAACTATCTAACTAACTATCTAACTAACTATCTAACAAACTATCTAACTAACTATCTAACTAACTATCTAACTAACTATCTAACTAACTATCTAACTATCTAACTAACTATCTAACTAACTATCTAACTATCTAACAAACTATCTAACAAACTATCTAACTAACTATCTAACTATCTAACTAACTATCTAACTAACTATCTAACTATCTAACTAACTATCTAACTAACTATCTAACTAACTATCTAACTAACTATCTTACTAACTATCTAACTAACTATCTAACTAACTATCTAACTAACTATCTAACTAACTATCTAACAAACTATCTAACTAACTATCTAACTAACTATCTAACTAACTATCTAACTAACTATCTAACTAACTATCTAACGAACTATCTAACTATGTAACTAACTATTTAACTAACTATCTAACTAACTATCTAACTAACTATCTAACTAACTATCTAACTAACTAACTAACTAACTAACTATCTAACAAACTATCTAACTAACTATCTAACTACCTATCTAACTAACTATCTAACTATCTAACTAACTATCTAACTAACTATCTAACTAACTATCTAACTAACTATCTAACTAACTATCTTACTAACTATCTAACTAACTATCTAACTAACTATCTAACTATCTAACTAACTATCTAACTAACTATCTAACTATCTAACTAACTATCTAACTAACTATCTAACTAACTATCTAACTAACTATCTAACTATATATCTAACAAACTATCTAACTAACTATCTAACTAACTATCTAACTAAGTATCTAACTATCTAAATAACTATCTAACTAACTATTTAACTATCTAACAAACTATCTAACAAACTATCTAACTAACTATCTAACTATCTAACTAACTATCTAACTAACTATCTAACTATCTAACTAACTATCTAACTAACTATCTAACTAACTATCTAACTAACTATCTAACTAACTATCTAACTAACTATCTAACTAACTATCTAACTAACTATCTAACTAACTATCTAACTAACTATCTAACTAACTATCTAACTAACTATCTAACTATCTAACTAACTATCTAACTAACTATCTAACTAACTATCTAACTAACTATCTAACTAACTATCTTACTAACTATCTAACTAACTATCTAACTAACTATCTAACTATCTAACTAACTATCTAACTAACTATCTAACTATCTAACTAACTATCTAACTAACTATCTAACTAACTATCTAACTAACTATCTTACTAACTATCTAACTAACTATCTAACTAACTATCTAACTAACTATCTAACTAACTATCTAACTATCTAACTAACTATCTAACTAACTATCTAACTAACTATCTAACTAACTATCTAACTATCTAACTAACTATCTAACTAACTATCTAACTATCTAACAAACTATCTAACAAACTATCTAACTAACTATCTAACTATCTAACTAACTATCTAACTAACTATCTAACTATCTAACTAACTATCTAACTAACTATCTAACTAACTATCTAACTAACTATCTTACTAACTATCTAACTAACTATCTAACTAACTATCTAACTAACTATCTAACTAACTATCTAACAAACTATCTAACTAACTATCTAACTAACTATCTAACTAACTATCTAACTAACTATCTAACTAACTATCTAACGAACTATCTAACTATCTAACTAACTATTTAACTAACTATCTAACTAACTATCTAACTAACTATCTAACTAACTATCTAACTAACTAACTAACTAACTAACTATCTAACAAACTATCTAACTAACTATCTAACTAACTATCTAACTATCTAACTAACTATCTAACTAACTATCTAACTAACTATCTAACTAACTATCTAACTAACTAATAAATAACTAACTAACTAACTAGCTAACTAACTAACTAACTAACTAACTATCTAACTAATTATCTAACTAACTATCTAACTAACTATCTAACTAACTATCTAACTAACTAACTAACTATCTAACTAACTATCTAACTAACTATCTACCTAACTATCTAACTAACTATCTAACTAACTATCTAACTAACTATCTAACTAACTATCTAACTAACTATCTAACTAACTATCTAACTAACTATCTAACTAACTAACTAACTAACTAACTAACTAACTAACTAACAAACTAGCTATCTAACTAACTAACTTAATGACTAGCTAGCTAACTAACTAACTAACTAACTAACTAACTAGCTAGCTAACTAACTAATTAACTAGCTAACTAACTAACTAACAACTAACTAACTAACTAACTAACAACTAACTAACTAACTAACTAACTAACTAATTAACTAACTAGCTAGCTAGCTTACTAACTAACTAACTAACTAGCTAGCTAGCTAGCTAGCTAACTAACTAACTAACTAACAACTAACTAACTAACTAACAACTAACTGACTAACTAACTAACTAACTAACTAGCTAGCTAGCTAACTAACTAGCTAACTAACTAGCTAGCTAACTAACTAACTAACTAACTAACAAACAAATAACTAACTAACTAACTAACTAACAACTAACTAACTAACTAACTAACTAACTAACTAACTAACTAGCTAACTAACTAACTAACTAACTAGCTAGCTAGCTAGCTAACTAACTAACTAACTAACTAACTACCTAACTAACTAACTAACTAACTACCTAACTAACTAACTAACTAACTAACTCACTAACTAACTAACTAACTAACTAACTACCTAACTAACTAACTAACTACCTAACTAACTAACTAACTAACTAACTACCTAACTAACTAACTAACTAACTAAATAACTACCTAACTAACTAACTAACTAACTAACTACCTACCTAACTAACTAACTAACTAACTAACTAACTAACTAACCTATGTTAAGAAATGTGGACAACGAATAAACAATCCAAGGATACAACTGAATGTTTCAAAATTTGGAAATATTGTCGAATAGAAGGAATGTGATGGCAGGAGAAAAGAAGTAATAACACTCTAGTAATATTGCACCAAGCCACTGTATAAAATTAATGTGAATGGAAAGCCACGTGTGCAGGTCAATGGTGTGTTTACCTACATCAAATAACAACAGACGACGGCAGGTGAGAGGCATACATGAGTATGAAAGTGTGGACAAATTAACATTCAACAATATGAAACACAGTCTCCTATCGAATACATTTAAATTACCAAACAAAATACAAACTAATAATGATCAAGTGTTATGTTTATTATATATTGTGGTTGTTGTACACAGTGAGCAACTGGGGTTAGTATTAAATTGTAAAAAGACTCAGGTTATGGTCGTCACTAGGAAGAAAGAAGTGCCACAATGTAATATTCAAGTAAATGGAAATATTCTTCAACAAGTGAATCGGTACAATTATCTTGGAACAGTCATAACATCTGATGGGAGATGCCTTGAAGAGATTAGAACAAGAATCGCCATGGCAAAAGTAGCCTTTAGCAAGATGAAAAACATTCTGACCAATAAAATGATGTCAATTGAAACGAGAAAAAGTGTGTTGAGGGGATATATAGAGCCTGTTCTTTTGTATGGATGTGAAACTTGGACAATGAGCAGTCAAGCTGAAAAACATCTGATGGCTGCAGAAATGTGGTTTCTGAGGAAAATGCAAAGAATACCATGGACAGACAGAGAAACCAATGACCAAGTACTACAGGAGACAATTGAACATCGAAAACTGATTAGAGAAATTAGACGTAGGCAGTCAAAATGTTTTGGACATGTTATGAGAAGAAATGGGTTGGAGAACTTGGTGACAACTGGCAAGATCGAAGGGAACAGACCAAGAGGAAAATACCTGGATGGCTTGGCCACATGGCATGGACGAGACAGGAACACTTTTGAGCTGATCCACGACACTGGTGATCGAGTGAAATGGCGAGTCATGACCGCCCACGCTTTCCGGCATGGCACATGATTGATTGATTGATTGATATTGTGGTTAGGATGTTCGATCCAATATCCCAAATTTGTTGCGAAGGTGATCATGTCTGCGTACTGCTTTGTGTCTGGTGTGCTGCCACTGGTTTCTGATGTTGATATTCCCCCATGCCATGATGCCAAACCGTCCAGCATATCTCTTTTTCTAGAATGTTAGACGGGCCTGCGTGCTTAATTCTTAACCCTTTGAAAATAATGTTCATTCGTTCGTGTCCCCCTGCCTCTCCTCCGCTCCAACTTTACTGTCGTAACGACATAATGCAATGTTCCCTTTCTCAAGACACGTTATTTTGGGATAACCGCCACCAGCGATTAAACCGTCTCCAAGCTGGAAATAAGGATGTGAGCGCACGACAGGAGAAGGACTCAGGGGAATACCCTCCCCCAGGAAGTGTGAGGTACGTGATGGACGCGGGGTACTCGTCGAGGGTGTGGGAGTTGGGGGGGGGGGGGGAAATGTGGCTGCTTCTGACGACTGCAGACCTGCTCTGAGCTCACCCAGCAGTGGGTTTTCTAGCAGTGGACATGAATGACGTATGTCCGTGTAAAAAAAAAAAAAACTTAGTCTTTTTTAAAATTATGGCGCAATGTTCCACAGGGGCCAGAGATGCCCCATGAGGTTCCACTTCCCCGCGTGTCGTTCAGATGAACATCCCCCCCCCCCTTGCTACTGACCCTGGCCAGATCAAGTGAAGTTACTACACGTTGATCTTAGCTCAAAGCTCGATAATTTGAAGACGATTGTTGTTTTGTTTTTAATAAAGGCTCAGGGGTTCCCACAGGGGCCTGCCCCTCCCCATCAGGTCCTGACGTCCCTGTGTGTCATTCGGATGACCGCCTCTGCATGTGGAACTGGTGAGATCAAGATCAGTTACTACACTTTGATATCAGCGAAAAGGCTGAAAAATATCACATTCACAGTTTATTTGACCTTTCAAAGGCCAGTCAAAAATATAGCAAGACACAACGTACAGCGTAAGTTACTAAACGTATATGTATTAAGCTCGAAATTCCATGAAAGCATACTACCAAAATGTGTTATGCAAAAAACAATATAATAAAGTAATATATTAGTTGTGTTAAAACTCTGTTTACGTTTTATTAGCAGGTTAACCGTGAACATTACAAAATGGTGATACAGGTTTATTTATAAACGATATTAACAAAATGTTTGTAGTGTAATTGCTAGTGATGTAAATCTTAGAACTAGTTTCAGGTAAGGTAATGCCCCTTAATATGTTAATTCGTTATGTCCCTTGCCTTAAATTAGTTTTGTTGTTCATTTTATTTATGTGGCCACCCCCGAAGTTGTTTGAACAAAATTGTTTATAAATTACGAATGGCAAGATTTTCTTAAGAAGATGCTATTTGTATGTCCTGACCATTGGTATGTAATCAAAAAGAGATGACAGTTATTTTTAAACAATGGTAGACAGTAGACAGGAATGAGAGTATGTGTGTTCTATACCAAGTGCAAGTGACCGGTGTAGGGATTGAACCGCCGTCAGGGCACAGTAAATTTAAGCGCAAGCACATTAACTCAGCTGCCACGAAGACCTCTTAACTCCATATTGGAGGAGTAGCAATAAACAGTAAAAGATACACGGGTGATTGTTTTATTAACCGAACCATAGCGGAGTTAACTGTAAACATTAGGTGATCAAAATTACTGGATATAAAAATAAAGTAAACAAAAACAATGGTTATCAACACAGACATCACCAAGCCACCTATGAGAATTATTGTGAATGAATAGCAACTTGTGCAGGTCAACATGTTTTCTTGCCTATATCAATTAACAACAGACGTTGACAGGAGAGAGGCAGAAATAAGTAAGAGAATGGAGACAAAGTAACATGCAACAATATATACATAGATATTGGTTAGGTCATTATGGGCGAATGGATATGAGCGCTCGTTCTTAAACATCCGGTTTGCTGATGCTGAGATAGAGGGGTTAACCCCTACACCGGACAGTTGGACAAAAATGTTGACTTCTCGTCCTTGACTTTAGGGGCTTAAAATACAAGTACCTCTGATGTCGGAGTGGGTTAGCTCGATGGAGAGGGACAATGGTAATAAGGAAAGCCAATCCACGCTGACATATGCCTGGGTCATTGACAGTGGGGTGAGTGACCTGGTATCGAGACTACGAGATAAACAACCAGCCATGAGAAATAATGGTGAGGGTAGATGGAGACCCCAAGGGTGGATGGGGAGAGAGACAGTTTTAGGCTGGGGTGTAATGTTGTGGGGAGCCCAGGGAGGGGCTACACAGCAGGGTTTAAAGAAAGTGGAAAACTTTGACTGGGCAGTGGAAGCTGGGACCGACTGAGGAGTCGGGTTCGCTGGAGGAGAGTTGATGTTTTGGCGCCGAGCGGATCGGTGGGCTAATACGTGGGAGTTTAGACTGACTGTGGTCAGATCTTCTGTTGTGTTGTTCTCCCAGTTGTGAATGCAGGCCTATAACCCAGTGGGGGTGAATAGTTAATGGAGGCCTGAACCCAGAGTGGGTTTTATAGTGAGTGGAGGCCTGAACCCAAAGTGGGTTGGATAGCTAACGGAGACTAGACCCAGTGGGTGGGTTGTGATGTGTGAGGTCCAGCTGTGGATAGGAGCTGGCTTACTTGTCTTGTGAATTTGAGATGAAGCAGGCCGTGAGAAGACAGTGATGTGTACGTGTTAATTTGTGAGGAGGATATTTATATTCTATGGATAAGAAACAGCAGATGGACAGATGGGTAGAGCACTATTTGGAGCTTTACTCAAGTGAGACCAAACTAGCGGATGATGCCCTCAACGCCATAGAGGCTCTACCAACTCTTGACCACCTGGACACACTTCCCACCATAACAGAAGTTAAGCGTGCTATAAATGAACTTGCATCTGGCAAGGCTCCAGGTAAGGATGGGATTCCAATAGAGGTTATCAGGAGTGGGCAAGACACACTCACTATACAGATCCACCAGCTAATAGAGCTATGCTGGCGTGAAGGACAAGTCCCACAGAATTTCAAAGATTCAAGCATCATAACACTGTACAAGAACAAGGGCGATCGGAGCGACTGCAACAACTATAGGGGTATCTCACTTCTGTGTATTGTTGGAAAAGTATTTGCCAGAATTGTTCAGCGCAGACTTCAAGTCCTACGAGATCAAGTCTACCCCGAATCACAGTGTGGCTTTCGACAGAACCGGTCTACCACTGATATGATATTCTCATTGCGACAAATGCAAGAAAAATGCCGTGAACAGAATCAACCACTGTTTATTGCCTTCATCGACCTCACAAAGGCATTTGATTTGGTCAGTCGTGAGGGTCTGTTCAAGGCACTAAAGAAGATTGGCTGCCCACCAACTTTTCTGTCCATTGTGGAATCGTTCCACACAGGCATGAAGGGTATAATCAAGTTTGATGGTGCAACTTCTGAAGAATTTGAAATCAAGAGTGGAGTTAAGCAAGGTTGTGTACTAGCTCCCACCCTCTTTGGAATATACTTTTCACTTCTACTGAAATATGCATTTCATGATCAGAATGGTGGTATATACATTCACTCACGCTCAGATGGCGGCCTCTACAATGCTCAGAGATTGAAGGCCAAGACCAAAATTAGGAGGGTACTGATCAGAGAGTTGCTTTTTGCAGATGATGCTGCAGTTACGACCCACTCTGAGGAAGAATTGCAATGTCTACTATCTGCATTCTCCAATGCTTGTTCTGAATTTGGTTTAACAATTAGCAAAAAGAAGACACAGATTATGTCACAAGGTGCACATGGGGTACCATCAATCTTTATTGACGACGCCGAACTAGAGATAGTAGACCATTTTACATATCTAGGATCAGTGGTAAATAGCAAATTATCCCTAGATCAGGAAATCAACGTCCGGATTGGTAAGGCAGCAACAACAATGAACAGGTTAAGAAAAAGAGTCTGGGAGAACAGGAAGCTTACTGCCAAAACAAAAGTCCTTGTCTATCAAGCCTGTGTCCTTAGTACTCTTCTCTATGGCAGTGAAACCTGGACAACTTACTCACACCAAGAGAACAACTTAAACAGCTTTCATATGCGGTGTCTGCGAAGAATTCTTTTTTATTAAGTGGCAAGACAAAATCACAAATACTGAAGTATTGGAAAGATCAGGTTGTGTGACAGTTTATTCCATGCTCAGTCTTCGTAGACTTAGATGGATAGGACATCTTAGGAGGATGGATGATGGTAGAATACCAAAGGATATCTTTTTTGGTGCATTACAGATGGGTAAGAGATCTCAGGGTCGGCCTCTACTACGATACAAAGATGTGTGTAAGCGGGACATGATTGATACAGGCATTGATAATGCACATTGGGAGCAAGTCGCCGCTGAACGTGTTGCATGGAGGGCAAATATCAGAAATGGAATAAAGTCAAAGGAGAAAATTATTGCAGAAAAGTCACACACCAAGCGTTTGAGACGTAAGATGGTGCATGATGGTGGAAATGACCACGTGTTCACTTGCACCCACTGTGAACGGACATTTACAGCGCAAATTGGCCTTTTCAGTCACACTCGCTACCGCCATAGTTAAAAGTTATTATGCCTTTTTAAAGCACAAACTATCGTCTGTCAAGACGGCAAGGTGCCAATGAATATTAGGATATACACAAACAAACTTGGAAATCATGTGACAAGAGGACCTATAATCAAATAGATCACATTTTAATTAACAACAGAAATGCATCAAACATACAGCAAGTCAGAAGTTATAGAGGAGCTGAGTGCCACAGTGACCACTTCCTCGTTGGAGCAAAATTTAAAATAAAACTTAAGAGAGCTTTCTATACTAAATTACAAAGATTACACCCAACATATAACAGAGAAAAACTGCAAGACATTACCGTCAAAGAGAAATTTACAGATGAAATAAAATGTAAACTTGAAACTCTGCAAAACCCTTTGGAGGAAAGCGTTGACCAGACTTGGTTGAACATCAAGAATACAATTCAGTCTACCGCAGAAGAATGTCTCGGTGTGTTAACCACGCATAGAAAGAACAGATGGTTCAATCAAAAATGTGAAGAAGCAGTCATTAGGAAGAAGAATGCCAGACATGTATGGTTAAATGACATCAATAACATCCAAAAGGAAGAGCATTATAGAAATGAATGTAAAGAGGCTACAAAAATAGTCAGACAGCAGAAGCGAGAATATATGAGTAATATAATCAAAGATATGGAAACTAATCACCAGAAAAATGAATCCAGAAATTTTTTTAAAGAACTGAAGTCAATGAAACGAGGGCACCAACAAAACACATATGGTTTAAAAGACAAAAATGGGAATATGATAAATACCATTGAGGAAATGTGCAACACATGGAAAGAATATTTTATTGAATTACTAAATTGTGAAGCTCCAAGTAACATTTTCCCACATGAAGAGGTTCTAACATGCGAACCACAAATTAAAGAACCTACATTTGAAGAAATCCTATATGTAATCACACGACTTAAAAACAATAAGGCAACTGGGACTGATGGAATTGCTGCTGAATTTATAAAGGCAGGTGGCCATGCATTACATCTAAAGCTATACGAACTAATAATAAAAATCTGGAGGACAGAAGAATTACCCCATGACTGGAAAGAGTCATTATTGATACCTATCATGAAGAAAGGAGACAAGTTCCAATGTGGAAATTATAGAGGAATATCACTACTGTCCACAAGCTATAAGATACTATCCGCAGTATTACTAAATAGACAAAAACCATATTCAGAAGACATATTAGGTGACTACCAGGCGGGTTTTAGACAAAACAGATCAACAATAGATCAGATATTTATCGTACGACAAATAGCCGAGAAACATTGGGAATATAAAAGAGATCTCCATAACATTTCTGTGGATTTTAAAAAGGCTTATGATAGTGTCCATAGGAATAGTCTATGGAATGCTATGCAGGAATTTGGAACACCAAGGAAGTTAATCAACATGACCAGACTATGCATGGAAGATACTTATAATATAGTAACATATAAAGGCAGGAAATCAGACCCTTTCCAAATAACATCTGGCTTGAAACAGGGTGATGCACTATCGCCGCTACTCTTCAATCTGGCTATAGAGAAAGTTGTAAGGAAGGTAAAGGAGGAATGTGATATTGGAGGAACATCCAAGCTGCTTGGTTATGCAGATGATATAGATATTATAGGGCAAAGTGAACAAAAGACATTGGAAATATTGACTCACTTAAAGGAAAAAGCCCAACAGATGGGGCTGGTTATCAACCAAGATAAGACAGAATATATGGTAATTTCAAGAGACGGAATTGCTAAAAACTCTGGCCACATACAAATAGATAATATGACCATTAAAAGAACGGAAACATACAAATACCTGGGTACAATATTCAACTGCTCCAACATCATAAGGGAAGAAATACAAACTAGAATCAACTCTGGAAATAAGATATACTATGCACTACAACATCTACTAAAATCAAAGGCGCTATCTCGTAACACCAAAATCACAATATACAAAACACTGATCAGACCAGTTGTGCTGTATGGCTCTGAAACCTGGAGTACAACGAAAGGAGACGAAGCCTTGTTACAAACCTTTGAGAACACAATTTTAAGACGCATCTTTGGACCCATTAGGGATACACAAAGTGGAGAGTGGAAAAGAAGAAGTAGCAAAGCCATTTATGATCTGTTTAAGTCCCCGCTAATCACTGGTATCATGAAGGCTAATAGACTACAATGGCTTGGGCATATAGAAAGAATGGAAGATAACAGGGAAACAAAACTCGCTTACACTCAGGAAATAAATGACCGTAGACCCCGAGGTAGACCAAGAAGGCGGTGGAGAGATAATACATGCACAGACCTACAAGCACTTGGAATCAACGACTGGCAAGAGAAGGTCCACCAGAGAGACGAATGGAGACGGATTGTATTTGCAGCAAAGAACCTCAATGGCTCGGAACGCTGAAGAAGAAGAAGAAAAAGAAGAAGAAGAAAGAAGAAGAAGAAGAAGAAGAAGAAGAAGAAGAAGAAGAAGAAGAAGAAGAAGAAGAAGAAGAAGAAGAAGAAGAAGAAGAAGAAGAAGAAGAAGAAGAAGAAGAAGAAGAAGAAGAAGAAGAAGAAGAAGAAGAAGAAGAAGAAGAAGAAGAAGAAGAAGAAGAAGAAGAAGAAGAAGAAGAAGAAGAAGAAGAAGAAGAAGAAGAAGAAGAAGAAGAAGAAGAAGAAGAAGAAGAAGAAGAAGAAGAAGAAGAAGAAGAAGAAGAAGAAGAAGAAGAAGAAGAAGAAGAAGAAGAAGAAGAAGAAGAAGAAGAAGAAGAAGAAGAAGAAGAAGAAGAAGAAGAAGAAGAAGAAGAAGAAGAAGAAGAAGAAGAGAAGAAGAAGAAGAAGAAGAAGAAGAAGAAGAAGAAGAAGAAGAAGAAGAAGAAGAAGAAGAAGAAGAAGAAGAAGAAGAAGAAGAAGAAGAAGAAGAAGAAGAAGAAGAAGAAGAAGAAGAAGAAGAAGAAGAAGAAGAAGAAGAAGAAGAAGAAGAAGAAGAAGAAGAAGAAGAAGAAGAAGAAGAAGAAGAAGAAGAAGAAGAAGAAGAAGAAGAAGAAGAAGAAGAAGAAGAAGAAGAAGAAGAAGAAGAAGAAGAAGAAGAAGAAGAAGAAGAAGAAGAAGAAGAAGAAGAAGAAGAAGAAGAAGAAGAAGAAGAAGAAGAAGAAGAAGAAGAAGAAGAAGAAGAAGAAGAAGAAGAAGAAGAAGAAGAAGAAGAAGAAGAAGAAGAAGAAGAAGAAGAAGAAGAAGAAGAAGAAGAAGAAGAAGAAGAAGAAGAAGAAGAAGAAGAAGAAGAAGAAGAAGAATGGATTATATTGTTTCTGGATAAATAAGGATGTTCCGTTTGTCCGTGTTCTTTCTGCAATAAAGGATTATGTGCGCCAACTCAATCTTGTTTAATGACTGGTGAATGTGCACTGCGGGGGTGAGTTATATTGTAAGACAGTTAGATAGTTCAATTGACACACCAGGAGCATCGTTACCTAGACAACGACCAATATCACGCACTTATCATCAAGAACTTCGTGATACACGCCCAAAATTCAGTCCTGTGATACAAACAGTAGCTTTTATGGGGTACGCTAAAGATCAACTCAAGCGAGGGCAACAACAACAACAATGACGACGACAACAACAACAACAACAACAACAACAACAACAACAACACAACAAACATGCAACAATACCAAACAGATTCTTATATCAAATATATTTAATGTACCACTTAAAATTAATAGCGATCAAGTGTTATATTTACTGTATATTATGGTGTGGACATCCGTTTCAGTATCCCAAAGTCTGATCATGTCTGTGGTAGCCTTGTGCCTCGTGTGCTGCCATTCATTTCTGATGTTGGTATTCCTCCATGCCGTGATGCCAAACCGTTCAGTATCGTCTCTCTTTAGATGGGTCTGCGTGCCCAATTCTTATCCCTTTGAAAATAAAGTTTGTTCCTTCGTTCGTTCATCTTCTCCTGCTCTCTTCTGCTCCAACTTTACCGCTGTGACGACATACTGCAGTGTTTCCTTTCTCATGTCACGTCCACAAACGTATTGTGTGATAACCGCCATCAGCGATTAAAGCGTCTCCAAGTTGGAAATCAGGATGTGAGCGCACTGCAGGAAAATTACAAACGGGAAGACCCTCTCCCGGGAAGTGCGAGGAACGTAATGGGCGCTAGGTACTCGTCAAAGAGGGAAAAAGGGGGAGTGGCTGCTTCTGAAGACTGCAGACATGCTGTGAGCTGGCTCAACGGTAGCTGTTCTAGCAGTGGACATGGATTACGTATGCCCGTGTATCAAAACTTATGTTGTGATTTTTTATAAGGGCGCGCGGTTGTACAGGGGACAGAGCCGCCCCATAAGGTTCCACGTCTCCGAGCGTCATTCGGATGACCACCTCTGCTGATGACCTTGGCCAGATCATGTGCAGATGACTACTCTTTGACCTTAGCCAAAAGATTTATAATTTGATAGTGAATTCTTTTCTTATTTTTGTAAATAAGGGCTCGCTCCAGAGCCATTCCATTAGGTCCCTACGTCACTGTGCGTCATGTGATCATCTTAGTCAAAAGGCTGAGAAGAGATTTAAAGTTGATTATTGATTGGCCTATCAAAGGCCTGCCATAAATATGAATTTATTCATATTAGATGCTGCAATTAAATGGGATACTGAAATACATATATATTATTCTAGGAAAGCCAGGAAATGAGATTATAAAAATATATTATGCAAATAAGAAACTAAATAATAGCATAATTTGTATTAATACGCTTTTTTTTTTTTTTGTAAATATTTTAACATATATAATAAAAAGTATTAAGAAATGACAGCAAAGTTTGATGTGCAATTGTAATTAACGACATATTTAGAAAGTAATTAGTAAAGCTGTAAAGATTAGAAATATTTTTAGGTTGCTGTCGTGTCCTCCTTTAAAGTGTCGTCCCTGGAGTGAAGAGAGTCAACACCCACATTATAATATTTTTTCCCAATCAATATCCTGGAGAATCCACCAGCTTCCGTCCAACACACTCCATCAGCCCGTAGACACCTTTTCCTATCACTCTCTCACTGTCGTACTATGCCCCCTCTAATACTTCCCCAACGCAACCATACTCAACAACTCTTGCTTCTAAAAATTAATAAAGATTAATTTATTAAAAGAAAAGTGTAGCGTATATGAGACGTGTATGCGAAGAAAATGCGTGATGTGTTCTATACTGTGTGCATGATCGGACTTTCAGATAATAGCATAGTTTCTTCATTGCAAGGGCACACCACAGCACATTAAATCATAACCAGTGCACCTCACCCCGTGTCGAAACCCTCTTGCCGGATACTGACTGTCATCTGTAGCCACCTGGTAATCCATCTTCATGATCATCCGAAATAGATACTGTTTGTAAGTACAGATTGATTACGGACTGATTGTCAACTAACTTTGTAAGTTCCTATCGGTTCTAAAGAATGCACAAATCCTTTGTAGTGTATTTAGGTTTTACTGTTAATGTTTCTACACTTGATCCTAACTAGTGTTGATATAGGTTCAAGTATATGTCCTATGTAATATTACACTGGAATCTAGCACACGATGTGACTTATCCGTTAATGTTCTCGTTCCTTAAACAATGTTTGTCTGATGTGTGATATATCAACAATCATCACCCATCCTATGTAAACCATACCACGCAGGAGTCGTTATATTGGCTGGCTCTTCTGGGCCATGCCATGGTGAACCCTTCTGAGTATGAGTCCAGCGTAAACATATACCATCTTTCTTCTCGGACGTTATTCCTTTTCCGTAAGAATCATTTTAGAGTCCAACTGGTGGTCGTCCAATTGGAGTGCACTTCTTCAAAACCAGTGTTGAGTTTCCTAGTAACTGGTGGGGAACCTGTTGGAAAACCAACACAACATGTGAGAGCACTAGTCACTGATCCTACCGGCTGGGTGTAAGCTTATTACCCTGCTCTGTTATTTTACAGCTAACTACTCTGTCAGAGAGCCTTATAGCTTCTCACCTACGTCCGAATCAGGCTATGATAAGGAAAGACCAATAAACAGAGTGCAACCTCAGTATTCTATTCACCCTAGCAGAGCCAATATCACTATTCTACTGTAACTAGTTTTCCACTAACAGTGCTAATCATCACACTTAGTTTTAACCAGGCTACAGTCTATATTAATTAGGCCTAAATAGACTACATTGACTACCTTATGCAAAACCGCCTCATTCCCGGGATGACTACTACACTTTGCCATAACGACACATGCTAGTTAATCTTAAATTAATCTAACACTGTAGAGCTCTCCCACAAACACGTCCATCATAATCCACGGTTTTGGTCAACTCCCCATCTCCAATCATGGTTTATGGCAAAACCTAAAATTGGTCACGTGACATGGTTGACGTCCTGCAGGTGTTATTTGGGCATATCATCCATTGTCAAGAATCTCTTTTCCCTGGCTTAGTCACTGTCAAAGTTGTCATCACTTGTTTAGATTCCCAAAACAAGCCAGCGAGTTCCTGTATACTCCCAACAACAGTTGCCAATAACAAGCCGTCAATCTTCTGTCTACTGGTGACAATCACCGCTGCCATTTCTGTTTGATGTCTGGAAACTCTAATGACATACGGACTGTTTCTTCCGAGCTGAGTACTTCCGCTTCCAATCCGACTTGTTTATAATCTGTCAAAGCGCTGTATGATTCCGCTCATTCACTTCCGAATGTTCCCCTGTTGTCAACCCAATGTAACCCCGTGCAGCTGCAACTATTTACCGTCCTGGGGTTTAACATCCGATTTGTTTATACTGTTAGTTAAAATAGTTGTCGCTGGCAGATAGTCCGTTTAATCAGCAAGCCTCTATAATAATCAACTGGTTAAACCCAAGGTTTTATTTTGTGACAGTTGCAAACAATAAAAGGTATATTTAACTCCTGCGAAGAGAAGATATACTAGACACAGACACAATGTACGTACCTTACAAAAAACTCCATCTTAGACAGGTGAAACTTATCCCAAAAAACATAAACAAAAACAATCAATAAATATATAATACTGAAGTATTAAAACAAAACGATAAGTATTACAGGACCGCAAAGCACGATCGACTTTTCGATTCTACAAACCTTTATCAAG
This sequence comes from Cepaea hortensis, assembly GCA_963921405.1. Lineage (NCBI taxonomy): Eukaryota > Metazoa > Mollusca > Gastropoda > Stylommatophora > Helicidae > Cepaea > Cepaea hortensis. The sequence continues at coordinate 68,338,086 of OY992896.1, forward strand.
GACAGGACACCACAAACAGATAAAAAGCTAAATAAAACACAGAATAAAAATAAAAATAAAACACAGCGGGTAGCTGATGGTATTGCATTCTAATGAGATGGCCGAACCATTTGATTTTCTGCATTTCAATATATGTGGCTCGAGGTGTTGATCCCACTGTCTGTCTGATAACACAATTTATTTCTCGGTATCGGAAAGTTAAGTTGGCAGCTCTTCTCTAGCCCCTCATCTCGTAGATATTGGTTTTGCGTGTGATTTAGTTGACGCCCAAGTTTGACATTGGCAGCACAGGGTTGGTGTGAATATGTTATTTATTATCTGTCGTTGTGCGGACATAATACTATGTATTATGGTTTAGTATTTTCGATCCAATATCCCAAATGTGTTGCGAAGGTGATCATGTCTGTGCACAGCCTTGTGTCTGGTGTGCTGCCACTGGTGTTTGATGTTGATATTCCTCCATGCCATGATGCCAAACCGCCCAGCATATCTCTTTTTACAGAATGCTAGATGGGCCTGCGTGCCTAATTCTTAACCCTTTGAAAATGAAGTTCATTCTTTCCTGTCCTCCTGCCTCTCATCTGCTCCAACTTTACTGCTGTGACGACATACTGCAATGTTCCTTTTCTCTGACACGTCCACAAACATATTGTTGGATAACCGCCACCAGAGCTTAAAGTGTCTCCAAGCTGGAAATCAGAATGTGAGCGCACGACAGGAGAAGAACAAACGGGAAAATCCTCCCCCTGGAAGTGTGAGGATCGTAATCGACGCGAGGTACTGGTCGAGGGGGGTGGGAGTGGGTGGGAGGTGTGACTGCTTCTGACGACTGCAGACCTGCTGTGACCTCGCCCAACAGTGGGTTTTCTAGCAATGAACGTGGATGACGTATGTCCGTGTAAAAAAGTTATTTTTGTGTGTGTTTGTAATATTGGCGCAATGTTTCACAGTGGCCAGAGTCTCCCCATAAGGTTCCACTTCCCCGTGTGTCGTTCAGATGACCACCCTGCTATTGACCCTGGCCAGGTCAAGATGACTACACTTTGATCTTAGCCCAAAGCTCGATAATTTGAAAGCGATTGTTGTGGTTTTGTTTTTAATGAAGGCTCAGTGTTCCACACGGGCAGAACCTCTCCATCAAACCCGCACGTCTCTGTGTGTCATTATGATGACCGCCTCTGCATGTGGCCCTGGCGAGAACCAGGCAGATATTACACTGATATTTGCCAAAAGGTCGAGAAATAAAATAAAACAGCCAAAGTTTAATTGACCTTTCAAAGGCCAGTCAAAAATATATCATCCTAAGTCGCCATTATGGTAAATATATATGTATTATTCAAAAAAAGAAATGAAAGCATGTTAATAAAATGTGTTTCACATAAAGTAATGTAACTAAATAATTTATAAGTTGTGTTAAAACGCTATTTACTTTTTCTTAACGTATATAATTTAAAATATTGCAAAACTGTATTCAAGGTTGATTTACAAATGATATTATTGATAAATTAAACAACTAATTGATAAAACTGTAAGTGTTAGAAATATTTGTAGACAGGGTAATGCCCCTTAATATGTTAAGTCGTTATATCCCTTGGTTTGATTTAAATTTGTTGTTTTTGTTTATGTGGCTTCCCTCGAAGTTGCAAAGAAATAATTAAAACCATAAACGTATTGGAGAAATTAAACGTAGACAGTCAAGATTATTTGGACACTTTATTAATTAGGAGGAGCGGCTGGCCGAGTGGATAGGACGCCGGACTCTCATTCGGGAGACCCGGGTTCGATCCCCGGTAAGGTGCGGGATTTTTTTTCTGTCGGGGGCAAAAAGAAAATCCTAACCTGCACAGTTCGCGGCGACTGCACTAGCCAGGCGGCCCTTATTCCTCAGGCTCAAAGACCCCTCTGCCATACACCGCAAGGTACTATATTGGCAGTAAATGACAGTTATTAATTAGGAAACAAAAAGAACTAGACAATTTAGTAACAACCTGCAAGATTGTGGTGGAAAGAACAAAAGGAAGGCAGAGAGATAAATATCTAGATGGATAGACCACGTGACATAATCGAGACCAGAACACAAAGCTGATCCACGACTCTGGTGATGGTGTGAGACGGTTAAACATGGCCGAACATGATTATCTACATGACATGATCATGACAAACAAATCTATAGAAATTAAAAGTGGTAAGGCTTAGCTTTATAGTGTTCCCACTGATAACGTTATGGAAGTCGTCGCTGGAGATACGGAGTTCAAGCTTTGTGCGACGCTTGCGGCAGGCCGCTCTATGGAAAGACACCGAGACATATGGGATAAAACAAGTTGCAATGAAGTCGGCCCTGTCGCCTTTACACCACGCATTCCTTTTTTATCCCGCACTCTCCATCGAGTAAGCGACCGCCGAATACAGAACACCTGTACCGCCATGAGGAGTCACACACTCAACGGCCAACCCGTCTAGTCGTATGTACCGGGTTGACAAAGGCAGCTGAGAGTTCGAGAAGTATTGCTTTACAAATACGAGACAAGGGGTTGCATCAGCCCCAGGTCTGTACAACGTTTATTTTAATGTGCATGGCAAGGCACGTAGAGTGCCCTGGTCACCCATTGCTCCCGTATTCGTCTCCAGTCGTCTTGACTTGTCTTGCCACTGGATTCAAATGGACTCTGGCAAAACAGTGTTACCGACGCAATTCGTAATCCCACCTACCGTGTTCGAAACACAGCTGCGGGTGATTTGAAAACAGAACGCCTTGCGTTGGTTTCCCTACAATGGTTTGAGTGCCGGTCACTCAGAAAGCAATGACAAACTGCTGAGCGTAAATTTGCTAAGACATCACGAACAGCCAAACAATGCTGGGGTTGACTTTAACGCCCTTTTAAAGGATATGCAACTAACTTGTTTTTATTTTTTTGCCATTACTTTCTGAACTAGAAGTCAACTTCTAAGTCCAACTGACTGATGTAAGGACTGAACCGCAGTCAGGGCACCGGAAATGTAAGCGCAAGCGCGTTAACACAGTGGTCACAAACATCTCTTAACTCCATATTCGAGGAGTAGCAGGAGACAGTAAAAGATACACACGACGATTGTTGTATTAGTTTTATTAACTGAACCATAGCGGAGTTGATTGTAAACATTAGGCGATCAAAATGACTGGAAATAAACATAAAGTAAATAAAAACAATGGTTTTCAACATTGACAGCACCAAGTAACGTTTGAATATTAATGTGAATGGAAAGCCACTGGTGCAGGTCAACAGTTTTTCTTACCTATATCAATTTACAACAGACGATGGGAGGTGAGAGGCAGAAATAAGTTAGAGAATGATGACAGAGTAACATGCAACAGTCTTTATATATATATATATATATATATATATATATATATATATATATATATATATATATATATATATATATATATATATATTAGGTCAGATTCGACCGGCTCCCTGGCCGAGGTGTTAGCAGTTTCTCCGTAACCCAGAATGCTCTCGTGATTGACGTGACCGCACTAGAATTGGAAGCTGTTCGAATCGCGCTAGTGACTTATGAGAGTATTAGCCGGTCGCTCAGAAAGTCGTGGCGCGTTGATGAGCGTAATCTAGCCTAGGAATCAACATACAGCTGAAAGATGCTGATATTGACCGCAATATCCTGAAACAGGATGGAAACGCTGGGAAAAAATGGGCGAATGGATAAGAGCACTCTTTCTTAAACATCCAGTGTGCTGATGCTGAGGTAGAAGGTTCAACCACTACACCATGAGAGTAGGACTAAAATGTTGACTTCTTGCCATTGAATTAAGGACATAATTGTACAATTACGTCTGAAGCCGGATTGCGAGGGCACTGGTAATAAGGAGAAGCTAATCCACACACACAATTCAGTTAATTAATACTAAAAGTAGCATTTATGGAATAATCTTGAAATCAAACCGAGCGACTGCAACAACAACAACAACAACAAACGCAAAACAATAATGCAACAATACCAAATAGATTGTTATATTAAATACATTTAAATTACCAATTATAATTAGTATCGATCAAGTGTTATGTTTACTGTATATTATGGTTTAGACTTCCGATTCAATATCCCAAAGTCTGGCGAAGGTGATCATGTCTGTGTAGAGCCTTGTGTCTCGTGTGCTGCCACTCCTTTCTGATGTTGATATTCCTCCATGCCGTGATGCCAAACCGCGCACTATCGTCTCTCTTTAGATGGTCCTAGGTGCCCAATTCTTAACCCTTTGAAAATAAAGTTTGTTTGTTCGTGCCCCGCCCCCTACCCCCGCCTCTCCTCAGGTCTAACTTTACCGTAGTGACGACATACAGCAGTGTTCCCTTTCTCATGGAAGAAGAAGAAGGAAATAGAGCTTAGAAGACGCACTAGACAATATAAAATTTGGAAGCTATAATAGTTACCGACCGGGTTCGAACCTGTTGCCTCCAAATGACGACAGCACCTCGCCGCAGGAACAAGTGTACTTCGACGTACGACCAACTAGACACTCTATTTCCTTCTTCTTCTTCTTCTGTGAGTGCCAAATAATACTATGTGTGTTTATTTGTTTAATCGTCTTAGTGGCTTCAACGGTTCTCCCAATGTATCCCTGTCTAATGACACGTCCGCAAACTTATTGTGGGATAACCGCCACCAGCAATTAAAGCATGTCAAGTTAAAAATATTACTTGCGATTCCTTTACAGGATGTTGCAGTCAACACCAGCATTGTAGTGGTGTCTTGGCAAGCTTACGTTCAGTAGTTTGCCATTGCTTTCTAAACACCCATACCATTTCTTAAAAAACCAACGTCACGCGGTCTGCTTCTAGATCGCGCGCAGCTGATTTTCAAAAGTGGGAATGCGGGATCACGAACCGCTTCACGGAGCTGTAGGATTAAAGTGTCCAAGCAGAAAATCAGGATGTGAACGCAGGACAGGAAAAGGACGAACGATGTGACACTCCCACGGGAAGTGTGAGGGACGTAATGGACGCGAGGCACTCGTCGAGTGGGATGTTATGGGGGGTCAGGGAGAAATGTGGCTGCTTCTGACGACTGTAGACCTGCTGTAAGCTCGCTCAGCGGTGGGTTTTGTAGCAGTGAACATGGATTACGTATGTCCGTGTAAAAATACTCAATTTTTAAAATAAGGGCGCGTTGTTCCCCAGAGGCCATGGTTGCCCCAAGTGTCATTCGGATGATCGCCTCTGCATGTGGCGTTGGTGAGATCAAGTGCAGATAGCACACTCTGATCTTAGCCAAAAGACTGAGAAATAAAACAGACAAGGATTATTTGGCCTTTCAAAGGATTACAAATATTTGATTAAAAATAACAGCCAAGTCAATTAATGTTTACTGGTGTATTTCACATAGAGTTATTATGGTCAAAATGAAAGGCAAACCAATAGATATAAATATTATACAAGTATACGCACCAACAACAAGTAGCAGTACCAAATTTTTCCTTGCATTATCTACGGGAAAATGGGGGGGGGGGGGGGGGTGGAGCACTTATGGAGATAGCCGTGTGTAATGAAAGCGATTCTTTACAAATCAAAGACGTAGAGGTATGCGGCGGGCACGGATCTCTTCTGGTGCCAGGTGGGTAGTGTCGTACATGAAGATCTCCAGTGACGATATCCTGCATACAGGGCTCTCTTCTGGTGCCAGGAGGGTAGTGTCGTACATGAAGATTTCCTGTGAAGATATCCTGCATACAGGGTCTCCGTGGCGAAATGGTTCAGCCGGTTCTGTAGCGAAGGTGTTTCGGAAGCAATTCGTATTCTCGCATACCGCGTTCAAAACACAGCTGCGGGAGATTTGGAAGCAGACCGCATTGCGTTGGTTTTCATACAATGGTATGAGTGCTGGTCGTTCAGAAAGCAATGGCAAACTTCTGAACGTAAGCTTGCCAAGATATCACAAACAGCAAAAGATGCTGGGTGTCGCTTGTCGTCATGTTAATTATCCTTGTCTAGGTTTTCTTCTGCTGGTGGACCTTTGTCTACATACCCCCCTTTTATTTTTAAAGTCTGTCAATCACTAACTCTCTCTCTCTCTCTCTCTCTCTCTCTCTCTCTCTCTCTCTCTCTCTCTCTCTCTCTTTCTCTCTCTCTCTCTCTCTCTCTCTCTCTCTCTCTAACAAACAATACCCCATTTTACTTTCCTTCAGCACATACCGCCACTAACACATGTTTCGAACAAAATGATAAAACATTTATTGCAGACAAGTGTCAGTTGAGTGTGCCATGTAGGTGTGTGAATATGTGTGCTGTGATCTATCTTATATGTGTGTCATAATCTAGTATCGGATCAGCATCAGAGTTTGGCATCACCATACAGCCGTTCAACGTAACCATTCACATAACAGGAAATATCTCACCAAGAGCTGCGTCTTTCTCTGACTGATGATGATTTTTCTTCCCACTCTGTTCTGAAAAATCGTAAATAATATAGTATCCACGGATTATGTTTGTAAGTTTTTTTTCAGTCACATCACAGGTGCAAATCCGTTCAATGGAAAGGTATTATCGTTCACTGAATATCCGATCATCAATGTTTTCTTCACTTACTTTGGGTCATTTAGTTCTTCTCACCCGATATAACGGTCGGTAATATATTCCAGGTATTAAAGAAGATAAACACCGATTTTAGCATATATAGTCTTTCCACTGCAGTTTATCACTTCATTGATCATCTCACTTAGAGTGATGCAGTTAGTTTCGTTGGTCATTTTTATTCACAATAAACTGACATTAGTGTTGAACGTGATTCACAGCTTCATATCATTGATTACTTCATCCTATTCTGACCAATTACTTCTGTTCAGATTGGTAACCACTGTCCATGTCAAGTTCAGGGAACCTGTTGAGTAAAACAACAGCTTGTGAAAGAAACGCAACTCCGACCTATGATATGTGAATGTAGAGAATAGGGTATATTCAGAAAGTAATCTCCCTAGATCATACTAGAGTTATACTCTTATATAAGACAGAATAGTCAGCACTCTACCCTATACAAGGTGAAAGAAAAACACGCTAAAGCAAAGCACATAAATCCTAGTATAGACTTATCCTTCTGACTGTACAGACACCTTACTCTACACAACTTGAATCACTCTTCAGCATAATCCTGTCTACTCTTTATACTACGTTTACACACGAAAATCCCTATGCTATATGTCTAAGCTACATCTATATAATCACCTTATTGAATTTTATTTCCTGCCTAGACTTATATCAGTTTAATTCCCATGAAAGGACAGGGTTGGTTATTTTTACACAACCTAAACTCTGTGATATATTTTCTATACGGCACTGAAATACATTCCCACTCCAACCGTGGTTACGCCCAACTCTCCGCTGAGTTTAACTGTCTCTGTCCACATATAAATTTCCTGTCCTACGTCACTGGGTTTTTCCGTCCCCCTCAATCATCCCTGCTCCTATTCCGTCCTTTGATCCTTCCACATCAACATGCTAACAATATTCTTTGATAATGACGCTCTCCCGGTATCGTTGCTTTTCGGTTGCCCAAATGATTTGGTTAATAGTATTTCAAAGATATCCACTGTTTGATCGTGCTCCAAACTTCTCGACGATAAAAGATGTTTTTGGGGCCCGGTGATTCTCCGTAAAGTCCGATACGGACTTTTATTTGATCTTTCCCGGTAGACAATTCGTCCGTTGGGCTTCGCTTCCGTGTCCCAGACGTACGGCCAGTGTTTGAAGTCACGATCGCCGTCTGGTTTAAGATTTCAGGACCGTCACTTGACTGTTTCTGTCATTTTCTCCATCGGGATCGTAGCCTGCCAGCCATAACATGACAATAACACTACACTTTGATCTAACCTGAGGATTGTTTGGCCTTTCAACAGCCTGCCAAAAAATATAACCATTGTTTTATCAATTACTAACATATTGGATACGAAGGTGACATATATATTATTCTAGAAAACCGAGAATGCAGATCATAAAAATGTATTGTGCAAAAATGTAAATAAATAATATAATTACTTTTGCGAATACGCTGTTTATTTTACTTTGACATGTATGACGCACTATATTGGGGAATGACAGTAAAGTTTGATTTACAAATGAACGTTTACAAACACTTACAAAGTAATTGCCAGAACCTTAAATGTTAGAAATATTTTTAGATTAGGTAATGTCCCTTAATATGTTAAGTCGTTATGTCCCATGCCGTAATTTAATTGTGTTTGTTACTTTTCTTTACGTGGTTTCTCCTGAAGTCAGCTAGTTAGGTATTCGAGAGATCATCCTCAATGCACATCGAACCATTCAGTCCATAAGTATAGCTACTCACGACACCAGTTCTGTGTTGGTGTATCTTCTTTGGCTCCCTGCGTAGTGTTCTTGTTTGGCCACGCCTCTTTTAACTTGCTGTTCTTGCAGCGTCACCATGGTTACAGATTCCCAGTCATCGCTTGTTTCTCGCAAACGACTTACTTCTCGTAGAGCATTCAGAATGTCTCCCTGGTCCACGGCTTGTCGACCCTCCTCAGTAGACCTACCTGCATTCCTGTCAGCCTGCTCATTCCCGTGTACACCCGCATGCCCTGGCACGAAGATAAAACTAATATTTGCCAGCCGAGACCGCTCCAGAGACAGCAACCACTCTCTTCGGACCCACCCCATCTCTATCATCCTGAGCATACTCATTGAGTCACTAAGGACACATGTTCGTTTGCATGTCTGTGTCTCGAGACATGTTATTTCTTTACTTACTGCCTTGACTTCCATAGTCAGACTGCGTGTGGTCAAAGCAAAAGCGCCACTCTTCCTTCACACTTTTCCCTCTGGCCTGAGCAGTAAGCCAATGAACATCTCACTCCTCGGAAGACCGACGCATCCGTGTAAATGACAGCATCATCCTCTAAGGAATTCTCGAAGATCAGGGCCTGTACTTCCGCCTCCAGAGCAGCTGGATTTTCTTGTATGCATTTCGTGTCTAGTTGGATGCACACTGAAAAGGATGTACAGAACTCTGTTGGCACTTGTACACACTCCTCGCCAGGTTCTAAGTCCTCAAGTAGACAATCCTGCTGAAGAATGTCTTCTGCTTGACCCATCCACGACCGTCTTCTTATTAACCTGCTGACTTTTACCTTCTTAATCTCGCTGTGCAGTGGATGTTGTGTGTTTGTGATGAATCTGAGATAGACACCTGCTTGGCAAAATTGTATTTTGTCCCTCATGGTTGGAAAATCAAGAACGTAGCGCATCGCACTGTATGCAGTACCTCTTGTACTCCGAAGTCGCTTGAACAGAATTGTTTATAAATTATGTGACCATTTAACAATTATGCTAGCCTGTTGTTATGATAATCTGGATAATCTAAATTTACAAAAAATAAATAAGGCCTTAAATAAGCGACGTACCATTTTATGATTTCTTATCATGTGCATAGTATTTGGTTTTGATTATGACAATTATCGTTAGTAGTATCAGTCTTTTACATTTTGCTTCACGGAAAACGTAATGACCAATAAGAAGATGTCAATTGCAACAACAACAAAAAGAGTGTTGAACTGCTTCATAGATTGTGTACAATTATATGGATGGGAATCATGTACAGAATCAGAAAAGCTGGCAAAAATCGGATGGCAGTAGAGATTTAATTTCTGAGGAAAATGTAAAGAATATCATGGACAGACAAACAATAACAATGAGACCTACAAGGTTGTGATGAAAAGAACAGAAAGAGGACAGGGAGATAAATATCTGGATGGTTAGATAATGTGAACAAATCGAGACCAGAACACAAAGTATGGCCCAAGATTCTTGTGATGGTTTGAGATGGCGAGACATGGCCGAACATGATTATCTACATGACAAATGATGATGACAAACAAATCAACAGAAATAAAAAGTAGTAAGGCTTAGCTTTATAGAGTTACCCCTGGCAATGTGTTTCAAAAGATAACGATATTGTAAGGATGCATTCAGACAGGACACAATTTTCTTGACTAAAACTTCCTTTAGAAGATAAACTTCATGGGCACTAACTCCATAGCTTCAACTCAGAGAAAATTGTTCCAGTGAACCGAATGAGTCCTGTTTTGAACTGACAACTTTCTGGCGCGATTCAGGCGACGTAACCACTTCGTTACGAAACCCCCATGTCTTTGCTTATCTAGACAACGTGCGGGTGCTGTTTTCTGTGCTTATCAAAGCAATGGTCATGGATGTCGCTTGTTTTCCCGGGAGAGAGGTGGAATCAACAAGCACATCTTCAAACTTATTATCTGTTGGGATTATTGACTGACTTTTTTCTACACCCCTCCCTTCTGTCTTCCCTTCCATATATCTATTTCTTTCACTCTCTCTGTTATTCTCTCAACACATACTCAGACAACAGTTCCTTTCAACAATAAATAAAAGATTTATTAAGAAAAACTATGTCTGGTGTATGTATGGACTGTGTATATGTAGTTGGTATTGTCTGCTAGTGTGAATGCAAGATAGGACGGTTTATCTCGTATGTGCATTAGTTCTTCTCGTCTTTTCTGTCAGCCAAAACACAGGACTGCACACACAGAAATGGAGTGATCTCACCATGAATGATCTCCTCCTGCTTGAGTCGGGAATTAATCCAATTCTTGAAGAAAACAAATGTTCAATGTCTTAGTCCTTTTCTAGCCATACTGAAAAGCCTCCGAAAAACATACGGACATACGATTTCTGAGTGCACTAAAGTTTACACGACTAGATAAACGAATGCAATTTCACACATTAAGAACAAACACCTATATCCCTATGCCACTATTACTCTAATATTAGTGTTACCTTATATATATATCTATAGAATTAATGTAAGTCCCCGAATCGAAATGTATCCGCAGCCAAGCACTCTATCCCATTATAAGGGAGGATATTTCTATTCATTACAGGACACATAATTCTATCTTTCCGTCCAGTTTGGTATCACACTAAACAGAAACTCCATGTTCAGCTTTTTATATTGCGTGTCCCATTCTCCGTTGATTGTTTGATATCCATACATCAACAGTCGCATTTGCCGTTCCCGTAACATCAAACGTTCAGTGAAATCACGTATACGTCCGGGCGCTCCGTTCTCCGCTGTTGCGCTGGTCCTCTGTCCATCGCTCGTTTGCACTTCAAAGCATTCTCCGTTCATTTTCCCGTCGGCCGATCGTCCCGTTTCTCCGTGTCCGTCAGATCGTCAAGCAATGAACTTTACGAACACCTGTATCCTATTTTCATATCTGTGTCGGTCAATGCTCTTTTATTCGTCCTCCTCTCAGAATGAAGTACACGATTGTTAACCCTTCTCCTTCCTTGTATTTTAATATGTAAGTTATCAAGGAATCATTAAACTGCAGTTTTTTCTGTGACAATGGATAAATCCCTATCATTGGGTGCATTTTCTTATTTTTCCTTTTTGAATTAGTACTGCTCAGATTTTGTTGTTTGTCCATCAAGAATGATGATAACCATTCATTTTATCCAGTGGGGTTGAAAGTATGGAGTCGTGAGTTCTAAGATGGCCGATACGGCCTATTTTGGCTCGAAATGTTCTTTGACAATGTGGACAAAGAATGCTTGACATTTCTGGAGGATGATTTCCTGCAGTGGTTTTTCTGTCCTGCCTTTTCTTCACAGCTCTTGCAGTCCTGGTTGCCTCACACGTGACTGCACCCTTGCGTAATTATGCACGCCACGAATTTCGGTCTCTGGTTGCATTCTCCCAGGTGTCATGATGAATTCCAAAAGCATTCAATGAGATTTTCAGTGTCTTTAAAGTGTTTCCTCTGGCCGTCTTGGGAGCGTTTACCACAACGCAACTCGCTGTAAACAGAATTCGTTTAGGGAGCCTGTGATCTGGCATGCGAGTTAACTGCTCAGATATGATAATAATGAAAAACATACACTGAAGCAGTTGAGATTCGTATTGCCAAGCCATCGTAGCGCAGGGTTTGTGTGATTGTGCTGTGTATTATTTGTCGTTTTGCTGACACTGGAATATTACGATGTTTCAGTGTATATACGCACACGTGCTTTTTAACATCTTCGATCGATTTCTCTGTCCATTGTGCCATTTATGTGTGCATATATTTTTTAATAGTTGATAACATTAATTATGTAAGCAAACGATTAATTTATTCATCCTCCTTGCATCGGAAGCGAGCACTGGGGTTCGTCGCCTGGACGGCAGATGCAGATTATATTCGTATGCCCACACCACTGGCGTGCAATTAAACGAAAAAAATTGATAATCATTTTAATTTTACCATGGTAGATAGTATGCATGATTGTGGGAATATGTGTGTCGTATATTTCATATTGAAAGATTCATTGTTTCGCTTTGTTTTATGTTGAATGACTTCTACAGCGTGTGCCTGACAAGATGCAGCAAAATCGTTCATGCAATAAATTGCGCCACACTTACATTTAATTCTTAATATAATTATTAGCCCTGTTGAAAAAAACAAACTGATTATTAATAACACTTTAATATTGGTCGGTTCTAATGTACACGTATTACACATAAATATCAAATGGGGAACCTTTTGAGGCCATCAAGACAATTAAGTAATAAATACATACGTATTGCTTTGGCGCTCATGGAAGTAGGGGTAAGAATTAGAGATTAGAGAAGCAATGGGGCGTTGTCGTCATTTGGAGGTGACAGGTTTGAATCCCGGTCGATAACTATAGGTTTCAATGTTTATGGTGTCCAGTGCGTCCTCTAGCCTCTAATTCTTACCCCTACTTGTATAAGCGCCAAAACATTACGATGGTGTTTGCTGTTTTGTTTATGATATTGATATAATTATTTGAATCATCCATTTTATCTCTATCAATAAGTGGCCCACTAAGGCCCGTCTGCCAGTGATGGTAGACAGTGATTTGCTAATTCGAGTTTGTATTTGGATGACTGTCTCTGCACCCTGGTCAGATCAAGTACAGATAACAAGTACAGTACACACGTTGATCTAAGACAAAAGGTCGTGAAGTAACATAGTTTGAAACAAATGATCGTTGGCCTTTCAAAGGCCTGCAAAAAATATATTTATCGATTTCATCTACATCTCAAATCTGCGTACTTCAAGTTCTATTTATTATCATAGACAGCCAGGATAGCAGATTATAAAAATGAATTTTGTGCATAAATAGAGCTTAATAATATTATTTGTGCTATTTAGCTGTTTATATTTCTTCAAGTATATAACACGTATTAAGTAATAACAGTAAAGGTTGATTTGAAAAAAATGAAATTAACAATATATTAACACGTAATTGCCAGAATTGTAAATGTAATATTTTAGATTTAGCAATGTCCCTTAATATACTAAGTCGGTATGTCCCTTAGCTTAATTTCGTTGTTTATGTGGTCTCTCCCGAAGTTGTTTGAAGAGAATTGTTAATAAATTCGGTGTCGGCTCAACAATTATGCTGTCTTGTTGTTATGATAACATGGGCATGCTTTAAATTTTAAAAAAAAAGAAGAAGAAAATAAATAAGTGAAGCACCGTTTTATGATTTCTTCTCATGTGCATAAGATTTTGTTTTGATTATGATAACCATAGTTATGGTAGCAGTCAGATCGGTAGAAACTGTAAGGAAAAAGGACATTGTACCTAATAAACACTGCTAGAGACATATTTCTATACAATCACGTTTAGGTGTTTGCACACGGATATAATCACATGAAAGAAACTGCAGTAAAATCTATAGTGCTAAATTTCTAACTAACAACAAAAGAAAAAAATGTGCCCAGAAAATAACGTTTCATCAATTCATAGAGTGAATCGATACAACTATATCTCGTCAATTCAAAGAGTAAATCGGTATACATATCTCAGAACTGCCATAATATCTCCTGGGAGGTGCATACAGGACTTTAGATCAAGCATCGCTATGACGAAGATGTCTGGTGAAAAACATACTGACCAATGAAAAGATGTCAGCTGCAACGAGAAAAAGAGTGTTGAAATGTTGCAAATATCGTATACAATAATAAGATATGAATTGTGTACAGTAAGCAGAAAAGCTGGCAAACATCTGATAGCATTGGAGACGTAGTTTCTGAGGAAGATGCACAGCATATGATGGACAGACAGAAAAACCAATGAGCAAGTCCTACCAGGAACACATGAAAACAGTTAACTGATTAAAGAAATGAAAAGTTGGCAGCCACGATTACTTGGGCACGTAATTAATGGAAATAAACTAATCAAATAAGCAACAGTTTGAGAGATTGAGAGAAAGGAACAAGGGGGTGGCTTAATCACATTGAATAGTCGAGATACGAACACAGACCTGATTCACGACTGGTGACAGTGTGAGGTGGCGAAACATGACCACTCATGCTTATGGGCATGGCACATGATGATGACCAACAAATCAACTAACAAAGATAGTGTTAAGGCTTAGCTTCATAGCTTCGATGCGGAGAATCCCATTTCTTTGCTTATCTGGCAATGATCTGGGTGCTGTTTTCTTCCCTTTTCAAAGCAATGATTAGGGATCAATACGTATCATTGACTGCATTCTCTTCGCTTTTGTGTTAGTACGGCTAAGATTTAATAATAAATAAAAACATATGCTGAAACAGATGAGATTCGTATGCTCAAACCATTGTTGTGTAAATAAAACGTCTTGATATTCTGTTGAAAATATCCAATATGATAGACACTTTAAAATACTGTGGGAATTTGTGTATTGTATATTTTTGAAAGATTCGTCGATTTGCGTGTTGTGTGACTTCCGAGACTTGAATAGATACAGCGAAATATGCCAGACACTGTGCAGTCTACTGTTTGTGTCTTCGATATTAAAAACCATATACCAGCAAAATACGTGACGATTGTAAACTGTCGTAAGATCAACAATCTTTTCGGATGGGAAGGGGGTGAGTGGACATGATGAAAGGCGATTTTCAGTAAAGGACCTTATAATTGATCATCATCACCTTCCACTTTTGCATCAAGCGTCGTGAGGAGAAATAGTTGACGTTCCAGCGCCCAATGTGTGTCATTCTTTGTGATTGTACAATCAGAGGATTGTGACGTCAGTGAATCCACATCGTTGTCCTGGATGAAAGACTAGGGAGTAAGAATTGGCACCGCCTGACACGAGAGATACATCGGGAAAACGAGGTGCCTCGTCAACCAGCACAGACCTGGCACTATTAGCCACCGAACGCTGATGCATATGCTGGGGGGGGGGGGGAGATACCCCAACTGATAACTGATAAATGATAACTGAATCTCTATGTTGCCGGCAATCCGTGTTTGTTTTTCCATGCGTGTCCTCTTGTTCTCATATTAGATATTTTTTTGGTGTATCGTCAGTGCTGATATCTGATGGTATTGATTTCTAACGAGATGACCTATCCATTTGATCTTCTGCATTTCAGTATATGTGGCTCAAGGTGTTGATCCCACAGTCTGTCTGATAACACAATTTCTTTCTCGATATCGGAAAATTAAGTTCGCAGCTCTTCTGGATCTCCCTCATCTCGTAGATACTGATTTTGTGTGTGATTTGGATGATGTCCAAGTTTGATATGGACAGCATAGGGTTGGAGTGAATTGGAACGTGAAGGGATGGGGGAGGGTCAATCACAAAATCCTACAGATAACCATAGCAAAATAACAGTAGGGGAATGGTATTGCGTTCAAGTAAGCAACATTGATACATGTTAATTAAATGGGCACAATTGACGGAGTATGAATTCTGAGACATTTAAATCGTTTATCTCACTTCTTCTTATAGTCCATGCCGTGTGGCGAAGGTTATCTTGTCTGTATACAGACTTCTATCTCGTGTGCTGCCACTATTTTCTGATATTAATATTTCTCCATATGATAATGTCAAACTGCACGGCATCTTCTCTCTTGGTCTCCCCCTGCCTCTCCTTAGCTCTGACTTTCTCGTTATGACGACTTACTGCAGCGTTCTCTGTCTCATGGCACGTCCACAAACTTAGTGTGGGATAACAGCCACCAGTGATTAAAGCTGGAAATCTGAATGTGAACGCAAGGCAGGAGAAGGACACACGGGAAGTCTTTCAGTAGGGAAGTGTGAGGTACGTAATGGATGCGAAGGTATTTGTTGATGGGGAAGTGTGGCTGCTTCTGACGACTGCAGACCTGATGTCATTTCGCCCAGCGGTGGATTTTCTAACAGTGAGCATGGATTAAGCATGTCCGTGTATTACAACTTATTTTTTGTTTGTGTGTTATAAGGGCGCGTGGTTCCACAGGGCCCAGAGCCACTCAATGAGGTTTTACGCCTGTGTCTGTCATTCAGATGACTACCTCTGCTGGTAGCCTTGGCCAGATCAAGTCCAGATAAACTCATATTTTGATTTTCGCCAAGGTCGATAATTGATTTGCTCGAAGTAAAGCTTAACAGTCAGTTCACAATATAAAAGTATCTCACCATACTGTCATAGTAAATGCCAGTAGCAAGCAATATAAATACAATGATTCAATCTTATTTACTGTAACAGATAATACAATCTCATATTCAACGTGAAACTGGACCTTTCCTTGAGACTGCATACAGATGCCATCAGTCATGGTTTCAGAAGTCCCAAAGGTCAAGCAGGAGCCACACCCTCCTTGACCACAGACCTCCTCCAGTGTTGGGCGATTTGGGTACTGCACTCTAGGGGCAGAGCTCTCTGGTAGATAGCTGTCTGTCAGGTTTCTTTAAACTCTTGTCTGGGAAACTGACATGCCAAACATTCAGATTTTTCCACGTTTGGAAAACCCAGAATTCTTTTCACAAAATTACGCACAGACATCCATGTGGTGTAGGCAATATTGTTAATGTAGTCGATAATCTCATCAAAAAGAAGCCCAATATCTGGCTGACTAAAGTTTGCATATGAGACTACACACAGCGTTGTCCTACAATAAGTAGTTTCAATATTGTTGTTTTATTTTTTTTTTTCTTGCACAATATTTTTCTTACAATTCTTGCTACTATCTTCTGCTCATCAATGAGGAAAGCACCAGTGATTCGTTCACTGATAGTCTTGTGGCATAGAGATCCTCCATAAGCGTGAGTAACTGTCCTCTATCACTTGATAAAGGCCCTGAGATTGTGGGGACGTACACAGATCAAGGTATGGTCTTGTACTCACCACATATTGTTGTCTCTGCAAGCTTTTTCTGGTACAAATATACCAACTTTCCATCTGCTGTCTTGGAAACTTTTCTGGTACAAATATACTAACATTTCACCGGTTGTCTTTGAGACTTTTCAGCGGTTAGAATTTGTGTTGTAAGAGAGACATCTGTGGCTCAATCATCTTGCTAATGTTGTTGACTAGTCAAAACTGACTACTTATTTAACAAATAATAAATGTTTCCGGATTATTTATTGAAGGTGATAGTTGTTTGGCCTTTCAAAGGCCTGCCAAAAATATGGTACATTATTTTCAGCAATATGTATCACGGTAGGAAACTAAAGTCACTATGGAAATACACCGAGACATATAGGTTAAAACCTGTTGCACTGGCCTTTAAATCAGGCATTCCTGTTTTATCCTGCACTCTGCACTGGCTGGTCTCCCTGGCCGAGGTGTTAGCAGCTTTCTCCGTAACCCCAAAAACTCTCGTGGTTGACGTGAGCGCACGAGAATTTGAAGCGGTTCGAGTCGCGCCAGTGACTTATGAGAGTATGGAATTTGCAATGGCAAACTACTGAGCATAATCTTGCCAAGAAATCAACAATCAGCTGAAAGATGCTGATGTTGACAGCAATGTCCTGTAAAGGATATGCAAAATAAAACTCTGCACTGAGTTTCTGAACTTGTGTGTAACCGACCGCCGAATACAGATCCACATGTACCGCCACGAGGAGCTGTATGAGCGAAGTCGTACACTCTATGAGCGACCAACCCGTCTAGTCGTGTGCGCCGGGTTGATAAAAGCAGTTGAGAGCTCGAGAAGTATCGCTTTACAGTTGTGAGACAATGGGGTATGCATTTACCCCCAGGCCAGTGCCATGTTTATTCAGAGAACATATTCAATCACATAGACAGAAGACTGGAATCACAATTAAATTAAAGTAAATTAAATATGTTGCATGTGCTTTGCAGGACGTCGCGATAAACCGCATATCATAAGTAGATTTTCTAGGGAATTTTAAGTTCAGTAGTCTGTCATTGCCGGCTTCCTGGCCTAGAGGTTAGCGACTTTTCTCCGTATTCTCGTATACTCTCGTAAGTAACGTGACGACGGTGAGAATCAGCAGTGGTTCGAATCGCGTCGGTAACTTACGGGGTATGTGAGCCGGCCGCTCAGAAAGCAATGGCAAACTACTGAGCGTAATCTTGCCAAAAAAATCAACAATCAGTTGAAAGATACTGATGTTGACAGCGATGTCCTGTAAAGGATATGCAAAAATTATTTTTAGTCTATCATTGCTTTCTGAATGAGAAGTCAGACTCCATGTCTACTTGACCGTTGAAGGGACTGAACCGCCGCCAGGGAACCTCAAATTGAAGCACAAGCGTATTAACCCAGCGGCCACGAAGACCTCTTAACTCCATACTGGAGGAGCAGCAACAAACAGTAACAGATAACACTGACGATTGTTTTGTTATCCGAACCATAGCGGAGTTAATTGTAAACATTAGGCGATCAAAATGACTGGATATTAACATAAAGTAAACAAAAACAATGGTTATTAACACTGGCAGCATCAAAGCAACTTTTGATAATTAATGTGAATGGAAAGCCACTTGTGCACGTCAACAGTTTATTTTTACTTATATCAATTAACAACAGACGATGACATGCGAGAGGCAGAAATAAGTAAGATAATATAGACAAAGTAACATGTAACAATGTATGTATATATATATATATATATATATATATATATATATATATATATATATATATGTGTGTATATACAATGTATGTGTATATATATTGTATAGGTCAGCATGGGCGAATGGATAAGAGCACACATTCTTAAACAGCCGGTGTGCTAATGCTTAGTTTCGACCCCTACACCCGATAGCTAGGCTAAAATGTTGAATTCTCGTCCTTGACTTAGGGACTTAAATTACAAGAACTTCTGATGTCAGAGTCCGTTCGCCTTATAGAAAGGGACACTGTTAAAAAGATAAAGCTAATCCGCGCGCAAAATTCAGCGCACTATTACTAAAATTAGCGTTTATGGACTATGCTTAAGTTAAAAGCTAACGAGCGCAACAACAACAACAACAACAACAACAAACATGCAACAATGAGAAGGAGATTTTTATATCAAATACATTTAAAATACCAATGAAACTTAATAGCGATCGAGTATTATGTTTACCATATATTATGGTTTGGACTTCCGATCCTATATTCCCAAAGTCTAGCGAAGGTGATCATGTCTGTTCACAGCCTTGTGTCTCGTGTGCTGCCATTCCTTGCTGATGTTGATATCCCTCCAAGCCATGGAGTCAAATCACCCACAATCGTCTCTCTTTAGACGGCCCTACGTGCCCAATTCTTAACGCTTTGAAAATAAAGTTTGTTCGTTCGTTGGTTCGTCTCCTCCTGCCTCTCTTCTGAACCAGCTTTTCCGTTGTGACGACATACTGTAGCGTTCCCTTTCTCTTGATACGTCCACAAATGTATTGTGGGATAACCGAAAACAGCGATTAAAGCGTCGACAAGCTGGAAATCAGCATCTGAGCCCACGATTATGGGACGGGGAGAGGGGATAGAGAGAGAAACGTGGCTGCTTCTGACGACTGCAGACTTGCTGTGAGCTCGCTAATCAGTGGGTTTTGTAGCATTGAACATGGATGGCGTATAAACATTTACACGTCTCTGTGTGTCATTCAGATGTCCACATTTGCTGATGACCCAGGCCAGGTCAAGTGCGGATGACTACACTATGATCTCAGCGTTAGGGTGGATAATTTGAAGCGGAATGTTGTTGTTGTTTTTAATAAAGGATGGGGAATCCCGCGGGGGCCAGACCCGCCCCACCAGGTCCCCACGTACCTGTGTGTCATTCGGGTGACCGTCTCTGCATACGGCCATGGTCAGATGAGGTGCATATTCTATACTTTGATATTAACCGAAAGGCCGAGAAAGAAAATAGCTTAAGATTATTTGGCCTTTCAAAGGCCTGCCAAAATTGTAGACTTATTGTTTTACTTTTAATATCACGTTTGGGCTCTAATGTTTTATATATTATCCTAAGAAATACAAAAAATAGATTTTAAAAATATATTATGCAAAAATTGTGTAACTAAATAATATAAATATTTATGTTATTGTACGATTCTTATAACTTTCAATATTGGAAGGTATATTTTTAAGGTTGATTTATAAATGGAATTAACGAAAATTTAACACTCTTATTGAGATATCTGTATATATTAGAAATATTGTTTATTTGGTTATGTCCCTTAATATGTTAAGTAGTTATGTCCCATGCTTTAATTTAATTTTCTTTGTTCCTTTTGTTTATGTGGTCCCCCCGGAAGCTGTTTGGAAAGAATTGTTTATAAATTCGGTGACCCCTCAACAATTATGCTAGCCTGTTGTTATGATAAACTTGGCACCCTATTAAAAAAACAAAACAGTAAGTAAATAGACAAGGCGAGTGCCGTTTTATGATTTATAATCAGTATTATACTATTTTAGTTTCATTACAACAGTTAGTAGTTGCAGCACTTCATTAAAATCTATCGAATTAAATTTATAAAATAGAAATGCATAGAAAATCATGTTTTGTCAATTCATAGAATGAATTGTTACAGCTTTCTCTGGTCAATTAATAGAGTGAATCGTTATAGCTTTCTCTCGTCATCACTATGGCAAAGATGCCTGTTGCATAATGGAAAACATACTGACAAATAAAAAGATGTCCATTGCCACGACAAAAAAAAGAATGTTGGGCAGAAACAACGTGTTTGAAGGTAGTATTGGAAAATGTAGAGGTGGTTGGGGGAGGGGGAGGGGGAGGAGGAGGTCAATCATATAACCACAAAGATAGTCACAGCAAAATGACAGGAGGGGAAGTAGTGGGGGGGGGGGGGGGGGGAGAGACGTCCAGGTGAGCAAAAGTGAAATGAAATGGACAATAATTGAGGGACTAGTCATTTTGAAACATTTTAACCTCTCACTTATTCTTCTTCTATTCCATGCCGTGTGATGCCAATCATTTCTGATGTAGATGTTTCTCCATGTGATGATGTCAAACTGCCCGGCATCTTTTATCTTGGTCCTTCCCCCCCCCCCACCCTTGCATCTTCTCCGCTCTAACTTTCCCATTGTGACGACGTACTGCAGTCTTCTCGTTCTCATAACACGCCCATAAACCCATTGTGGGATGACCGCCACCAGCGATTAAAGCGTGTCCACGCTAGAAATCAGGATGTGAGCGCGCGGCAGGAGAAAGACACACGGAAGATCTCTTCCCCATGGAGTGTGTGGAACGTAACGGACACGAGGTACTTGTCCAGAGAGAAGCGTGGTTGCTTCTGACGACTGCAGACTTGTGAACTCGCTCAGGGATGGATTGTCTAGCAGTGAACATGGATGACGTAATGCCAGTGTATCAAAACTTGTTTTCTTTTTGGTTTTTACACAAGTGTGCGCAGTTCCCCAGGGTCCAGAGCCACCCCATGAAGTTCCACGTCCCTGTGTGTCATTCAGATAACCATTTCTGCTGGTTGCCGTTGCCAGATCAAGTACAGCTGATTTTACTTTTGATCTTAGCCAAAAGACCGATAATATGAAGGTGAGTTTTTTTTAGATGGAAACAACTGTAATAACCATATCCATTCAAGGTTTGCGCTATCAGCCAGAATCAACTTTATTTTATTCCAGAATGTTTATTTGTCCTACAGCTTTCACTTTCTTATTGTGTTTCCTGGAGAATTTCATATTCCTCCAGAACTTGGGATTAGCCCTTTCCATGGATGGATATATGTTGGACTTGTATCTGTGGCTGCCATTACGATGGTGTTTGCCGCTTTGGTTATGATTGATATGATTCTTTGACTATACTATTTTATTTCTATCTAGTGTGGACCAGTGTTAGTGGACAGTAATTGGTGTTTCGGGTTTGAGTTTGGATGACCGTCTCTGCACCCTGACCAGATCAAGTACGGATAAATCCACACTTTAATCTTAGGCAAAATGGTCCGGAAATGACGTGGACTGAATGGGGCGATCAGTGGCCTTTCAACAGCCTGCCAAAAATAGAATCATAGACTTCACTTATACTATATCAAAGTTGAATACTAAAGTTGTATATATTTTCCTCGATAATCCAGAAAAGCAGATTATTTAAAAAAAATGTTTTGTGAGATACAATAGCTAGATAAATTAATTATTGTTGTTAATACTCTGTTTATTGTTGTTCATCATATATAACTTAAAGTAATAAGTAATTGCAGCAAATGTTAATAAAAAGATATAATTGCCAGAACTGTAAATGTTAGAAAGATTTTTAGATTAAGTAATGCCCCTTAATATGAAAAGTCGTTATGTTCCCTGCCTTAATTTAAGTTAGATTGCTCTTTTTGCTTATGTGGTCTCCCCTCAAGTTATTTGAAAATAATTGTTAATAAATTCGTTGACCACTTAACATTTATGATATCTTGTTGTTATGATGATCTGGGCATGGTCAAAATTTAACCCCCTCCCCCCCCCCCCCCCCCAAAAAAAAAGAAAAAAAGTAAGGGAAGCACCGTTTTATGATTTCTTAACATATGCATGTTCTGATTATGATTAATTAGCGTTAACAGGAGCACCCAGATCGGTAAAAGTTATAAAGAAAAGTAATATTGTACCTCGTACACACTGGTAGAGACTTATTTTTTTCAAAATCATGTTTGGCTTTCTACAATGATATAATTTAACGAAAGAAATGGCAGTAAAATCTGTAATGCTAAATTTCTAACAAAAAACAAACAAAACAAAAACAAAACAAACAAGCAAACAAACAAAAATCAAATGCACAGAAAATCATGTTTCATCAATTCATAGAGTGAATTGGTACAACTATCTCTCATTAATTCATGAGTTTATTGGTACAACTATCTCTTGTCAACTCAAACAATGAATCGATACAAATATCTCAGAACTGCCATAGTATCTACTGGGAGGTGCATTAACGACATTAAATCAAGCATCGGGATGGCAAAGATGTCTGATGGAAAACATACAGACCAATAAAAAGATGTCAATTGCAACGAGAAAAAGCGTGTTGAAATGCTACATATATCGTACACCATTATATGGAGATGAATCGTGTACAGTAAGCAGAAAAGCTGGCAAACATTTGATGGCAGTGGAGAGGCAGTTTCTGAAGAAGATGCACAGCATATAATGGATAGACAGAAAAACCAATGAGCAAGACCTACAAGGAACAAATGAAAACAGTAAACTGATTAAAGAAATTAAAAGTTGGCAGTCAAAATTATTTGGGCACGTAATTAATGTAAATAAACTAATAAAATAAGCAGCTGTTGGAAAGATTGAGAGAAAGAAACAAGGGGAAGGCAGAGAGATAAATATATCGATGGCTGGATAACATACCATAATCGAGACAAGGACATATACGTGATTCACGACTGGTGACAGTGTGAGGTGGTGAAACATGACAACCCATGCTTATAGGCATGGCACATGATGATGACTAAGACATAAACAAACATGGAAAGTGGTAAGGCTCTGCTTCATAGCTTCGATACGGAGACTCCCATTTCTTTGCTTATCTTGGCAATGGTCTGGGTGCTGTATTCTTTTCTGATCAAAGCAGTGGTCAGGGATCCATACCTATCATTGGCTCAATTCTCTTCGTTTTTGTTTTAGAACTGCTAAGATTTGATAATAAATAAAAACATATGCTGAAGCAGATGCGATTCATACGCTAAAACTATTATTGTGTAAACAAAATGTCTTGATAATCCGCTGATATTTACCAATGCGGTAGACACTTTAAAGTGCACCCGTGCACCCCTTAACCATATGTTCAGGATATCATTCCCTCCTTTCATATTTCCTCCCTATAATCCCCCCCCCCCCAACTACATGGTATACGTAAAAATGGCAGCTAAATTTAATACATCCTAGAAGTCTAGACATCTACATGAAACGTGATATGCGAGTCTACTAGTTAGTTAGGTAGTTAGTTAGTCGTGGTTCCAACGTCACGGCAACGGGTTGTCCCCATATTGCTCCATTCATGTGCCAGTGAATATCACACACAATGCCCCTCACTGCCAAAAGTGAACAATGGAACAGACAGGAGTATCGAGTCTAGTTACGTCATAAAACGAATTTCAGAAGGGCGAGAAGTACAAAATCATCAAGTATGGAGTTAAAAACAATATCAAGTATTCGGTTCTTATATTTACGCGATCTTGAAATAATCTTAATTCCCCCCCCCCCCCCCCCAATTGAAACCCTAACAAAAGACCCCCCCCCCCCCCGCACCCATTGGGAATTCCCGACGGTTGAGAACTTCTGCTTTAAAATAATGTAGGAATATGTGTATTGTATATATTTGAAGGATTCGTCGATTTGTTTGTTGTATGACTTCCGCGACATGAATAGATGCAGCGAAATGTGCCAGACACTGCAATCTACAGTGTGTGTCTTCGATATTCAGAAACATATACCAGCAAATTACGTGACGATTATAAACTATCGTAAGGTCGACAATCTATTTGGATGGGAATAGGGGGGGGGGGTGGACATGATAAAATACGATGTTCAGTAAAGGACTTTATTTTTTAAATTAAGTTGCATGTCCTTCACAGGACGTAGCAGTCAACCCCAACATTTTCGATGTTCGTGATTCCTGGGCAAATTTTACGTTCAGTAGTTTGCCATTGCTGTCTGAACGACCGGCTCTTATACCTTTTTTAAAAAAAACCAGCACCGCTGCGTTTCGAATCCGGGTATACGGGCTCACAAACCACGTTCGCACGCCCCTAGCCACAGAGACGGTTTGATCATAATCACCTTCGACCTTTGCATCAAGCTTCGTAGGAAGAAATAGTTGACATTCCAGCGTCAGATGTGTGACAGCATAGTGCCTTGTGATTGTACAATCCCTATGATGTTGTTTCCATGCGTGTCCTCTTGCTCTCGTATCAGATATACTTTGGTGTAGCGCTAGTGTTGGTAACTGACTGTATTGTATTCTTACCAGATGGCCGATCCATTTGATCTTCTGCATTTCTATATATGTGGCTCAAGGTGTTGATCCCACTGTCTGTCAGATAACACAATTTCTGTCTCGGTATCGGAAAGTTAAGTTGGCAGCTCTTCTCTAGCCCCTCATCTCGTAGATATTAATTTTGCGTGTGATTTGGAGGATGTACAAGTTTGACATTGGCAGCACAGGGTTGGTGTGAATATGTTATTTATTATCTGTCGTTGTGCGGACATAAGTATATTTGAATGTTTCAGTGTGGGTGATAGTGATATATAAGCTCACTTGCTTTATGACATCTGACTCATATTTCTCAAAATCAGATGTCAAAGGTTAACTGGTTTTTCCTCACGAATAATGTGTCTACAACTGTTAATTCTCTAGTGAATGTTTGTTTCCATTAACAACAAACTTTAATTTTAGTGGCGGACATTTAGTCTTGGTATTTTTTGCAGTAGCCTTATGCATGTATGCGTGAGCCTGCTTTTGGTTTGTCGGAACTGTTGCCTGTTCTACTTTTCACAGTGAGGAGCATTTTGTGTGATGTTCACTGAGACAGGAACAATGGAGCAGTGTGGGATGACCCTTTATCGTGAAGTTGGTACCACGGCAAACGTCTATTTTATGTTTTAAAATGTGGACAACGAATAAACAATCCAAGGATAAAACTGAAGATGTCAACACTTGGTAAAAATGTGGAATAGAACGAATGTGATTGCAAGAGAAGAGGAGAACCAGAACTCTAGTAAAACTTCTAGTTCCACTTCTCACAGTGAGGAGTATATTGTGTGATGTTCACAGACACAGAAATGGAGCAGTATGGGGTAACCCTTTGTCGTGAAGTTGGTGCGACAACTAACGTCTATTTTATGTTAGAAAATGTGGACAACGAATAAAGAATCCAAAGATAAAACTGAAGATTTCAAAATTTTGAAATAATGTCGAATAGAAGGAAGGTGATTGCAGGAGGCAAGAAGAAATAAATCTCCAGTAATATTGTACCAAGCCACTTTATAAAATTAAAGTGAATGGAAAGCTACGCGTGCATGTCAATAGTGTTTTAACTTATATCAATTAACAACAGATGACGGCAGGTGAGAGGCAGACATGAGTATGAGAGTGTAGACAAATAACATTTAACAATATGAAACACGTTCTCCTGGAAATCAGAGTGTGAGCGCACGACAGGAGAAGAACAAACGGGAAAATCCTCCACCTGGAAGTGTAAGGAACGTAGTCGACCCGAGGTACTGGTCGAGGGGGGTGGGAGTGGGTGGGAGGTGTGACTGCTTCTGACGACTGCAGACCTGCTGTGAGCTCGCCCAGCAGTGGGTTTTCTAGCAATGAACGTGGATGACGTATGTCCGTGTAAAAAACTTATTTTTTGTTTGTTTGTAATAAGGGCGCAATGTTTCACAGTGGCCAGAGTCTCCCCATAAGGTTCCACTTCCCCGTGTGTCGTTCAGATGACCACCCTGCTATTGACCCTGGCCAGATCAAGTGTAGATGACCACACTTTGATCTTAGCCCAAGGCTCGATAATTGTTGTGGTTTTGTTTTTAATGAAGGTTCAGTGTTCCACAGGGGACAGAACCTCTCCATCAAACCCGCACGCCTCTGTGTGTCATTATGATGACCGCCTCTGCATGTGGCCCTGGCGAGAACCATGCATTCATTCAGTAGCATGTTCTTTGCAGAACCTCGCTGCCATAACAACCTTCCGGAAAACCTCTCGATCATAAGCAAGATATCCCGCGTCTGATACACCCATCTGGAGATCATCCGCCACATCCTGCACCCATCTTCTCTTTGGCCTTCTTCTTCCTCTCTTCCCAGGCATATACCCCTCCATTATTGTTCTCTCCAAACTTTCGTGACGTTTCAAGTGACCCAAATATTTCAATTTTCTTTGTTTTATCGTCTTTAATAGCCAACCTTCTTCAATATTCAACTCTTGAAGTATGGATGCATTTGTTCTTTTCTTTACCCAAGATATTCTTAGAACTCGTCTATAACATTTATATTCAAAGGCGTTTATGCGCTGTTCAGCTTGTTTAGTAAGTGTCCATGTCTCACAGGCGTATGTTGCAATGGGAAAGAGAACCAGTGCAGATTATACACTGATATTAGCCAAAAGGTCGAGAAATAAAATAAAACAGCCACAGTTTATTTGGCCTTTCAAAGGCCAGTCAAAAATATTATATTAGATTGCGCGCTTAATCCAAGCTAGGAAATTCATACATATTATTCAGGAAAAGCAATGAAAGTATGTTATCAAAATGTGTTTCACATAAATCAATGTAACTAAATAATTTATTAGCTGTGTTAAAACGCTGTTTAATTGTCTTTATTGTTTATAATTTTAAATATTGCAGAAATCTATCATTGGTTGATTTATAAAGGAAACTAACAAAACATTAAACATCTGATTGTTAAAACTGTAAGTATTAGAAATATTTTTTACAAAGGTAACGCCCCTTAATATGTTAAATCGTTATGTCCCTTTGCTTAATTTAAGTTTGTTGCTTTTGTTTATGTGGCTTCCACTGAAGTTGCAAAGAAAAAATTAAAATCATAAACGTATTGGAGAAATTAAACGTAGACAATCAAGATTATTTGGACACGTTATTAATTAGGGGAAAAAAAAGAACTAGGCAATTTAGTAACAACCTGCAAGATTGTTGTGGAAAGAACAAAAGGAAGGCAGAGAGATAAATATCTAGATGGATAGACCACGTGACATAATCTAGACCAGAACACAACGCTGATCCACGACTCTGGTGATGGTGTGAGATGATTAAACATGGCCGAACATGATTATCTACATGACATGATCATGACAAACAAATCTATAGAAATTAAAAGTGGTAAGGCTTAGCTTTATAGTGTTCCCACTGATAACGTTATGGAAGCCGTCGCTGGAGATACGGAGTTCAAGCTTTGTGCGGGCCGCTCTATGGAAAGACACCGAGACATATGGGATAAAATAAGTTGCAATGAAGTCGGGCCTTCCGCCTTTAAACCATGCATTCCTGTTTTATCCCGCACTTCCCATCGAGTTTCGGACCTTGTGAGTAAGCGACCGCCGAATACAGAACACCTGTACCGCCATGAGGAGTCACACACTCAACGTCCAACGCGTCTATTCGTATGTACCCTCGAGAAGTATTGCTTTACAAATACGAGACAAGGGTTTGCATCAGCCCCAGGTCTGTACAACGTTTATTTTAACGGGCATGGCAAGGCACGTAGAGTGCCCTGGTCACCCACTGCTCCCGTATTCGTCTCCAGTCGTCTTGACTTGTCTTGCCACTGGATTCAAATGGACTCTGACACAACAGTGTGGTAGACGAATTGCGCAACTCTTCCTCACTCTAATCCAATTCATCGCGTAAGTCAGTCTTCATCCAACCACAATGTTTATTTAGTGATAACATTTAAACAGGCAGAAAGAAGACTGGAATCACATTACAAATGGGACGCAGAGGTGTTTCCAAGGCACCAGCGCCGGGTTATATACTGGCCAAGACCTATTGACGCGTCCTCGCCGAGCGTCCTGGGCAACAGGTCCCTTCGGGGTCCTGGCTGAAGTCAATAGGATCGTCGATTCCTCCGAAGTCGGAGAGTGTCTGCCTGTATGGCGAGGAACCACCAGTCTTCACACCAATAAGCCAGACATGGGAAAACGGATACTCACGCAAACCTCAGGTCCTGTATGACATCACACTGATGTTGGACAACAGGATGCCTTCATCCGACATACAGGACTTTGCGTTGGAGCTCAAGCCAATGAACACAAGCAAGCAAACAACATTACAAATGTTGCATGAGCATTGCATGACGTGGTGAACATCCACACATCATAAGTCGATTGTTTGGGGAATTTTAGCTTCAGTAATTTGCCGGGCTCCCTGGCCAAGGTGTTAGCGACATTGTTCGTAATCCCGTATATTCACGTGGGAAAAACACCAGCTGCAAGAATCGCGCTGGTAACTTACGGTGGGTATGTCAGCCGGTCGTTCAGAAAGCAATGGCAAACTACTGAACGTAAAAACTTTCCTAATACATCAGCAGCGGCTGAAAAATGCTGGTGTTGACTGCAACGTCCTGTAAGGGACATGCAACCTAATGAATTTGCCAGTGTCGGCTCCGTGGCGAAGAGTTTACGGACGCAATTCGTAATCCCACCTACCGTGTTCGAAACACAGCTTCGGATGCTTTGAAAACAACGCCATGCCTTGGTTTCCCTACAATGGTTTGAGTGCCGGTCACTCAGAAAGCAATAATAAACTACTGAGCGTAAATTTACTAAGACATCACGAACAGCCAAAAAATGCTGGGGTTGACTGCAACGCCCATTAAAGGATATGCAACTAACTTGTTTTTTTTATTTTTTTTGCCATTACTTTCTGAACTAGAAGTCAACTTCTAAATATAACTGACAGGAGTAAGGTCTGAACCGCAGTCAGGGACCGGAAATGTAAGCGGAAGAGCGTTAACACAGTGGTCACAAACATCTCTTAACTCCATATTGGAGGAGTAGCAGGAGACAGTAAAAGATACACACGACGATTGTTGTATTAGTTTTATTAACTTAACCATAGCGAAGTTGATTGTAAACATTAGGCGATCAAAATGACTGGAAATAAACATAAAGTAAATAAAAACAATGGTTATCAACACTGACAGCATCAAGCCACTTTTGAAAATTAATTTAAACGGAAAAGTCACTTGTGCAGGTCAACAGTTTTTCTTACCTATATCAATTAACAACAGACGATGAAATGCGAGAGGCAGAAATAAGTAAGAGAATGTTGACAGAGTAATATGCAACAGCATATATATTGGTGTCAGGTCTTAGTCAGATATGACTGATCTACAGTATAACAGTAGACGGTACTACCTGCTTTCTGTTAGCGCCGAACATTGCTCAGCGCTCACCAAACCCGACACCTCACATTGTGCCAACGGCTTCGGGCGGAAGAGCGCAATTCGGAGGGTACAAGCCTTACCCTGGTGCGAGGAAATGCAACCTAAAGACAAATGTAATGGCAGGGCAGACCAGGCCCTAAGCCTTGGTTGGCGGCTGGTCTAGAATCGAAGCTCCGACAGGCGGACAGTTAGATTATTGCTTTGCTGATCCGGCAGCTTCTGCAGATTGTCTTGTTCCAGATGTAGAGGTGTTACCTTTCCTCTGGAGTGAACTAGGCAGGCCGAGAGAGGGATCATGCTGCATAGGCAACACATGATCTCTATATTTTAGCCCAGGCTTTGTGCTATGGAGAGGCAATAACTCCATCCCTGGTCTCAATATACTTTTCACTTCTACTGAAATATGCCTTTCGTGATCAGGATGGTAGTATATACATTCACTCAAGCTCAGATGGCGGCCTCTACAATGCTCAGAGATTGAAGACCAAGACCAAAATTAGGAGGGTACTGATCAGAGAGTTGCTTTTTGCAGATGATGCTGTAGTTACGAGACACTCTGAGGAAGAATTGCAACATCTACTATCTGCATTCTCCAATGCTAGTTCTGAATTTCGTTTAACAATTAGCAAAAAGAAGACACAGATTATTTCACAAGGTGCACATGGGGTATCATCAATCTGTATTGACGACTCCGAACTAGAGATGGTAGATCATTTTACATATCTAGGATCAGTGATAAATAGCAAATTATCCCTAGATCAGGAAATCAACATCCGGATTGGTAAGGCAGCAACAACAATGAACAGGTTAAGAAAAAAGAGTCTGGGAGAACAGGAAGCTTACTGGCAAAACAAAAGTTCTTGTTTATCAAGCCTGTGTCCTTAGTACACTTCTTTATGGCAGTGAAACCTGGACAACTTACTCACACCAATAGAAACGTTTAAACAGCTTTCATATCTGCGAAGAATTCTTGGTATTAAGTGGCAAGACAAAATCACAAATACTGAAGTATTGGAAAGATCAGGTTGTGTGACGGTTTGTGTGACGGATGGCAAGCTACAGAACGTAAACCTGCCAAGATATCACAACAGCAAAACAATGCTGGTGTTGACTGCAACATAGTGTAAAGGATATGCAACTAACATGTTTAACTTAACATGCTTTAATCGCTGGTGGTGGCTATCCCACAATAGGTTTGTGGACGTGTCATGAGAAAGGGAACACTGTTGTATGTCGTTACTACGGTAAAGCTGGAGCAGAGGAGATGCAGGGGGAGACGAATGAACTTACTTTATTTTCAAAGGGTTAAGAATTGGGCACGTAGGGCCGTCTAAATAGAGACGATAGTGCGCGGTTTGGCATCATGGCATGGAGGAATATCAACATCAGAAAGGAGTGCAGCACACCAGACACAAGGCTGTGCACAGACATTATGACCGTCGCCAGATTTTGGGATATTGAATCGGAAGTCCAAGCCATAATATATAGTAAACATAACTCTTGACATAACACTACACAAAGGCTTTCGATAAAGTGAGACATGTCGACATGGTAAGGATGTTTGAAGATCTACAAATTAATGGAAAAGACCTCAGACTTGTAAAAAACATATATTGGAAACAACAAGCTGCCATAAGAGTTGATAATGAAGTAGGCCAATATCATCCTATTAAGAGAGGTGTGATTTAGGGATGTGTAATGTGTCCAGATCTGTTTTCCCTGTAAAGTGAAGGTATTTTCAGAAATATTGAAGATATGGAAGGAATCAACATTGGGGGACGATGCATCAATAACATTAGATATGCAGACGATGCAGTCTTGATTGCAGACAATGAACAGGACCTGCAACATTTAGTAGATGCGGTTGTTATACACAGTGAATAACGAGGGTTAGAATTAAATTGTAAAAAGACACAGATTATGATCGTCACTAGGAAGAACGAAATACCACAATGTAATATACAAGTAAAAGGTAATATTCTTCAACAAGTGAATAGGTACAACTATCTCGGAACAGTAATAACATCTGATGAGAGATGCCTAGAAGAGATTAGAACAAGAATCGCCATGGCAAAAGTAGCCTTTAGCAAGATGAAAAACATACTGACCAATAAAAAGATGTCAATTGAAACGAGAAAAAGAGTGTTGAGGGGATACATAGAACCTGTACTTTTATATGGATGTGAAGCTTGGACAATGAGCAGTCAAGCTGAAAAAACATCTGATGGCTGTAGAAATGTGGTTTCTGTGGAAAATGCAAAGAATACCATGGACAGACAGAATGACCAATGAACAAGTCCTTCAAGAAACAAATGAAGATCATAAACTGATTAGAGTCAGTAGAGATAGACAGTCACAATTTTTTGGGCATGTTATGAGAAGAAATGAATTGGAGAACTTGGTGACAACTGGCGAGATCGAAGGGAAGAGACCAAGAGGAAGACCGAGAAGCAAATACCTGAATGGCTTGGCCACGTGGCATGCTCGAGACAGAAACACGGAGCTGATTCACGACTCTGGTGATCCAGTGAGATGGCAGAACATGACCGCCCACGTTTACCGGCATGGCACATGATGGATGGATGGTTACCATCAGGTCCTCACGTCCCTGTGTGTCATTCGGATGATCGCCTCTGCATGTTGCCCTGGCCAGATCAAGTGCAGAATCTACACTGATATTAGCCTAAATGCCGAGAAATAAAACAGCCACAGTTTATTTGGCCTTTCAAAGACCAGTCAAATATATTTCAAAATAGGATGTCAAGCAATGTTATATTATTTGTATTATTCCATAAAAGGTATGGCAGCATATTATCAAAATGTGTTGTTTAAAAAACAGTGTAACTAAGAAATATATCAGTTGTGTTAACACGCTGTTTATTTTTCTTTCACGTGTTTAACTTGAAATATTGAGGAATGGCAGTAAAGGTTGATTTATAAAGGAAACTAATGAAAAATTAAAAAAGTGATTGCCAAGACTGTAAATGTTAGAAATATTATTAGACTGGGTAATGTCCCTTAATATGTTAAGTAGTTACGTCCCATAGTATTATTTAATTTTGTTGATTGCTTTTTTATGTAGTTTCTCACGAAGTTGTTTGAACAATATTGAGTATTACTTCGGTCACCACTCAATAATTATGCAAGCCTGTTGTTATGATAATCTGGGCATGCTATTAATAAAAAGTAAGAAAATAATTAAACGAAGTGCCATTTAATGAATTTTTATCATGTGTATAGTATTTGCTCCCACGATGGTGTTTCCACCTTGTCGTGTTGGGCGAGCTTGAGTTTCTCAATGACCCTGAGAGTTATGCCGGCGGTAGCGTAGCTACCAGCAGGGCCTCCCAAGCCGGACAGGTCAAAGGTTAGAGAACAGACAAAAAGAAACACCCTGGTCCTCCAGGTTGGAGGTTGAAGCGTGGGGTTAACAACCCCACCTTTGTAAAAACCATTTTGTTACGAAACAGATACATGAGCCTCGAATTCGGACTGAATTATTTGGACATCAACCTTGGAACGTTAAAGGAAGTTTGAGATTTGGATGATGGAATGTACGGACACTATATCGAGCTGGAGCGGCCAAAGAATTAACCCGGGCGCTGGTTGAGTATAAAATGGATATAACAGCAATTCAAGAAATAAGGTGGCCAGGAGAGGGTACTTTAGAGCAAAATGGAATGATTATAATATATGGAGGAAACACCCAAAATAAACATGAATTAGGAACAGGATTTGTAATCAAAAAAGAGTTATGGGGGAACGTTCTAAACTTTAAAGCTGTTAATGATAGGATTAGTAAATTGCGAATAAAAGGTAAATGGAAAAATATAACGATGATTAATGTACATGCACCTACTGAAGAGAAAGAAGATGATATTAAAGAAGACTTTTATAATGATCTGGAAGATGTCATAGAATAAACCCCCAAACAGGACATCCTGATTGTGCTGGGAGACTGCAACGCAAAAATAGGTAGAGAGCAAACTCATAAAAATGTAGCCCCTATGGAAAGCCTACATACAACTTCAAATGATAATGGATGGAGAGTCATCAACCTAGCAGAAGCCAAAGGACTGCAGATCAGCAGTTCCAGACAGCAGAGAAAGGATATACACAAACAAACCTAGAAATCATGTGACAAGAGAACCTATAATCAAACAGATCCCATTTTAATTAACAACAAAAATGCGACCACTTCCTCGTTGGGGCAAAATTTAAAATATAACTTAAGAGAGCTTTCTATGCTAAACTACAAAGGTTACACCCAACATATAACAGAGAAAAAGTACAAGACATTACAGTCAAAGAGAAATTTGCAGATGAAATAAAATGTAAACTTGAAATTCTACAAAACTCGTTGGAGGAAAGCGTTGACCAAACTTGGTTGAACATCAAGAATACAATTCAATCTACCGCAGAAGAATGTCTCGGTATGTTAACCACGCGTAGAAAGAACAGATGGTGCAATCCAAAATGTGAAGAAGCAGTCATTAGGAAAAAGAATGCCAGACAGCTATGGCTAAATGACATCAACAACATCCAAAAGGAAGAGAAATATAGAAATGAATGTAAAGAGGCTACAAAAATAGTTCGACAGCAGAAGCGAGAATATATGAGCAATATAATCAAAGATATGGAAACTAATCACCAGAAAAACGAATCCAGAAAGTTTTTTAAAGAACTGAAGTCAATGAAACGAGGGCACCAACACAACACATATGGTTTAAAAGACAATAATGGGAATATGATAAATACCAGTGAGGAAATGTGCAACACATGGAAAGAATACTTTGTTGAATTACTAAATTGTGAAGCTCCAAGTAACACTTTCCCACAGGAAGAGGTTCTAACGTGTGAACCACAAATTGAAGAACCTGCATTTGAAGAAATCCTATATATAATCACACGACTTAAAAACAATAAGACAACTGGGGCTGATGGAATTGCTGCTGAATTTATAAAGGCGGGTGGCCATGCATTACGTCTAAAGCTATATGAACTAATAATAAAAATCTGGAGGACAGAAGAATTACCCAATGACTGGAAAGAGTCAATGATACCTATCTGTAAGAAAGGAGACAAGTTCCAGTGTGAAAAGTATAGAGGAATATCACTACTGTCCATAAGCTACAAGATACTATCCGCAGTACTATTACATAGACTAAAACCATATTCGGAATACATATTGGTGACTACCAGGCGGGTTTTAGACAAAACAGATCAACAATAGATCAGATATTTATCTTACGACGAATAGCCGAGAAAAATTGGGAATATTAAAGAGATCTCCATAACATTTTTGTGGAATTTAAAAAGGCTTATGATAGTGTCCATAGGAATAGTCTATGGAATGCTATGCGAGCATTTGGAATACCAAGGAAGTTAATCAATATGACCAGACTATGCATGGAAGATACTTATAATATAATAACATATAAAGGAAGGAAATCAGACCCTTTCCAAATAACATCTGGCTTGAAACAGGATGATGCACTAACGCCGCTACACTTCAATCTGGCTCTAGAGAAACTTGTAAGTAGGGTAAAGGAGGAATGTGATATTCGAGGAACATGCAGCTGATATAAATATTATAGGGGAAAATTAACAAAAGACATTGGAAATATTGACTCACTTAAAGGAAAAAGCCCAACAGATGGGGCAGGTTATCAACCAAGATAAGACACAATATATGGTAATTTCTAGAGAAGGAATGGCTAAAAACTCTGGCCACATACAAATAGATAATATGACCATTAAAAGAACGGAAACATACAAATACCTGAGTACAATCTTCAACTGCTGCAACATCATAAGGGAAGAAATACAAACTAGAATCAATTCTGGAAATAAGATATACTATGCACTACAACATCTACTAAAATCTCGTATCACCAAGATCACAATATACAAAACACTGATCAGACCAGTTGTGCTGTATGGCTCTGAAACCTGGAGTACAACGAAAGGAGACGAAGCCTTGCTACAAACCTTTGATAATACAGTTTTAAGACGCATGTTTGGACCAATTAGGGATACACAAATTGGAGAGTGGAAAAAAAGAAGTAACAAAGACATTTATGATCTGTTTAAGTCCCCGCTAATCACTGGTATCATGAAGGCTAATATACTACAATGGCTGGGGCATATAGAAAGAATAGAAGATAATAGGGAAACAAAACTCGCTTCCACTCAGGAAATAAATGACCGTAGACCCCGAGGTAACCGGCTCCGTGGCCGAGGAGTTAGCAGCTTTCTCCGCTAACTCCGAATACTCTCGTCACGTGACGCGACGAGAATTAGCAGTGGTTCGAATCGCAAAAGTGACTTATGAGAGTATGGAGCCGGTCGCTCAGAAAGTCGTGGCGTGCTGATGAGCGTAATCTAGCCTAGGAATCAACATACAGCTGAAAGATGCTGGTGTTGACCGCAATATCCTGAAAACAGGATGGAAACGCGGGGGAAAAAAAAAAAAAAAAAAAAAAAAAATAAGACCCCGAGGTAGACCAAGAAGACGGTGGAGAGATAATATATATATACAGACCTACAAGCACTTGGAATCAATGACTGGTAAGAGAAGGTCAACCAGAGAGACGAATGGAGACGGATTGTATCTGCAGCAAAGAACCT
This sequence comes from Cepaea hortensis, assembly GCA_963921405.1. Lineage (NCBI taxonomy): Eukaryota > Metazoa > Mollusca > Gastropoda > Stylommatophora > Helicidae > Cepaea > Cepaea hortensis. The sequence continues at coordinate 68,374,847 of OY992896.1, forward strand.
CAATGGCTCGGAACGCTGAAGAAGAAGAAGAAGAAGAAGAAGAAGAAGAAGAAGAAGAAGAAGAAGAAGAAGAAGAAGAAGAAGAAGAAGAAGAAGAAGAAGAAGAAGAAGAAGAAGAAGAAGAAGAAGAAGAAGAAGAAGAAGAAGAAGAAGAAGAAGAAGAAGAAGAAGAAGAAGAAGAAAAAGAAGACGAAGAAGAAGACGAAGAAGAAGACGAAGAAGAAGTAGAAGAAGAAGAAGAAGAAGAAGAAGAAGAAGAAGAAGAAGAAGAAGAAGAAGAAGAAGAAGAAGAAGAAGAAGAAGAAGAAATCCCCCCCCCCAATTGAAACCCTAACCAACACCCCCCCCCCCCCCCCCCCGCACCCATTGGGAATTCCCCACGGTTGAGAACTTCTGCTTTAAAATAATGTAGGAATATGTGTATTGTATATATTTGAAGGATTCGTCGATTTGTTTGTTGTATCACTTCCGCGACATGAATAGATGCAGCGAAATGTGCCAGACACTGCAATCTACAGTGTGTGTCTTCGATATTCAGAAACATATACCAGCAAATTACGTGACGATTATAAACTATCGTAAGGTCGACAATCTATTTGGATGGGAATAGGGGGGGGGGGGGGGGTGGACATGATAAAATACGATGTTCAGTAAAGGACTTTATTTTTTAAATTAAGTTGCATGTCCTTCACAGGACGTAGCAGTCAACCCCAACATTTTCGATGTTCGTGATTCCTGGGCAAATTTTACGTTCAGTAGTTTGCCATTGCTGTCTGAACGACCGGCTCTTATACCTTTTTTAAAAAAAAACAGCACCGCTGCGTTTCGAATCCGGGTATACGGGCTCACAAACCACGTTCGCACGCCCCTAGCCACAGAGACGGTTTGATCATAATCACATTCGACCTTTGCATCAAGCTTCGTAGGAAGAAATAGTTGACATTCCAGCGTCAGATGTGTGACAGCATAGTGCCTTGTGATTGTACAATCCCTATGATGTTGTTTCCATGCGTGTCCTTTTGCTCTCGTATCAGATATACTTTGGTGTAGCGCTAGTGTTGGTAACTGACTATATTGTATTCTTACCAGATGGCCGATCCATTTGATCTTCTGCATTTCTATATATATGGCTCAAGGTGTTGATCCCACTGTCTGTCTGATAACACAATTTCTGTCTCGGTATCGGAAAGTTAAGTTGGCAGCTCTTCTCTAGCCCGTCATCTCGTAGATATCAATTTTGCGTGTGATTTGGAGGATGTCCAAGTTTGACATTGGCAGCACAGGGTTGGTGTGAATATGTTATTTATTATCTGTCGTTGTGCGGACATAAGTATATTTGAATGTTTCAGTATGGGTGATAGTGATATTTAAGCTCACTTGCTTTATGACATCTGACTCATATTTCTCAAAATCAGATGTCAAAGGTTAACTGGTTTTTCCTCACGAATAATGTGTCTACAACTGTTAATTCTCTAGTGAATGTTTGTTTCCATTGACAACAAACTTTAATTTTAGTGGCGGACATTTAGTCTTGGTATTCTGGCAGTAGCCTTATGCATGTATGCGTGAGCCTGCTTTTGGTTTGTCGGAACTGCTGTCTGTTCTACTTTTCACAGTGAGGAGCATTTTGTGTGATGTTCACTGAGACAGGAACAATGGAGCAGTGTGGGATGACCCTTTATCGTGAAGTTGGTACCACGGCAAACGTCTATTTTATGTTTTAAAATGTGGACAACGAATAAACAATCCAAGGATAAAACTGAAGATGTCAAAACTTGGAAAATATGTGGAATAGAACGAATGTGATTGCAAGAGAAGAGGAGAACCAGAACTCTAGTAAAACTTCTAGTTCCACTTCTCACAGTGAGGAGTATATTGTGTGATGTTCACAGACACAGAAATGGAGCAGTATGGGGTAACTCTTTGTCGTGAAGTTGGTGCGACGACTAACGTCTATTTTATGTTAGAAAATGTGGACAACGAATAAACAATCCAGAGGTAAAACTGAAGATTTCAAAATTTTGAAATAATGTCGAATAGAAGGAAGGTGATTGCAGGAGGCAAAAAGCAATAAATCTCCAGTAATATTGTACCAAGCCACTTTATAAAATTAAAGTGAATGGAAAGCTACGCGTGCAGGTCAATAGTGTTTTAACCTATATCAATTAACAACAGATGACGGCAGGTGAGAGGCAGACATGAGTATGAGAGTGTAGACAAATAACATTTAACAATATGAAACACGTTCTCCTGGAAATCAGAGTGTGAGCGCACGACAGGAGAAGAACAAACGGGAAAATCCTCCACCTGGAAGTGTGAGGAACGTAGTCGACCCGAGGTACTGGTCGAGGGGGTGGGAGTAGGTGGGAGGTGTGACTGCTTCTGACGACTGCAGACCTGCTGTGAGCTCGCCCAGCAGTGGGTTTTCTAGCAATGAACGTGGATGACGTATGTCCGTGTAAAAAACTTATTTTTTGTTTGATTGTAATAAGGGCGCAATGTTTCACAGTGGCCAGAGTCGCCCCATAAGCTTCCACTTCCCCGTGTGTCGTTCAGATGACCACCCTTCTATTGACCCTGGCCAGATCAAGTGTAGATGACCACACTTTGATCTTAGCCCAAGGCTCGATAATTGTTGTGGTTTTGTTTTTAATGAAGGTTCAGTGTTCCACAGGGGACAGAACCTCTCCATCAAACCCGCACGCCTCTGTGTGTCATTATGATGACCGCCTCTGCATGTGGCCCTGGCGAGAACCATGCATTCATTCAGTAGCATGTCCTTTGCAGAACCTCGCTGCCATAACAACCTTCCGGAAAACCTCTAGATCATAAGCAAGATATCCCGCGTCAGATACACCCATCTGGAGATCATCCGCCACATCCAGCAACCATCTTCTCTTTGGCCTTCCTCTTCCTCTCTTCCCAGGCATATACCCCTCCATTATTGTTCTCTCCAAACTTTCGTGACGTTTCAAGTGACCAAAATATTTCAATTTTCTTTGTTTTATCGTCTTTAATAGCCAACCTTCTTCAATATTCAACTCTTGAAGTATGGATGCATTTGTTCTTTTCTTTACCCAAGATATTCTTAGAACTCGTCTATAACATTTATATTCAAAGGCGTTTATGCGCTGTTCAGCTTGTTTAGTAAGTGTCCATGTCTCACAGGCGTATGTTGCAATGGGAAAGAGAACCAGTGCAGATTATACACTGATATTAGCCAAAAGGTCGAGAAATAAAATAAAACAGCCACAGTTTATTTGGCCTTTCAAAGGCCAGTCAAAAATATTATATTAGATTGCGCGCTTAATCCAAGCTAGAAAATTCATACATATTATTCAAGAAAAGCAATGAAAGTATGTTATCAAAATGTGTTTCACATAAAGCAATGTAACTAAATAATTTATTAGCTGTGTTAAAACGCTGTTTAATTATCTTTAATGTTTATAATTTTAAATATTGCAGAAATCTATTCATGGTTGATTTATAAACGAAACTAACAAAACATTAAACATCTGATTGTTAAAACTGTAAGTGTTAGAAATATTTTTTACACAGGTAACGCCCCTTAATATTTTAAATCGTTATGTCCCTTTGTTTAATTTAAGTTTGTTGCTTTTGTTTATGTGGCTTCCACTGAAGTTGCAAAGAAAAAATTAATATCATAAACGTATTGGAGAAATTAAACGTAGACAATCAAGATTATTTGGACACGTTATTAATTAGGGGGAAAAAAAGAACTAGGCAATTTAGTAACAACCTGCAAGATTGTTGTGGAAAGAACAAAAGGAAGGCAGAGAGATAAATATCTAGATGGATAGACCACGTGACATAATCTAGACCAGAACACAACGCTGATCCACGACTCTGGTGATGGTGTGTGTCAAAGACTGAAATATGAGGCAAGAGGTCTGCTTCAAGATAGAACACCACCGGGAAGAGTGGTCAACCTCAGATAGATTAGAGGGAACACAGTGCCCTGTATAAGGGCAGGGTAGGTGATAGAAAGGGGGACTATTAACTAGTCCTCTCATGAGACACGGAGGCGTCGACCAGATAGTTAGCACTACTGGTCACGATAGAATCACGCCTGCGTGATAGCCACGATTGCCACTCAATAGAAGACAGCTAATAGAAGCGTGCTAAGTAAAATAGCACGCAAAGAGCCGAAGGACGCACGAAGGTCCTTCCGCGTGCCGTGTAGCCACGCGAGTAGCAAAGTCAGACTGGGGACTGACTTTTGTAGAGAGCACTTCGTTTAGTATCGATAGGAGTTTTTGTGTAGCCAAGTAGATAGAACTTAGCAATAGGGTTTTAGGAAAACCAGTGATAGGCAATCCTGTGACTTTATGTGTGATTTGATAGCGACTGTTTTGTAAATGTAAAGAGCCTACGGCAATAAAATGTATCATTAATTTCCTCTCACACGGCTTGCAAGTTTCTTGTGTGGTGTGGGAGAAGTAATCCGATGATGCCTGAAACATGAGTTGTTGACAGGCATAGGATTAAATGTGGTGTCAGGAGTGGGATCTGGACAAATGTTCAAGCTATTACACTTACCCACGGCTCTAGACTAAGGTTACGAATAGGTTTAATTTGTGTCAGTGACTGATGACGTGTGCAGACTAGAACGAGTTGCTGGCTAAACTGTGCCTATCGTGACGAAATAATGCTTATTTGTGTGTATTAGAATATTATATACTTAAATCATGTGTTCTTCGAAGTTGTAAGTATTCATATTATTATGTTTCTTCATTTATTTATGTAATTATTTATTTGTTTATGAATAATTGTAAAAAATGATTCATGGCGGAGCGATACACATGTCAGCAACAATATCGATTTTTGCAAGCTAAAAATAGCGCTGCGCCTCTGACGTAGCACGATTGACAAGCAGTTGGGTTGCGCCATTGGCAATCAGCATCTGAGTGTTTACTAATCGCCAAGCTGCTGCCCGCCTGAATCTTTGCTATATATTAACTATTATTTGTTTATTTAAGTTAGTAAATGAACATATTTATTTATTTACACATTATTATTACATTTATATTTATTTCAAAGTAGTTATTGAATTTTTTTCGGACTTTTTCTATTTGTTTACCGTCACGATGGCACTACTTTCGGCTATGCAAATTAGACTTGGTCTGCACTACACTTCCATAGATTAAACTAGGTTAGTAACGAAAGGCATATAACAGTATACAGTAGAACGAAGACAGGACATTGACATTAACTATTAAGTATATTCTGGTTGTTCGTGGGCATGTCATTGTCATTGTACCAAATTGTCAAAAATTTGTTTGTCGTTTACAACATGTTAATTGTTGCTGCTCTGTAAACCAGGGTGAACAACAGCTGATTAGAAAACTGTGTGTATGCCGAAGTGCCAAACAAGGTGACCTGTGTACCGAATGGTTGTTCCTAATTCTCGGGAACATTAAGATGAGTAAAACCTACGTATTTGGCATGCATTGTGATTAATAATGCATCTCTTTTTCAGCTTGTGATGCATTAGCATAGTTTTTGTGCTCTGTTTTTTCAGGATAAAATTTTCCAGGTTATAAACAAAGACTACAAGTTGTAGTGCTCAGATACTAAGAAACATAACAGATCAAAGATAAAGAAGTGATTAAATAGGTCAGTTCAGGTCAACGCTAGCCATTTGCCCAACAACACGGCTACTCTATATGACTTCATAAAAGCAGGCAAAGAATTGCAATACACAGGAAAGGAGCTAGAGCAATATGCTGACCAAAAATATAAGGAAGCAAAAGATGCTGAGAAAGAAGCAAAAGATGCTGAAAGAAATGAACGCGCACAAGAAAGACAACATCAATTAGAATTAAAACAGAAGCAGTTAGAGCATGATAAGGACATTAAGCTAAAGCAATTAGATCAGGAGAGAGAACTAAAGCAAAGAGAGATAGATGAAATGGCAAGAGTTAAGGAAAAACAAATACAAGTAGAATCAGAGACACAGTTAAAGATGAAAGGTATGGATGTAGACTCACACGCAGAGATCTCTGCTACTAAACTAAGAAGTCAACAAGAAGAAAATAAGTTCAACAAATACAAAAATATTATCAAACCATATTGTAAAGAAGATTCAATATCAGCCTGGACAGAAAATGTCGAGTATCAGTTTAAATATCACCAAGTACCAATAGAGATGTGGGCTATGATTTATATGAAGAACCTGAGTGGTGAGCCCCTTAAAGTGATAGAATCAATACCAACTGAGCTTAGATCTGACTATCAGTACATCCATGATAGGATAATGCAACACTTTTTACTTGATGCCCCTGGGTATCAGGTTCAGTTCTCAAATTTAAAACCAAAACCGAGTGAGACTTTCATTGATTACGTCTCAAATGTTCAAAGTGTACTAAATAGGTGGCTTAAAGCAGCTAACATAGGAAACAACTTTGACAGACTTAAGAACTTAATAGCCATGGATAAAGTCATATCCACTATACCATCTTCTTTTGCTAAATTTCTGCAGCAGTCAGACATTGAGACCATAGAGCAATTTGAAAAGAAAGGCTCTGCATATTTTTCTTCAAACAGAGATATTTTTAAGACTTCAAATGACTCTGAAATAGTTTCCTTTGTAAAAGACCAACCTAAAAACTATCAGAGTAATAGAAAACCATTTCATAAAGTCGACAATAAAGATAGGAAAGTGTCAAAGTGTATTTACTGTCAACTTTTGCATGACACTTATTCTATGTGTGACAAATCGCCAAATTATCCGGCACATCTTGAAAATGTTATTAAGAAGCAACAAAACAAAAGATCTGCATACAGGCGTGCAATCAAATACTTCTTTTGTTCCAGCTACGGCCATTATTCAAATAAGTGCCTGGGCCGCCACCGTATGAAAGCCAACAATGCTATTTTGATTGATACATCTTCCGATAGTGGTAGTGAGACTGAGTGTGATGTTGAAAATGAATTACCTGTTAACCAAGCTGAAGATGTGTGTTGTGTAAACGATATGTTGAGTTTTGACAGTTGTGAGCGATGTCACCAATTTCATGCAGACGGAAAATTAGAATGTGGACATACAGTACCATTCTCATCTGAGAGTGTAAACGCAGCTTTAGCCTCCAGAGGCAAACTAGTGTTCCACAATGCAATGGTCAATGATAGACCATGCCAATGTTTGCTGGACAGCGGCAGCACCCTTATTGGTCTTAGAAAGGAACTGGTGAGTCCAGATGATTATACAGGTGACTCTGTCAAATGCCGAACCTTTTCGGGTAACATTGAAATTTACCCTTTGGCCAAAGCCCGTATTAACACTCCTTTCCTTTCGGGTACCTTTACTTGTGCTATACTTGACAACCCTTGTACTGATTTAATCTTGGGTTGCTTACCCCAATTGAAACAATGTACTAGCGATGAAATAGCTGCATGGGAAAAATTAAATGTAGCTAATGCAACAACCAGAGCAGACACTATAAAACATCAAGACACACTACAAGATGAGAGACTACTGTTGCTCTCTCCAACTAGCACGGATGATACCAACAGACAAAAATTTATAGAACAGCAGAAAGCTGATCCTAGTGTGTCTCCTTATTTAAAATTATTGAAAGAAAGAGCCAAAGTGACAAAGAACGCATCATGGTTCTTTAGACTTAATAATGGCATTCTTACTAGATATTATACTACTGGTAACCATGAGATTCAGCAAACGGTGTTACCTGTACAACATCGCCTAACTGTGCTAAAGATTGCACATAAGTCACCGTTTGCTGGTCATCTTGCATACGACAAAACCAGGGCCAGAATTCAGGCTCATTTTTATTGGCCAGGTTTTTGCAATGATATAAAATTATTTTGTCGTTCGTGTAATGTCTGTCAACAGTTAGTACGAAAGGGTAAACATCCTACAGCTGAAGTACAACCTTCTACACTGGCTTCTAGGCCATTTGAGAGTGTGGCGGTAGATATTGTTGGACCCCTGAATCAGCAAAGGAAATCGCTTCATATTAACGATGGTCGACCTATGTTCAAGGTGGGTTGAGGCAGTAGCTTTGAAGTACATCACCTCCAAAGATGTTGTCAATGTATTTCTACACCTGTTCTCACGATTCGGATTTCCACGGACCATTTTATCCGATCGTGGAACTCAATTCATATCGGCTGCAACGCAAGCCCTTACAAAAATGTTAGGGATTAAACAGCACTTTACGACAGCGTACCATCCAGCCAGCAATGGTATAGTAGAGAAGATTAATGGAGATCTTAAGCATATGCTGGCTAAGGTAACAGCAGAAAACCCAGCTGATTGGGATACACTGTTACCAACAGTGCTGTTCGCCTATCGGGAGATTCCCCATTCAAGCACGGGGTTCTCACCGTTTGAATTAGTGTACGGGGCTAACCCACGTGGACCCCTAACCATTTATCATCAGGTAATAACTAATTCCATTCAAATTCCCGAACCAAAAACACCTTATGAAATGGTGACTGAAACACGAGATAAAATCATGAAATCGTGTATTATAGCTAAGGCAGCTTTGGAGAGGAAGGGTCAAATCTACCGCCAGTACGCCAACAAAGGGGCGAGAACAATTGATCTTGAACCAGATCAAGACATACTTCTCTTACTTCCAGACAAACGAAATTTATTATTGACTTCATGGCAAGGGCCATTCAAGGTGGTACGTAAAATTTCAGATGTTGACTATGAAATATCAATAAACGGACACTTAAAGATATTCCATGTCAACATGTTGAAACCTTACTTTTCACGACAAGGGACAGAAGTAGAGACAGACGAACACAGTGCACCCACACCTAGTGATCAGACGACAGACATACACAACACAACTACACTAGTTAGCGAGACTGGCATATCCGACGATATCCATACATCTAGCGAGAATACAGAATACGCACTTAGCACCACCACCGTACTGAATCAGGTAGACGACGACGGAATGGAACTACCCGTTCCTATTGTGCACAAGACTGCCACATTAGATAGCATACAGATAGAACAGGGACTAACAGACAGTCAACGACGACAATTAGTAGAATTAGTGACGGAATACAAAGACATATTTTCTGACATTCCAGGTAGGACGGACAGAATCGAAGACTCCATTCTTCTTTCGGACTCTAAGCCTATTAAATGCAGGCCGTACTCAATCCCACTTAGCTATAGGGAAAATCTAAATAAGGAAATTCTTAATTTAGAAGCTAGTGGGATCATCCAGAAATCCACTTCTGAGTACTCTTTTCCAATCGTCGTAGTTAAGAAAAAAGACTCCACAATTCGTCTGTGTGTGGACTATCGAAAACTCAACAACGTCACTAAGATCGACGCAGAGCCAATTCCTTCCTGCGAAGATCTTATTCTTGACATGTCCACCTCCAAAATCTTTTCTAAACTAGATCTTACTAAGGGATATTGGCAGGTCCCTATGCAGTCTCAATCCATCCATCTTACTGCTTTTTCAACACCTTTAGGACTATACGAGTGGCGTTTTCTTCCTTTCGGACTTCGAAATGCTCCTGCCACTTTCGTACGCTTAACTAGAGATCTACTTCATGGAGTGACGAATACAGTGACCTATATAGATGATATATGTGTCCATACTGATGACTGGACAACACACTTACTGAAACTAAGACATGTCTTTGATAGGTTGCGACTCTTCGGGCTCACTGTCAAACCGAGCAAAGTCGAATTGGGCCTAAAAGAAATTGAGTTTTTGGGTCATGTCATTTCTCAAGGTCAACTAAAGACTGACAATAGAATTATTACCAAAATTATGAACCTGACCATGCCTACCACAAAGAAGCAGGTCAGAAGCCTTTTGGGGTTAGTAAATTACTATAGCAAATTCATACCAAATTTTGCGGAAATTACAAGTGTATTTTCCAATGTTTTAAAAGCATCTGTAAAATTAGATGTCAAAGATGCATTATTAATTTCTGCATTGTCAAAATTGAAAATCCTGTTTAGTAATGTACCAATCCTCCGCTTGCCTAATCCTAGGCTCGTTTATTATCTTAGGACAGATGCCAGGAGGATCTCCATCGCTGCAGTACTAAGCCAATTTTATGAGGGCATCTTCCATCCGATTTGCTACGTGAGCCGTAAGATCACACCCGCTGAGTCCAGATATTCCATATCAGAGTTGGAAGCCCTAAGCGTCATCTATGCGGTGAGAAAGCTGCATCGATTTCTGGCGGGTGTTCACTTCATTGTCCAGACTGACAACTCCCCAATCACGGTCATACAGAGTGGTGTGCATCGGAATGACCGTATATACAGGTGGTCGCTAATACTACAAAATTATACCTTTAGTATAGAGCATATTAAGGGTAAGGACAACATCCTGGCTGATACCCTTAGTATCCACATAAGAGTGTAGAGTAATAGATGTTAACTTAGTACAGTAAAATATTCTATGTGAAATATGTTACAAATACATAGACATTATGTGCTGAACTAGGTACTAAGAACATTGAATTACTATGTGTCCGTAGACATCAAAATAAGAACTTTGCTCTGAGAACAAATATATCACCTTGTGAACGAGGACAGCTCATTACTTGCTAAGCTCCATATGTGTTCCAGTGAATCATTTGTGTTAAGCAGAGAAAAACAGTGTCAGAACATTACATAAATACAGACACGAAAACTGTGGTCTACGACACAAGCGAACTCTACAGGTGCAATACCCATAAGACACAAGTGTGACTGTGTAATGTATTTAATATACCCAGGACAATTGTATAGATAGTATGCCAATGAAAGCATTTTCTGAACATTAAGGGCAACGACTAACCTGAGGTATTTAAATACCATGTATATAAATACTCATTGTGATATGTATTATAACGTTTGAATATAGTAACAAATTATAGGTAGATTAGATCATCTTAATTTATATTTAGATTTAGACAAGATAATAGTTTTCATTTTTTTTTTTTTGGATCAGATAGATTATTAATTTACCCACTTATTTAGCTTAAAAGTAGATTAGGATAGTAATTTAAACATAACAACAACTAAGTAGAAACTAGAATAATAAATTTAGATAGTAATAGTACCATTTACTTTATTACATTTCACTTTGTTTCATTTCATTTCAGTTCATTCCATCTTAATGATCCAATCCATTTAACAAACGTTATCATTTATTAGTATGATTAGTTTACACCGTAATAGGATAAAAAGATTATACAATTAAACATACATCATTCACATCATTTAGATTAAGAATATCAATCATATAGTTTTTTTCATTTAAAAACATTAGTTATAATTGTGTTATATTTCACATCACCCATATTAGAAAGGTACGTAACTTATTACATTTCACATTACCCATTTCATAAAGGTACATAACTCATCTCACATCAATTCCAGTTTAAATAGTTAGATTATATCCCTTAAATTAGATAATATTAGGAGTAATGTAAGCTTGTTTTAGGATTAATGTGACAGATAGATTAAAATAGGTAACACATTAAATACATATTTATAGAACTAGTATTAGTATGTCAGTATTTAGAGTATCATTTTAATAGAATATAGTGGTTAATAATACCAGGGTACAAACCATCAACCCTGTTCCTTACATGTAAATATATTGTAAATACTTGACTTGTGCAACAATTGACGCACAGTCATGAATCTCAACTCTGTCAAACTGAGCCAAACTTGTACAGTGTCACTCTAAGGTTTTAGATAACTATGAAGGTAAAAGATGTGTGACAGAAATGAGGGTAAAAGATGTGTGACAGAAGTGAGAGTAGAAGAAGTGTGACAGAAGTGTGAAAGTGAGAGCGAATGTAGAATTGTACAAGAGAGAGTGAGATCAGTCAGCGGATTTTTTCTGCCGCTCAACGCGACTTTTTAATTTTGTTGCCGTCAAATGTTGGTTTCGATGTTGAAAATGGAATGTCGTGAATGTGTTGTGTGTAGTTTAGTGTAGATCTTAGAGAAAGTATTTTAAGTCTCATAAGACGGAAACGTAGTCACGAATTAGCGTTATACACTTGTTTGTGGCCGCATTTAACCGAATTATGGCACTTGAAAACTAACTTACATACACATGATAGGTAGATACACATGTTAGAGGTTAGAATATACTATTAATTACATCCAAACACGCAAACAACCAGAAAAACAAACATATAAATTGCATACACTTTTTGTAGATAAAAGGGAGATAACTCCGAGTCAGGGGACATAATAGACAACGAAACACTAACTTAACAGTGAAAGATAACTTTACACGTGGAAGCGAGATAGGTAAAGCCTGTCGCACACAGCTTGTGTAATGGTTGTTTAATATTATATGGGGGACATGAAGCAATTCATGTGTTAACCCTAAGAAAGTCAACTTTGTATGGGTAGTGAGTTAATTTACTATTTGAGGGCAGGTCGTATAAGACAACGGTCCGGTTCAGACATACCTCTAATTAATATAATATTGCGATTGAGAAGAGGGCTCACGCCAACCAGACAAGTTTGTGGCGATTGCCAGTAGCCAAGTAAAGTGATACTACATTGTGACAATAGTCAGTAGAAGTCTATTGGGTAGCCTAAAGCCAGGTTATCTACAGTCTTTGACAAAAATTAGTTACACTAATTTTTTAGAAACCTCTTGCGTCACAACCAATGAGTGAAAGTTGATGACGCAACACAGGAGGGGAGGGTGTGTGTCAAAGACTGAAATATGAGGCCAGAGGTCTGCCTCAAGATAGAACACCACCGGGAAGAGTGGTCAACCTCAGATAGATTAGAGGGAACACAGTGCCCTGTATAAGGGCAGGGTAGGTGATAGAAAGGGGGACTATTAACTAGTCCTCTCATGAGACACGGAGGCGTCGACCAGATAGTTAGCACTACTGGTCACGATAGAATCACGCCTGCGTGATAGCCACGATTGCCACTCAATAGAAGACAGCTAATAGAAGCGTGCTAAGTAAAATAGCACGCAAAGAGCCGAAGGACGCACGAAGGTCCTTCCGCGTGCCGTGTAGCCACGCGAGTAGCAAAGTCAGACTGGGGACTGACTTTTGTAGAGAGCACTTCGTTTAGTATCGATAGGAGTTTTTGTGTAGCCAAGTAGATAGAACTTAGCAATAGGGTTTTAGGAAAACCAGTGATAGGCAATCCTGTGACTTTATGTGTGATTTGATAGCGACTGTTTTGTAAATGTAAAGAGCCTACGGCAATAAAATGTATCATTAATTTCCTCTCACACGGCTTGCAAGTTTCTTGTGTGGTGTGGGAGAAGTAATCCGATGATGCCTGAAACATGAGTTGTTGACAGGCATAGATGATTAAACATGGCCGAACATGATTATCTACATGACATGATCATGACAAACAAATCTATAGAAATTAAAAGTGGTAAGGCTTAGCTTTATAGTGTTCCCACTGATAACGTTATGGAAGCCGTCGCTGGAGATACGGAGTTCAAGCTTTGTGCGGGCCGCTCTATGGAAAGACACCGAGACATATGGGATAAAATAAGTTGCAATGAAGTCGGCCCTTCCGCCTTTAAACCATGCATTCCTGTTTTATCCCGCACTTTCCATCGAGTTTCGGACCTTGTGAGTAAGCGACCGCCGAATACAGAACACCTGTACCGCCATGAGGAGTCACAAACTCAACGGCCAACGCGTCTATTCGTATGTACCCTCGAGAAGTATTGCTTTACAAATACGAGACAAGGGTTTGCATCAGCCCCAGGTCTGTACAACGTTTATTTTAACGGGCATGGCAAGGCACGTAGAGTGCCCTGGTCACCCACTGCTCCCGTATTCGTCTCCAGTCGTCTTGACTTGTCTTGCCACTGGATTCAAATGGACTCTGGCACAACAGTGTGGTAGACGAATTGCGCAACTCTTCCTCACTCTAATCCAATTCATCGCGCAAGTCAGTCTTCATTTAACCACAATGTTTATTTAGTGATAACATTTAAACAGGCAGAAAGAAGACTGGAATCACATTACAAATGGGACGCAGAGGTGTTTCCAAGGCACCAGCGCCGGGTTATATACTGGCCAAGACCTATTGACGCGTCCTCGCCGAGCGTCCTGGGCAACAGGTCCCTTCGGGGTCCTGGCTGAAGTCAATAGGATCGCCGATTCCTCCGAAGTCGGAGAGTGTCTGCCTGTATGGCGAGGAACCACCAGTCTTCACACCAATAAGCCAGACATGGGAAAACGGATACTCACGCAAACCTCAGGTCCTGTATGACATCACACTGATGTTGGACAACAGGATGCCTTCATCCGACATACAGGACTTTGCGTTGGAGCTCAAGCCAATGAACACAAGCAAGCAAACAACATTACAAATGTTGCATGAGCGTTGCATGACGTGGTGAACATCCACACATCATAAGTCGATTGTTTGGGGAATTTTAGCTTCAGTAATTTGCCGGGCTCCCTGGCCAAGGTGTTAGCGACATTGTTCGTAATACCGTATATTCACGTGGGAAAAACACCAGCTGCAAGAATCGCGCTGGTAACTTACGGTGGGTATGTCAGCCGGTCGTTCAGAAAGCAATGGCAAACTACTGAACGTAAAAACTTTCCTAATACATCAGCAGCGGCTGAAAAATGCTGGTGTTGACTGCAACGTCCTGTAAGGGACATGCAACCTAATGAATTTGCCAGTGTCTGCTCCGTGGCGAAGAGGTTACGGACGCAATTCGTAATCCCACCTACCGTGTTCGAAACACAGCTTCGGATGCTTTGAAAACAACGCCATGCCTTGGTTTCCCTACAGTGGTTTGAGTGCCGGTCACTCAGAAAGCAATAACAAACTACTGAGCGTAAATTTACTAAGACATCACGAACAGCCAAAAAATGCTGGGGTTGACTGCAACGCCCATTAAAGGATATGCAACTAACTTGTTTTTTTTATTTTTTTTGCCATTACTTTCTGAACTAGAAGTCAACTTCTAAATCCAACTGACAGGAGTAAGGTCTGAACCGCAGTCAGGGACCGGAAATGTAAGCGGAAGAGCGTTAACACAGTGGTTACAAACATCTCTTAACTCCATATTGGAGGAGTAGCAGGAGACAGTAAAAGATACACACGACGATTGTTGTATTAGTTTTATTAACTTAACCATAGCGAAGTTGATTGTAAACATTAGGCGATCAAAATGACTGGAAATAAACATAAAGTAAATAAAAACAATGGTTATCAACACTGACAGCATCAAGCCACTTTTGAAAATTAATTTAAATGGAAAAGTCACTTGTGCAGGTCAACAGTTTTTCTTACCTATATCAATTAACAACAGACGATGAAATGCGAGAGGCAGAAATAAGTAAGAGAATGTTGACAGAGTAATATGCAACAGCATATATATTGGTGTCAGGTCTTAGTCAGATATGACTGATCTACAGTATAACAGTAGACGGTACTACCTGCTTTCTGTTAGCGAAGAACATTGCTCAGCGCTCACCAAACCCGACACCTCACATTGTGCCAACGGCTTCGGGCGGAAGAGCGCAATTCGGAGGGTACAAGCCTTACCCTGGTGCGAGGAAATGCAACCTAAATACAAATGTAATGGCAGGGCAGACCAGGCCCTAAGCCTTGGTTGGCGGCTGGTCTAGAATCGAAGCTCCGACAGGCGGACAGTTAGATTATTGCTTTGCTGATCCGGCAGCTTCTGCAGATTGTCTTGTTCCAGATGTAGAGGTGTTACCTTTCCTCTGGAGTGAACTAGGCAGGCCGAGAGAGGGATCATGCTGCATGGGCAACACATGATCTCTATATTTTAGCCCAGGCTTTGTGCTATGGAGAGGCAATAACTCCATCCCTGGTCTCAATATACTTTTCACTTCTACTGAAATATGCCTTTCGTGATCAGGATGGTAGTATATACATTCACTCAAGCTCAGATGGCGGCCTCTACAGTGCTCAGAGATTGAAGACCAAGACCAAAATTAGGAGGGTACTGATCAGAGAGTTGCTTTTTGCAGATGATGCTGTAGTTACGAGACACTCTGAGGAAGAATTGCAACATCTACTATCTGCATTCTCCAATGCTAGTTCTGAATTTCGTTTAACAATTAGCAAAAAGAAGACACAGATTATTTCACAAGGTGCACATGGGGTATCATCAATCGGTATTGACGACTCCGAACTAGAGATGGTAGATCATTTTACATATCTAGGATCAGTGATAAATAGCAAATTATCCCTAGATCAGGAAATCAACATCCGGATTGGTAAGGCAGCAACAACAATGAACAGGTTAAGAAAAAAGAGTCTGGGAGAACAGGAAGCTTACTGGCAAAACAAAAGTTCTTGTCTATCAAGCCTGTGTCCTTAGTACACTTCTTTATGGCAGTGAAACCTGGACAACTTACTCACACCAATAGAAACGTTTAAACAGCTTTCATATCTGCGAAGAATTATTGGTATTAAGTGGCAAGACAAAATCACAAATACTGAAGTATTGGAAAGATCAGGTTGTGTGACGGTTTGTGTGACGGATGGCAAGCTACAGAACGTAAACTTGCCAAGATATCACAACAGCAAAACAATGCTGGTGTTGACTGTAAAGGATATGCAACTAACATGTTTAACTTAACATGCTTTAATCGCTGGTGGTGGCTATCCCACAATAGGTTTGTGGACGTGTCATGAGAAAGGGAACACTGTTGTATGTCGTTACTACGGTAAAGCTGGAGCAGAGGAGATGCAGGGGGAGACGAATGAACTTACTTTATTTTCAAAGGGTTAAGAATTGGGCACGTAGGGCCGTCTAAATAGAGACGATAGTGCGCGGTTTGGCATCATGGCATGGAGGAATATCAACATCAGAAAGGAGTGCAGCACACCAGACACAAGGCTGTGCACAGACATTATGACCGTCGCCAGATTTTGGGATATTGAATCGGAAGTCCAAGCCATAATATATAGTAAACATAACTCTTGACATAACACTACACAAAGGCTTTCGATAAAGTGAGACATGTCGACATGGTAAGGTTGTTTGAAGATCTACAAATTAATGGAAAAGACCTCAGACTTGTAAAAAACATATATTGGAAACAACAAGCTGCCATAAGAGTTGATAATGAAGTAGGCCAATATCATCCTATTAAGAGAGGTGTGATTTAGGGATGTGTAATGTGTCCAGATCTGTTTTCCCTGTACAGTGAAGGTATTTTCAGAAATATTGAAGATATGGAAGGAATCAACATTGGGGGACGATGCATCAATAACATTAGATATGCAGACGATGCAGTCTTGATTGCAGACAATGAACAGGACCTGCAACATTTAGTAGATGCGGTTGTTACACACAGTGAACAACGAGGGTTAGAATTAAATTGTAAAAAGACACAGATTATGATCGTCACTAGGAAGAGCGAAATACCACAATGTAATATACAAGTAAAAGGTAATATTCTTCAACAAGTGAATAGGTACAACTATCTCGGAACAGTAATAACATCTGATGAGAGATGCCTAGAAGAGATTAGAACAAGAATCGCCATGGCAAAAGTAGCCTTTAGCAAGATGAAAAACATACTTACCAATAAAAAGATGTCAATTGAAACGAGAAAAAGAGTGTTGAGGGGATACATAGAACCTGTACTTTTATATGGATGTGAAGCTTGGACAATGAGCAGTCAAGCTGAAAAAACATCTGATGGCTGTAGAAATGTGGTTTCTGTGGAAAATGCAAAGAATACCATGGACAGACAGAATGACCAATGAACAAGTCCTTCAAGAAACAAATGAAGATCATAAACTGATTAGAGTCAGTAGAGATAGACAGTCACAATTTTTTGGGCATGTTATGAGAAGAAATGAATTGGAGAACTTGGTGACAACTGGCAAGATCGAAGGGAAGAGACCAAGAGGAAGACCGAGAAGCAAATACCTGAATGGCTTGGCCACGTGGCATGCTCGAGACAGAAACACGGAGCTGATTCACGACTCTGGTGATCCAGTGAGATGGCAGAACATGACCGCCCACGTTTACCGGCATGGCACATGATGGTTGGATGGTTACCATCAGGTCCTCACGTCCCTGTGTGTCATTCGGATGATCGCCTCTGCATGTTGCCCTGGCCAGATCAAGTGCAGAATCTACACTGATATTAGCCTAAATGCCGAGAAATAAAACATCCACAGTTTATTTGGCCTTTCAAAGACCAGTCAAAAATATTTCAAAAATGGATTTCAAGCACTGTTATATTATTTGTATTATTCCATAAAAGGTATGGCAGCATATTATCAAAATGTGTTGTTTAAAAAACAGTGTAACTAAGAAATATATCAGTTGTGTTAACACGCTGTTTATTTTTCTTTCACGTGTTTAACTTGAAGGAATTGAGGAATGGCAGTAAAGGTTGATTTATAAATGAAACTAATGAAAAATTAATAAAGTGATTGCCAAGACTGTAAATGTTAGAAATATTATTAGACTGGGTAATGTCCCTTAATATGTTAAGTAGTTACGTCCCATAGTATTATTTAATTTTGTTGATTGCTTTTTTATGTAGTTTCTCACGAAGTTGTTTGAACAATATTGTGTATTTCTTCGGTCACCACTCAATAATAATGCAAGCCTGTTGTTATGATAATCTGGGCATGCTATTAATAAAAAGTAAGAAAATAATTAAACGAAGTGCCATTTAATGAATTTTTATCATGTGTATAGTATTTGCTCCCACGATGGTGTTTCCACCTTGTCGTGTTGGGCGAGCTTGAGTTTCTCAATGACCCTGAGAGTTATGCCGGCGGTAGCGTAGCTACCAGCAGGGCCTCCCAAGCCGGACAGGTCAAAGGTTAGAGAATAGACAAAGAAAAACACCCTGGTCCTCCAGGTTGGAGGTTGAAGCGTGGGGTTAACAACCCCACCTTTGTAAAAACCATTTTGTTACGAAACAGATACATGAGCCTCGAATTCGGACTGACTTATTTGGACATCGACCTTGGAACGTTAAAGGAAGTTTGAGATTTGGATGATGGAATGTACGGACACTATATCGAGCTGGAGCGGCCAAAGAATTAACCCGGGAGCTGGTTGAGTATAAAATGGATATAACAGCAATTCAAGAAATAAGGTGGCCAGGAGAGGGTACTTTAGAGCAAAATGGAATGATTATAATATATGGAGGAAACACCCAAAATAAACATGAATTAGGAACAGGATTTGTCATCAAAAAAGAGTTATGGGGGAACGTTCTAAACTTTAAAGCTGTTAATGATAGGATTAGTAAATTGCGAATAAAAGGTAAATGGAAAAATATAACGATGATTAATGTACATGCACCTACTGAAGAGAAAGAAGATGATATTAAAGAAGACTTTTATAATGATCTGGAAGATGTCGTAGAATAAACCCCCAAACAGGACATCCTGATTGTGCTGGGAGACTGCAACGCAAAAATAGGTAGAGAGCAAACTCATAAAAAAGTGGCCCCTATGGAAAGCCTACATACAACTTCAAATGATAATGGATGGAGAGTCATCAACCTAGCAGAAGCCAAAGGACTGCAGATCAGCAGTTCCAGACAGCAAAGAAAGGATATACACAAACAAACCTAGAAATCATGTGACAAGAGAACCTATAATCAAACAGATCCCATTTTAATTAACAACAAAAATGCGACCACTTCCTCGTTGGGGCAAAATTTAAAATATAACTTAAGAGAGCTTTCTATGCTAAACTACAAAGGTTACACCCAACATATAACAGAGAAAAAGTACAAGACATTACAGTCAAAGAGAAATTTGCAGATGAAATAAAATGTAAACTTGAAATTCTACAAAACTCGTTGGAGGAAAGCGTTGACCAAACTTGGTTGAACATCAAGAATACAATTCAATCTACCGCAGAAGAATGTCTCGGTATGTTAACCACGCATAGAAAGAACAGATGGTGCAATCCAAAATGTGAAGAAGCAGTCATTAGGAAAAAGAATGCCAGACAGCTATGGCTAAATGACATCAACAACATCCAAAAGGAAGAGCAATATAGAAATGAATGTAAAGAGGCTACAAAAATAGTTCGACAGCAGAAGCGAGAATATATGAGCAATATAATCAAAGATATGGAAACTAATCACCAGAAAAACGAATCCAGAAAGTTTTTTTAAAGAACTGAAGTCAATGAAACGAGGGCACCAACACAACACATATGGTTTAAAAGACAATAATGGGAATATGATAAATACCAGTGAGGAAATGTGCAACACATGGAAAGAATACTTTGTTGAATTACTAAATTGTGAAGCTCCAAGTAACACTTTCCCACAGGAAGAGGTTCTAACGTGTGAACCACAAATTGAAGAACCTGCATTTGAAGAAATCCTATATATAATCACACGACTTAAAAACAATAAGGCAACTGGGGCTGATGGAATTGCTGCTGAATTTATAAAGGCGGGTGGCCATGCATTACGTCTAAAGCTATATGAACTAATAATAAAAATCTGGAGGACAGAAGAATTACCCCATGACTGGAAAGAGTCATTGATACCTATCTGTAAGAAAGGAGACAAGTTCCAGTGTGAAAAGTATAGAGGAATATCACTACTGTCCATAAGCTACAAGATACTATCCGCAGTACTATTAAATAGACTAAAACCATATTCGGAATACATATTGGTGACTACCAGGCGGGTTTTAGACAAAACAGATCAACAATAGATCAGATATTTATCTTACGACGAATAGCCGAGAAAAATTGGGAATATTAAAGAGATCTCCATAACATTTTTGTGGAATTTAAAAAGGCTTATGATAGTGTCCATAGGAATAGTCTATGGAATGCTATGCGAGAATTTGGAATACCAAGGAAGTTAATCAATATGACCAGACTATGCATGGAAGATACTTATAATATAATAACATATAAAGGAAGGAAATCAGACCCTTTCCAAATAACATCTGGCTTGAAACAGGATGATGCACTAACGCCGCTACACTTCAATCTGGCTCTAGAGAAACTTGTAAGTAGGGTAAAGGAGGAATGTGATATTCGAGGAACATGCAGCTGATATAAATATTATAGGGGAAAATTAACAAAAGACATTGGAAATATTGACTCACTTAAAGGAAAAAGCCCAACAGATGGGGCAGGTTATCAACCAAGATAAGACACAATATATGGTAATTTCTAGAGAAGGAATGGCTAAAAACTCTGGCCACATACAAATAGATAATATGACCATTAAAAGAACGGAAACATACAAATACCTGAGTACAATCTTCAACTGCTGCAACATCATAAGGGAAGAAATACAAACTAGAATCAATTCTGGAAATAAGATATACTATGCACTACAACATCTACTAAAATCTCGTATCACCAAGATCACAATATACAAAACACTGATCAGACCAGTTGTGCTGTATGGCTCTGAAACCTGGAGTACAACGAAAGGAGACGAAGCCTTGCTACAAACCTTTGATAATACAGTTTTAAGACGCATGTTTGGACCAATTAGGGATACACAAATTGGAGAGTGGAAAAAAAGAAGTAACAAAGACATTTATGATCTGTTTAAGTCCCCGCTAATCACTGGTATCATGAAGGCTAATATACTACAATGGCTGGGGCATATAGAAAGAATAGAAGATAATAGGGAAACAAAACTCGCTTCCACTCAGGAAATAAATGACCGTAGACCCCGAGGTAACCGGCTCCGTGGCCGAGGAGTTAGCAGCTTTCTCCGCTAACTCCGAATACTCTCGTCACGTGACGCGACGAGAATTAGCAGTGGTTCGAATCGCAAAAGTGACTTATGAGAGTATGGAGCCGGTCGCTCAGAAAGTCGTGGCGTGCTGATGAGCGTAATCTAGCCTAGGAATCAACATACAGCTGAAAGATGCTGGTGTTGACCGCAATATCCTGAAAACAGGATGGAAACGCGGGGGAAAAAAAAAAAAAAAAAAAGACCCCGAGGTAGACCAAGAAGACGGTGGAGAGATAATATATATATACAGACCTACAAGCACTTGGAATCAATGACTGGTAAGAGAAGGTCAACCAGAGAGACGAATGGAGACGGATTGTATCTGCAGCAAAGAACCTCAATGGCTCGGAACGCTGAAGAAGAAGAAGAAGAAGAAGAAGAAGAAGAAGAAGAAGAAGAAGAAGAAGAAGAAGAAGAAGAAGAAGAAGAAGAAGAAGAAGAAGAAGAAGAAGAAGAAGAAGAAGAAGAAGAAGAAGAAGAAGAAGAAGAAGAAGAAGAAGAAGAAGAAGAAGAAGAAGAAGAAGAAGAAGAAGAAGAAGAAGAAGAAGAAGAAGAAGAAGAAGAAGAAGAAGAAGAAGAAGAAGAAGAAATCCCCCCCCCCAATTGAAACCCTAACCAACACCCCCCCCCCCCCCCCCCGCACCCATTGGGAATTCCCCACGGTTGAGAACTTCTGCTTTAAAATAATGTAGGAATATGTGTATTGTATATATTTGAAGGATTCGTCGATTTGTTTGTTGTATCACTTCCGCGACATGAATAGATGCAGCGAAATGTGCCAGACACTGCAATCTACAGTGTGTGTCTTCGATATTCAGAAACATATACCAGCAAATTACGTGACGATTATAAACTATCGTAAGGTCGACAATCTATTTGGATGGGAATAGGGGGGGGGGGGTGGACATGATAAAATACGATGTTCAGTAAAGGACTTTATTTTTTAAATTAAGTTGCATGTCCTTCACAGGACGTAGCAGTCAACCCCAACATTTTCGATGTTCGTGATTCCTGGGCAAATTTTACGTTCAGTAGTTTGCCATTGCTGTCTGAACGACCGGCTCTTATACCTTTTTTAAAAAAAAACAGCACCGCTGCGTTTCGAATCCGGGTATACGGGCTCACAAACCACGTTCGCACGCCCCTAGCCACAGAGACGGTTTGATCATAATCACATTCGACCTTTGCATCAAGCTTCGTAGGAAGAAATAGTTGACATTCCAGCGTCAGATGTGTGACAGCATAGTGCCTTGTGATTGTACAATCCCTATGATGTTGTTTCCATGCGTGTCCTTTTGCTCTCGTATCAGATATACTTTGGTGTAGCGCTAGTGTTGGTAACTGACTATATTGTATTCTTACCAGATGGCCGATCCATTTGATCTTCTGCATTTCTATATATATATGGCTCAAGGTGTTGATCCCACTGTCTGTCTGATAACACAATTTCTGTCTCGGTATCGGAAAGTTAAGTTGGCAGCTCTTCTCTAGCCCGTCATCTCGTAGATATCAATTTTGCGTGTGATTTGGAGGATGTCCAAGTTTGACATTGGCAGCACAGGGTTGGTGTGAATATGTTATTTATTATCTGTCGTTGTGCGGACATAAGTATATTTGAATGTTTCAGTATGGGTGATAGTGATATTTAAGCTCACTTGCTTTATGACATCTGACTCATATTTCTCAAAATCAGATGTCAAAGGTTAACTGGTTTTTCCTCACGAATAATGTGTCTACAACTGTTAATTCTCTAGTGAATGTTTGTTTCCATTGACAACAAACTTTAATTTTAGTGGCGGACATTTAGTCTTGGTATTCTGGCAGTAGCCTTATGCATGTATGCGTGAGCCTGCTTTTGGTTTGTCGGAACTGCTGTCTGTTCTACTTTTCACAGTGAGGAGCATTTTGTGTGATGTTCACTGAGACAGGAACAATGGAGCAGTGTGGGATGACCCTTTATCGTGAAGTTGGTACCACGGCAAACGTCTATTTTATGTTTTAAAATGTGGACAACGAATAAACAATCCAAGGATAAAACTGAAGATGTCAAAACTTGGAAAATATGTGGAATAGAACGAATGTGATTGCAAGAGAAGAGGAGAACCAGAACTCTAGTAAAACTTCTAGTTCCACTTCTCACAGTGAGGAGTATATTGTGTGATGTTCACAGACACAGAAATGGAGCAGTATGGGGTAACTCTTTGTCGTGAAGTTGGTGCGACGACTAACGTCTATTTTATGTTAGAAAATGTGGACAACGAATAAACAATCCAGAGGTAAAACTGAAGATTTCAAAATTTTGAAATAATGTCGAATAGAAGGAAGGTGATTGCAGGAGGCAAAAAGCAATAAATCTCCAGTAATATTGTACCAAGCCACTTTATAAAATTAAAGTGAATGGAAAGCTACGCGTGCAGGTCAATAGTGTTTTAACCTATATCAATTAACAACAGATGACGGCAGGTGAGAGGCAGACATGAGTATGAGAGTGTAGACAAATAACATTTAACAATATGAAACACGTTCTCCTGGAAATCAGAGTGTGAGCGCACGACAGGAGAAGAACAAACGGGAAAATCCTCCACCTGGAAGTGTGAGGAACGTAGTCGACCCGAGGTACTGGTCGAGGGGGTGGGAGTAGGTGGGAGGTGTGACTGCTTCTGACGACTGCAGACCTGCTGTGAGCTCGCCCAGCAGTGGGTTTTCTAGCAATGAACGTGGATGACGTATGTCCTTGTAAAAAACTTATTTTTTGTTTGTTTGTAATAAGGGCGCAATGTTTCACAGTGGCCAGAGTCGCCCCATAAGCTTCCACTTCCCCGTGTGTCGTTCAGATGACCACCCTGCTATTGACCCTGGCCAGATCAAGTGTAGATGACCACACTTTGATCTTAGCCCAAGGCTCGATAATTGTTGTGGTTTTGTTTTTAATGAAGGTTCAGTGTTCCACAGGGGACAGAACCTCTCCATCAAACCCGCACGCCTCTGTGTGTCATTATGATGACCGCCTCTGCATGTGGCCCTGGCGAGAACCATGCATTCATTCAGTAGCATGTCCTTTGCAGAACCTCGCTGCCATAACAACCTTCCGGAAAACCTCTAGATCATAAGCAAGATATCCCGCGTCAGATACACCCATCTGGAGATCATCCGCCACATCCAGCAACCATCTTCTCTTTGGCCTTCCTCTTCCTCTCTTCCCAGGCATATACCCCTCCATTATTGTTCTCTCCAAACTTTCGTGACGTTTCAAGTGACCAAAATATTTCAATTTTCTTTGTTTTATCGTCTTTAATAGCCAACCTTCTTCAATATTCAACTCTTGAAGTATGGATGCATTTGTTCTTTTCTTTACCCAAGATATTCTTAGAACTCGTCTATAACATTTATATTCAAAGGCGTTTATGCGCTGTTCAGCTTGTTTAGTAAGTGTCCATGTCTCACAGGCGTATGTTGCAATGGGAAAGAGAACCAGTGCAGATTATACACTGATATTAGCCAAAAGGTCGAGAAATAAAATAAAACAGCCACAGTTTATTTGGCCTTTCAAAGGCCAGTCAAAAATATTATATTAGATTGCGCGCTTAATCCAAGCTAGAAAATTCATACATATTATTCAAGAAAAGCAATGAAAGTATGTTATCAAAATGTGTTTCACATAAAGCAATGTAACTAAATAATTTATTAGCTGTGTTAAAACGCTGTTTAATTATCTTTAATGTTTATAATTTTAAATATTGCAGAAATCTATTCATGGTTGATTTATAAACGAAACTAACAAAACGTTAAACATCTGATTGTTAAAACTGTAAGTGTTAGAAATATTTTTTACACAGGTAACGCCCCTTAATATTTTAAATCGTTATGTCCCTTTGTTTAATTTAAGTTTGTTGCTTCTGTTTATGTGGCTTCCACTGAAGTTGCAAAGAAAAAATTAATATCATAAACGTATTGGAGAAATTAAACGTAGACAATCAAGATTATTTGGACACGTTATTAATTAGGGGGAAAAAAAGAACTAGGCAATTTAGTAACAACCTGCAAGATTGTTGTGGAAAGAACAAAAGGAAGGCAGAGAGATAAATATCTAGATGGATAGACCACGTGACATAATCTAGACCAGAACACAACGCTGATCCACGACTCTGGTGATGGTGTGTGTCAAAGACTGAAATATGAGGCAAGAGGTCTGCTTCAAGATAGAACACCACCGGGAAGAGTGGTCAACCTCAGATAGATTAGAGGGAACACAGTGCCCTGTATAAGGGCAGGGTAGGTGATAGAAAGGGGGACTATTAACTAGTCCTCTCATGAGACACGGAGGCGTCGACCAGATAGTTAGCACTACTGGTCACGATAGAATCACGCCTGCGTGATAGCCACGATTGCCACTCAATAGAAGACAGCTAATAGAAGCGTGCTAAGTAAAATAGCACGCAAAGAGCCGAAGGACGCACGAAGGTCCTTCCGCGTGCCGTGTAGCCACGCGAGTAGCAAAGTCAGACTGGGGACTGACTTTTGTAGAGAGCACTTCGTTTAGTATCGATAGGAGTTTTTGTGTAGCCAAGTAGATAGAACTTAGCAATAGGGTTTTAGGAAAACCAGTGATAGGCAATCCTGTGACTTTATGTGTGATTTGATAGCGACTGTTTTGTAAATGTAAAGAGCCTACGGCAATAAAATGTATCATTCATTTCCTCTCACACGGCTTGCAAGTTTCTTGTGTGGTGTGGGAGAAGTAATCCGATGATGCCTGAAACATGAGTTGTTGACAGGCATAGGATTAAATGTGGTGTCAGGAGTGGGATCTGGACAAATGTTCAAGCTATTACACTTACCCACGGCTCTAGACTAAGGTTACGAATAGGTTTAATTTGTGTCAGTGACTGATGACGTGTGCAGACTAGAACGAGTTGCTGGCTAAACTGTGCCTATCGTGACGAAATAATGCTTATTTGTGTGTATTAGAATATTATATACTTAAATCATGTGTTCTTCGAAGTTGTAAGTATTCATATTATTATGTTTCTTCATTTATTTATGTAATTATTTATTTGTTTATGAATAATTGTAAAAAATGATTCATGGCGGAGCGATACACATGTCAGCAACAATATCGATTTTTGCAAGCTAAAAATAGCGCTGCGCCTCTGACGTAGCACGATTGACAAGCAGTTGGGTTGCGCCATTGGCAATCAGCATCTGAGTGTTTACTAATCGCCAAGCTGCTGCCCGCCTGAATCTTTGCTATATATTAACTATTATTTGTTTATTTAAGTTAGTAAATGAACATATTTATTTATTTACACATTATTATTACATTTATATTTATTTCAAAGTAGTTATTGCATTTTTTTCGGACTTTTTCTATTTGTTTACCGTCACGATGGCACTACTCTCGGCTATGCAAATTAGACTTGGTCTGCACTACACTTCCATAGATTAAACTAGGTTAGTAACGAAAGGCATATAACAGTATACAGTAGAACGAAGACAGGACATTGACATTAACTATTAAGTATATTCTGGTTGTTCGTGGGCATGTCATTGTCATTGTACCAAATTGTCAAAAATTTGTTTGTCGTTTACAACATGTTAATTGTTGCTGCTCTGTAAACCAGGGTGAACAACAGCTGATTAGAAAACTGTGTGTATGCCGAAGTGCCAAACAAGGTGACCTGTGTACCGAATGGTTGTTCCTAATTCTCGGGAACATTAAGATGAGTAAAACCTACGTATTTGGCATGCATTGTGATTAATAATGCATCTCTTTTTCAGCTTGTGATGCATTAGCATAGTTTTTGTGCTCTGTTTTTTCAGGATAAAATTTTCCAGGTTATAAACAAAGACTACAAGTTGTAGTGCTCAGATACTAAGAAACATAACAGATCAAAGATAAAGAAGTGATTAAATAGGTCAGTTCAGGTCAACGCTAGCCATTTGCCCAACAACACGGCTACTCTATATGACTTCATAAAAGCAGGCAAAGAATTGCAATACACAGGAAAGGAGCTAGAGCAATATGCTGACCAAAAATATAAGGAAGCAAAAGATGCTGAGAAAGAAGCAAAAGATGCTGAAAGAAATGAACGCGCACAAGAAAGACAACATCAATTAGAATTAAAACAGAAGCAGTTAGAGCATGATAAGGACATTAAGCTAAAACAATTAGATCAGGAGAGAGAACTAAAGCAAAGAGAGATAGATGAAATGGCAAGAGTTAAGGAAAAACAAATACAAGTAGAATCAGAGACACAGTTAAAGATGAAAGGTATGGATGTAGACTCACACGCAGAGATCTCTGCTACTAAACTAAGAAGTCAACAAGAAGAAAATAAGTTCAACAAATACAAAAATATTATCAAACCATATTGTAAAGAAGATTCAATATCAGCCTGGACAGAAAATGTCGAGTATCAGTTTAAATATCACCAAGTACCAATAGAGATGTGGGCTATGATTTATATGAAGAACCTGAGTGGTGAGCCCCTTAAAGTGATAGAATCAATACCAACTGAGCTTAGATCTGACTATCAGTACATCCATGATAGGATAATGCAACACTTTTTACTTGATGCCCCTGGGTATCAGGTTCAGTTCTCAAATTTAAAACCAAAACCGAGTGAGACTTTCATTGATTACGTCTCAAATGTTCAAAGTGTACTAAATAGGTGGCTTAAAGCAGCTAACATAGGAAACAACTTTGACAGACTTAAGAACTTAATAGCCATGGATAAAGTCATATCCACTATACCATCTTCTTTTGCTAAATTTCTGCAGCAGTCAGACATTGAGACCATAGAGCAATTTGAAAAGAAAGGCTCTGCATATTTTTCTTCAAACAGAGATATTTTTAAGACTTCAAATGACTCTGAAATAGTTTCCTTTGTAAAAGACCAACCTAAAAACTATCAGAGTAATAGAAAACCATTTCATAAAGTCGACAATAAAGATAGGAAAGTGTCAAAGTGTATTTACTGTCAACTTTTGCATGACACTTATTCTATGTGTGACAAATCGCCAAATTATCCGGCACATCTTGAAAATGTTATTAAGAAGCAACAAAACAAAAGATCTGCATACAGGCGTGCAATCAAATACTTCTTTTGTTCCAGCTACGGCCATTATTCAAATAAGTGCCTGGGCCGCCACCGTATGAAAGCCAACAATGCTATATTGATTGATACATCTTCCGATAGTGGTAGTGAGACTGAGTGTGATGTTGAAAATGAATTACCTGTTAACCAAGCTGAAGATGTGTGTTGTGTAAACGATATGTTGAGTTTTGACAGTTGTGAGCGATGTCACCAATTTCATGCAGACGGAAAATTAGAATGTGGACATACAGTACCATTCTCATCTGAGAGTGTAAACGCAGCTTTAGCCTCCAGAGGCAAACTAGTGTTCCACAATGCAATGGTCAATGATAGACCATGCCAATGTTTGCTGGACAGCGGCAGCACCCTTATTGGTCTTAGAAAGGAACTGGTGAGTCCAGATGATTATACAGGTGACTCTGTCAAATGCCGAACCTTTTCGGGTAACATTGAAATTTACCCTTTGGCCAAAGCCCGTATTAACACTCCTTTCCTTTCGGGTACCTTTACTTGTGCTATACTTGACAACCCTTGTACTGATTTAATCTTGGGTTGCTTACCCCAATTGAAACAATGTACTAGCGATGAAATAGCTGCATGGGAAAAATTAAATGTAGCTAATGCAACAACCAGAGCAGACACTATAAAACATCAAGACACACTACAAGATGAGAGACTACTGTTGCTCTCTCCAACTAGCACGGATGATACCAACAGACAAAAATTTATAGAACAGCAGAAAGCTGATCCTAGTGTGTCTCCTTATTTAAAATTATTGAAAGAAAGAGCCAAAGTGACAAAGAACGCATCATGGTTCTTTAGACTTAATAATGGCATTCTTACTAGATATTATACTACTGGTAACCATGAGATTCAGCAAACGGTGTTACCTGTACAACATCGCCTAACTGTGCTAAAGATTGCACATAAGTCACCGTTTGCTGGTCATCTTGCATACGACACAACCAGGGCCAGAATTCAGGCTCATTTTTATTGGCCAGGTTTTTGCAATGATATAAAATTATTTTGTCATTCGTGTAATGTCTGTCAACAGTTAGTACGAAAGGGTAAACATCCTACAGCTGAAGTACAACCTTCTACACTGGCTTCTAGGCCATTTGAGAGTGTGGCGGTAGATATTGTTGGACCCCTGAATCAGCAAAGGAAATCGCTTCATATTAACGATGGTCGACCTATGTTCAAGGTGGGTTGAGGCAGTAGCTTTGAAGTACATCACCTCCAAAGATGTTGCCAATGTATTTCTACACCTGTTCTCACGATTCGGATTTCCACGGACCATTTTATCCGATCGTGGAACTCAATTCATATCGGCTGCAACGCAAGCCCTTACAAAAATGTTAGGGATTAAACAGCACTTTACGACAGCGTACCATCCAGCCAGCAATGGTATAGTAGAGAAGATTAATGGAGATCTTAAGCATATGCTGGCTAAGGTAACAGCAGAAAACCCAGCTGATTGGGATACACTGTTACCAACAGTGCTGTTCGCCTATCGGGAGATTCCCCATTCAAGCACGGGGTTCTCACCGTTTGAATTAGTGTACGGGGCTAACCCACGTGGACCCCTAACCATTTATCATCAGGTAATAACTAATTCCATTCAAATTCCCGAACCAAAAACACCTTATGAAATGGTGACTGAAACACGAGATAAAATCATGAAATCGTGTATTATAGCTAAGGCAGCTTTGGAGAGGAAGGGTCAAATCTACCGCCAGTACGCCAACAAAGGGGCGAGAACAATTGATCTTGAACCAGATCAAGACATACTTCTCTTACTTCCAGACAAACGAAATTTATTATTGACTTCATGGCAAGGGCCATTCAAGGTGGTACGTAAAATTTCAGATGTTGACTATGAAATATCAATAAACGGACACTTAAAGATATTCCATGTCAACATGTTGAAACCTTACTTTTCACGACAAGGGACAGAAGTAGAGACAGACGAACACAGTGCACCCACACCTAGTGATCAGACGACAGACATACACATCACAACTACACTAGTTAGCGAGACTGGCATATCCGACGATATCCATACATCTAGCGAGAATACAGAATACGCACTTAGCACCACCACCGTACTGAATCAGGTAGACGACGACGGAATGGAACTACCCGTTCCTATTGTGCACAAGACTGCCACATTAGATAGCATACAGATAGAACAGGGACTAACAGACAGTCAACGACGACAATTAGTAGAATTAGTGACGGAATACAAAGACATATTTTCTGACATTCCAGGTAGGACGGACAGAATCGAAGACTCCATTCTTCTTTCGGACTCTAAGCCTATTAAATGCAGGCCGTACTCAATCCCACTTAGCTATAGGGAAAATCTAAATAAGGAAATTCTTAATTTAGAAGCTAGTGGGATCATCCAGAAATCCACTTCTGAGTACTCTTTTCCAATCGTCGTAGTTAAGAAAAAAGACTCCACAATTCGTCTGTGTGTGGACTATCGAAAACTCAACAACGTCACTAAGATCGACGCAGAGCCAATTCCTTCCTGCGAAGATCTTATTCTTGACATGTCCACCTCCAAAATCTTTTCTAAACTAGATCTTACTAAGGGATATTGGCAGGTCCCTATGCAGTCTCAATCCATCCATCTTACTGCTTTTTCAACACCTTTAGGACTATACGAGTGGCGTTTTCTTCCTTTCGGACTTCGAAATGCTCCTGCCACTTTCGTACGCTTAACTAGAGATCTACTTCATGGAGTGACGAATACAGTGACCTATATAGATGATATATGTGTCCATACTGATGACTGGACAACACACTTACTGAAACTAAGACATGTCTTTGATAGGTTGCGACTCTTCGGGCTCACTGTCAAACCGAGCAAAGTCGAATTGGGCCTAAAAGAAATTGAGTTTTTGGGTCATGTCATTTCTCAAGGTCAACTAAAGACTGACAATAGAATTATTACCAAAATTATGAACCTGACCATGCCTACCACAAAGAAGCAGGTCAGAAGCCTTTTGGGGTTAGTAAATTACTATAGCAAATTCATACCAAATTTAGCGGAAATTACAAGTGTATTTTCCAATGTTTTAAAAGCATCTGTAAAATTAGATGTCAAAGATGCATTATTAATTTCTGCATTGTCAAAATTGAAAATCCTGTTTAGTAATGTACCAATCCTCCGCTTGCCTAATCCTAGGCTCGTTTATTATCTTAGGACAGATGCCAGGAGGATCTCCATCGCTGCAGTACTAAGCCAATTTTATGAGGGCATCTTCCATCCGATTTGCTACGTGAGCCGTAAGATCACACCCGCTGAGTCCAGATATTCCATATCAGAGTTGGAAGCCCTAAGCGTCATCTATGCGGTGAGAAAGCTGCATCGATTTCTGGCGGGTGTTCACTTCATTGTCCAGACTGACAACTCCCCAATCACGGTCATACAGAGTGGTGTGCATCGGAATGACCGTATATACAGGTGGTCGCTAATACTACAAAATTATACCTTTAGTATAGAGCATATTAAGGGTAAGGACAACATCCTGGCTGATACCCTTAGTATCCACATAAGAGTGTAGAGTAATAGATGTTAACTTAGTACAGTAAAATATTCTATGTGAAATATGTTACAAATACATAGACATTATGTGCTGAACTAGGTACTAAGAACATTGAATTACTATGTGTCCGTAGACATCAAAATAAGAACTTTGCTCTGAGAACAAATATATCACCTTGTGAACGAGGACAGCTCATTACTTGCTAAGCTCCATATGTGTTCCAGTGAATCATTTGTGTTAAGCAGAGAAAAACAGTGTCAGAACATTACATAAATACAGACACGAAAACTGTGGTCTACGAAACAAGCGAACTCTACAGGTGCAATACCCATAAGACACAAGTGTGACTGTGTAATGTATTTAATATACCCAGGACAATTGTATAGATAGTATGCCAATGAAAGCATTTTCTGAACATTAAGGGCAACGACTAACCTGAGGTATTTAAATACCATGTATATAAATACTCATTGTGATATGTATTATAACGTTTGAATATAGTAACAAATTATAGGTAGATTAGATCATCTTAATTTATATTTAGATTTAGACAAGATAATAGTTTTCATTTTTTTGGTGTGGATCAGATAGATTATTAATTTACCCACTTATTTAGCTTAAAAGTAGATTAGGATAGTAATTTAAACATAACAACAACTAAGTAGAAACTAGAATAATAAATTTAGATAGTAATAGTACCATTTACTTTATTACATTTCACTTTGTTTCATTTCATTTCAGTTCATTCCATCTTAATGATCCAATCCATTTAACAAACGTTATCATTTATTAGTATGATTAGTTTACACCGTAATAGGATAAAAAGATTATACAATTAAACATACATCATTCACATCATTTAGATTAAGAATATCAATCATATAGTTTTTTTCATTTAAAAACATTAGTTATAATTGTGTTATATTTCACATCACCCATATTAGAAAGGTACGTAACTTATTACATTTCACATTACCCATTTCATAAAGGTACATAACTCATCTCACATCAATTCCAGTTTAAATAGTTAGATTATATCCCTTAAATTAGATAATATTAGGAGTAATGTAAGCTTGTTTTAGGATTAATGTGACAGATAGATTAAAATAGGTAACACATTAAATACATATTTATAGAACTAGTATTAGTATGTCAGTATTTAGAGTATCATTTTAATAGAATATAGTGGTTAATAATACCAGGGTACAAACCATCAACCCTGTTCCTTACATGTAAATATATTGTAAATACTTGACTTGTGCAACAATTGACGCACAGTCATGAATCTCAACTCTGTCAAACTGAGCCAAACTTGTACAGTGTCACTCTAAGGTTTTAGATAACTATGAAGGTAAAAGATGTGTGACAGAAATGAGGGTAAAAGATGTGTGACAGAAGTGAGAGTAGAAGAAGTGTGACAGAAGTGTGAAAGTGAGAGCGAATGTAGAATTGTACAAGAGAGAGTGAGATCAGTCAGCGGATTTTTTCTGCCGCTCAACGCGACTTTTTAATTTTGTTGCCGTCAAATGTTGGTTTCGATGTTGAAAATGGAATGTCGTGAATGTGTTGTGTGTAGTTTAGTGTAGATCTTAGAGAAAGTATTTTAAGTCTCATAAGACGGAAACGTAGTCACGAATTAGCGTTATACACTTGTTTGTGGCCGCATTTAACCGAATTATGGCACTTGAAAACTAACTTACATACACATGATAGGTAGATACACATGTTAGAGGTTAGAATATACTATTAATTACATCCAAACACGCAAACAACCAGAAAAACAAACATATAAATTGCATACACTTTTTGTAGATCAAAGGGAGATAACTCCGAGTCAGGGGACATAATAGACAACGAAACACTAACTTAACAGTGAAAGATAACTTTACACGTGGAAGCGAGATAGGTAAAGCCTGTCGCACACAGCTTGTGTAATGGTTGTTTAATATTATATGGGGGACATGAAGCAATTCATGTGTTAACCCTAAGAAAGTCAACTTTGTATGGGTAGTGAGTTAATTTACTATTTGAGGGCAGGTCGTATAAGACAACGGTCCGGTTCAGACATACCTCTAATTAATATAATATTGCGATTGAGAAGAGGGCTCACGCCAACCAGACAAGTTTGTGGCGATTGCCAGTAGCCAAGTAAAGTGATACTACATTGTGACAATAGTCAGTAGAAGTCTATTGGGTAGCCCAAAGCCAGGTTATCTACAGTCTTTGACAAAAATTAGTTACACTAATTTTTTAGAAACCTCTTGCGTCACAACCAATGAGTGAAAGTTGATGACGCAACACAGGAGGGGAGGGTGTGTGTCAAAGACTGAAATATGAGGCCAGAGGTCTGCCTCAAGATAGAACACCACCGGGAAGAGTGGTCAACCTCAGATAGATTAGAGGGAACACAGTGCCCTGTATAAGGGCAGGGTAGGTGATAGAAAGGGGGACTATTAACTAGTCCTCTCATGAGACACGGAGGCGTCGACCAGATAGTTAGCACTACTGGTCACGATAGAATCACGCCTGCGTGATAGCCACGATTGCCACTCAATAGAAGACAGCTAATAGAAGCGTGCTAAGTAAAATAGCACGCAAAGAGCCGAAGGACGCACGAAGGTCCTTCCGCGTGCCATGTAGCCACGCGAGTAGCAAAGTCAGACTGGGGACTGACTTTTGTAGAGAGCACTTCGTTTAGTATCGATAGGAGTTTTTGTGTAGCCAAGTAGATAGAACTTAGCAATAGGGTTTTAGGAAAACCAGTGATAGGCAATCCTGTGACTTTATGTGTGATTTGATAGCGACTGTTTTGTAAATGTAAAGAGCCTACGGCAATAAAATGTATCATTCATTTCCTCTCACACGGCTTGCAAGTTTCTTGTGTGGTGTGGGAGAAGTAATCCGATGATGCCTGAAACATGAGTTGTTGACAGGCATAGATGATTAAACATGGCCGAACATGATTATCTACATGACATGATCATGACAAACAAATCTATAGAAATTAAAAGTGGTAAGGCTTAGCTTTATAGTGTTCCCACTGATAACGTTATGGAAGCCGTCGCTGGAGATACGGAGTTCAAGCTTTGTGCGGGCCGCTCTATGGAAAGACACCGAGACATATGGGATAAAATAAGTTGCAATGAAGTCGGCCCTTCCGCCTTTAAACCATGCATTCCTGTTTTATCCCGCACTTTCCATCGAGTTTCGGACCTTGTGAGTAAGCGACCGCCGAATACAGAACACCTGTACCGCCATGAGGAGTCACAAACTCAACGGCCAACGCGTCTATTCGTATGTACCCTCGAGAAGTATTGCTTTACAAATACGAGACAAGGGTTTGCATCAGCCCCAGGTCTGTACAACGTTTATTTTAACGGGCATGGCAAGGCACGTAGAGTGCCCTGGTCACCCACTGCTCCCGTATTCGTCTCCAGTCGTCTTGACTTGTCTTGCCACTGGATTCAAATGGACTCTGGCACAACAGTGTGGTAGACGAATTGCGCAACTCTTCCTCACTCTAATCCAATTCATCGCGCAAGTCAGTCTTCATTTAACCACAATGTTTATTTAGTGATAACATTTAAACAGGCAGAAAGAAGACTGGAATCACATTACAAATGGGACGCAGAGGTGTTTCCAAGGCACCAGCGCCGGGTTATATACTGGCCAAGACCTATTGACGCGTCCTCGCCGAGCGTCCTGGGCAACAGGTCCCTTCGGGGTCCTGGCTGAAGTCAATAGGATCGCCGATTCCTCCGAAGTCGGAGAGTGTCTGCCTGTATGGCGAGGAACCACCAGTCTTCACACCAATAAGCCAGACATGGGAAAACGGATACTCACGCAAACCTCAGGTCCTGTATGACATCACACTGATGTTGGACAACAGGATGCCTTCATCCGACATACAGGACTTTGCGTTGGAGCTCAAGCCAATGAACACAAGCAAGCAAACAACATTACAAATGTTGCATGAGCGTTGCATGACGTGGTGAACATCCACACATCATAAGTCGATTGTTTGGGGAATTTTAGCTTCAGTAATTTGCCGGGCTCCCTGGCCAAGGTGTTAGCGACATTGTTCGTAATACCGTATATTCACGTGGGAAAAACACCAGCTGCAAGAATCGCGCTGGTAACTTACGGTGGGTATGTCAGCCGGTCGTTCAGAAAGCAATGGCAAACTACTGAACGTAAAAACTTTCCTAATACATCAGCAGCGGCTGAAAAATGCTGGTGTTGACTGCAACGTCCTGTAAGGGACATGCAACCTAATGAATTTGCCAGTGTCTGCTCCGTGGCGAAGAGGTTACGGACGCAATTCGTAATCCCACCTACCGTGTTCGAAACACAGCTTCGGATGCTTTGAAAACAACGCCATGCCTTGGTTTCCCTACAGTGGTTTGAGTGCCGGTCACTCAGAAAGCAATAACAATCTACTGAGCGTAAATTTACTAAGACATCACGAACAGCCAAAAAATGCTGGGGTTGACTGCAACGCCCATTAAAGGATATGCAACTAACTTGTTTTTTTTATTTTTTTTGCCATTACTTTCTGAACTAGAAGTCAACTTCTAAATCCAACTGACAGGAGTAAGGTCTGAACCGCAGTCAGGGACCGGAAATGTAAGCGGAAGAGCGTTAACACAGTGGTTACAAACATCTCTTAACTCCATATTGGAGGAGTAGCAGGAGACAGTAAAAGATACACACGACGATTGTTGTATTAGTTTTATTAACTTAACCATAGCGAAGTTGATTGTAAACATTAGGCGATCAAAATGACTGGAAATAAACATAAAGTAAATAAAAACAATGGTTATCAACACTGACAGCATCAAGCCACTTTTGAAAATTAATTTAAATGGAAAAGTCACTTGTGCAGGTCAACAGTTTTTCTTACCTATATAAATTAACAACAGACGATGAAATGCGAGAGGCAGAAATAAGTAAGAGAATGTTGACAGAGTAATATGCAACAGCATATATATTGGTGTCAGGTCTTAGTCAGATATGACTGATCTACAGTATAACAGTAGACGGTACTACCTGCTTTCTGTTAGCGAAGAACATTGCTCAGCGCTCACCAAACCCGACACCTCACATTGTGCCAACGGCTTCGGGCGGAAGAGCGCAATTCGGAGGGTACAAGCCTTACCCTGGTGCGAGGAAATGCAACCTAAATACAAATGTAATGGCAGGGCAGACCAGGCCCTAAGCCTTGGTTGGCGGCTGGTCTAGAATCGAAGCTCCGACAGGCGGACAGTTAGATTATTGCTTTGCTGATCCGGCAGCTTCTGCAGATTGTCTTGTTCCAGATGTAGAGGTGTTACCTTTCCTCTGGAGTGAACTAGGCAGGCCGAGAGAGGGATCATGCTGCATGGGCAACACATGATCTCTATATTTTAGCCCAGGCTTTGTGCTATGGAGAGGCAATAACTCCATCCCTGGTCTCAATATACTTTTCACTTCTACTGAAATATGCCTTTCGTGATCAGGATGGTAGTATATACATTCACTCAAGCTCAGATGGCGGCCTCTACAGTGCTCAGAGATTGAAGACCAAGACCAAAATTAGGAGGGTACTGATCAGAGAGTTGCTTTTTGCAGATGATGCTGTAGTTACGAGACACTCTGAGGAAGAATTGCAACATCTACTATCTGCATTCTCCAATGCTAGTTCTGAATTTCGTTTAACAATTAGCAAAATGAAGACACAGATTATTTCACAAGGTGCACATGGGGTATCATCAATCTGTATTGACGACTCCGAACTAGAGATGGTAGATCATTTTACATATCTAGGATCAGTGATAAATAGCAAATTATCCCTAGATCAGGAAATCAACATCCGGATTGGTAAGGCAGCAACAACAATGAACAGGTTAAGAAAACAGAGTCTGGGAGAACAGGAAGCTTACTGGCAAAACAAAAGTTCTTGTCTATCAAGCCTGTGTCCTTAGTACACTTCTTTATGGCAGTGAAACCTGGACAACTTACTCACACCAATAGAAACGTTTAAACAGCTTTCATATCTGCGAAGAATTATTGGTATTAAGTGGCAAGACAAAATCACAAATACTGAAGTATTGGAAAGATCAGGTTGTGTGACGGTTTGTGTGACGGATGGCAAGCTACAGAACGTAAACTTGCCAAGATATCACAACAGCAAAACAATGCTGGTGTTGACTGTAAAGGATATGCAACTAACATGTTTAACTTAACATGCTTTAATCGCTGGTGGTGGCTATCCCACAATAGGTTTGTGGACGTGTCATGAGAAAGGGAACACTGTTGTATGTCGTTACTACGGTAAAGCTGGAGCAGAGGAGATGCAGGGGGAGACGAATGAACTTACTTTATTTTCAAAGGGTTAAGAATTGGGCACGTAGGGCCGTCTAAATAGAGACGATAGTGCGCGGTTTGGCATCATGGCATGGAGGAATATCAACATCAGAAAGGAGTGCAGCACACCAGACACAAGGCTGTGCACAGACATTATGACCGTCGCCAGATTTTGGGATATTGAATCGGAAGTCCAAGCCATAATATATAGTAAACATAACTCTTGACATAACACTACACAAAGGCTTTCGATAAAGTGAGACATGTCGACATGGTAAGGATGTTTGAAGATCTACAAATTAATGGAAAAGACCTCAGACTTGTAAAAAACATATATTGGAAACAACAAGCTGCCATAAGAGTTGATAATGAAGTAGGCCAATATCATCCTATTAAGAGAGGTGTGATTTAGGGATGTGTAATGTGTCCAGATCTGTTTTCCCTGTACAGTGAAGGTATTTTCAGAAATATTGAAGATATGGAAGGAATCAACATTGGGGGACGATGCATCAATAACATTAGATATGCAGACGATGCAGTCTTGATTGCAGACAATGAACAGGACCTGCAACATTTAGTAGATGCGGTTGTTACACACAGTGAACAACGAGGGTTAGAATTAAATTG
The DNA here is from genome assembly GCA_963921405.1 of Cepaea hortensis. Lineage (NCBI taxonomy): Eukaryota > Metazoa > Mollusca > Gastropoda > Stylommatophora > Helicidae > Cepaea > Cepaea hortensis. Next base: position 68,414,202 of record OY992896.1, read on the forward strand.
TAAAAAGACACAGATTATGATCGTCACTAGGAAGAGCGAAATACCACAATGTAATATACAAGTAAAAGGTAATATTCTTCAACAAGTGAATAGGTACAACTATCTCGGAACAGTAATAACATCTGATGAGAGATGCCTAGAAGAGATTAGAACAAGAATCGCCATGGCAAAAGTAGCCTTTAGCAAGATGAAAAACATACTTACCAATAAAAAGATGTCAATTGAAACGAGAAAAAGAGTGTTGAGGGGATACATAGAACCTGTACTTTTATATGGATGTGAAGCTTGGACAATGAGCAGTCAAGCTGAAATAACATCTGATGGCTGTAGAAATGTGGTTTCTGTGGAAAATGCAAAGAATACCATGGACAGACAGAATGACCAATGAACAAGTCCTTCAAGAAACAAATGAAGATCATAAACTGATTAGAGTCAGTAGAGATAGACAGTCACAATTTTTTGGGCATGTTATGAGAAGAAATGAATTGGAGAACTTGGTGACAACTGGCAAGATCGAAGGGAAGAGACCAAGAGGAAGACCGAGAAGCAAATACCTGAATGGCTTGGCCACGTGGCATGCTCGAGACAGAAACACGGAGCTGATTCACGACTCTGGTGATCCAGTGAGATGGCAGAACATGACCGCCCACGTTTACCGGCATGGCACATGATGGTTGGATGGTTACCATCAGGTCCTCACGTCCCTGTGTGTCATTCGGATGATCGCCTCTGCATGTTGCCCTGGCCAGATCAAGTGCAGAATCTACACTGATATTAGCCTAAATGCCGAGAAATAAAACATCCACAGTTTATTTGGCCTTTCAAAGACCAGTCAAAAATATTTCAAAAATGGATTTCAAGCACTGTTATATTATTTGTATTATTCCATAAAAGGTATGGCAGCATATTATCAAAATGTGTTGTTTAAAAAACAGTGTAACTAAGAAATATATCAGTTGTGTTAACACGCTGTTTATTTTTCTTTCACGTGTTTAACTTGAAGGAATTGAGGAATGGCAGTAAAGGTTGATTTATAAATGAAACTAATGAAAAATTAATAAAGTGATTGCCAAGACTGTAAATGTTAGAAATATTATTAGACTGGGTAATGTCCCTTAATATGTTAAGTAGTTACGTCCCATAGTATTATTTAATTTTGTTGATTGCTTTTTTTATGTAGTTTCTCACGAAGTTGTTTGAACAATATTGTGTATTTCTTCGGTCACCACTCAATAATAATGCAAGCCTGTTGTTATGATAATCTGGGCATGCTATTAATAAAAAGTAAGAAAATAATTAAACGAAGTGCCATTTAATGAATTTTTATCATGTGTATAGTATTTGCTCCCACGATGGTGTTTCCACCTTGTCGTGTTGGGCGAGCTTGAGTTTCTCAATGACCCTGAGAGTTATGCCGGCGGTAGCGTAGCTACCAGCAGGGCCTCCCAAGCCGGACAGGTCAAAGGTTAGAGAATAGACAAAGAAAAACACCCTGGTCCTCCAGGTTGGAGGTTGAAGCGTGGGGTTAACAACCCCACCTTTGTAAAAACCATTTTGTTACGAAACAGATACATGAGCCTCGAATTCGTACTGACTTATTTGGACATCGACCTTGGAACGTTAAAGGAAGTTTGAGATTTGGATGATGGAATGTACGGACACTATATCGAGCTGGAGCGGCCAAAGAATTAACCCGGGAGCTGGTTGAGTATAAAATGGATATAACAGCAATTCAAGAAATAAGGTGGCCAGGAGAGGGTACTTTAGAGCAAAATGGAATGATTATAATATATGGAGGAAACACCCAAAATAAACATGAATTAGGAACAGGATTTGTCATCAAAAAAGAGTTATGGGGGAACGTTCTAAACTTTAAAGCTGTTAATGATAGGATTAGTAAATTGCGAATAAAAGGTAAATGGAAAAATATAACGATGATTAATGTACATGCACCTACTGAAGAGAAAGAAGATGATATTAAAGAAGACTTTTATAATGATCTGGAAGATGTCGTAGAATAAACCCCCAAACAGGACATCCTGATTGTGCTGGGAGACTGCAACGCAAAAATAGGTAGAGAGCAAACTCATAAAAAAGTGGCCCCTATGGAAAGCCTACATACAACTTCAAATGATAATGGATGGAGAGTCATCAACCTAGCAGAAGCCAAAGGACTGCAGATCAGCAGTTCCAGACAGCAAAGAAAGGATATACACAAACAAACCTAGAAATCATGTGACAAGAGAACCTATAATCAAACAGATCCCATTTTAATTAACAACAAAAATGCGACCACTTCCTCGTTGGGGCAAAATTTAAAATATAACTTAAGAGAGCTTTCTATGCTAAACTACAAAGGTTACACCCAACATATAACAGAGAAAAAGTACAAGACATTACAGTCAAAGAGAAATTTGCAGATGAAATAAAATGTAAACTTGAAATTCTACAAAACTCGTTGGAGGAAAGCGTTGACCAAACTTGGTTGAACATCAAGAATACAATTCAATCTACCGCAGAAGAATGTCTCGGTATGTTAACCACGCATAGAAAGAACAGATGGTGCAATCCAAAATGTGAAGAAGCAGTCATTAGGAAAAAGAATGCCAGACAGCTATGGCTAAATGACATCAACAACATCCAAAAGGAAGAGCAATATAGAAATGAATGTAAAGAGGCTACAAAAATAGTTCGACAGCAGAAGCGAGAATATATGAGCAATATAATCAAAGATATGGAAACTAATCACCAGAAAAACGAATCCAGAAAGTTTTTTTAAAGAACTGAAGTCAATGAAACGAGGGCACCAACACAACACATATGGTTTAAAAGACAATAATGGGAATATGATAAATACCAGTGAGGAAATGTGCAACACATGGAAAGAATACTTTGTTGAATTACTAAATTGTGAAGCTCCAAGTAACACTTTCCCACAGGAAGAGGTTCTAACGTGTGAACCACAAATTGAAGAACCTGCATTTGAAGAAATCCTATATATAATCACACGACTTAAAAACAATAAGGCAACTGGGGCTGATGGAATTGCTGCTGAATTTATAAAGGCGGGTGGCCATGCATTACGTCTAAAGCTATATGAACTAATAATAAAAATCTGGAGGACAGAAGAATTACCCCATGACTGGAAAGAGTCATTGATACCTATCTGTAAGAAAGGAGACAAGTTCCAGTGTGAAAAGTATAGAGGAATATCACTACTGTCCATAAGCTACAAGATACTATCCGCAGTACTATTAAATAGACTAAAACCATATTCGGAATACATATTGGTGACTACCAGGCGGGTTTTAGACAAAACAGATCAACAATAGATCAGATATTTATCTTACGACGAATAGCCGAGAAAAATTGGGAATATTAAAGAGATCTCCATAACATTTTTGTGGAATTTAAAAAGGCTTATGATAGTGTCCATAGGAATAGTCTATGGAATGCTATGCGAGAATTTGGAATACCAAGGAAGTTAATCAATATGACCAGACTATGCATGGAAGATACTTATAATATAATAACATATAAAGGAAGGAAATCAGAGATGCACTAACGCCGCTACACTTCAATCTGGCTCTAGAGAAACTTGTAAGTAGGGTAAAGGAGGAATGTGATATTGGAGGAACATGCAGCTGATATAAATATTATAGGGGAAAATTAACAAAAGACATTGGAAATATTGACTCACTTAAAGGAAAAAGCCCAACAGATGGGGCAGGTTATCAACCAAGATAAGACACAATATATGGTAATTTCTAGAGAAGGAATGGCTAAAAACTCTGGCCACATACAAATAGATAATATGACCATTAAAAGAACGGAAACATACAAATACCTAAGTACAATCTTCAACTGCTGCAACATCATAAGGGAAGAAATACAAACTAGAATCAATTCTGGAAATAAGATATACTATGCACTACAACATCTACTAAAATCTCGTATCACCAAGATCACAATATACAAAACACTGATCAGACCAGTTGTGCTGTATGGCTCTGAAACCTGGAGTACAACGAAAGGAGACGAAGCCTTGCTACAAACCTTTGATAATACAGTTTTAAGACGCATGTTTGGACCAATTAGGGATACACAAATTGGAGAGTGGAAAAAAAAGAAGTAACAAAGACATTTATGATCTGTTTAAGTCCCCGCTAATCACTGGTATCATGAAGGCTAATAGACTACAATAGCTGGGGCATATAGAAAGAATAGAAGATAATAGGGAAACAAAACTCGCTTCCACTCAGGAAATAAATGACCGTAGACCCCGAGGTAGACCAAGAAGACGGTGGAGAGATAATATATATATACAGACATACAAGCACTTGGAATCAATGACTGGTAAGAGAAGGTCAACCAGAGAGACGAATGGAGACGGATTGTATCTGCAGCAAAGAACCTCAATGGCTCGGAACGCTGAAGAAGAAGAAGAAGAAGAAGAAGAAGAAGAAGAAGAAGAAGAAGAAGAAGAAGAAGAAGAAGAAGAAGAAGAAGAAGAAGAAGAAGAAGAAGAAGAAGAAGAAGAAGAAGAAGAAGAAGAAGAAGAAGAAGAAGAAGAAGAAGAAGAAGAAGAAGAAGAAGAAGAAGAAGAAGAAGAAGAAGAAGAAGAAGAAGAAGAAGAAGAAGAAGAAGAAGAAGAAGAAGAAGAAGAAGAAGAAATCCCCCCCCCCCCAATTGAAACCCTAACAAAAGACCCCCCCCCCCCCCCGCACCCATTGGGAATTCCCCACGGTTGAGAACTTCTGCTTTAAAATAATGTAGGAATATGTGTATTGTATATATTTGAAGGATTCGTCGATTTGTTTGTTGTATCACTTCCGCGACATGAATAGATGCAGCGAAATGTGCCAGACACTGCAATCTACAGTGTGTGTCTTCGATATTCAGAAACATATACCAGCAAATTACGTGACGATTATAAACTGTCGTAAGGTCGACAATCTATTTGGATGGGAATAGGGGGGGGGAGGGGGGGGTGGACATGATAAAATACGATGTTCAGTAAAGGACTTTATTTTTTAAATTAAGTTGCATGTCCTTCACAGGACGTAGCAGTCAACCCCAACATTTTCGATGTTCGTGATTCCTGGGCAAATTTTACGTTCAGTAGTTTGCCATTGCTGTCTGAACGACCGGCTCTTATACCTTTTTTAAAAAAAAACCAGCACCGCTGCTTTTCGAGTCCGGGTATACGGGCTCACAAACCACGTTCGCACGCCCCTAGCCACAGAGACCGGTTTGCTCATAATCACCTTCGACCTTTGCATCAAGCTTCGTAGGAAGAAATAGTTGACATTCCAGCGTCAGATGTGTGACAGCATAGTGCCTTGTGATTGTACAATCCCTATGATGTTGTTTCCATGCGTGTCCTCTTGCTCTCGTATCAGATATACTTTGGTGTAGCGCTAGTGTTGGTAACTGGCTGTATTGTATTCTTACCAGATGGCCGATCCATTTGATCTTCTGCATTTCTATATATATGGCTCAAGGTGTTGATCCCACTGTCTGTCTGATAACACAATTTCTGTCTCGGTATCGGAAAGTTAAGTTGGCAGCTCTTCTCTTGCCCCTCATCTCGTAGATATGAATTTTGCGTGTGATTTGGAGGATGTCCAAGTTTGACATTGGCAGCACAGGGTTGGTGTGAATATGTTATTTATTATCTGTCGTTGTGCGGACATAAGTATATTTGAATGTTTCAGTATGGGTGATAGTGATATATAAGCTCACTTGCTTTATGACATCTGACTCATATTTCTCAAAATCAGATGTCAAAGGTTAACTGGTTTTTCCTCACGAATAATGTGTCTACAACTGTTAATTCTCTAGTGAATGTTTGTTTCCATTGACAACAAACTTTAATACATCAGCAGCGGCTGAAAAATGCTGGTGTTGACTGCAACGTCCTGTAAGGGACATGCAACCTAATGAATTTGCCAGTGTCGGCTTCGTGGCGAAGGAGTTACGGGCGCAATTCGTAATCCCACCTACCGTGTTCGAAACACAGCTTCGGATGCTTTGAAAACAACGCCATGCCTTGTTTTCCCCTACAATGGTTTGAGTGCCGGTCACTCAGAAAGCAATAACAAACTACTGAGCGTAAATTTACTAAGACATCACGAACAGCCAAAAAATGCTGGGGTTGACTGCAACGCCCATTAAAGGATATGCAACTAACTTGTTTTTTTTATTTTTTTTGCCATTACTTTCTGAACTAGAAGTCAACTTCTAAATCCAACTGACAGGAGTAAGGTCTGAACCGCAGTCAGGGACCGGAAATGTAAGCGGAAGAGCGTTAACACAGTGGTTACAAACATCTCTTAACTCCATATTGGAGGAGTAGCAGGAGACAGTAAAAGATACACACGACGATTGTTGTATTAGTTTTATTAACTGAACCATAGCGGAGTTGATTGTAAACATTAGGCGATCAAAATGACTGGAAATAAACATAAAGTAAATAAAAACAATGGTTATCAACACTGACAGCATCAAGCCACTTTTGAAAATTAATTTAAATGGAAAAGTCACTTGTGCAGGTCAACAGTTTTTCTTACCTATATCAATTAACAACAGACGATGAAATGCGAGAGGCAGAAATAAGTAAGAGAATGTTGACAGAGTAATATGCAACAGCATATATATTGGTGTCAGGTCTTAGTCAGATATGACTGATCTACAGTATAACAGTAGACGGTACTACCTGCTTTCTGTTAGCGCCGAACATTGCTCAGCGCTCACCAAACCCGACACCTCACATTGTGCCAACGGCTTCGGGCGGAAGAGCGCAATTCGGAGGGTACAAGCCTTACCCTGGTGCGAGGAAATGCAACCTAAAGACAAATGTAATGGCAGGGCAGACCAGGCCCTAAGCCTTGGTTGGTGGCTGGTCTAGAATCGAAGCTCCGACAGGCGGACAGTTAGATTTTTGCTTTGCTGATCCGGCAGCTTCTGCAGATTGTCTTGTTCCAGATGTAGAGGTGTTACCTTTCCTCTGGAGTGAACTAGGCAGGCCGAGAGAGGGATCATGCTGCATGGGCAACACATGATCTCTATATTTTAGCCCAGGCTTTGTGCTATGGAGAGGCAATAACTCCATCCTTGGTCTCAATATACTTTTCACTTCTACTGAAATATGCCTTTCGTGATCAGGATGGTAGTATATACATTCACTCAAGCTCAGATGGCGGCCTCTACAATGCTCAGAGATTGAAGACCAAGACCAAAATTAGGAGGGTACTGATCAGAGAGTTGCTTTTTGCAGATGATGCTGTAGTTACGAGACACTCTGAGGAAGAATTGCAACATCTACTATCTGCATTCTCCAATGCTAGTTCTGAATTTCGTTTAACAATTAGCAAAAAGAAGACACAGATTATTTCATAAGGTGCACATGGGGTATCATCAATCTGTATTGACGACTCCGAACTAGAGATGGTAGATCATTTTACATATCTAGGATCAGTGATAAATAGCAAATTATCCCTAGATCAGGAAATCAACATCCGGATTGGTAAGGCAGCAACAACAATGAACAGGTTAAGAAAAAAGAGTCTGGGAGAACAGGAAGCTTACTGGCAAAACAAAAGTTCTTGTCTATCAAGCCTGTGTCCTTAGTACACTTCTTTATGGCAGTGAAACCTGGACAACTTACTCACACCAATAGAAACGTTTAAACAGCTTTCATATCTGCGAAGAATTCTTGGTATTAAGTGGCAAGACAAAATCACAAATACTGAAGTATTGGAAAGATCAGGTTGTGTGACGGTTTGTGTGACGGATGGCAAGCTACAGAACATAAACTTGCCAAACTCATCTCTAGATTATGCTTACCAGCTTCCTGACCCAGACGATGCTCTGGACCACTGGCTAAAGACCTTTCTAAGTATATTTGATAAACATGTTCCATTTAAGGAAGTTCGTGTTAAACATCACACAAAGCCCCCGTGGATCACACATGAGGTAGTTGAACTTATGAGAGATCGCGACAGGGCTCACAAAAATAGAGATCTAACTATGTACCGTAGTCTGAGAAACAAAGTTCAATATGTTATTCGGAAGGAAAAGAAAAACTATTTTAAGAACATAGTAATAGATAAAACCAACACTAAAGATATATGGAAAGCAATTAATACCTTGACAAACAAACACAAATCATCACAATCATTACCATCAAATCAGGTTACATGTGATCAATTCAGTAAATACTTTCAGTCCGACATAAACCAACTGAAGGCTGCAATACCAGATGCGCCTCATGACATATCTTTATTATCATCATTCTGTGAGAACAAATGCTATGGACACATTTCCTCCAACATACCGCTAATGACGACAACTGAAGTATTTACTCATCTCCGTAATCTAAAAAACAATAACTCATCAGGACTAGATGGAATTAGTAGTCGGATCCTTCGCCATGCTGCACCGGCGATCTGCGAGTCACTAACTTTTATATATAATCAATGTCTAACCAGAGGTCACTTCCCATCAGCCTTTAAAATCGCTAAAGTGTATCCTCATTTAAAAGCTGGTCCTCTAGACGATCGTCTCATGAGTAATTATAGACCAATTTCCATATTATCCTCATTATCCAAACCGCTAGAAAAGCACATCCACAAAACAACACTAGATCACTTAGTTCGCCATAAACTGATAGTTGACAGTAAGTCAGGATTTCGGCCAAAATATTCTTCCCATACGGCACTAACAAACATGATAGAAAACTGGCATCAAAATATTAACAACAATACTCTATGTGGAGCGGTGTTTATAGACTTTAGGAAAGCATTCGATATGATAGATCATACTATTCTAATTAAAAAACTAGAAACAATGAAAGTAAGTTTTAATATAGTGACATTAATAAAATCATTCTTATTAGACAGAAAGCAAGTAGTATCACACAATAAAGTTTTATCTCAAGCCATTACCATTAATATTGGAGTACCTCAGGGGTCTATTCTTGGCCCTCTATTATTTTCCATTTATATAAATGATCTTCCATTAAATCTGTCGTCGTCCTGCGATCTATTTGCTGATGACTGCACAGTATATACAAACGCTGTTGATCGTAATGTGCTAGAATTATCCTTGCAACAGGAAATAAATAGTGTAGTTAACTGGAGTCATGCAAACCGCATGCAAATTAACATTACTAAAACAAAGTCTATGTTAATAGGAACCAGGCAAAGACTTCACACTCTAAACTCGCAGAGAACTCTTCAGCTGCACATTGGCAGCACGCCTGTAGAAAGTGTCACCGAGCACAAGACACTGGGTGTTATCATAGATCAAAATCTAACTTTTAACTCACATGTTCATGCTCTAGTTAAACAAATAGCCAAAAAAGTATACCAACTTGCCAAAATTAAAAATTTCCTTGACGAAAACACAAGAAAGATATTCTATACTTCTCATATACAAACACATATTGATTACTGCTCCACAGTCTGGGATGGATGCTCCAAATCAATAACAAAACGCCTATATTCACTCCAGAAAAGGGCAGTGCGTTTAATTAATGGTGAAAAGCTTACCGACAATTCTAACCTATATAAACGTCTCCGGTTACTGCCACTCCACAAGCGCCTGCTTTTTAATAAGACCAAACTAATTCACAAAATCCTATTTCAAAATGCTCCAAGCTACCTTTGGCCATTGTTTAAATATAACGCTAGACATAGCGAACGACTAAATATACTTCATGTCCCTAAACCTAGGATAGACTTATATAAAACAAGCTTAGCATACTCTGCCGCTCAGTTGTGGAACAATCTTCCACAAGAAATCAAAGACACCACCAATCATGATACATACATTCGCAACCTGTTTGAACACTACCTTAGTACAGACTACATGCCCCCATAACAAACAACACAAAAAAGACAATAATGGTAACTTATCTCAAACGACAACTAGCCAAAAACATTCCCTTATGTATGGCACGTTACACCCTCCTTAGGTATTTATAATGCCCATGTTAAACACTGCCTCAGTGAGTCATTTGTTATTGATTATTTTTCATGCGTTTTAATGTTCTTTTGTTGTAAAAAGTTGCTTCATAAGTGATGTTGAATGAAAGAATGTATGAGAGGAAATAGAGAAGAAGGGCAGAATGTCAGACGGGCCTGCGTGCCCAATTCTTAACCCTTTGAAAATAAAGACTTATTATTATATTATTATTATTAAGATATCACAACAGCAAAACAATGCTGGTGTTGACTGCAACATAGTGTAAAGGATATGCAACTAACATGTTTAACTTAACATGCTTTAATCGCTGGTGGTGGCTATCCCACAATAGGTTTGTGGACGTGTCATGAGAAAGGGAACACTGTTGTATGTCGTTACTACGGTAAAGCTGGAGCAGAGGAGATGCAGGGGGAGACGAATGAACTTACTTTATTTTCAAAGGGTTAAGAATTGGGCACGTAGGGCCGTCTAAATAGAGACGATAGTGCGCGGTTTGGCATCATGGCATGGAGGAATATCAACATCAGAAAGGAGTGCAGCACACCAGACACAAGGCTGTGCACAGACATTATGACCGTCGCCAGATTTTGGGATATTGAATCGGAAGTCCAAGCCATAATATATAGTAAACATAACTCTTGACATAACACTACACAAAGGCTTTCGATAAAGTGAGACATGTCGACATGGTAAGGATGATTGAAGATCTACAAATTAATGGAAAAGACCTCAGACTTGTAAAAAACATATATTGGAAACAACAAGCTGCCATAAGAGTTGATAATGAAGTAGGCCAATATCATCCTATTAAGAGAGGTGTGATTTAGGGATGTGTAATGTGTCCAGATCTGTTTTCCCTGTACAGTGAAGGTATTTTCAGAAATATTGAAGATATGGAAGGAATCAACATTGGGGGACGATGCATCAATAACATTAGATATGCAGATGATACAGTCTTGATTGCAGACAATGAACAGGACCTGCAACATTTAGTAGATGCGGTTGTTACACACAGTGAACAACGAGGGTTAGAATTAAATTGTAAAAAGACACAGATTATGATCGTCACTAGGAAGAACGAAATACCACAATGTAATATACAAGTAAATTGGAATATTCTTCAACAAGTGAATAGGTACAATTATCTCGGAACAGTAATAACATCTGATGGGAGATGCCTAGAAGAAATTAGAACAAGAATCGCCATGGCAAAAGTAGCCTTTAGCAAGATGAAAAACATACTGACCAATAAAAAGATGTCAACTGAAACGAGAAAAAGAGTGTTTAGGGGATACATAGAACCTGTACTTTTATATGGATGTGAAGCTTGGACAATGAGCAGTCAAGCTGAAAAACATCTGATGGCTGTAGAAATGTGGTTTCTGAGGAAAATGCAAAGAATACCATGGACAGACAGAATGACCAATGAACAAGTCCTTCAAGAAACAAATGAAGATCATAAACTGATTAGAGTCATTAGACATAGACAGTGACAATTTTTTGGGCATGTTATGAGAAGAAATGACTTGGAGAACTTGGTGACAACTGGCAAGATTGAAGGGAAGAGACCAAGAGGAAGAACGAGAAGCAAATACCTGGATGGCTTGGCCACGTGGCATGCTCGAGACAGAAACACTGAGCTGATACACGACTCTGGTGATCGAGTGAGATGGCAGAACCTGACCGCCCACGCTTACCGGCATGGCACATGATGGATGGATGGTTACCATCAGGTCCTCACGTCCTTGTGTGTCATTCGGATGATCGCCTCTACATGTGGCCCTGGCCAGATCAAGTGCAGAATCTACACTGATATTATCCAAAATGCCGAGAAATAAAACATCCACAGTTTATTTGGCCTTTCAAAGACCAGTCAAAAATATTTCAATCAAACCCACAGCATTGTTACGTTATTTGTATTATTCCATGAAAGATATGACAGCCTATTATCAAAATGTGTTGTTTAAAAAACAGTGTAACTAAGAAATATATCAGTTGTGTTAACACGCTGTTTATTTTTCTTTAACGTGTTTAACTTAAAATATTGAGGAATGACAGTAAAGGTTGATTTATAAATGAATCTAACGAAAAATTAACAAAGTAATTGCCAGGATTGTAAATGTTAGAAATATTTATTGACTGGGTAATGTCCCTTAATATGTTAAGTAGTTACGTCCCATGGTATTATTTAATTTTGTTGGTTGCTTTTTTATGTAGTTTCTCCCGAAGTTGTTTGAACAATATTGTTTATTAATTCGGTCACCACGTAATAATTATGCAAGCCTGTTGTTATGATAATCTAGGCATGCTATTAATAAAAAGTAAGAAAATAATTAAACGAAGTGGCATGTAATGAATTTTTATCATGTGTATAGTATTTGCTCCCCCGATGGTGTTTCCACCTTGTCGTGGTGGGGGAGCTTGAGTTTTTCAATTACCCTGAGAGCTATGCCGGCGGTAGCGTAGCTACCAGCAGGGCCTCCCAAGCCGGACAGGTAAAAGGTTAGAGAACAGGCAAAGAGAAACACCCTGGTCCTCCAGGTTGGGGGTTGAAGCGTGTGGTTAACATCCCCAACTGTGTAAAAATAATTTTGCTACGAAACAGATACATGAGCCTCGAATTCGGACTGACTTATTTGAACATCGACCTTGGAACGTTAAAGGACTTTTGAGATTTGGATCATGGAATGTACGGACACTATATCGAGCTGGAGCGGCCGAAGAATTAACCCAGGAGCTGGTTGAGTATAAAATGGATATAACAGCAATTCAAAAGATAAGGTGGCCAGGAGAGGGTACTTTAGAGCAAAATGGAATGATTATAATATATGGAGGAAACACCCAAAATAAACGAATTAGGAACAGGATTTGTCATCAAAAAAGATTTATGGGGGAACGTTCTAAACTTTAAAGCTGTTAATGATAGGATTAGTAAATTACGAATAAAAGGGAAATGGAAAAATATAACGATTATTAATGTAACATGCACCTACTGAAAAGAAAGAACTTGATATTAAAGAAGTCTGTTATAATGATCTGGAAGATGTCATAGAATAAACCCCCAAACAGGACATACTGATTGTGCTTGGAGACTTCAACGCAAAAATAGGTAGAGAGCAAACTCATAAAAATGTTGCCGGTATGGAAAGCCTACATACAACTTCAAATGATAATGGATGGAGAGTCACCAACCTAGCAGAAGCCAAAGGACTGCAGATCAGCAATACCAGACTGCAAAGAAAGGATATACATAAACAAACCTGGAAATCATGTGACAAGAGAACCTATAATCAAATAGATCACATTTTAATTAACAACAAAAATGCATCAAACATACAACAAGTTAGAAGCTATAGAGGAGCTGAGTGCCACAGCGACCACTTCCTCGTTGGGGTAAAATTTAAAATAAAACTTAAGAGAGCTTTCTATGCTAAACTACAAAGGTTACACCCAACATTTAACAGAGAAAAACTACAAGAAAGTACAGTAAAAGAGAAATTTGCAGATGCAACAAAATGTAAACGTGAAATTCTACAAAACCCGTTGGAGGAAAGCTTTGAACTTGGTTGAACATCAAGAATACAATTCAATCTACCGCAGAAGAATGTCTCGGTGTGTTAACCACGCATAGAAAGAACAGATGGTTTAATACAAAATGTGAAGAAGCAGTCATTAGAAAAAAGAATGCCAGACAGCTATGGCTAAATAACATCAACAACATCCAAAGGAAGAGCAATATAGAAATGAATGCAAAGAGGCTACAAAAATAGTTCGGCAGCAGAAGCGAGAATATATGAGCAATATAATCAAAGATATGGAAAATAATCACCAGAAAAACGAATCCAGAAAGTTTTTTTAAGAACTGAAGTCAATGAAACGAGGGCACCAACACAACAGATATGGCTTAAAAGACAAAAATGGGAATATGATAAATACCAATGAGGAAATGTGTAACACATGGAAAGAATACTTTGTTGAATTACTAAATTGTGAAGCTCCAAGTCTTTCCCACAGGAAGAGGTTCTAACGTGTGGACCACAAATTGAAGAACCTGCATTTGAATAAATCCTATATGTAATCACACGACTTAAAAACAATAAGGTATCTGGGGTGGATGGAATTGCTGCTGAATTTATAAAGGCGGGTGGCCATACATTACATCTAAAGCTATATGAACTAATAATAAAAATCTGGAGGACAGAAGAATTACCCCATGACTGGAAAGAGTCATTATTGATACCTATCTTTAAGAAAGGAGACAAGTTCCAGTGTGAAAATTATAGAGGAATATTACTACTGTCCATAAGCTATAAGATACTATTCGCAGTACTATTAAATAGACTAAAACCATATTCAGAATACATATTAGGTGACTACCAGGCGGGTTTTAGACATAACAGATCAACAATAGATCAGATATTTATCTTACGACAATTGGGAATATTAAAGAGATCTCCATAACATTTTTGTGGATTTTAAAAAGGCTTATGATAGTGTCCATAGGAATAGTCTATGGAATGCTATGCGGGAATTTGGAATACCAAGGAAGTTAATCAACATGACCAGACTATGCATGGAAGATACTTATAATATAGTAACATATAAAGGCAGGAAATCAGACCCCTTCCAAATAACATCTGGCTTGAAACAGGGTGATGCACTATCGCCGCTACTCTTCAATCTGGCTCTAGAGAAAGTTGTAAGGAAGGTAAAGGAGGAATGTGATATTGGAGGATCATCCAAGCTGCTTGGTTATGCAGATGATATAAATATTATAGGGGAAAATGAACAAAAGACATTGGAAATATTGACTCACTTAAAGGAAAAAGCCCAACATATGGGGCTGGTTATTAACCAAGATAAGACAAAATATATGGTAATTTCTAGAGAATGAATGGCTAAAAACTCTGGCCATATACAAATAGATAATATGACCATTAAAAGAACGGAAACATACAAATACCTGGGTACTTCTTCTTTTCGTTCATCCGGAGTGTTTTTTTCAGATGTGATTGCGGTGTGTCTGTTATGCGCCCTTGGGCCGAAACCCGTAGGCCAACACATCGACTTTAGCGTGCTTTTTTGACAAGGTAGCATTCCTGGGAGACTCTCACTTTTGTGGTGCCATCTACAAACATGCTGGCCAAGTTAGAACGGTCGAAGACAACAATCATCCCTCAAAGGAAGGCAGGGACAGTCCATTGCATTTTCCGCCATCCAAGGTTGCTTCCATAGTTGCAGGGCCGACACATAACGCCCTGGTTCTGGGCTAGCCAAGGGAATCGTCACGTCCTGCTCATGGCTGCTTTAAATCCTCACTTCAATATATTGGTCATTTTGTTTGCCCCGGGCCATTCCCGCACAAACCAGACAGGTTTGCAGACGGTATCCACTCAGCGAGTTTTCGGACATGTGCTTGTCGTTGCGCCCGTCAGAGCTGTTCCAGGCACGACAGACATTCGGAAAACTACCTAGTCAGAGCTGTTCCGAACAAGAGCGGCATTCGGAAACTAGGTAGTCAGAGCTGTTCCTAGCACGAGAGACATTCGGACGAGACGTTTCACTCGGACGTAAATGCGTAGTGTCAATTTTTAGTCTGCCACCCGTAGGACGACACTTCCGGCTTCCGGCGGGCATTTTTTAATGAGGTTAGCCTTCCTCGGGTTTCGAGACTCTTGTTTCGGCTTCCACACAGCAAGCTTTCGCTTCGGGCTGCCACGTAATGGATTCGCAAGACAGGCGTTCCATTTCGTGTCAACGAGACAATTTTCCACCTTTGACTACACTCACTCCATGAGTGTGGTTACAGACTATCGGACGTCTGCGAGACGTGCGACCGAGGTGTTTTTCCACCTTTTTTACTCACTCACGAGGTAGGCTACATGTGCTGCCGGCTCAGCACCTTACCTCCGTGCGTCTGTGGGCGAGTAACGGTCAGGCCCTTTCATCCGGGGATACCTCATATCCCCCAGCTAAGAGCCATCGAACGAATCTGCGCTGAGCATGTAGCGTTGTCAGCACATCATCACAATTTTGATGTAGGTTTGTGTCGGCCAGGCTCTCACTTCCGAGAGTTTATGGCTTAGAGACGTTCAGCCATACACCTCGGATGGGAACCTTAGAGGTTATGCCCGGACTGAGATTTAGGGATCGTTTGCCTGATTTTGACTGCTATCCTCAGTCTTACCTGCAGAGCAGCAGGTTGTGTCTCTCTTAGTCTGGTCCCTATCCCACGAGCCGTCCTATATGTAGTTTTCACCCATCGGCAAACACATGGGGTCGATGGGACACGCAAGCTCCCCCACCACGGCAAGGTGCAGACACATCGGGGGAGATACCTGGGTACAATCTTCAACTGCTCCAACATCATAAGGGAAGAAACACAAACTAGAATCAATTCTGGAAATAAGATATACTATGCACTACAACATTTACTAAAATCAAAGGCGCTATCTCGTAACACCAAAATCACAATATACAAAACACTGATCATACCAGATGTGCTGTATGGCTCTGAAACCTGGAGTACAACGAAAGGAGATGAAGCGTTGTTACAAACCTTTGAGAACAAAATTTTAAGACGCATCTTTGGACCCATTAGGGATACAGAAATTGGAGAGTGGAAAAGAAGAAGTAACAAAGACATTTATGATCTGTTTAAGTCCCCGCTAATCACTGGTATCATGAAGGCTAATAGACTACAATGGCTGGGGCATATAGAAAGAATGGAAGATAATAGGGAAACAAAACTCGCTTACACTCAAGTAATAAATGACCGTAGACCCCGAGGTAGACCAAGAAAACGGTGGAGAGATAATATATATACAGACCTACAAGCACTTGGAATCAATGACTGGCAAGAGAGGGTCAACCAGAGAGACGAATGGAGACGGATTGTATCTGGAGCAAAGAATCTCAATGGCTCGGAACGCTGAAGAAGAAGAAGAAGAAGTATAGTATTTGGTTTTGATTATGATAATTAGTGTTAGTAGTAGCAGTCTCTTTGTTTTGCATGATGGGACGCATACTGACCAATGGAAAGTTATTGTAAGCAGAAAACCTGGTAAACATCTGATGGCCAAGGAGATGTGATTTCTGAGGAAAATGCAAAGAATACCACGGACAAACAGAAAAAAAAAACTATGAGCAAGTCCAACAAGGAAGAAATTAAAACCATAAACTGATTAGAGAAATTAAACGTAGACAGGCAAGATTATTTGGGCACGTTATTGATTAAAAAAACAAAACAACTAGACAAGTTAGTAACAACCTTCAAGATTTTGGTGAAGAGAACAAAAGGAAGGCAGAGAGATAACTATCTGGATAGTTAGACCATGTGAGTGACATAATTGAGATCAGAACACAAATCTGATCCCCGACTCTGGTGATGGTGTGAGATGGCTAAACATGGCCGAACCTGATTATTTACATTACACATGAACAAGACAAACAAAACTCATTCATTCATTCATTCAGTACCATGTTCTTTGCAGAACCTCGCTCCCATAACAACCTTCTGGAAAACTTTTCGATCACAAGCAAGATATCCCACGCCCGATACACTCATCTGGAGATCAAAACAAAGCTACATAAATGAAAAGTAGTCAGGATTATATTTATAGAGCTCCCATTGATAATGTCATAGGAATCGTGTCAGGGGCTTATTTGTAAGTAATAGTGTAAGTGCCGGTGTGTAAGCGAGATTCAGTGTAAGCATAGCTGAGGTCAAGGGCAGTAGGATACATCACGGCTTGGCTAACGGAGGGTCAAGCAAGAAGCCCTTGAACAGACCCACGTGATGTGGGAAGGTCAAGGAGGACGGAGTCAGAGTGTGTGAGACAGCGAATAGAGACGGACGTGTGGAGATCTAGCGAGTGATAGAACGATCGAACGAGAGAGTTGTGACGGATAGATGGAGATGAACGTTGTGTATTGATATTCGAGGAATGTGCCAACTGTGATATGTGCGAGATGATGTGAGACTGTGATTGCAAATGGTCATACGGGCGACAGTGTAAATATCGCCCATGTGAGCGAGCGTTTGGCTGCTTGTGTCGAATGATTGCTTAAGCGTGAAGTGAGACCATATTGTTATCCTGTATCATAGTTTTGTGACTTATCCATTATGTAATTCATTCTGTCTCGCTACATGACACTCACCCTCTGTTTCCCTCTCTCTCTCTCTCTCTCTCTCTCTCTCTCTCTCTCTCTCTCTCTCTCTCTCTCTCTCTCTCTCTGCTCACTTCGCAGAGTCAGTCGGTTAAACTATCTCGGAACAGTAATACTATCTGATGCGAGGTGTGTCGAAGAGATTAGGAGTAGAATCGCTTTGGCAAATGTAGTCGTTTGTAAAATGGGAAAATATTCCGACCAATAACAAATTGTCAATTACAAGAGAAAGAGAGTGTTGAAGTGCTACATAGATCCTGTACTGTTATATGAATGTGAAAAGTGGGCATTAAGCAGAAAGGCTGACAAATATATGATAGCATTGGGGATGTGGTTTCTGAAGAAAATGAAAGAATACCATTGTGAGACAGAAAAACCAACAAGCAAGTCCTACAAGAAGCAAAGGAAAACTGTAAAATGTTTAGAGGATTTAGGCGAAGACAATCAACATTTTGGGAACACTTTATGAGAAGAAATAAACAAGAAAACTAAGTAACAACCTGCAGTGGCCATTCTCGCCGAGTACAGTTTCACACATTCAAGGCCAGCCGTTTGTCCTGACTGAGAAGAGTAATGCTTTAATGGTCTGGTTCTTTTATCAAGTGGTTCCCAGCTACCACTGCCATCTCCTGAAGGATTGTTGAAAATTTTCTCTCCTTTACTAGTCTCATGCCGCCTTCCGTGCTGCCAGCCCAAGCTCCACTAACTGGTTGCTAAACTATCGCGCTGTGACGTTTTTTACCTGCTCACGTCACTTGGCGACTTTCTCTATATGTTGGTTCTAGATTACTTCTCATAGTTTTGTGACTTATCCATTACGTAATTCATTCTGACTCGCTACATGGCACTCACCCTCTGTTTCTCTCTCTCTCTCTCTCTCTCTCTCTCTCTCTCTCTCTCTCTCTCTCTCTCTCTCTCTCTCTCTCTCTCTCTCTCTCTCGCTCTGCTCACTTCGCAGAGTGAGTCGGTATAACTATCTCGGAACAGTAATACTATCTGATGCGAGGTGTGTCGAAGAGATAAGGAGTAGAATCGCTTTGGCAAAGGTAGTCGTTTGTAAAATGGGAAAATATTCCGACCAATAACAAATTGTCAATTACAAGAGAAAGAGAGTGTTGAAGTGCTACATAGATCCTGTACTGTTATATGAATGTGAAAAGTGGGCATTAAGCAGAAAGGCTGACAAATATATGATAGCATTGGAGTTGTGGTTTCTGAAGAAAATGAAAGAATACCATTGTCAGACAGAAAAACCAACAAGCAAGTCCTACAAGAAGAAAAGGAAAACTGTAAAATGTTTAGAGGATTAAGGCGAAGACAATCAACATTTTGGGAACACTTTATGAGAAGAAATAAACAAGAAAACTAAGTAACAACCTGCAATATTATGGGGGAAAAGAACATAAAGAAGGCAGATAAATAAATATATGGATGGTTAGACCACATGACATAATCGAGGCCAGAACACAAATGAGATCCACGACTCTGGTGATGGTGTGAAATGGCGAAACATGGCCGAACATGATTATCTACATGACACATGATGATGACTTACACATCAATAGAAATGGAAAGTAGTAAGGCTTAGCTTTATAGCGTTCCCGCTGACATTGTGTTTCAAAAGAAAAAGCATTTGTAAGGATAAATTCAACCAGAATGCAATTTTCTTTGCTTAAAAGAGAGAAGTTCGACTTCATTGGCACGAATTCCGTAGCTCCAGCGACAACCCTCAGGAGTCTCAGAGAAAATAGCACTAGTGAACCGAAATACAAAGTCCGGTTTCGAAAATGACAAGCTTCGGGCCCGAGGCAAGCGGCGTAACCACTTTGATACGTCTTGACTTATCAAGGCAATGTGCGAATGCTGTTTTCTTTATTTATCAAAGCAATGGTCGTGGATCAATCCGTATAACTCGGTACATTCTCTTCTGTTTTGTTTTAGTACTGCTCAGATGTGATAATAATGGAAACCATACACTGAAGCAGTTGCGATTCAATATACCAAAACCATCGTAGCATAGGGTTGGTTAGTTAGTTAGTTAGTTAGTTAGTCGCAGTTCCAACTTCACAGCAACGGGTCGTCCCCATTATGCTCCATTCCTGTGCCAGTGAATATCACACAAAACGCTCCCCACTGCCCAATGTGAAAAGTGGAAAAGACAGGAGTCTCGACAAATAATAGCCCGCACAGATACACTGTGCATAATGCCGCCACCAGAATGTCAACACAATAGTCCCCCACAAAGCACCCAGTTCATTTCTGATGGAATCGGCAGTCATTTTCCCATCTGGATGTTTCCTAGATGTTCACCCACACAGTCCACGAAATACAGTTCATCGTCAATGGCAGTGGCAGTCAACCAGAAGCCCAGCAGCCACGCATTTCTGCATAAGGCAAAAACCGGTGAACTCTGGGACATAGCCATCTGCCATCGCTCAGAACATGCAGTCACGTTCCAAAAGACCTTGGGCAGATTCAAAAGCATTTCACACGAAACTCACAGCTCACAGTGTCGCGCCACGCACTCACTCAGTAGCAGGGCGACGGAACCATCAATAGGGTTGGTGTGAATGGGTATGCATATTCGGTCGTTTTGCTGACACATGTATACTAGGATGTTTCCGTGTGTGCAGTAGTTGATATATAAGCGTACGTGCTTTTTGATATCTTCATTCGATTTTTCTGTCTGTTTTGTCGTGTTTTCAGGATAAACGTTTAAGCAGTTTATAACATTAATTAAGCAAGCAAACGATTAATTTACTCACCCTCCTGGGATCGGAAGCGAGCACTGGGGTTCGTCACCTGGATGGCCAATTGCTAGGCACACTCAACAATGTCTTACCTCTTCCTGCCGGAGACATTGTCTGCAATCTCAGCTGAGATTATGAGGTTCTATCGGGGCAGAAGTGTTCACTCTTCTTCCAGGAACCGTAACCAAGGTTTAGCATCTTGTACTCACCCTTAAACCCGCTTTTTACTCAGTTGTTAACACTTATTTTCTCCCAGAAGAATATATAATCTATTGCCTGTTTAACACATGTAATAAAGTAATGGTAACATTTGCTGAAGCAGTTTCTATTCGTATGGCAAAAACCACTGGTGTGCAAACAAACAAAAAATGATAATCATTTAAATTTTACCATGGTAGATAGTGTTATACATGTTTAGTTTAGTTTAGTCGATGGATCAACATCACGGCACACGGGTGCAACTCATAAGTGCTTCGTTCTCCTCCTAACTCAAACCTGAGTCTGGAGAAACTCAGCTCAGTGCACGAACTCCGTAGCACTGGCGAGGATCCTAAAATACTTTTGGGTAGATTTTTAACTCGAAATTTTGCCCGGGCAGCGCCGTTAGGCTACTCTTTTTCGATTTCCAACTGCCAATGAATTTTTTTACGTGCACACCAATACACACGGGCGTCCGATCTCACTACCCAGAGACCAGGGGAAATTTATTACTAGAAGTGCACGAGAAAAAATGCCGGCGTCACCGGGGCTTGAGCCGGGGACCTCCAGCACTCGAGGCGGACACCATACCCGGAGACCACGCAACCCCCCCCCCCCTAAGATACTAAGATACTATACATGACTGTGGGAATATGTGTGTTGTATATTTTAGCTTGAAAGATACATTGTTTCGTTTAGTTTTATGTTGAGTGACGTCTACAACGTGTTCCTGACAAGATGCAGTGAAACCGGTCATTCAATAAATTAAGCAACACTTTCATTTAATTCTTACTATACTAATTGGCCCTCTTTATTTAAATACTTTAATGTATTAGTTATTCCTTGAGTTCTTCAATGTTCTTCAACAGCTCTTCTCCTTTCAATACTATGTGCTCCTCACATCTGCGACGAGCCTCTTTAACCTTCTGTCTACGAGCCACAGCCTGATCACTTAGAATTTTAGATCTGGACTTCTGAGCTTTGTCTTGTGGCCGACCTCTATCATTACATGCTTGTTCTTGAAGCCGTTACCTTTGCACGTCATTTACAGCTCGTGGTACAAATAAATGTCAATTGGGAAACCTTTTGAGGCTATCAAGACAATTAATAAAGGAATACACACGTACTATTTTGGCGCTCATAGAAGTAGGGGTAATAATTAGAGACTAGAGGACGCACTAGACAACTTTAAAAAATTGAAAGCTGTAGTTATCGACCGGGAGTCGAACCTGTCACCTCCAAATGACGACAGCGCCTCGCTGCACGACAAATGTATTTCGACGCATGATCAACTAGACCCCCCTCTCCCCCGCCGAGAAAGGTGTCTTCATTAGCAAGGTCTATCTATCACATGAACCCGCAACTATGGAATATGGACATAATTCTTCTCCAACCATTGACTTAGGACCACAGGCCAGAGAAATGTATATTAAACTAGCATATGTCAAACAACAAACACAAACACGCCAGACCGTAATGCTGTGTCCAGTATAGTAATGAACATTTAAAGAAGAAAAATGATTGGCCGGTTCCATTGTTGTTCACGTATTATATATAAAAATTATAAAAATCAATTGAGAAACTCTTTGAGGCAATCAAGACAAATAATAAATACAGACGAATTGTATTGGTGCTTATAGAAGTAGGGGTAAGAATTAGAGACTAGAGAAGCAGCGAACGCTGTCGTCAGCGTGGAGGTAACATGTTCGAATCTCGGTCGGTAACTACGGCTTTTAATTTTTATGTTGTGTAGTCCGTCCTCTAGTCTCTAATTCTTACCTCTACTTCTATGAGTGCCAAAACAATAAAATGGTGTCAGCTGTTTTGGTTATGCTTGCTTGCTGCTTGCTTGCTTGCGTTCGCTGGCTGTGAACTCCAGAGCGAAGTCCTGTATGTCGGATGAAGACATCCTGTTGTCCAACATCAGTGTGATGTCATACAGGACCTGAGGTTTGCGTGAGTATCCGTTTTCCCATGTCTGGCTTATTTGTGCGCAGACTGGTGGTTCCTCGCCATGCAGGCAAATACTCTCCGGCTTCGGAAGAATCAGCGATCCTATTACGTTAGCCAGGGCCCCGAAGGACCTGTTGCCCAGGACGCACGACTAGGACGTGTTATTAGGTCTTGGTTAGTATAGAACCTGGCAATGGTGCCTTGGAAAAACCTCTGCGTCCCAGTTTTGGTTATAAGTGATTGATTGATTGATTGATTGCTGTGAAGTTGGAACCGTGACTAACTAACTAACTAACTAACTTGATTGATTTAGGAACCGACATCACAGCATTCGGGACATTCCCATAAGCGCTCCGTCCCCATCCTCAGCAGCCAGTGAAATGATTATTTGACCTTGCCATTTTATATCTATTGTGGTCCACTAAGGCCCACCTGCCAGTGTTAGTGATTTGGTGATTCGGGTTTGAGTTTGCATGATCGTCTCTGCACCCTGGCTAGATCAAGTACAGATGAAGCCACACTTTGATCTTAGACAAAAGGTCGAGAGGTGTCGTAAACTTAAACAGGGGGTCATTGGCCTTTCAACGGCCTGCCAAAAATATAACCACTAATTTAATCTACGTAATATCAAAGCGCAGGCTTCCTGGCCTAGAGGTTAGCGAATTTTCTCCGTAATTCCGTATACTCTCGTATGTAATGCGACGACGGTGAGAATCAGCAGTGGTTTGAATCGCGTCTGTAACTTACAGGGTATGTGAGCCAGCCGCTCAGAAAGCAATGGTAAACTACTGAGCCTAATCTTGCCAAGAAATCAACATACAGCTGAAAGATGCTGATGTTGACAGCGATGTCCTGTAAAATATATGCAAAACATTGTTTTTTTTTAAATATCAAAGCAGCATGCTTAATTTTTATATATTATCATATAAAGCCAGGAAAGCAGATTATAAAAATATATTGTGTGAAACAATAACTAAATAATATCATATATACTTGTGGTATCACGCTGTTTATTTTTCTTCAACATATGAAACTTAATGACTTAAGTAATGGCAGTAAAGTTTGATTTACAAAATGAAATTAATGATATATTAACACGTAATTACCAGAACGGTATGTGAAACATTTTTAGATTAAATACTGTCCCTTAATATGTTAAGTCGTTATGACCCTTACCCTAATTTACATTTGTTTGTTTCTTTTGTTTATGTGGTCTCTCCCGAAGTTGTTTGAACAGAAGCGGTAATAAATCCCATACCCACTCAATAATTATGCTATGTTGTTGTTACGGCAATCTGGGCATGCTTAAAGTAAACATAAATAACAAAATAAATAAGCGAGTCAGCGTTTTATGTTTTAACAAGTGCATAATATGTTGTTTTCATTATGACAACCAGAGTTAGTAGTAGCAGTCAGTCAGTAGAAAATATACAGAAAAAGGAATATTGTACCTAATAAAAACTGCTAGAGACATATGTACCACAAACAAGTCACATTTAGCTGTTGCACATGGATATAGTCACATGACAGAAACTACAGTAAAATCTATATCTATAGTGCTAAATTTCTAACCAACAACAACAACAATAATAATAACAACAACAACAACAAAATGCACAGAAAATCATGTTTCATCATTTCATATAGTAAATCGATTCAACTATCTCTCGTCAATTCATAGAGTGAATCGATGCAACTATCTCTCGTCAATGCATGGAATGAAGAGGTACAAATATCTCAGAACTGCCATAATATCTGCTGGGAGGTGCATTAAAGACATTAGATCAAGCATCGCTACGGCAAAGATGCCTGATTGAAAACATACCTACCAATAAAAAGATGTCAATTGCAACGAGAAAAAGAGTGTTGAAATGTTACATAGATCGTGTACCATTATATGAATGTGGATTGTGTACAGTAAGCAGAAAAGCTGGCAAACATCTGATGGCAGGGGAGACGCAGTTTCTTAGGAAGATACGAAGAATATAATGGAAAGACAGAAAAACCAATGAGCAAGTCCTACAAGGAACAAATTAATACAATACACTGATTAAAAAGAATAATAGTCGGCAGTCAAGATTATTTGGGCACGTAATTAATGGAAATAAACTAACAAAATTAGTAACAGTTGGAAAGATTGAGGGGAAGGCAAAGAAATAAATATATTGATGGCTTGTTCATATGGAATAATCGAGGCAAGAACACATACCTGATTCACGACTGGTGTGGGGTAGCGAAACATGACCATCCATACTTATCGGTATGGCACATGATGATGACTATTATGCAAAAACATGTATACAAAATTCAAGATTGCTGACTCAGCCATGTGCACATTTGGTCTGGCATCGCAGACAGCAGAGCACATACTCCAGGACTGCCCAATATACAACATATCTAGGCAAACCTTTTGGCCTAGAGAGACAACAGTGGGAGATAAACTCTATGGACCGCTGAGTGAACTAAAAAAGACTGGTAGATTCATACAAGAGACAACATTGCAGTTATAGACATATTTCAGGCGAACGAAAGAAGAAGAAGAATTGAAACACAACATGCAGATTATAAAAACGTATCGTGCAAAGAGAAAACACAGCCAGCGAACACAAGCAAGCAATATAATTAATTGTGAACATACGATATTATGCATTACATCTAAAGCTATACGAACTAATAATAAAAATCTGGAGGACAGAAGAATTACCCCATGACTGGAAAGAGTCATTATTGATACCTATCTTTAAGAAAGGAGACAAGTTCCAATGTGGAAATTATAGAGGAATATCACTACTGTCCACAAGCTATAAGATACTATCCGCAGTATTACTAAATAGACTAAAACCATATTCAGAAGACATATTAGGTGACTACCAGGCGGGTTTTAGACAAAACAGATCAACAATAGATCAGATATTTATCTTACGACAAATAGCCGAGAAACATTGGGAATATAAAAGAGATCTCCATAACATTTTTGTGGATTTTAAAAAGGCTTATGATAGTGTCCATAGGAATAGTCTATGGAATGCTATGCAGGAATTTGGAATACCAAGGAAGTTAATCAACATGACCAGACTATGCATGGAAGATACTTATAATATAGTAACATATAAAGGCAGGAAATCAGACCCCTTCCAAATAACATCTGGCTTGAAACAGGGTGATGCACTATCGCCGCTACTCTTCAATCTGGCTCTAGAGAAAGTTGTAAGGAAGTTAAAGGAGGAATGTGATATTGGAGGAACATCCAAGCTGCTTGGTTATGCAGATGATATAGATATTATAGGGCAAAGTGAACAAAAGACATTGGAAATATTGACTCACTTAAAGGAAAAAGCCCAACAGATGGGGCTGGTTATCAACCAAGATAAGACATAATATATGGTAATTTCAAGAGACGGAATGGCTAGAAACTCTGGCCACATACAAATAGATAATATGACCATTAAAAGAACGGAAACATACAAATACCTGAGTACGATCTTCAACTGCTCCAACATCATAAGGGAAGAAATACAAACTAGAATCAACTCTGGAAATAAGATAT
This sequence comes from Cepaea hortensis, assembly GCA_963921405.1. Classification (NCBI taxonomy): domain Eukaryota; kingdom Metazoa; phylum Mollusca; class Gastropoda; order Stylommatophora; family Helicidae; genus Cepaea; species Cepaea hortensis. The sequence goes on from OY992896.1 coordinate 68,440,809, forward strand.
ACTATGCACTATAACATCTACTAAAATCAAAGGCACTATCTCGTAACACCAAAATCACAATATACAAAACACTGATCAGACCAGTTGTGCTGTATGGCTCTGAAACCTGGAGTACAACGAAAGGAGACGAAGCCTTGTTACAAACCTTTGAGAACAAAATTTTAAGACGCATCTTTGGACCCATTAGGGATACACAAAGTGGAGAGTGGAAAAGAAGAAGTAACAAAGACATTTATGATCTGTTTAAGTCCCCGCTAATCACTGGTATCATGAAAGCTAATAGACTACAATGGCTGGGGCATATAGAAAGAATGGAAGATAATAGGGAAACAAAACTCGCTTACACTCAGGAAATAAATGGCCGTAGACCCCGAGGTAGACCAAGAAGGCGGTGGAGAGATAATACATGTACAGACCTACAAGCACTTGGAATCAACGACTGGCAAGAGAAGGTCCACCAGAGAGACGAATGGAGACGGATTGTATTTGCAGCAAAGAACCTCAATGGCTCGGAACGCTGAAGAAGAAGAAGAAGAGAAGAAGAGAACATACGATATGCATATTTCTATTGTACATATATAACTTAAAGTATTTGTACATGTCAGCAAAGGTTTATTTGCAAATGAAATTAACGAAAAATTACGAATGTAATTCACAGAACTGTAAATATTATAAAATTTATTTAGATTGAATTAAGTCCTTTAACTTTATAAATTGTCATTTCCCATATATTAATTTGTTTTATGTTTGTTTCATTTGTTGATGTGGATTCAATCGAAGGTGTTTGAACAGAATTGTTTATAATTTCGGTGACCACTAAATAATTATGCTAGCTTGCTGTTATAATAATCTGGACATGCGCTAAAAAATAATGAAATAAACAAAGGAAGTATCATTTTGCGATTTTTCAAAAAATCATAATCCTAATAATATTTTGTTTTGATTACTATAAAGTTAGCATTAGTAGTAGCAGTAAGATCGGTAGAAAATATACAGAAAAGGGGGTATTGTCCTGAATAAATACTGCTAGAGACGTATTTAAAATAAAACAACACACACACCCAGTTTTAGCGTTTGTGCAAGGATATAATCCAATGAAGGTAATTGCAGTATAAGCTATAATATTAAATTTCCAACAACAAAATGCCTAGAAAATCACGTTTCGTTAATTCATAGAGTGAATCGGTACAACTATATTTCGCCCATTCATAGAGTGAATAGGTACAACTATCTCTCGTCTATTCATAGAGTAAATCGGTACAACTAACTCTCGTCCATTCATAGAGTGAATCCGCACAACTATCTCTCGTCTATTCATAGAGTGAATCGGTACAACTATCTCTCACCCATTCATAGAGTGAATAGGTACAACTATCTCTCGCCCATTCATAGAGTAAATCGGTACAACTATCTCTCACCCATTCATAGAGTAAATCGGTACAACTATCTTTCGCCCATTCATAGAGTGAATAGGTACAACCATGTCGGAATTGTCAAACCATCTTACGTGAGGTGCCTTGTCGAGATCCCTACGGCATAGGTAGCCTTGTCCATGCTGGACAACATGCCGTTCAATAAAACAATATCATTTGCAACGAGTAAAGAGTGATGATGTGCTGTATAGAACCTATCATGTTATATGGATGCAAATCGTGGACAATAACCTGACAAATATCCGATAGTAGTGGAGATGTTGTTTCTGATGAAAATACAAAGAACATGATGGACGGACAGAAAAACCAATGAGCAAAACCTACAAGGAACACAAGAAAACCGTAAACGTATTAGAGAACTAAACGTAGCCAATCAAGATTATTTAGCCACGTTATTAATAGAAATAAAATTTAAAAAAAAAATAGAAATAACCTGCTAGATTGTTGTGGAAAGAACAAAAGAAAGGAAGAATGATAAATATCTGGATGCTTAGACTACGTGATATAATCGAGACCAGAACAGAAAACAATAGATCTACGACTCTGGTGATGGTGTGAGATGGCAAAACGTGATCGAACATGATTATCTACATGACACATGATGATGACTAACAAATCATTAGAAAGGAAAAGTAGTTAGGCTTAGCTGTATAGAGTCCCCACTGGTGACGAGTTTCGCAAGAAAACGCTATTGTAAGGATACATTCAGAGAGGGCGCAATTTTCTTTGTACAAACCGAGAAGATCGACTCTATTGGCGCGAACTCCGCAGCTCCAGCCACAAGCCTCAGGAGCCTCAGAGAAAATTGCGATAGTGAACCGAATGACGGAGTCCATTTTCGAAAAAGACAAGCGTCGGTCGCGAGGCAAGCGGTGTAACTACTTCGATTCGAAATTCCCCATTTCTTTGCTTATCTTGGCATTGTGCGGGTGCTGTATTCTTTGCTTATCTAGACTATGTCCGGGTGCTGTTTTCTTTGCTTGTCAAAGCAATGGTCATAGATCAATCCCTATCATTGGGGGTAATATCTACATTTCTTTATCTTACTTTAGTACTGCTCTAAGTTCTTCCTAATTTGTTCATTTACCTTCCAAGATTCGCTGCCATACAGCAAAACTGGTTCTATATAGCATTTTAGCCCTCTCTTTATTACATTCATTTATAGCATAAGATACTCTTCATTCTCTGAAATGCGGCTTTTGCCTGCCCTATTCTGCTCTTAATCTCTGTTGTACATCTTCCATCTGATGTTATAAGTGCCCATAGGTATTTAAAATTATCCACATGGTTGAGAATTTCCCCTTCTATTTCTATGTCACATTTTGATGTCCCCAGTTTCTTTGATATCACCATTGTTACTGTTTTCTGGATTTTCAAGGAGCGTCCTTTCTGTGCACTCTCTGATACTACAATGTCCAATAATTGTTGTAGGCCTGTTGCAAAAGCAACAGGATGTTTCAATGGATGGTTCAATGTGTGTGGTAGTTGATATAAAAGCGTGCCTTATGACATCTGATTTAGATTTCTCTGTCTGTCCTGCCATTTTCTGTATATGTATAATATTTAATAGTTTATAACATTTATTATGTAAGCAGTCAATTAATTTACTCATCCTCCTTGGATCGGAGATGAGCACTGGGGTTCGTCACCTCGATGGCCAACTACTGGGAACGCTCAACAATGACTTTCCTCTTCCTGCTGCATACAATGTGTGCAATCTCAGATAAGAAAGTGTGGCTCTGCATCAATAGCACTTACAAATCCTTCACATTGTGAACGAGGAATTTTTTGAAACCATCGAGATAGACGTGCTTGCACTTCTTTCAGATACTATAATCAATGTTTAGCATTTTGTACTGACCCTCGATCCTCCTGCTCATTCTGTTGTTAACGCTTATTTTTCCCCAGTAGAATGCCTAATTTAATGCCTTTTTAACACACACAAAGAAAGGTTGGTAAGATTTGCTGAAGCAGATGCTATTCATATGCACAAACCATTGGTGTGTAAACAAAAACGATAGTCATATGATAATAGTCAAATACACTTTATTATGGTGAACAGTATACATGACGGTGGGAATACGCGTGTTGTATATATCAGCTTGAAAGAATATGCATGTTGTATGTATCAGAATACATGACTGTGGGAATATGCGTGTTGTATATATCAGCTTGAAAGAATATGCGTGTTGTATATATCAGTATACATGACTGTGGGAATATGCGTGTTGTATATATCAGCATACATGACAGTGGGAATATGTGTGTTGTATATATCAGTATACATGACTGAGGGAATATGCGTGTTGTATTTATCAGCATACATGACAGTGGGAATATGTGTGTTGTATATATCAGTATACATGACTGTGGGAATATACGTGTTGTATATATCAGTATACATGACTGAGGGAATGTGCGTGTTGTATATATCAGTATACATGACTGAGGGAATATGCGTGTTGTATATATCAGTATACATGACTGTAGGAATATGCATGTTGTATATATTAGTATACATGACTGTGGGAATATGCATGTTGTATATATCAATATACATGACAGTTGGAATGTGCGTGTTGTATATATCAGTATACATGACTGTGGAAATATGCATGTTGTATATATCAGTATACATGACTGTGGGAATATGCGTTTTGTATATATCAGTATACATGACTGTGGGAATATGCGTGTTGTATATATCAGTATACATGACTGTAGGAATATGCATGTTGTATATATCAGTATACATGACTGAGGGAATATGCATGTTGTATATATCAGTATACATGACTGTGGGAATATGCATGTTGTATATATCAGTATACATGACTGTGGGAATATGCATGTTGTATATATCAGTATACATGACTGTCAAAGTCTTGCGTAGCGCAAGGAACTATGGCTCGTATCTTGACAAGTGTGATACTAAATATATTCTTATCAAATAACACGAGGCTAATAACCGATAATATAATTCGCGCTATTTATTCGCGCACTGCACACATCAGAAACAATACAAGCTTCGCGCAATCACAATTCACAATATCCAATAGATCATAAATACAAGCAATCAATACATCAATATAATAATACATCAATGCACTCCGCCTACAAGTCAAACACACAGGCGTTCCATCTCCAACGGTCATACAGGCTAGCTATCAAGACATGCATAAACTCTCCAGCCGCATTCACACGTCAGTCCGTTACGGCGCCCAAGCCTAGTATGGCTGGCCTTTTAGCACACACCTCAGTTGTGCTCGAGTCAGCTTGCGTGACCCCTCAATGTTCACGCTGTGTTCCAGCTGACCGCCGACTGCTTAGCATCGCTCAGTGTTGATTGCCTGGCGTTGTTAACGACGTCGCGTTATAGCTGTAGTGTTTTTCATAGTTCAGCGTTGCATTGTCGGGCGTTGGTACAGACATTGCGTTATAACTCTGGGTGAGACTCTGACATTCTCCCCCCCCCCTTTTTTTTTTCTCATGAAAGGTTTTCCTTTCATGTACTCTATATAGCTGTTCTTTATCTTGTCAGAATCGAACTTTGCACTTCATCTGACGTAAATCTTTGGTTTGTCTTAATATGTACAGGTGATTAGTAAACAATATGCATACAATCCCCATGCCAACCCATCAAGTATACTTATCAAGTACAATCAATTCCATGGTTTTTACCTCGCTGAGACACAGCCAGTCCGGTAGGTTACGGCTAACTTGCCCCTACCTCTCAACCAAAAAGAAAAATTACAAATAATCAGGTCAGCCTGTGAGTATCTACCTATAAGATAACTCCGACATTGGACATCTACCCTTATCTCATATAATATCCAATGAAGGTCTTCAGTTTTGGTAAGTTTTCCCATATACACATGACGTCACATTGACGTGTTACTAATTAGGCAAACATGGTAGTTTCAATACATATTTACACATCACCAACAATATTTAGTTATGTCCCTTGGTTATGGAACAAAAGTTAGAGACAGTAATTTTATCATGCTTTCAACAAAATAAATTACAAGTCACATTTTCTTTCTTAGTGTCATAATTTGATACTTATTGACAAAAGTGCACAAAAGGTCACTCTTGTGAAAAAGTAAATCAAGCTACGATGCTGAGATTACATCTAACAAAACTCGACATATACAATTTCGTATATGGAAATGTTTCATACCCAAATTTTCATACAATTGTCATAAATTTATAAACATTTTAGTCTCGTCTGCTAACTTTAAAATTAATATGGACATATAACGGAAGTGTAGAGCTGTGTTGTTGCACACATGTGTTATGTTGACATTCACATCAAGGTCTCTCGTTTTAGATGGACTTTAAATATACGGAGCACCCAGTTCTGGTCATCAGCTGTTGGATAGCTTCTTCCGTCTTATTCTCGGATTAGGTTGTCAAGGTCATCATTCGTACTTGTTAAAACGTCGTGCACCATCTTTGTAGATGTACTGAGGATTACTTGACGCTATTCAAGCTCGGTAAGTCTTTGGATCCTGTAGTACTGTCCTGTGACACTTGTGGTGTCTATTTCTTATAATACTACATATTTATAATAGTAATGGCATTCTTTCACATCTCTCACAATTATACGACACATTCATTCGCATAATAATAATAATATGTACACAATTTATTTACAATGGGAGATTAAATCTTCCCTATCACACTGTTCTTCACAGCGTAACTGACATGAAGTCACAATTGGCTGTGGTGTTGAGCACTATTTACGTTGCAGTTTATACACCATATGCAATGTGCTCGGGTGGTACCTGGCTATTGGGTGAGTCGTATGGACATCTCGATAGAAGATCGGCCAGTGAGTTATGTGAGCCTCTTATATGTCTGATTTCGAAGCTATAGTCCTGTAGAAGAAGGGACCATCTGGCCACTCTGTGGTTACTTGGGGTTCCACTGGTGATAAATGTCAACGGACTATTGTCTGTTTCAATAATGAAGTGTTAACCTAAAAGAAATCTCGAAAGTTTACGTACCGAGAACACAAGAGCGAGGGCTTCAAGTTCCGGCGTGCTGTAATTTCGTTCACTGGTGTTCAATTTCCGGGAGACGTAGTATACAGGGTATAATATTTGGTCGTGTTCTTGAAGCAGTACCCCTCCAATGACTACGGAGCTCGCATCGCATCGTAGTGCTAAGATCAGGTAATTTTAGAATAGGTTCACTGGAAAAATAAGATAGTACTTTCGCAAATGCAGGCCTTTAATATTCGCTAATTACAATGACATTAGGATGTTTGTTTGTTAGTAAATCAGTGAAACATTTGGTCAATTCAGCAAAATGAGGAATAAATTGTCTATAATAATTCAAAAGACCTAACACACTTAGCAACATTTGTTTGGTTTTCGGAAGCGACAATTTCAAAATTCTAGACATGATATTATCGTCAGTTGATATAAAGCCATTTGAGATCTTATAACCCAAAAATGAAATTTCTTGAAAGGCTATATCAACTTTGGATGGTTTTATTGTCAGTCCATGATGTCTAATCCTGTCGAATTTCTGCTGTAGTGCTATTATGTGGTCTGTCATGTTCTGGGTTGTTAGAAAAAATTGTACTGTATTCTTGTAATACTTGACTGCAACTGCCGATCTGTGTCTGCGTCAGCTTGGGATTTACCTTTATGTCCTGTAGGTTGGTTGTCGTGTCCAGTACTGGTGTTGGTATCTCGTCAGTATCGTTGTCGTCTGTCTGGTCCACTATTGTTGTGCTTGCTGTAGTCTCCACTTGTTCGTCGTCCCTGTGGTAATATGGTTTAAGCATGTTAATATGAAAAATATTGTGTTTGTCCCTAACTGCAATTTCGTAATCTACTGTCGAAATTTGTCGTAACACTTTAAACGGTCCTTTCCAAGAGTCTGTGAGAAGATGTCTGTCCCTTAGCAATAGAAGAAGAACGTCCTGTCCTGGCGTCAGAGTAATGATTCTATTTCCTCTGTTAGCGTATTGTCGGTAGATAGCACCAAATGTTTGTAGTGCTTCTTTTGCTAACACACTTGATCTCATGATTCTATCGCGAAATGATATTACATGTTCATACGATGAAATGGGTGTAGATATGGTTTTACTTTCAGTCAGCATAGACTGGTACAACGATAATGGGTCGCGTGGTTTGGCACCATATACTATTTCAAATGGTGAGAATCCAGTGCTGGAATGTGGCACTTCCCTATATGCAAATAAAATAGCAGGTAGATACGTGTCCCAGTCTTCGGGATGTTCTTGGGTTACTTTTGAGAGCATATATTTAAGATCGCCGTTGATCTTTTCTATGATACCCGTGGAGTGTGGGTGGTACGGGCTGTTAAAGCATTGCTTCACCCCCAACATTTTAGTAAATGCTTGTGTAGCTGCGGCAATAAACTGACTACCCCGATCTGAAATGACGGTATCAGGGAATCCTACACTTGCAAAAAATATGGAAGAATACTTCCATGGTGTCTTTGGAAGTTATTTTCTTCATCGTAATGGCTTCTGGCCACCGACTACATAAATCAATTATTGTAACAATATATTTGTTTCCTCTTGATGTTGTGTGGTTAAGATGACCAACTATATCGACCGAGATCTTTTCAAACGGTCTACTTGCCAAATCAGTGATTTGCAGTTCTGCTTGCGGGTGTTTCCCCTTTTTAACAAGCTTTTGGCAGATATCACACGATCTGCAATACAGTTTGGTATCACTGCAAAATTTAGGCCAATAGAATTGAGTAAGTAACCTTGCTCGTGTTTTAGCATACGCCATATAACGGAGAGACAGCTTAACAAACGGGTGTCAGAACACATACCTCAATGGGTCAACAAGATACAACACACAGGAGTGGCTAGCCGCGAGGAGCCGACACACCGGAAGCTCCCGGCGTCTTCAATCGGCAGACACATTGTCGCCAGTGGTCACGTTGTGTCCAGAGACACTGCATTTCGCGTGTTGTTTAGAACACAAAATACTCGCTTGTTAAAATTTGCAGAAGCAATTATGATCTATCAACGCAAGCCAGAATTGTGTAAACAGAAAGACATGTTAGTCAGCTTAAAATTACCGTGGTAGATAAGTGACATTACTGTGCGAAATTGTGTATATTTCAACTTGAAGGATTTATCTAGTTAATTTCACGTAAGTTGTGTGATTTCTGCAGTATGTACCTGACGAGATGCAGCGAAATATGCCAGGCAATAAATCGTGCAATCTATTGTTTGTGTCTTCGTTATTCAAATTCGCCATATGCCCTGCAAAGGGTATGTCATGCGCTAGCTGTAATGCTTGGTTGCGGTTTTCTGAAGGTAGCACCGTTTGTTGTGTAGTGCTAGAACCTTTGGTATAGTACCGTGTCAGAATTCCGTTTTTCAGAGCAAAATACCATTTAGCGTTCTTTGCTACTCGTGGCTTTTGGCCTATTAATTTAAAATACTTTTGCAACGATCGATCGGCTTTTTGAGCTGTTATAAATTTCTCCCTGGTTGTTTCAGGAGATGTTACAACTGGGGTTATTAGCTGTAAAGCCTCTGTCTGATCGATTCGATCTTGCATTTGAGCAGTAGATCTGGTTACTGCATTTGTAATATCAAGGTTATCATTTACATTAAAACTTGGTGTTACATTCAAACAACTACATTCATGTGATGACGTTGCCGAATTGGCATACATACATTCATTTACAGGTGGTAATACATCATGAATGGTGATTTGTGATGATGGTGAAATGGTATTATCAATGTTACAAGTGACAGTAGATATAATACTGTCATGTGGCATATCATTCACCTCAGGAAGGTTACCAATGATGACATCGCAACAAGGATTGGTCAATGCTGCGCATTTGACCTTTCCGGTGAGGAATGGTGTACTTATGTATGCCCATGCAAGCGGGTATCTCTCGATATTACCCGAGAAAGTTCTGCATGTAACATATTTACCACTATATTGTGATGGTAAGATATAGTCTCTCTTATTGCCAATGAGGGTACTGCCGCTATCCCGTAAAACGGTGGCAGCTCTAGCGTTAATATACCCATGGTGGATATTTAATTTACCTTGGGAATTGACTACTAAATTGGCTTCCTCATTTGTAACAGGAATGGAATGGCCACATGTCAAAATGCCATCCGCATGAAATTGATCACAGATAGTACATTTGTCGTGTTGAAACACATCAATAGAATTTGCTGCGTTTACAGGGTGATCTTCTACACTTTCATCTTCTGATGAAGAGCTATCAATCATGGCTGCATTCGCCTTTCTGGACATAGCTCGGGCTTTACAATCTTTCCGCCAATGGCCGAAAGCCTTACAAAGGAAGCATTTGGTGGCACGTCTGTATATCTTTCTTTCTTTGTCTTGCTTCGCTATGTAGTTCTGTAAGTAAGACATGTATCCAGGATGTTGGTCACACATTTAAGTTTCGTTGTGTGACAAATGACAATATTTGCATTTGTTAAACTGTTCAGCGGGTTGCCTATAGGGCTTTTGTTCTTTGTAGGGTACTGACTTAGATCTATCGTATGTAGCGGCTGCTACAAAGTCTGTGATAGTCAGACCAGTAATAAAACATTCTTTATTGGCTGAAAAATAACCTGAGCCACGACTTTCAATCTGTTGTACACTTTCACACTGACATTCTAATAGAAATTTCGAAAATGGAGGTGGGAAAGTTGTGATAATTTTATCTCTCAAAATAAGATCTGTCAATCTATCAAAATTACCATACACTTTGGCTGCTGACAGCCACTTAGAAAAAACATTCTGTATTTCTGAGATGTAATCCGAGAACGTTTGTGTTGGCTTAGGAGACAATTTACCAAACTGTTCTCTGTAGCCTGCTTCATCTAGCAGAAAATGAGACATAATTTTTGTCTTAATATACTGATAATCTTTCTTCAGGTCATTTGGAATAGACTCTATCACTTTCAGAGGTTCTCCAGAAAGACTTCTCATGTATATTATACTCCATTCTGACTTTGGGATCTGGTAATGATCCATAATACATTCAAAGTTTTGTGTGAAAGCTGCTATGCAATCACCTGTGGTGTAACTTTTAATCAGCCCTTGGTATTTCTTGAATGGCTGATCTTTGTCAGATTTTCTATCTTCCTTTTCTTTGGAAGTTTCTGCTTTCAGCTGTTAAATTTTTAGCTGTACTTCAAGTTCTTCTTTCCTGGTTTGGACTAAAATTTCAGCAATTCTTATTTCTGCATCTGTTTCTGCTTGTTTAAGTTTCAAAGATCTTTCGGCTGCTCTTTCATCACGCTCATTAACCTTTTCCTGTTGTATGAGGTATTCTGCAAACTTTTTCTCACTCCAGGTCCTTAACTCTTCACCAGAAAAGTTCATCTTTAAACCCATTTCGAAGTACTCGTTTAAACTAGACATGATGAATAAAATGTATGATGAAATAGATAGACACAAAATTAATAATTTTGTTAGTAATTTACATTTAAAAGTTTACAGTACTTAATCTTACAGCTTATGTTAAGGCCTGATGAACGAAAGTATACGGAAGAGAAAAACAATTTTATACTCAAGTACTCCTGAGGCAATGTATCGGACAATGGCTGCTCAGTACTGCCCGAAACCACACTGGTTTTTAATTCAGGTCGACCAAAGAAATTCGGAGTTTACAAGGGACAGGTGTAGATGACACCAAACAACCTGTTGTTTTTGGAGCAAGAGAAATTAGAACATGTGCAAGTGTGTGGTGTATGTAATGTCACTTAAGTTTTTGTAGGTGTGTATGTCGTCAAGTATTGTTATTAGTCGTTTCACCACACTCAACAACTCTCTTTACACACTTTCCAAACGTTCCGCTTACACTACTTCTACTCAATGACATTCAAGGACATGGCCGCCATTTTGATTTTTATCACTTCAATAACTCGGTTGAAATTTACTAAGTCCAAAGACGCACTTATGGTTTCAATAAATCAACCCGAAAGATGGTATTTATCTGTTAAATTATTACCTACATGCTCGCATTTGTTAAAAACTCGCACTTTATACAAATAATTGATTCCAAAAAAAAAAAAACAACAACAACAACAACCCGACAACAGTCGCCATGTTTGCACTTTTTTAACACTGTACTTTTCGTATTTAACGGTTTAAATCTAATGAGGACGAAGACCCCACGTTCGCACTTGTCAAAGTCTTGCGTAGCGCAAGAACTATGGCTCGTATCTTGACAAGTGTGATACTAAATATGCTTATCAAATAACACGAGGCTAATAACCGATAATATAATTCGCGCTATTTATTCGCGCACTGCACACATCAGAAACAATACAAGCTTCGCGCAATCACAATTCACAATATCCAATAGATCATAAATACAAGCAATCAATACATCAATATAATAATACATCAATGCACTCCACTTACAAGTCAAACACACAGGCGTTCCATCTCCAACGGTCATACAGGCTAGCTATCATCACATGCATAAACTCTCAAGCCGCATTCACACGCAAGTCCGTTACGGCGCCCAAGCCTAGTCTGGCTGGCCTTTTAGCACACACCTCAGTTGTGCTCGAGTCAGCTTGCGTGACCCCTCAATGTTCACGCTGTGTTCCAGCTGACCGCCGACTGCTTAGCATCGCTCAGTGTTGATTGCCTGGCGTTGTTGACGTCGCCGCGTTATAGCTGTAGTGTTTATCATAGTTCAGCGTTGCATTGTCGGGCGTTGGTACAGACAACGCGTTATAACTCTGGGTGAGACTCTGACATGTGGGAATATACGTGTTGTATATATCAGTATACATGACTGTGGGAATATTCATGTTGTATATATCAGTATACATGACTGTAGGAATATGCATGTTGTTTATATCAGCTTGAAAGGTTCATTGTTTCGCTTTGTTTTGTGTTGAGTGACTTCTACAGCTTGTACCGGACAAGATGCAGCAAAATAGGACAGGCAATAAATTGTGCAACATTTACATCTGTTTTTTAATATACTTATCGACCTCTTCCTCCCCCCCCCTTATTTGTTTGTTGTTGTATTGGTAATACAACTTTAATGTGTTGTTTATTTATTGGGGTCTTCAATGTTCTACAACGGGGATAGTGTGTGGGTGGGGGATGTGTGTGATGGGTGCAGGGAATGTGTGTATGGGCAAAGGATATGTGTGGGTGAGTAGGGGATGTGTGGTGGTTGGGGGAAGTATGTGTGGGTGGTGGGGGTATGTGGGGTGGGATGTGTGTGTGGATGGGGAATGTGTGGGTGGGGTGTGTGATTGGCTTACGGATGTGTAGGTGGGTGACGGATGTGTATGTGTCGAGGCGGGATGCGTGAGTGGGTGGAGAATATGTGTGGGTGGGGACATGTATGATCAAGAGATGTTTGGTAGGGGGTGGTTGGGGGTGTGTGGGTGCGTGAGTGATTGAGGATGTTTGGGTGAGTGAGTGAGTGTTGGTTGGTGGATGGGTGAGGAATGTGGGTGTGAGTGGGAAGAGGTGTGTGGTGTGTTGGTTGGGGACATGTGTGTGGTGTGTTTGTTTGGGATGTGTGTTTGGATGGGGGATTTGTGTGGTATGTGGGGGTATGTGCGATTTGGTTGGGTGAGGGTATCTGTGTGGGTGTGGGTGGGGATGTTGTGTAGTATGTGGGTGGGGCACACGTGTATGGTGTGTAGGTGGGGGATGTGTGGTGGTATATGTATGTGGGATGTGTGGGTGAGGGATATGTGTGTGTGGTGCTTGGGTTGGGGATATTGTGTGGTGGGATGTGGGTTAGGGCATGTGTGGGTGGGTGGAGGATGTATGTGTGGGTGGTAGGGGTTGTGTGAGTGGATTGAGGATGTATAGGTGGTTAGGGAGATGTGTGTTTGTGTGGGTAGGGAGATGTCAGTTGGTGGGGATATGTGTGTATGGTTTGGGGATGTGTGAGTGGATGTGCGATGTGTGGGTTGGTGGGGATGTGTGTGCGTGGGTGGGGAATATGTGGTTGGGGGATGGGTGGTTGGATGTGTGAGTGGGAAGAGGATGTGTGGGTGGGGATGGGTGTGTGGGTTAGGATGTCCATGTGGGTTGGTGGGGGATATTTGTGTGGGTGGCGATTGTGTTTGGGTTGGGGGAACAGGTGAGGGCAGTGTGTGTGGGTGGGGGATGTGCGGGAGGGGGATGGGTCGGTTGGTGGGGTATTTATGTGTCTCTGGGTGTGTGTGGGTGGGTGGGTGGGGTGATGTGTGGGTAGGGTGATGTGTTGGTTGGTGGGAGATGGGCCTCATAACATGGTAATTTGCCTTGTTTATGTTTACAACATTCATTTCACAATGTTTGTTTTTCTTCCTATGTGAATGTATAATGCTCTTGATGGACGAAGGATGAGTGATTGGAATGGCCGAATGTAAGACGGGCCTGCGTGCCCAATTTGTGACACATTTACAATAAAGTTGATTTGATTGTGATTTGATTTGATTTATGTCTACGAGCCTCAGTCAGATCACTAAGAAATTTTAATCTGGACTTGTCAGCCTTTCTCTTGTGGGTGAACTCCATTAGTACACGCTTGTTCTTGAAACCGTTACCTTCGCCCTTCATGTACATCTCGTGGTACAAATGCGTGTCAGTCTTCTCAACCTCCCCGTACTTCCATGCGTGCTCGCGGGCTGGACAGAAACAAGGTATTAGAAGGTAGAAATGGAAAGTGTAGGTGTGGGAGAGGGTCAATCGCAATACCCCACATGCAGCCATAGCAAAATGATAGGAGGGGAAGGGTGTAGCGTCGCAACAGTGATACCTGTAAATGAAATGTCCAATTGAGGGTGTATGCATTCTGAAACTTTTCAATCGTTTGTTTCACTTCTTCTTATAGTCCTCGTCGTGTGGTGAAGGTAATAAAGTCTGTGCATATACTTCGGTCTCGTGTGCTGCCTCTCATTTCTGATGTGGATGTTTCTCCATGTGATGATCTCAAACTGCACGGCATTGTATATCTTGGTCTCCCCCTGCTTCTCCTCCGCTTTAACTTTCCCGCTGCGATGACATACTGCAGCGGTTTGTCTCCCTTTTCTGCAGTATTCCCTTTCTGTGAACTCGCTTAGCGGTGGATTTTCTAGCGGTGAACATGGATTACGTATGTCCGTGTATCGAAAGTATCTTGCATTTTGGTGTATTTATAAGGGCGAGCTGTTCCCCAGTGGGCAAAGCCGCCCCATCAGGTACCACGCACCTGTGTGTCATTCGAATGACCACCTCTGCTAGTGCCCCGGTCAGATCGAGTGTTGATGACTATACTTTGATCTTAGCCAAAAGGTCGATAATTTGTGATTTTTGTAAAAGCATAAGGGCTCGCGGGAGAGCCACCCCATTAGGTGTCTATGTCCCTGTCTGTCATTTGATCATCTTAACTAAGAGGCTGAAAAGGAATTTAGAGATGATTATTGAATGGGCTCTCAAAAGCCTGCCAAAAATATAAATTGGTATATGAACCATTGCGTAATTAATAGAATACTAACGTTAAATATATTTAATTTTATAAAAGCCAGGAAAGAAGATTATGAAAATATATTGTGCAGAAGAATAACTAAATAATATAATTACTTGTGAAAATACGCTGTTTATTTTTCCTAAAAATATATAACGGAAAGAATTAAGGAATGACAGCAAAGGTTGACGTGATATCTAATTAAACAGGAATTAGAAAACTGTAAAGATTTAAAATATTATTAGATCGAATAACCTCCCTTAAGAATATAAAGTGTTATGTCCCATGTCTTAATTTACTTAATGTGTGTTACATTTGTTTATGTGGTATCTCCGGGAGTTGTTTGAACAGAATTGTTTATAAATTCGATCACCCCTCGACAATTATGCTAGCCTAATGTTATGATAATATGGGCATGCTCTAAATGAAAAATAAGAAAATAAACAAGCGAAGGACCATTTTAAGATTTCTTATTATGTGCATAATGTTTGGTTTTGATTATGATAATTAGAGATAGTTGTAGAAGTAAGATCGGTAGAAAATATACAGAAACAGGAATATTGTACCTAATAAACACAGCTAGAGACATATTGTTAAAAATCACGTTTAGCTTTTGTACAAGTATATAATAAATATTTTTTTTGTCAATTCATTAGTACAATTATCGCTCGTCCATTCGAGGAATGAATCGTTACAACTATCTCTCGTTATTTAATAGCATGAATCGGTACAGCTATCTCTCGTCAATTAATAGCCTGAATCGGTACAACTATCTCTAGTCAATTAATAGCGTGAATCGGTACAATTATCTCTCGTCAATTAATAGCCTGAATCAGTACAAATATATCTCGTCAATTAATAGCGTGAATCGGTACAACTATCTCTCGTCAATTAATAGCGTGAATCGGTACAACTATCTCTCGTCAATTAATAGCGTGAATCGGTACAACTATCTCTAGTCAATTAATAGCCTGAATCAGTACAACTATCTCTTGTCATTTTAGACAGTGAATCGGTACAACTATATCTCGACAATTAATAGCGTGAATTGGTACGACTATCTCTCGTAAATTAATAGGGTGAATTGGTACAACTATCTCTCGTCAATTAATAGCGTGAATCGGTACAACTACCTCTTCTCATTTTATACAGTGAATCGGTACAACTATCTCTCGTCAATTAATAGAGTGAATTGGTACAACTATCTCTCGTCAATTAATAGGGTGAATTGGTACAACTATCTCTCGTCAATTAATAGCGTGAATCGGTACAACTATCTCTAGTCATTTTATACAGTGAATCGGTACGACTATGTTGGACCTGTCATATCATCTTACGGGAATTGCATTGAAGAGATTAGAACAAGAAAAGGTAGCCATTTCGAAGCTGAAAAAAGCTGTCCAGTACAGCAATTTCAATTGCAATGAGTAGATTGTGGATCGGAGGCGAGCACTTGGGGTTCGTGACCTTGTCGGCCAACTACTGGGCACGCTCAAGAAATTCTGTCCTCTTTCTGCTAGAGACATTGAGTGCAATAACTAACAAGGATGTGCGGGTCTACATCAGGCACTTCCAGTTCCTGGACATAGTGAACGAGGCATTTCTTGAAGCCATCGGGGCAGACGGGACACTTCTTCCAGATACCATAATCAATGTTTGGCATCTTGTGTTGACCCTTCAACCTCCTTTTCATTCTGTTGTTAACACTTATTTTCCCCCAATAGAATGCATAATTTATTTCCTGTTTAGCACACATAAAGAACGAATAGTAAGATTTCCTGAAGCATATGCTATTCGTATACCCAAACCATTGGTGTGTAAACAAAAAGAGGTGATAGTCATTTAAATTTTATTTGGTAGACAGTATACATGACTGCGAAAATATGTGTGTTGTATATATATATATATATATATATATATATATATATATATATATATATATATATATATATATATATATATATATATATATATATATATAGGCTTGAAAGATCAATTGTTTCCGACGTTGTCGTACACCATTCGGACTGCGAGCGATAACAAGTCAAGTCGCATTATCCTATCAAGAAGCCTGATACGCTAGAAAATGTCACGTGGAAAATCCAACAACAAGAAACACGCTGTTGCCAAGATGTGCAGCGTGGGAGCCGACAACAAGAAGAAGAACGTCGACAGCCCACCTGCTAGCTGCATCAAAGTGCCTGATACTACACAGATTACTGAAGCTACCACGAGGGAGAAGATTGACAGCCCAACACAGTCAAGAACCAAGACAGCAGAGAAGGAGGAGAAAGACACCAGAGTCGGAAACACCGACTCAAAAACAGTCCGATGGGTTGTCAAGCGGATTCCTGTGGAGCTGACAGACGAAGAAATCCTGAAGCAGCTACGTGAAGAGAATCTTCACATCCGATTCTTGAAGGCGGAGCGGCTCCTCAGCTACTCCAAGATACCTACAACCTTGGCAGTAGTGACGTCGGAGGGCAGCGAAATGCCGACCACAGTATCATACAACAAGAAAATGCAGCAAACAGAAAGATTCATCCCAAGAATCACGCAATGTTCCAGGTGTCAGAAGGCCGCCCACAGCAGAGCTACGTGTCGCAGTATTACGGAAATCTGCCGATACTGCGCCGATCATCACGCCTTAAAGGAGTGTCCGCTGGCCAAGCTGGACACGGACTTCTGAGCTCCTAACAACAGAAGAAAGTGTGCCAACTGCCTTGGCAAACACGGAGCAAGATACCTGGGCTGCCCGTACCTGCAGAGACACAGAAACGTCTTAAAGATCGCCATCATCACAAAGACACCATTCAAGGAAGCAATGCAGAGGGGTGAGACAGCCACGGGTATAGCACAAGCTGAAAGAGATCAACTTCAAAAGCAGATAGACGAGTTGAAGAAACAAGTCAAGGCACTGCTGACGACGACCCCGACCTGCGATAATGAGAAGCTGCTGGCCGACATGAAAGAAATCCAGCAAAACTTCAAACAAGAGATGGAGCGCTTGGCCGAGATGAAGAAGGAGAACGAAGAAATCCTGCAAATGATTAAGGCCGAAAGAGAATTGCTTAGAACTGAAATGGAACTCTCTCAAAACAAACCAACAGAAGCCATACAAAGACTCACAGAGAAACCGCAAGATGAAAACCAAGAGACCGAACCTGAACCACAAGCTACAGTCAGCAGCCCAGCCACGATACCCGAGGCAGACAAAGAGAAACCAATATCTCGCCAGACATCAGAAGAAAACCGAGAAGGGCACCCGGATGACGGCACGGAGAGACCACAGAAATCTACCTTGGAGGAGCTACGGGCAGGTCAAAGACTGGAGGTACTCAGGCGCAAGGAATTCAAAAGGTGTTGGATTGAAAGAGAAAAGAAAAAACCCAAGAAATTCAGGTTACCGGTAGATTACCCAATTACAATCTTGGAACGGGGAACCGACTACTCGTACTACATAGAAGACGGAGAGAGAAAGCTATGGCTGTCCGCGGAGGAAAAAAGCGAATGACAGAAGCTAAAACTCGAAGATGAACAAAAATACGAGAAGGAAAATAGCAACATCGAAAAGCTCCTACAGAAAATACACAACAAAGAAGACTAAAAGACCTAATAAAAAGTCCTTGTAAGGACTGCAACCAGTCAAACCAGGATCCTGCGTCAACAAAGAAAACAACAAGAGGAAACATGCACTAAGGACAGCCGCCGACCGATCCCCCAGCTGGAGTGGGATAACGAAAAGTCCTTATAAGGACTGCAGCCAGTCAAGCCAGTTGAGCCAGGAGCCTACACCAACAAAGAAAACCACAAGCAAAGACGAGCACAAAGGATAGCCGCCGACCACTGCTGACGTCACAGACACAAACGCTACATCACCAGTCCGAGATAGGACTCACAAGACAAGAATTAGGGCTAATAAATCCACAATAACCACGTACCTCAACAATAACCACAGCTGATGAAGCAGGTTAGACGAGGTCGAATTTGGAATTTTTGTTTTTGAATTGGAATCGGAATCGGAATCAATTGTTTCACTTTCTTTTATCAAGACTGACTTCTACAGCTGATGTCGGCAATATGCAACAAAATAGAGCACGTAGTACATTGTGCACATTTTCATTTGCTTCTTAATATACTTATTGACACCCCTCCCCCAAACACCTCCTTTAAAGAACAAACTGAAATAACACTTTAATGTGTTGTTTATTGCTTGGGTTCTACAATGTTCTACAACAGCTAAATCTTATCAATGCAATGCGCTTCTCAGGTCAGAGTTGAGCCTTTTTAATCTTCTGTCTACCAGCCTCAGCCTGATCACTAAGAATGTTAAATCTGGACTTATCAGCCTTTCTCTTGTGACCCCTAGCTCTCGTATCAGATCATTTTTGGTGTGTCGCCATTGCTGGTAACTGATGGTATTGCATTCTATCGAGATGGCTGATTCAATCTTGTTGTGTATGTGGCCAGTGCTGGTAACTGATGGTATTACCATTCTATCGAGATGGCTGATTCAATCGACCTTCTGCTTGTTTAGTATCTGTGGCTCAACTTGTTGATCCCACCGTCTGTCTGATAACACAATTTTTTTCTCGATATCGGAAAGTTAAGTTGGCAGCTCTTCTCAATCTCCCTCATCTCATAGATACTTATTTTGTTTCTGTGTGATTTGGATGGTGTCCAAGTTTGGCATGAGTAGCATAGGGTTGGTGTGAATTGGAAGATGTAGGGTTAGGGGAGGG
The DNA here is from genome assembly GCA_963921405.1 of Cepaea hortensis. Classification (NCBI taxonomy): domain Eukaryota; kingdom Metazoa; phylum Mollusca; class Gastropoda; order Stylommatophora; family Helicidae; genus Cepaea; species Cepaea hortensis. The sequence continues at coordinate 68,460,436 of OY992896.1, forward strand.
TCAATCACAAAATCCTATAGATAACAATAGCAAAATAACAGTTGGGGAAGGGGATTGTTTCCAGGTGAGCAACAGTGATACCTGTAAATTAAATTGGGAACAGTTGAGGGAGTTTGCATTCTGAGACCTTTGAATCGTTTATCTCACTTCCTTTTATAGTCCATGTCGTGTGGCGAAGGTTATCTTGTCTGTATGGAGACTTCTCGTGTGCTGCCACTCTTTTCTGATGTTGACGTTTCTCCATATGATGATGTCAAACTGCACGGCATCATCTCTCTTGGTCTCCCCCCGCCTCTCCGTAGCTCTGACTTTCCCGTTGTGACGACATACTGCAGCGTTCCCTGTCTCATGGCATGCCTACAAACTTAGTGTGGGATGACATCCACCAGCGATTAAAGCTGGAAACCGGGTTGTAAGCGCAAGGCAGGAGATCAACCAAGGCAGGAGAAGGACACCCGGGAAGTGCCTCCCTATGGAAGTGTGAGGAACGTAATGGACGTCAATTAATCGTTGTGAGGACAGTATGGCAGCTTCTGACGACTGCATACCTGATGTGAGCTCGCCCAGCGGTGGATTTTCTAGACGTGGACATGGATTACTATGTCCGTGTATCAAAACAAGGCACGTGGTTCCACAGGACGCAGAGCCGTCCCAAGAGGTTTCACGTCCCTGCGTGTCATTCAGATGACCACTTCTGCTGATAGCCTTCGCCAGATCAAGTCCAGATAAATTCACACTTTTATCTTAGCCAAATGGCCGATAATCTGAAGTTGATTTTCTTATTGGGATATTTTTTTTTAAAAACGTTTTTATATTTTTTTAACAGAACAGCAGTTTAACAGTCAATTCAAAATATAAAACATTTGGTCTTACTGTCACTGTAAATGCCAGTAATAAACAATGTGGAAAATAAAATGATTCATTCTTATTTACCGTGGCAGGTAATACATTCTCATTTTCAAAATAAAACTCGACCTTTCCTTGAGAATGGATGCAGATGCCAGCAGTCATGGCTTCAGAAGCACCAAAAGGTCAAGCAGGAGTCACTCTCCTTGACCATGGACCTCCTTCAGTGTTGGGCAGTTTGGGTGTTGTTCAGAATTCTTTTCACATGCAGGTGGTCTTCTGGGTCACAAATCACAGAATTCTCGCTACAATCATGCTCCTCAATGAGGAAAGCACCAACGATTCGTTCTTTCATAGCTTTTTGGCATAAAGATTCTCTATAGGCACGAGTAACTGTCCTCTTGCGCTTGCTCAAGGCACTGAGCTTGTAGGGACGCACAGATCTGAGCATGGTATTGTAGTCACAACATTTTGGTGTCTCTGCTAGCTTTTTCTGGTACAAATATACCAACTGTCCACCGGGTGTCTTGGAGACTTTTCAGCGGTTAGAATGTGTGTTGTAAGAGAGACGACGTCTTATGCTGAACCAGCTTGCTTACGTTTTTTACTAGTCAAATGTGACTAATTATTTAACAAATAATAGATGTTTCCGGATTATTTATTGCAGGTTTTCGGCCTTTCAACGGCCTGCCAAAAATATAATTCCAAAGGTGATACCAATTGTATCAAGGTGGGATACTAAAGTTGCTTATATATTATTATAATCAAGCAAAGAAAGCAGTTTATAAACATTTATTGTGCAAAAATATAACTAAGAAATAAATTACTCTGGCTAATACGATGTTGACTTTTCTTTTACCATATATAAATTGAAGTATTGGAAAATGGCAGCAGATGTTGATTTTCAAATTAAATTAACGAAAAGTAAAGAAAGTAATTGCCAAATCTGTAAGTATTAGGAATAGTTTGATTGAGTAATGTCCCTTAAATGTTAAATCGTTATGTTCCTTGTCGTAATGTAATTGTGTGTGTTCCCTTTGTTTATGTGGTCTCTCAGAAGGTTATTTGACCAGAATTGTTTATTAATTCAGGGACCACTCTACAATTATGTTGGCCTGTTGTTACAATAATCTGGGCACGCTCTAACAACAAACAAACAAAAATAAACAAGTGAAGTACCATTTCATGATTTCTTATAATGTGCATAATAATTTCTTTTGATTATGATAAATAGATTTGGTAGTAGCGGTCAAATCGGTAGAAAATATAAAGACAAGTGAATATTGTATTTAATAAACACTTCTAGACATATTTTAAAAATCACGGTTAAGCTTTTGTACTTTCCTATGAAAGAAACTGCCGTAAAATCTATAATGCTAAATGTCTAACAAAACATTCCTAGCTAATCATGTTTCGTCAATTAATAGAGCGAATCCATACACCTGTCTCTCGTCAATTCATAGAGTGAATCCATACGCCTGTCTCTCGTCAATTCATAGAGTGAATCCATACACCTGTCTCTCGTCAATTCATAGAGTGAATCCATACACCTGTCTCTCGTCAATTCAATGACTCGGTGCAACTATTTCGGAACTGCCATAACATATGAGATCAAGCATCGCTATGGCAAAGATGCCTTTTGCTTGATGGAATACATACTGACCTATAAAATGATGATACTGGCAAAGTGAATAAAAGTGGTGAAGTGCTACATATATCGTTTAGAATTGTATGGATATGAATCGTGTACAGTAAGCAGAAAATGAGTTAAACATCTGATTGCAGTGGAGATGTAGTTTCTGAGGAATATGCACAGAATATAATGGACATACAAATATAACCAATGAGCAAGTCCTACAAGAAGCAAATAAAACTGTAAACTGATTACATAAATTAAAATAGTCAGTCAAGAGTATATGGACACGTGATTAACGGAAATGAACTGGTGAACCGAAAGACGTAGTCCGGAATCGAACCCACAACCTTCGGAGAGCGAGGCAGACGGCTTGACCACTTCTAATTAATGAAAATAAACTAAACAAAAGTTTAGTATCGTTGGAACGATTGAGGGGAGGGAACAACAGGAAGGCTGAGAGATACATATATATATGGCTTGACCACATGACATAATGGAAACAAGATTACAAAGCTGATCCACGACTGATGATAGTGTGTGGGAGAGAAACGTGACCGCTCGTGCTTAACGGTATAGTACATGGTGATGACTAAGAAATCAACAAATATAGAAAGTGGTATGATTTGGCTTCATAGCTTCGATACGGAGACTTCCATTTCTTTGTTTATCTTGGCAATGGTATGGGTGCTGTTTTCTTTGCTTATCAAAGTAAAGGTCAGGGATCTGTCCTATAAAATTTGGCAATAATGAAAAACATGCTGAATCAGATGCGATTCGTATGCTCAAAACATTGTTGTTTAAACAAAACGTCTTGATATTTCGTTGCAAATTACCAAATGGTAGACTCTTTAAAACACTGTGGGAACATGTGTTTTGAATATTTCAGCTTGAAAGATTCGTCGATTTGCTTGTTGTGTGACTTCTGACCCTAAAATAGATGCAGCGAAATATGCCAGACACCAAACTGAACAATCTACTGTTTGTGTATTCAGTATTTAAAAACATATACTAGCAAAATACGTGACGCGGGAAACTGGCGTTAGATCGACAATCTTTTCGTAATGGAAAGGAAAAGGGAAGGGGGATATGATGATAAGACGATGTTTAATAAAGGATTTGATCACCACCACCTACCACGTTTGTCGTCAAGAGTCGTGGAGAGAAATAGTTGACATTCCAGCGTCCGATGTGTGTCGCTGGATAGTGTTATTCCGTGTAATTGTACGGTCTTTTTGATTTCGTCATGCCGTATTTTTTCCTCTGGCGCCCTCTTGCTCTCGTATCAGATCTTCTGTGGTGCATCGCCAGTGCTGGTATCTGGCGTATTGTATTCTAACGAGATGTCCGATCCATTTAACTGATTAATTGTCATGAGTTAATTAATCATCGTAAGTGAGTTTCCATGTCTGTCATAGACTTATTTATCACCGAAATGTTGTCATTGCGTTATAATACAACATGCCTGCTACCATATTAACAACTTGTAAGCCCTAACTGTAACTGTCACCTGCTACCATATTAACAACTTGTAAGCCCTAACTGTAACACTCACCTGCTACCATATTAACAACTTGTAAGCCCTGACTGTAACACTCACCTGCTACCATATTAACAACTTGTAAGCCCTAACTGTAACAGTCACCTGCTACCATATTAACAATTTATAAGCCCTAACTGTAACACTCACCTGCTACCATATTAACAACTTGTAAGCCCTAACTGTAACACTCACCTGCTACCATATTAACAACTTGTAAGCCCTAACTGTAACACTCACCTGCTACCATATTAACAACTTGTAAGCCCCAACTGTAACACTCACCTGCTACCATATTAACAACTTGTAAGCCCTAACTGTAACACTCACCTGCTACCATATTAACAACTTGTAAGCCCTAACTGTAACACTCACCTGCTACCATATTAACAACTTGTAAGCCCTAACTGTAACACTCACCTGCTACCATATTAACAACTTGTAAGCCCTAACTGTAACACTCACCTGCTACCATATTAACAACATGTAAGCCCTAACTGTAACACTCACCTGCTACCATATTAACAACTTGTAAGCCCTAACTGTAACACTCACCTGCTACCATATTAACAACTTGTAAGCCCTAACTTTAACACTCACCTGCTACCATATTAACAACTTGTAAGCCCCAACTGTAACACTCACCTGCTACCATATTAACAACTTGTAAGCCCTAACTGTAACACTCACCTGCTGCCATATTAACAACTTGTAAGCCCTAACTGTAACACTCACCTGCTACCATATTAACAACTTGTAAGCCCCAACTGTAACACTCACCTGCTACCATATTAACAACTTGTAAGCCCTAACTGTAACACTCACCTGCTACCATATTAACAACTTGTAAGCCCTAACTGACACACTCACCTGCTACCATATTAACAACTTGTAAGCCCTAACTGTAACACTCACTTGCTACCATATTAACAACTTGTAAGCCCTAACTGTAACACTCACCTGCTACCATATTAACAACTTGTAAGCCCTAACTGTAACACTCACCTGCTACCATATTAACAACTTGTAAGATCTAACTGTAACACTCACCTGCTACCATATTAACAACTTGTAAGCCCTAACTGTAACACTCACCTGCTACCATATTAACAACTTGTAAGCCCTAACTGTAACACTCACCTGCTACCATATTAACAACTTGTAAGCCCTAACTGTAACACTCACCTGCTATCATATTAACAACTTGTAAGCCCTAACTGACACACTCACCTGCTACCATATTAACAACTTGTAAGCCCTAACTGTAACACTCACTTGCTACCATATTAACAACTTGTAAGCCCTAACTGTAACACTCACCTGCTACCATATTAACAACTTGTAAGCCCTAACTGTAACACTCACCTGCTACCATATTAACAACTTGTAAGATCTAACTGTAACACTCACCTGCTACCATATTAACAACTTGTAAGCCCTAACTGTAACACTCACTTGCTACCATATTAACAACTTGTAAGCCCTAACTGTAACACTCACCTGCTATCATATTAACAACTTGTAAGCCCTAACTGTAACACTCACCTGCTACCATATTATCAACTTGTAAGCCTTAACTGTAACACTCACCTGCTACCATATTATCAACTTGTAAGCCCTAAGGTAACGCTCACCTGCTACAATATTAACAACTTGTAAGCCCTAAGTGTAACACTCACCTGCTACCATATTAACAACTTGTAAGCCCCAAATGTAACACTCACCCACTACCATATTAACAACTTGTAAGCCCCAACTGTAACACTCACCTGCTACCATATTAACAACTTGTAAGCCCTAACTGTAACACTCACCCGCTACCATATTAACAACTTGTAAGTCCTAACTGTAACACTCACCTGCTAACATATTAACAACTTGTAAGCCCTAACTGTAACAATCACCTGCTACCATATTAACAACTTGTAAGCCCCAACTGTAACATTTACCTGCTACCATATTAACAACTTGTAAACAGTAACTGTAACACTCACCTGCTACCATATTTACAACTTGTAAGCAGTAACTGTAACACTCACATGCTACCATATTAACAACTTGTAAGCCCCAACTGTAACATTCACCTGCTACCATATTAACAACTTGTAAGCCCTAACTGTAACACTCACCCGCTACCATATTAACAACTTGTAAGCCCTAACTGTAACACTCACCTGCTACCATATTGACAACTTGTAAGCCCTAACTGCAACACTCACCTGCTACCATATTAACAACATGTAAGCCCCAACTGTAACACTCACCTGCTACCATATTAACAACTTGTAAGCCCCAACAACTGTAACACTCACCTGCTACCATATTAACAACTTGTAAGCCCTAACTGTAACACTCACCTGCTACCATATTAACAACTTGTAAGCCCTAACTGTAACACTCACCTGCTACCATATTAACAACTTGTAAGCCCCAACTGTAACACTCACCTGCTACCATATTAACAACTTGTAAGCCCCAACTGTAACACTCACCTGCTACCATATTAACAACTTGTAATCCCCAACTGTAACACTCACCTGCTACCATATTAACAACTTGTAATCCCCAACTGTAACACTCACCTGCTACCATATTAACAACTTGTAAGCCCCAACTGTAACACTCACCTGCTACCATATTAACAACTTGTAAGCCCCAACTGTAACACTCACCTGCTACCATATTAACAACTTGTAAGCCCCAACTGCCGGTCTCTCTGGCTGTGGGGTTACAACACTTTCTCTCTGTAATCCCGTTTATCACGCAGAGTCTCGTAGCGGAGCGAGAGCTGAGGCGGTTCGACCCCCGCTCGTGACTTGCGGGATACTGAGCCGGCCGCTCAGAAAGCAATGGCAAACTACTGAGCGTAATCTTGCCAAGAGATCAACATACAACTGAAAGATGCTGGTGTTGACAGCTAAGTCCTGTAAAGGATATGCTAAATAAAAAAAATAAAAAAAAGCCCCAACTGTAACACTCACCTGCTTACAATTTTCCGGCATCCATTGTTGTTTGGTCCAAACCTACTTGTTGTTTGTCACTGAATCTGTTCATGTTCTGCTGTCCAATATATGTGGCTCGAGGTGTTGATCCCACTGTCTGTCTGATAACATAATATATGTGGCTCGATGTGTTGATCCCACTGTCTGTCTGATAACATAATATTTGTGTCTCGAGATGTTGATCCCACTGTCTGTCTGATAACATAATATTTGTGGCTCGAGGTGTTGATCCCACTGTCTGTCTGATAACATAATATATGTGGCTCGAGGTGTTGATCCCACTGTCTGTCTGATAACATAATATATGTGGCTCGAGGTGTTGATCCCACTGTCTGTCTGATAACATAATATATGTGGCTCGTGGTGTTGATCCCACTGTCTGTCTGATAACATAATATGTGTGTCTCGAGATGTTGATCCCACTGTCTGTCTGATAACATAATATATGTGGCTCGTGGTGTTGATCCCACTGTCTGTCTGATAACATAATATTTGTGTCTCGAGATGTTGATCCCACTGTCTGTCTGATAACATAATATATGTGGCTCGTGGTGTTGATCCCACTGTCTGTCTGATAACATAATATTTGTGTCTCGAGATGTTGATCCCACTGTCTGTCTGATAACATAATATATGTGGCTCGAGGTGTTGATCCCAATGTATGTCTGATAACATAATATTTGTGGCTCGAGGTGTTGATCCCACTGTCTGTCTGATAACATAATATATGTGGCTCAAGGTGTTGATCCCACTGTCTGTCTGATAACATAATATTTGTGTCTCGAGGTGTTGATCCCACTGTCTGTCTGATAACATAATATATGTGGCTGGAGGTGTTGATCCCACTGTCTGTCTGCTAACATAATATTTGTGTCTCGAGATGTTGATCCCACTGTCTGTCTGATAACATAATGTTTGTGTCTCGAGATGTTGATCCCACTGTCTGTCTGATAACATAATATATGTGGCTCGAGGTGCTGATCCCACTGTCTGTCTGATAACATAATATTTGTGTCTCGAAATGTTGATCCCACTGTCTGTCTGATAACATAATATTTGTGTCTCGAGATGTTGATCCCACTGTCTGTCTGATAACATAATATATGTGGCTCGAGGTGTTGATCCCACTGTCTGTCTGATAACATAATATTTGTGTCTCGAGATGTTGATCCCACTGTCTGTCTGATAACATAATATTTGTGTCTCGAGATGTTGATCCCACTGTCTGTCTGATAACATAATATTTGTGTCTCAAGATGTTGATCCCACTGTCTGTCTGATAACATAATATATTTGTGTCTCGAGATGTTGATTCCACTGTCTGTCTGATAACATAATATTTGTGTCTCGAGATGTTGATCCCACTGTCTGTCTGATAACATAATATTTGTGTCTCGAGATGTTGATCCCACTGTCTGTCTGATAACATAATATTTGTGGCTCGAGGTGTTGATCCCACTGTCTTTCTGATAACATAATATTTGTGGCTCGAGGTGTTGATCCCACTGTCTGTCTGATAACATAATATATGTGGCTCGAGGCGTTGATCCCACTGTCTGTCTGATAACATAATATTTGTGTCTCGAGATGTTGATCCCACTGTCTGTCTGATAACATAATATATGTGTCTCGAGATGTTGATCCCACTGTCTGTCTGATAACATAATATATGTGGCTCGAGATGTTGATCCCACTGTCTGTCTGATAACATAATATATGTGGCTCGAGATGTTGATCCCACTGTCTGTCTGATAACATAATATATGTGGCTGGAGGTGTTGATCCCACTGTCTGTCTGATAACATAATATATGTGGCTCGAGATGTTGATCCCACTGTCTGTCTGATAACATAATATATGTGGCTGGAGGTGTTGATCCCACTGTCTGTCTGATAACATAATATTTTTGGCTCGAGGTGTTGATCCCACTGTCTGTCTGATAACACAATATATGTGGCTCGAGGAGTTGATCCCACTGTTTGTCTGATAACATAATATATGTGGCTCGAGGTGTTGATCCCACTGTCTGTCTGATAACATAATATATGTGGCTGGAGGTGTTGATCCCACTGTCTGTCTGATAACATAATATTTGTGTCTCGAGATGTTGATCCCACTGTCTGTCTGATAACATAATGTTTGTGTCTCGAGATGTTGATCCCACTGTCTGTCTGATAACATAATATATGTGGCTCGAGGTGCTGATCCCACTGTCTGTCTGATAACATAATATTTGTGTCTCGAAATGTTGATCCCACTGTCTGTCTGATAACATAATATTTGTGTCTCGAGATGTTGATCCCACTGTCTGTCTGATAACATAATATATGTGGCTCGAGGTGTTGATCCCACTGTCTGTCTGATAACATAATATTTGTGTCTCGAGATGTTGATCCCACTGTCTGTCTGATAACATAATATTTGTGTCTCGAGATGTTGATCCCACTGTCTGTCTGATAACATAATATTTGTGTCTCGAGATGTTGATCCCACTGTCTGTCTGATAACATAATATATTTGTGTCTCGAGATGTTGATTCCACTGTCTGTCTGATAACATAATATTTGTGTCTCGAGATGTTGATCCCACTGTCTGTCTGATAACATAATATTTGTGTCTCGAGATGTTGATCCCACTGTCTGTCTGATAACATAATATTTGTGGCTCGAGGTGTTGATCCCACTGTCTTTCTGATAACATAATATTTGTGGCTCGAGGTGTTGATCCCACTGTCTGTCTGATAACATAATATATGTGGCTCGAGGCGTTGATCCCACTGTCTGTCTGATAACATAATATTTGTGTCTCGAGATGTTGATCCCACTGTCTGTCTGATAACATAATATATGTGTCTCGAGATGTTGATCCCACTGTCTGTCTGATAACATAATATATGTGGCTCGAGATGTTGATCCCACTGTCTGTCTGATAACATAATATATGTGGCTCGAGATGTTGATCCCACTGTCTGTCTGATAACATAATATATGTGGCTGGAGGTGTTGATCCCACTGTCTGTCTGATAACATAATATATGTGGCTCGAGATGTTGATCCCACTGTCTGTCTGATAACATAATATATGTGGCTGGAGGTGTTGATCCCACTGTCTGTCTGATAACATAATATTTTTGGCTCGAGGTGTTGATCCCACTGTCTGTCTGATAACACAATATATGTGGCTCGAGGAGTTGATCCCACTGTTTGTCTGATAACATAATATATGTGGCTCGAGGTGTTGATCCCACTGTCTGTCTGATAACATAATATATGTGGCTGGAGGTGTTGATCCCACTGTCTGTCTGATAACATAATATTTGTGGCTGGAGGTGTTGATCACACCGTCTGTCTGATAACGTAATATTTGTGGCTCGAGGTGTTAATCCCACTGTCTGTCTGATAACATATTTGTGACTGGAGGTGTTGATCCCACTGTCTGTCTGATAACACAATATTTGTGGCTGGAGGTGTTGATAACACTGTCTGTCTGATAACATAATATATGTGGCTGGAGGTGTTGATCCCACTGTCTGTCTGATAACACAATATTTGTGGCTCGAGGTGTTGATCCCACTGTCTGTCTGGTAACATAATATATGTGGCTGGAGGTGGTGATCCCACTGTCTGTCTGATAACATAATATATGTGGCTCGAGGTGTTGATCCCACTGTCTGTCTGATAACATAATATTTGTGTCTCGAGATGTTGATCCCACTGTCTGTCTGATAACATAATATTTGTGTCTCGAGATGTTGATCCCACTGTCTGTCTGATAACATAATATTTGTGTCTCGAGATGTTGATCCCACTGTCTGTCTGATAACATAATATATTTGTGTCTCGAGATGTTGATTCCACTGTCTGTCTGATAACATAATATTTGTGTCTCGAGATGTTGATCCCACTGTCTGTCTGATAACATAATATTTGTGTCTCGAGATGTTGATCCCACTGTCTGTCTGATAACATAATATTTGTGGCTCGAGGTGTTGATCCCACTGTCTTTCTGATAACATAATATTTGTGGCTCGAGGTGTTGATCCCACTGTCTGTCTGATAACATAATATATGTGGCTCGAGGCGTTGATCCCACTGTCTGTCTGATAACATAATATTTGTGTCTCGAGATGTTGATCCCACTGTCTGTCTGATAACATAATATATGTGTCTCGAGATGTTGATCCCACTGTCTGTCTGATAACATAATATATGTGGCTCGAGATGTTGATCCCACTGTCTGTCTGATAACATAATATATGTGGCTCGAGATGTTGATCCCACTGTCTGTCTGATAACATAATATATGTGGCTGGAGGTGTTGATCCCACTGTCTGTCTGATAACATAATATATGTGGCTCGAGATGTTGATCCCACTGTCTGTCTGATAACATAATATATGTGGCTGGAGGTGTTGATCCCACTGTCTGTCTGATAACATAATATTTTTGGCTCGAGGTGTTGATCCCACTGTCTGTCTGATAACACAATATATGTGGCTCGAGGAGTTGATCCCACTGTTTGTCTGATAACATAATATATGTGGCTCGAGGTGTTGATCCCACTGTCTGTCTGATAACATAATATATGTGGCTGGAGGTGTTGATCCCACTGTCTGTCTGATAACATAATATTTGTGGCTGGAGGTGTTGATCACACCGTCTGTCTGATAACGTAATATTTGTGGCTCGAGGTGTTAATCCCACTGTCTGTCTGATAACATATTTGTGACTGGAGGTGTTGATCCCACTGTCTGTCTGATAACACAATATTTGTGGCTGGAGGTGTTGATCCCACTGTCTGTCTGATAACATAATATATGTGGCTGGAGGTGTTGATCCCACTGTCTGTCTGATAACACAATATTTGTGGCTCGAGGTGTTGATCCCACTGTCTGTCTGGTAACATAATATATGTGGCTGGAGGTGGTGATCCCACTGTCTGTCTGATAACATAATATATGTGGCTGGAGGTGTTGATCGCACTGTCTGTTTGATAACATAATATTTGTGGCTGGAGGTGTTGATCCCACTGTCTGTCTGATAACACAATATATGTGGCTGGAGGTGTTGATCCCACTGTCTGTTTGATAACATAATATTTGTGGTTGGAGGTGTTGATCCCACTGTCTGTCTGATAACCTAATATTTGTGGCTGGAGGTGTTGATCTCACTGTCTGTCTGATAACACAATATATGTGGCTCGAGGTGTTGATCCCACTGTCTGTTTGATAACATAATATTTGTTGCTGGAGGTGTTGATCCCACTGTCTGTTTGATAACATAATATTTGTGGTTGGAGGTGTTGATCCCACTGTCTGTCTGATAACCTAATATTTGTGGCTGGAGGTGTTGATCCCACTGTCTGTTTGATAACATAATATTTGTGGCTGGAGGTGTTGATCCCACTGTCTGTCTGATAACATAATATTTGGGGCTGGAGGTGTTGATCCCACTGTCTGTTTGATAACATAATATTTGTGGCTGGAGGTGTTGATCCCACGGTCTGTCTGATAACACAATATTTGTGGCTGGAGGTGTTGATCCCACTGTCTGTCTGATAACATAATATTTGGGGCTGGAGGTGTTGATCCCACTGTCTGTTTGATAACATAATATTTGTGGCTGGAGGTGTTGATCCCACGGTCTGTCTGATAACACAATATTTGTGGCTGGAGGTGTTGATCCCACTGTCTGTCTGATAACATAATATATGTGGCTGGAGGTGTTGATCCCACTGTCTGTCTGATATCACATTTTTCTTTCTCGTTATTGGAAAGATAAGTTGGCAGCTCTTCTCTACCCTCGCCCCCTTCCCCACCCCCAATCTCGTAGATATTGATTCTGCGTGTGATTTAGTTGATTTTCAAGTTTAATATTGGCAGCACAGGGTTGGTGTGAATATGTTATTTATTATCTGTCGCTGTGCGGACATAATTATAGCTTGATGTTTCAGTATGTGTGATAGTGATATATAAGTTCATTTTCTTTTTTATATCTGACTTAGATTTCTCGAAATCAGATGTCAATAGTTAGCAGGTTTTGACTTGATAATACTGTATGTGCAACTGTAAGTTCTCTAGTGACTGTTTCCATCGACAATAAACAGTAATTATTTTGGCGGACTGTTGTGGTGGCATTCGTATTCATATATGCCCATGCGTGCTTTTTGGTTTGTCGGGACTGCTGCCTGTTCAACTTCTTACTGTGAGGAATATATTGTGTGATGTTCACAGACACAGAAATGGAGCAGTATAGGAAGTTGGTGCCACGACTAACGTCTATTTTATGTTAATAAATCTAGTTGGTCATGCGTTAAAGTGCACTTGTTCCTGCAGCGAGGCGCTGTCGTCATTTGGAGGTGACAGATTCGAATAACTCTAGCTTCACACGCTGCGGGATTTGCTGAGGAGGCGATCCGAGCACTTATGGACTGAATGGTTCTATGCGCAATGAGGATGATCTGTCGACTAACTAACTAACTAACTAACTAACTAACTAACTAACTAACTAACTAACTAACTAAATAAATAACTAACTAACTAACTATCTAACTAACTAACTAACTAACTAACTAACTAACTAACTAACTAACTAACCAACTAACTAAATAACTAACTAACTAACTAACTAACTAACTAACCTATGTTAAGAAATGTGGACAACGAATAAACAATCCAAGGATACAACTGAATGTTTCACAATTTGGAAATATTGTCGAATAGAAGGAATGTGGTGGTAGGAGAAAAGAAGCAATAACACTCCAGTACTATTGCACCAAGCCACTGTATAAAATTAATGTGAATGGAAAACCACGTGAGCATGTCAATGGTGTGTTTACCTACATCAAATAACAGCAGACGACGGCAGGTGAGAGACAGACATGAGTATGAGAGTGTGGACAAATTAACATTCAACAATATGAAACAGAGTCTCCTATCGAATACATTTAAATTACCAAACAAAATACAAACTAATAATGATCAAGTGTTATGTTTTTTTTTATATATTGTGGTTCGGATGTTCGATCCAATATTCCAAAATTGTTGCGAAGGTGATCATGTCTGTGTTCTGCATTGTGTCTCCTGTGTCACTGGTTTCTGATGTTGATATTCCCCCATGCCATGATGCCTAACCGCCCAGCATATCTCTTTTTCTAGAATGTTAGACGGGCCTGCGTGCTTAATTCTTAACCCTTTGAAAATAATATTCATTCGTTCGTGTCCCCCTGCCTCTCCTCCGCTCCAACTGTAATGCTGTGACAACATAATGCAATGTTCCCTTTCTCAAGACACGTTATTTTGGGATAACCGCCACCCGCGATTAAACCGTCTCCAAGCTTTAAATAAGGATGTGAGCGCACGACAGGAGAAGGACACAGCGGAATACCCTACCCAGGGAAGTATGAGGTACGTGATGGACGCGAGGTACTCGTCGAGGGGGTGGGAGTTGGGGGGGGGGGGGGGGGGGGAGAAATGTGGCTGCTTCTGACGACTGCAGACCTGCTGTGAGCTCGCCCAGCAGTGGGTTTTCTATCAGTGTACGTGAATGACGTGTGACGGTGTAAAAAAAAAAATTCTTAAATTTTTAAAAATTATGGCACAGAGTTGCCCCATGAGGTTCCACTTCCCCGCGTGACGTTCAGATGACCCCCCTGCAACTGATCCTGGCCAGATCAAGTGAAGTTACTACACTTTGATCTTAGCTCAAAGCTCGATAATTTGAAGACGATTGTTGTTTTGTTTTTAATAAAGGCTCAGGGGTTCCCACAGGGGCCTGCCCCTCCCCATCAGGTCCTGACGTCCCTGTGTGTCATTCGGATGACCGCCTCTGCATGTGGAACTGGCGAGATCAAGATCAGTTACTAAACTTTGATATCAGCCAAGAAGCTGAGAAATATAACATCCACAGTTTATTTGGCTTTTCAAAGGCCAGTCAAAAATATAATAACATCTAGCATTTACACGAAGTCCCTAAATTGTTATCTATTAGCGTGTAACCTATGAAAGCATGTTACCAAAATTTGTTATGCAAAAAACAATGTAATAAAGTAATATAGTAGTTGTGTTAAAACACTCTTTACGTTTCATAAGAAGATTAAATGCAAACATTATAAAATAGTGTTGAAGGTTTATTTATAAATGACATTAACGATAACTTTGAAATGTAATTGCTAGAACTGTAAATTTTAGAACTAGTTTTAGGTAACGTAATGCCCCTTAATATGTTCATTCGTTATGTCCCTTGTCTTAAATTAATTTCGTTTGTTCATTTTATTTATGTGGCCACTCCCGAAGTTGTTTCAACAGAATTGTTTACACATTACGAATGGTAAGGTTTTCTTAAGAAGATGCTATTCCTATGTCCAGTCCATTGGTATGTAATCAAAAAGAGATGACAGTTGTTTTTAAACCATGGTAGACAGTAGACAGGACTGAGAGTATGTGTGTACTATAGCTCAGCTTTACTGGAGAGTTTTGGCCATCATAGACCATAACTTTAGCAAGGGAAAATCCCGACTGCACCTCCCAGTGGTAGAGGATGGGAAACCCACAATGGTGTGACAAACGCAGCCCTGGGGACCGAGTATCCACCGGGATATGTGGACACATCTGCTGCTGAGCAGAGCAGGGTACGCACTTGTTCTGATAAATGGCTGTCAAAAGCAGACATAAAAGACCCCCATGTGGATGTGGACGTCAAGGGGACACCATTACAATATCTTCCCAAGATTTCATGAATAGTCACATATCAGAGGCAGTGAACGACATTAATGGCTATCTTAGGACATCCTCGTCCGGTAGGGACAGTCATGTGACACTAGACACTCATCCAGCTACTCATGACAAAAATCATAACGAATAAATTTAATATAGGAACTAAAATTTAAAATCGGAAATACATTTGAAATATGAATATGGAATGTCAGGACATTACATGAGTTGGGACAGTTGAACAATGTGATAAGAGAAGTGGAAAGCATGAAAATGGAGAATATTCTAGGCATAGGTGAGATGAGATGGAAGGGATCGTCAAAATTGCAACCGAAAAACACACAATAATTTATTCTGGAGGAGATACACACGAGAAAGGAGTAGAACTACTATTTTATTAAAAATAACAGCCAAGTCAATTAATGTTTACTGGTGTATTTCAGATAGAGTTATTATGGTCACAATGAAAGGCAAACCAATAGATGTAAATATTATACAAGTATACGCACCGACAACAAGTAGCAGTACTAAATGTCTCCTTGCTTTATCTATGGGACGAGGCTGGAGCACTTATATAGATAGCCATGTGTAATGAAAGCGATCCGTTACAAATCAAAGACGTAGAGGTATGCGGCGGGCAGGGCTCTCTTCTGGTGCCAGGAGGGTAGAGTCGTACATGAAGATCTTCAGTGGCGATATCCTGCATACGTCGTCTCCGTGGCGAAATGGTTCAGCCACCTACGTCACGTTCCGAAAGTTGTGGGTTCGATTTCGGATACGTCTTATGGTTCAGCCTGTTCTGTGGCGAAGTAGTTACAGAAGCAATTTGTATTCTCGCATACCGCGTTGACAACACAGCTGCGGGCGATTTGGAAGCAGACCGCCTTGCGTTGGTTTTCATACAATCGTATGCGTGCTGGTCGTTCAGGAAGCAATGGCAGACTTCTGAACGTAAGCTTGCCAAGAATTCACAAACAGCCAAACAATGCTGGGGTTGACTGTGACGTCATGTAAAGTAAATGTAACTAACCTGTTTTTATGCCTCTAATCCTCTTCTCTGTTTTGTTTTCGATCTCCCTCTATGTCGTTGTACCTGTGGGTTATTCACACTATTATATATCGACTGTATGTTTGATAAACTCAATATCCGATATTCTTCTTAGCCGAACATAAGACACCAGAGTCCTAAAATGCGGAAGTTGACTGCAACATTCTGTAAAGGATATGCAACTAACTTGTTTTAAGTTTGCCATTGCTTTCTGAACGAGAAGTCACCCTCAAAGTCCATTTGATCGGTGTAGGTCTCTACATTTGCTCGGTGTGGGTCGCCGTCAGGGCACTGGCAATTTAAGCGCAAGCGCAATAACCAAGCGGCCACGAAGACCACTTAACTCCATATTGGAGAAGCAGCAATAAACAGTAAAAGATACACTGACGATTGTTTTATTATTGTTATTAATATTTAATAGCGGAATTAATTGTAAACATTAGGCGATCAAAATGAATGGATACAAAACTAAAGCAAACCAAAAAAAAAGGTTGTCAACACAAACATCACCAAGCCACTCTTGAAAATAAATGTGATTGGAAAGCCACTTGTGCAGATCAACAGTTTTTCTTACCTATGTCAATTAACAACATACGATGACAGGTGAAAGGCAGAAATAAGTAAGAGAATGTAGACAAAGTAACATGCAACAATATGTATATATTTATATATATAATTTAGGTTAGCATTGGTGAATGGGTAAGAGCCCTCGTTCTTACATATCCGGTGTGCTGTTGATGAGGTAGGGTGGTCAACTCCTACACCGGACACTTGGACTAAAATGTTGACTTCTCGTCCTTGACTTGTGGACTTAAAATGCAAGTACCTCTGATGTCGGAGTGGTTTTGCTGGATGTTGAGGGACATTGGTAATAAGGGAACGCTAATCCACTCCCAAAATTCAGTCCAGTGATACTAACAGTCCAGTTTATGGGGGTTTTGTTTGTTTGTTCGCATATCCCTTACAGGACATCGCTGTCAACATCAGCATCTTTCAGCTGATTGTTGATTTCTAGGCAAGATTACGCTCAGTAGTTTGCCATTGCTTTCTGAGCGGCCAGCTCACATACCCCGTATGTTACCAACACGGCGAGAATAGGTAGCGACGACAACAACAACAACAACAACAACAACAACAACAACAACAACAACAACAACAACAACAACAACAACAAAAACAACAACAACAACAACAACAACAACGACGACGACGACGACGACATCAACAAACACAAAAAACAAGCAACAATACCAAAAAGATTCTTATATAAAATACATGTAAATTACCAATAAAAATTAATAGCGGTCAAGTGTGATGTTTACTATATATTATGGTTTGGACTTCCAATTCAATAACCCAAAGTCTGATCATGTCTGTGCACAGCCTTGTGTCTCATGTACTGCCACTCCTTTCTGATTTCCCAGCATCGTCTGTCTTTAGACAGGCCTGCGTGCCCAAGTCTTAACTCTTTGAAAATAAAGTTTATTCGTTGGTTCGTCGCTCCCTGCTCTCCGCTGCTCCAACTTTACAGAAGTGACGACGTACTGCAGCATTCCCTTTCTCATGACTCATCCAAACAATGTATTGTGGGATAACCGCCATCAGCGATTAAAGCGGCTTTAAGCTGAAGGTACTCGTCGAGGGAGAGGGGATGGGGCGTTTGGGGAGGAGGTGGGATGTTGCTGATTCTGACGACTGCAGACCTGTTGTGAGTTCGCTCAGCCGTAGGTTTTTATAGCAGTGAACATGGATGACGAATATCCGGTATAAAAACTTCCACGTCAGCGTGTCATTCAGATGACCACCTCTGCTGAGGACCCTGGTCAGATCAAGTGCAGATGACTATACTTTCATCTTAGCGCAAAGGTCAGTCGTTTGAAGGCGATCGTTTTTTGTTAATTTCTGAAGGTACCAGAGCCGCCCCATCAGTTCCTCACGTCCCTGTGTATTATTCGGATGACCGCTTCTGCATATGTCCCTGACCAGATAAAGCACAGATGCTACACTTTGATATTAGCTGAAAGGCTGAGAAATAAAATAACTGAAGATTATTTGGCCTTTCAAAGGCCTGCCAAAAATATAGAAATAAACCACACCGAGAACATATCAAGATAGGGTACTAAAGTAATATATGTTATTCCAGAAAAGATAGGAAAGCAGATTATGTAAAATGTATTGTGCACAAACAGTGCAACTAAATAATATAATTACTTACATTAAGACGCCGATTATTTTTCTTTAACATTAATAACTTAAAATATTGGGGAATAGCATTAAACATTAATTTCAAATGAAATTATCGAAAAATTAACAAAGTAATTGCCAGAACTGTAAATGTCAGAAATATTTCTAGATTAGGTAATGCCCTTTAATATGTTAAGTCGTTGTGTCCCATGCCTTAATTTAATTGTGTTTTTCCTTTTGTTTAGTTGGTCTCTCCCGAATTTGGTTGAACAGAATTGTGTATAAATTCCGTCATCACTTAGCAATTATCCTAGAATGTTGTTATGATAATTTGGACATGCTCTAAATAAAAACATAAAAAAATAAATAAATTACAAATAAACAAGCGAAGTACCATTTTGTGATTTCTTATAATGTGCATATTATTTGGTAATGAATATGCTAATTAGCGTTAGTAGTAGCAGTCGTTTACCTTGTGCATGATGGAAACCATGATGACCAATAAAAAAGATGTCAACTGCAACGAGAAAATGATTGTTCAACCGCTACATAGATCATATACATTTATATGGATATGAATCGTGTACAGTAAGCAGAGAAGCTGGCAAACATCTTATGGTAGTGGAGATGTAGTTTCTGAGAAATGTGCAAAAATACCATGGACAGACAGAAAAGCCAATGACCAAGTCTTTTAAGAAATAAATGATAATCGTAAACTGATTAGAGAAATTAGACGTAGTATGTAAAAATAAAATTGGTCATGTTATGAGAAGAAATAAATAGGAGAACTTGGTGACAACTGGCAAGATCGAGGGGGAAGAGAACAAGGAGAAGGCAGAGAAGTAAATACCTAGATGCTGAGGCCCTGTGGTATGGTCGACACAAGATCACTGAGCTAATTCACGACTCTGGTGATCGTGTGAGATGGAAAAACATGACCGTCCACGCTCATCGGCACGGCACGTGATGAATGAATCCACGCGTACAATTAAATCCAGGGATATTAAACGTAGTGTTTATGGATTACACTTGAGTTCAAATGATCCCCCCTCCTCCACCCCCCTCCCCCAAAGAAAAAGAAAAGAAAATGTTACAATATGATACAGATTGTTATATCAAATACATTTAAATTATCAATTAAATTAATAGCAATCAAGTAGTTATTGTTATTATATAGTATGGTTTAGTCTTCGGATCCAGTATCCCAAAATGTGGCGAAGGTGATCATGTCTATGAACATCCTTGTGTCTCGTGTGCTGCCACTCATTTATGATATTGATATTCCTCCATGCCATGATCCCAAACCGCCCAGCGTTTTCTCTCTTTAGAATGTTAGACGGGCCTGCGCAACCAATACTTAACCCTTTCAAAATAAACTTTTTTTTTACTCATTCTTCGTTCACCTCTCTCTGCCTCTCATCCACTCCAACGTTTCTGTTGTGACGACATATTGCAATGTTCCCTTTCTCATGACCCATCGACAAACATATTGTGGTATGACTGCCACCAGAGATTAAACAGTCTCCAAGCTGGAAATCAGGAAAGTGAGCCCACGGCAGTAGACGGATACACGGTAAGACCCTCCTCCGGGAAGTGTGAGGAACCTAATGGACGAGAGGTATACCTGTCGAGGGGGATGGGATTTGAGGGTGGGGGTGGATGTGGTTGTGTTTGACGACTGCAGTCCTGCTGTGAACTCGATCAGCGGTATATTTTCTAGCAGTGAACAAGGATTACATATGTCCGTGTATCAAATCTATTTTCATTTATTATAAGGGCTCGCGGTTCCCCAGGGGCCACAGCTGCCTCACGAGGTTCCACGTCCCTGTGTGTCATTCAGATGGCCGCTTCTACTAGTGGCCCTGACAAAATCAAGTGCAGATACTACACTTTGATCTATGCCAAAAGGCAGAAAATTATAATTTTAAGGTGATTCTTTTGTTTTTCTTTTTTTTAACATCAAACACTTGTTAACTTCTGAATCAACAGAAGTCTTAGTGTTTTGTGCTAGCCTCTTGTGTCTTGAGAACTCTTGCTACAATCTTCTGCTGTTAAATGAGAAAAGCACGAATGATTCTTTCTCTGACAGCCTTGTGGCATAGAGATCCTCCATAAGCACGAGTAACTGTGTTCTCTCGCTTCCTCAAATCACTGAGCTTGTGAGGACGCATAGATCTCACCCATCTGAGCTTGGTCTTTTAGTCACCACATAGCTGTGTCTCTGCAACCTTCTTCTCACACAAATACACCAACTTTCTAACGGGTGTCTTGGAGACTTTTCTGACACAAATATGCCAAATTTCCAACGGGCATCTTGGAGACTTTTCTGCTACAAATACACCAACTTTTCTCCGGGTGTCTTGGAGACTTGTCTGGTACAAACACACCAACTTTCCACCGGGTGTCTTGGAGACTTTTCAGAGGCTAAAAATTTTGTTGTAAGAGAGACAACGTCTGAAAGTAAGTCGCTGAACAATGTTGCTTACATTTTTGACCAATCAAAACTGGCACAAATAATAGATGTTTCCGGATTACTGCCTGAAATTGATTGTTTTGGCCTTTCAGCGGCCTGACACAAATATAATAATGTATCTGTAACGTGGCTAATCACTGTTGGGAAACTAAGTTATATATTTATATTATTCTAGAAAAGCCAGGAAAGCAGATTATAAAATTGTATTATGCAAAATAAATAACATAATAATATAATTACTTATGTTAATACGATGTTTGTTTTCCTTTAACATATGTAACTTACAATATTATTGAATGGCAGCAAAGGTTGATTTGCAAGTGAAATGAAAGAAAAATTAACAAAGTAATTGCTACAACTGTAAATATTAGGAATATTTTAGATTACGTAATTATCCTCAATCTATTAAGTTGTTATGCCCCATTTCATAATTTACGTGTGTGTGTGTGTGTGTCCCGTTTATTTATGTGGTCTCTCCAGGTGTTGTTTGATCAGAATTGTTTATATATTCGGTGGCCACCCAAGAATTATGCTGGCTTATTGTTATAATAATCTGGACAGGCTCTAGAAAATAAAGAAATAAACAAGGGAAGTGTCACATAAAATCTTGGTGGTCGATCGATGACAGAATGTCGCGCCAAGCGTCTACAAACAGCCGGCATTCTTTAATGTGTTGTTGATCGAGGGAAGACTATAGCGCCATACGTCTGCAGGAGGCAGACATCCTTTGATATAGTAGACGGATTGTCTGGGTAAAATTCGGCAGGATCTTTTGTTGTGGGGACAAGAATTCTCTAGTTCACAGGCGGGCAAGCCTTTTTGTTGTACGGGAAACCAGTCCCGAGATGAAAGCAGGACAGCCGACCAGTTGTTTACATCAAGTCTAAAAAAGAGAGAGAAAAATAGCTTCTAGACTGTCTAGTGTCTGGACAGTTTTGTGACGTCACTCAGACCCAGTATTAAAACCGTTGAGGTAAACAACTTTGAGGAAGTCGACCGAATGTTGTGAACCAACTAAGACGTGTGTGTTATTCCGAGTTCGATTTTGGAGAGGGACTACAGTGTCTTCTGTCGATTTACATTGGCTGACATGTTACCTTCGTGTGATTTAGTAGTCCCAATTTTCAAACCGGAATAAATATATGGTAATTAAGTAACTAGACTTACTTTGGATTATTCTTAGGAATCGAGTGTAGTAATGTGCGTTGATGGAACGTATTATAAGAGCGTCGGCAACAGTAGCCTATTGCGTAGCTTAAACTAGCTGGTGTGAGATATCATTTAACTCAGTGAGTTAAGGACAAGGTAGTGGGATAATATTTAGGGAGATTGAGGATGGTTGGGGGGGGGGGGGGGGGGGTTTGGAGGAAATGTCAAATGGTAGGATCTTCCAGTAGGGTATGTACTGGCTTTCTGCCCTTTTCCTCTAGTCTTTCCTTGTCTTACCATGACTCAGACCGATGTGATGAGCTCCTCGACCTTATGACAGAGGTTGGTTCTCTGTTATATATCTGAGTGCTGCCGTCGGCCTACACTCACCTAATAACGGTCGGAATCGGGTTGCTCTCACCAGGTATGTTCTCTCTTCAACACGTTCCGCCATAGTGTACCACCAGCTAGAAGAAAAGTCATGGCTCGAGTATTGAAGGCATAGTTTACTAAGAGGCTGTTGCACTGGGCCCATAACCCAGAGGGTCTGCGGGAACCTGGCCTCTGCTGAGCAGGAAACGATGGTTATTTAAGTGTGTTTCCTGGGTGATAGTTTACATCACAGTAAAATCAAGACACTGACAATAACACCTGTACCATGAAAACTAGTAGATACTCGGAAAATTAACATTTTGAGTTACAATTGGTGAATTCCTATCATTACCAATTAACAGTATGTGTTACAATTGGGGAATTCCTGTGATCAGTTAAATATTGAGTTTTCCAAAGTGACAGTAACATTATTTTTTTAAGAATTCTCTGATCACAGAACTTTTATGAACAGAGTATTTACACAGTGTGTGTTAGATTGATGATCAATATTGGAATGTTTCCACTATTGATGACCAAGCATCCGGACTGTCCAAGAGCTATCGGAGGAAGTCGACACTTGGCCTGAGAGACACATCATTTGGGTGAGGTCTTCTGTCCATCATATATGGTGCTGTTGTGTGGCCAGTACAGTGAGGAAACAGACTTTGCTTCTGAGCTATTCGGTCTGATTCTACGTACACACTAGATTATACGACAGACATTCTACACATACACTTTGCACATACATGACACTTTTCTCTATTAAACTAATTTGTTGGTTTTGTTAGAGCCAGTGTTGTGTAGTGTGTTTTGGGAAAAGAATGAGAGGGGGCTTGAATCAGTAGTAAGAGAGAGAGAGAGAGTGAGAGAGAGAGAGAGAGAGAGAGAGAGAGAGAGAGAGAGAGAGAGAGAGAGAGATCCAGGGACTGGCGGGGTGTTGTGGACAGAAAGCTGGGAGATCCTCAAGAAATTGATATGGGGTTAAAAGAATGAGAGGGGGCTTGATTCAGTAGTTAGAGAGAGAGAGAGAGAGAGAGAGAGAGAGAGAGAGAGAGAGAGAGAGAGAGAGAGAGAGGTCCAGGGACTGACGGGGTGTTGTGGACA
This sequence comes from Cepaea hortensis, assembly GCA_963921405.1. Taxonomy (NCBI): domain Eukaryota; kingdom Metazoa; phylum Mollusca; class Gastropoda; order Stylommatophora; family Helicidae; genus Cepaea; species Cepaea hortensis. The sequence continues at coordinate 68,484,497 of OY992896.1, forward strand.
GAAAGCTGGGAGATCCTCAAGATGTTGATCTGGGGTTAAAAGAATGTCGGTGTTGATTCCCCTCACCCCAGGGACGACACATAGAAATAATACGACAGGAAGTACCATTTTATTATTTTCTATATTATGAATGCCGACTCCGTGGCGAAGTAGTTACGGAGGCTGTTCGTAAAAGAGTTCATAACGCTTTCAAAACATAGCTGAGGACGATTTGGCAGCAAACCACCTTGCGTTTGGTTTTTTATCAAATTGTATGAGTGCCGGCCATTCAGAAAGCAAGGGCAAACTATTGAACTAAAACTTGCCCAGGATTCACGAACAACCAAAAATTCTGGGGTTGACTACTACGTCCTGTAAATGATAAACAACTAACTTTAACTTATAATATGAATAATAATATTTTGTTTTGATTACGATAATTAGCTTTAGTAGTAGAAGTCAGATCGTAAGAAAATGTAAAGCAAAAAGAATATTGTCCCGAATAAACACTGCTGGAGACATATAGAAAAACTCAAGTTTAGCGTTTGTATAATGATATAGTCAAATGAAGGCAGCTGCAGTAAATTACATAGTGCTATATTTCAAACATAAATATGCCAGAAAATCATTTTTCTTCAATTCATGACTCGGTACAACTATCTCTCGTCCATTGTAAGATTTAATCGGTACAACTAACTCTCTTCTGTTCATAGAGGGAATCTGTGCAACTATTCCGGAATTGTCAAACCATCTTACGGGAAGTACCTTAAAGAGAATAGAACAAGAATCATTATGGCACAGGTAGCCTTTTCGAAGCTGGAAATCATGCTGTCCAATAAAGCAGTATCAATCTCAACGAGTAAAAAACTGTTGAAGTGCTACTTATATCCTGTAACGTTATAAAGATGTGAATCGTGGATACAAAGTTGACAACCATCTGATAGTAGTGGAGATGTGGTTTCTGGGGGAAATGCAAAGAATACCATGGAGAGACCGAAAAACTAATGAGTAAGACATGAAGTTGTATTGCCAACAGGGGTGGGCGAGAAAGGGGTGCAACTCTCTTGAGGACGGAAGCAAAGGGTGGCCATCGCAAGGGCGCTGATTCGAAACTCAAAGATTCTCCTGTTAGACGAGGCCATGTCTGCATTGGATACATAGAGTGAGAAGGTCAGCCTGTTGCCTTCATCTTCTACCCTTGCAGTAGAGTCACATTGCTGTCGTGTTATTCAGTATTAGCATATTGACACACAGTATCCAGTAACCTGCACAACGTCTCACTCATCACGGCCCGTCGCAGAGATTCACCATCTGTTGCCAGTTACCCTTCCTCATGTATGACCATGCCCAAGTTGTCCCCCCAATGTCACGTGTTCAATGTCGTGTTGGTCAACCCCTGGCTCTTCTCTCAGGAACTACGCCTTCTAGCCCGGTTCTGACCAAACCACGTGACACTTAACATGGCCACAATATGTCAGCTTCCGTGACATCACGCGATTAATGAGCCAGGTTTATTCCGTGGTTAAGTTATGTAGAAATAAAGGCATTAATAAATATACAATTATCTTTACTTAACAAGTAACGTTATAATAGAAAAAAGTATGTTTTATTCTGGTGTTATTTGTTTTTAAATTTAGATTTACTAAATTAGTTTCTGTTATTCTTCTTCTTCTGTTTTCCACTTTGTCTCTCAGAACCAGACACGAATAGAGTTCTGGATTGATTTCTGGTACATTCCTCATAACCCCTGTGCCATCACAATCATGTGCCATATGTAGATACGCGACATGGTTCGCCTTCTCACACGATCACCAGAGTCATGGATCAGGGTTGTGTTCCTTTTTGCCTCTCAGAGCCAGGGCACCAGAATTGGATTGAGTTCTGGTTTGTTTCCCATAATCTCTGGTATTTACTATATATTATGGTTTGAACCTCCGATCCAATATCCGAAAGTCTGGGCACAGCCTTGTGTCTCGTGTGCTGCCACTACTTTCTGATGTTGATATTTCTCCATGCCATGATGCCAAACCGCACAGATTAGTCTCTCTTTAGATGGGCCTGCGTGCCCACACGTTAACCCTTTGAAAATAAAGCTTGTTCGTTCGTTCGTTCGTTTAATTGTCTTTCCATTATTCATTATTTAATCAAGAAAACAAAAAAGAACTAGAAAATTTAGTAACAACCTACAAGATTGTGGTGGAAAGAACAAAAGGAAGACAGAGACATACATATCGGGATGGTTAGACCACGTGACCACATATTCCGGCGTGATCGCTGATAGAGATGCGTTTTTCTTTCAATTTCCTCCATAATTCTCGAGCAATAGTACTTGAACAAATAAATTCCCTACCGGTTTGCTGGACCTGTCGTAGGTTGATCCTTATTTGAACAGATTGATGTTAAGAAAACACGCACGAAACACAGAATTACATCTCTGAATGGAAGCGACGCGGTTTACACTGCCATCTTGAACCAGAACAATCGATCCAATATCCCAAAGTCTGGCTAACCTGGTAATGTCTGGCTAACCTGGTAATGTCTGGCTAACCTGGTAATGTCTGGCTAACCTGGTAATGTCTGGCTAACCTGGTAATGTCTGGCTAACCTGGTAATGTCTGCGCACAACCTTGTGTCTCGTGTGCTGCCACTCCTTTCTGATGTTGATATGCATCCATGACGTGAAGCCAAACCACTCAGCATATCTCTATCTCTATAGAATGTTAGATGACCCTGCGTCATCATCATCATCAAGTGCCATGCCAGCTGGCTAAGCTGTTCATGGCTCTCCACAAACCTCGGCCTTTGGTGTTCTGGATCAACTCTGCTGATGATATTCCTCCATGTAACCGCCCCAATCCATCCAGCATCATTTCTCTTTGTCCGCCTCTGCTTCTCTTCCCCTCGATCATTCCTTTTGTCACGATGTTCTCGAATGCCTCTCTTCTCACGGGCCTGCGTGCCTAATTCTAAACCGTTTAAAAATAAAGTTCGTTCCATCGTTTCCTCGTGCCTCTCCTCCACTCACACTTCTCCGTTTTGGCGACATACTGCAATGTTCACTTTGTCATAACACGCCCACCAGCGTATTGTGGGATGACCACCACAAATGATTAAAGCGTCGCCAAGCTGGAAATCAGGAAGTGAGCGCACGGCAGGAGAAGGACAAACGGGAAGTCCCTCCCAAGGGAAATGTGAGGAACATAATGGACGCGAGGTACTCGTCGAAGGGGGAAATGCGGGGGGAGGGGGAGGGGGGGCTGCGTGGCTGTTTCGGACGACTGCGGACCTGCTGTGAGCTCGCTCAGTGGTAGCTTTTCAAGCAATGGACATGGATTACTTATGTCCCTGTATCAAAACTTATGGTTTGATTTTTTTATAAAGGCGTGCGGTGCACAGGGTACAGAGCCGCCCCATGAAGTTCCACGTCTCCGAGTGTCATTCCGATGACCATCTCTGCTGGTGACCCTGACCAGATCATGTGCAGATAACTACTCTTTGACCTTAGCCAAAAGTTCTATAATTTAAGAGTGATTTTTTTCTTTAAATAAAGGCTTGCACCAGAGCCATCCCATTAGGTCCCAACGAACCTGTGTGTCGTGTGATCATCTTAGCCAAAAGGCTGAGAACAGATTTAAAGCTGATTATTGATTGACCTATCAAAGGCCTGCCAAAAATATGAAGACATCCATCAAAATTGCGCTGTAATTAGGTGGGATACAAAAGTTACGTATATATTATTTTAGGAAAGCCAGGAAAGCAGATTGTAGCGATTGGTAAGGCAGCAACAACAATGAACAGGTTAAGAAAAAGAGTCTGGGAGAACAGGAAGCTTACTGAAAAATCAAAAGTCCTTGTCTATCAAGCCTGTGTCCTTAGTACTCTTCTTTATGACAGTGAAACCTGGACAACTTACTCACACCAAGAGAAACGTTTAAACAGCTTTCATATGCGGTGTTTGCGAAGAATTCTTGGTATTAAGTGGCAAGACAAAATCACAAATACTGAAGTATTGGAAAGACCAGGTTGTGTGCCGGTTTATTCCATGCTCAGTCTTCGTAGACTTAGATGGATAGGACATCTTAGGAGGATGGATGATGGTAGAATACCAATGGACATCTTTTTTTGGTGAATTACAGATGGGTAAGAGATCTCAGGGTCGGCCTCTACTACGATACAAAGATGTGTGTAAGCTGGACATGATTGATACAGGCATTGATAATGCACATTGGGAGCAAGTCGCAGCTGAAAGTGTTGCATGGAGGACAAACATTAGAAATGGAATAAAGACAAAGGAGAAAATTATTGCAGATAAGTCACACACCGAGCGCTTGAGACGTAAGATGGTGCATGATGGTGGCAATGACCACGTGTTCACATGCATCCACTGTGAACGGACATTTACAACGCAAATTGGCCTTATCAGTCACATTCGCTACCGCCACAGGTAAAAGTTATTATGCCTTTTTAAAGCACAAACTATCGTCAGTCAAGACGGCAAGGTGCTAATGAGAGGGATATATATATATATATATATATATATATATATATATATATATATATATATATATATATATATATATATATATATTGCTAGATCAGCATGGTCGATCCCTAGGACGGACAGTTGGACTAAAATGTTGACTTCTCGTCTTGACTTGGTGTCTTAAATTACAAGTCCCTCTGATATCGCAGTAGGTTTGCCTGATGGAGAGAGACATTGGCAATAAGGGAAAATTAATCCACGCCCAAAATTAAATCCATTTTTACTAAAATAAGTGTTTATGGAGTACGCTTGTGTCCAAAGGTAGCGAGAGCAACAACAACAATAACAAACACTCAAAAAAAAATGCAACAATGTTAAACGGATTTTATATCAAATACATTTAAATTACCAAGAAAAACTATTAGCGATCAAGTGTTATGTTTACTGTATATTATGGTTTGGACTTTCGATCAAATATCCCAAAGTCTAGTCATGTCTGTGCACAGCCTTGTGTCATTTGTGCTGCCACTCCTTTCTTATGTTGATATTTCTCCATGCCATGATTCCAAACAGACCAGCATCGTCTATCTTTAGTGCCCAATTGAAAATAAAGTTTATTCGTGTCAACAACCTGAATTCACACAGGCATGCTGGTCACTTCATTCATACCTCACGATCACCAACACGGTTGTATAAATGGTATATAATGAATCAGGATTTATTCTACACAATATACAGTTCGCTTCTCCAGCATACATGAATTGCACTCAATAATCAAATACATTCTTCACACTTTCTATGTCTAACTGCGTCCTTTCTAAACTACACAGTGGCTAGAGTAAACACACGTCCTGTAGCTCTAAGTGTCAAGTCCGGTCTGCTTCAGTTTACAGGTCTAGTTCAGCTACTGGTCTTCAGTCCTCGTGCGGTCAGCAGCACTGCGTGCTGCGTCCCTTGTCACGTAGTCCAGTTGTCCAGTACTCGTTAACCTACAGCTGTACTACCGTTCAGTCTGTTTACGGGTAGTTCCCCGTGGTTAACGTTCTCTGTCCTATCTTGGGAGTTGATCCCCGTTATGTCCTAGTTATATCCTAGCTATGACACGTGCGTGTCCTGTCTATGTCCTGTCCTAGAACTGTTTGGAGTTCTACCTCCTTATACTGTCACTCTCTCTATATATATATTCTCTTGTAAAGGTCCTTATCTATGTTCTGTCTCTGTCCTTTCCTTTCTTCTGTCTTTGTCCTACTTATATCTATATATCCAGCTCCTTGACAATTCGTTTGTTCGTTCGTCTCTCCCTGCCTCTCCTCTGCTCCAGCTTTACCGTTGTGACGACATACTGCAGTGACATGACATGACACATCCATAAACTTATTGTGTGATAACCGCCATCAGCGAGTAAAGCGCCTCCAAGCGGGAAATCATGATGTGAGCGCACGACAGGAGACATACAATGGGAATAACATTTTCCAATACCTCGCAATGGACGCGAGGTATTCTTAGAGAGGGACGAGATGGGCCGATTTGAGGGAGGGGGGAGAAATGTAGCTGCTTCTGACGACTGCAGATCTGCTGTGAACTCTCTCAGCAGTGAGTTTTTGTAACAGTGAACATAGACGACGTATGTCCGTGTATAAAACTCCCACGTCGCCGTGTCATTCATATGACCACCTCTACTGATGACCCTGGCCAGATCAAGTGCAGATTACTACACTTTCATCTTAGCGCAAAGGTCAATCATTTGAAGGCGATCAATGTGGTTTGCTTTTTGTTTTAAAACAAAGGCTCCGTGGTTCACAGCCACCCCATCATTTCCTCATGTATCTGTGTGTCATTTGGTTGATCACATCTTCATGTGACCCTGACCAGATGAAGTGCAAATACTACACTTTCATATTAACCACAAGGTTGAGAAAGAAAATAGCTGAAGATTATTTGGCCTATCAAAGGCCTGCCAAACTTTTGAAATAGGCACATTTTCAGTCGTATCAATAGTGGGTACTAAAGTTTTATATACTATTCCAGGAAAGACAGGAAAGCAGATTATAAAAATATACCGTAATAAAAAGTGTAACTAAATAATATAATCAATCGTGTTAATAAGCTGTATCATTAACTTACAATATCAGGGAATGGCAGTAAAGATTGATTTACAAATAAAATTAAAGAAAAAATAATAAAGTGATTGTTAGAATTGTAAATCTTAGATACAATTTTTAGATTAGGTAATCTACCATAATATGTTAAGTCGTTATGTCCCATGCCTTAATTTAATTTCGTTTATTTATTTTGTTTACTTGATTTGTCCAGAAGTTATTTAAACAAATTTGTTTATAAATTCGGTCACCACTCAACAATTATGCTAGCTTGTTGTTATTATAATTTCGAAATGTTCTAAATAAATTTTTTTTTTTTAAATTAACAAGCGAAGTACCATTTTATGATTTCTTAGCATGTGCATAGTATTTGGGAGAGAGAGAGAGAGAGAGAGAGAGAGAGAGAGAGAGAGAGAGAGAGAGAGAGAGAGAGAGAGAGAGAGAGAGAAAGAGAGAGAGAGAGAGAGAGAGAAACGGTTGCCTAAGCCAAATAAATACCGTCTACTGTTATACGGTAGCTCAGTCATATCTGACTAAGACCCAACGTTCGGCGCTACAGAAAGCAGGTAGTACCGTCTACTGTTATACGGTAGCTCAGTCATATCTGACTAAGACCCAACGTTCGGCGCTACAGAAAGCAGGTAGTACCGTCTACTGTTATACGGTAGCTCAGTCATATCTGACTAAGACCCAACGTTCGGCGCTACAGAAAGCAGGTAGTATCGTCTACTGTTATACGGTAGCTCAGTCATATCTGACTAAGACCCAACGTTCGGCGCTACAGAAAGCAGGTAGTACCGTCTACTGTTATACGGTAGCTCAGTCATATCTGACTAAGACCCAACGTTCGGCGCTACAGAAAGCAGGTAGTACCGTCAACTGTTATACGGTAGCTCAGTCATATCTGTCTAAGACCCAACGTTCGGCGCTACAGAAAGCAGGAAGTATCGTCTACTGTTATACGGTAGCTCAGTCATATCTGACTAAGACCCAACGTTCGGCGCTACAAAAAGCAGGTAGTACCGTGAACTGTTATACGGTAGCTCAGTCATATCTGACTAAGACCCAACGTTCGGCGCTACAGAAAGCAGGTAGTACCGTGAACTGTTATACGGTAGCTCAGTCATATCTGACTAAGACCCAACGTTCGGCGCTACAGAAAGCAGGTAGTACCGTCTACTGTTATACGGTAGCTCAGTCATATCTGACTAAGACCCAACGTTCGGCGCTACAAAAAGCAGGTAGTACCGTGAACTGTTATACGGTAGCTCAGTCATATCTGACTAAGACCCAACGTTCGGCGCTACAGAAAGCAGGTAGTACCGTGAACTGTTATACGGTAGCTCAGTCATATCTGACTAAGACCCAACGTTCGGCGCTACAGAAAGTAGGTAGTACTGTCTACTGTTATACGGTAGCTCAGTCATATCTGACTAAGACGCCAATGCCGACCTAGAAATATATATATATTGTTAGGTCAGCATGGGCGACCTCTACAACGGACAGTTGGACTAACATGTTGACTTCTCGTCCTTGAATTGTTGACTTAAATTACAAGTCCCTCTGCTATCGTAGCAGGTTCGCCTGATGGAGAGAGACATTGGCAATAAGGGAAAACTAATCCACGCCCAAAATTAAGTTCATAAAAATAAGGCGGTCTCCCTGGACTAGGGTTTAACGTCTTTCTTCGTAATCCCGTATATACTCGTGAGTAACGTAACTTTTTCGAGAATCGGTAGCGGTTCTCGCCACGTTGGTAACTTACGGGGTATATGAGCCGGTCGCTCAGTAAGCAGTGGCAAACTACTGAGCGTAATCTTGCCAAGAAATCAACAACCAGCTGAAAGATGCTGATGTTCACAGCGATGTCATGTAAAGGATATGCGAAAAACAAACAAATAAACAAACAAACAAACAAACAAACAAATAAAATAAGCGTTTATGGAGTACGCTTGAGTTCAAAGCTAGCAGGAGCAACAAAAGAAAAATGCAACAATATGAAACATATTTTATATCAAATACATTTAAATTACAATGACAATCAAAAGCGATCAAGTGTTATGTAAGCTTTATATTAGAGTTTGGACTTCCGATTAAATATCCCAAAATCTGGAGAAGGTGTTCCTGTCTGCGCACTGCCTTGTGTCCCATGTGTTGCCACTCCTTTCCAATGGTGATATTCTTTTGGTCCTGCAACAATTGATGACAAAGTGAATGCAGAATCTCCAACCCAGCGCTGCCTTTGGCAGACTGTACAAGAATGTATGGGACAGAAATGGAATTAGCCTGCAAACAAAGCTGAAAGTCTATAAAGCAGTTGCATTATACACTACTATGTGCTTGAGAAACTTGAACTGTTTATCAGCGACACACTAAACACATTAAATCACTTCCACACAGTGTGGCTTAGGAAGCTATTGAAGATTAAATGGCAAGACAAGATTCCAGACACTGAAGTTCTAGAAAGAGCATCCATGCCAAGTATCCACTTTTTTTTTTTTTGCACATCCCTTACAGGACGTTGCAGTCAACACCAGCATTTTTCAGCTCCTGTTGGTGCACTATGCAAGATTACGCTCAGTAGTTTGCCATTGCTTTCTGAGCGACCGGCTCACATACCCCTAAGTTACCGACGCGGCGAGAACCGCTACCGTTTCTCGCGCACATCACGTTACTCACGAGAGTATACGGGATTACGGAGAAAGACGTAAACCACTAGGCCAGGGAGACCGGTATTCACACCCTACTAATGAAGAATCAGTTTCGCTGGGCTGGTCACTTAACTCGCATGCCAGATCACAGTCCTCCTAAACGAATGTTTTTACGGCGAGCTGTGTTGTGTTAAACACTCCCAAGTTAGCCAGAGGAAACGCTTTAAATACACTCTGAAAGTCTCACTGAAAGCTTCTGGAATTCATCTTCACACCTGGTAGATTGCTGCCAAAGAACGAAATTCGTGGCGTACATCAATATGCAACGGTGCAGTCACTTGTGAAGCAACCAGGACTGCAAGAGCTGTAAAGAAGAGGCTGGACATAAAAACCACTGCAGGAGATCCTCCTCCTGGAACGTCAAGCATTCTTTGCCCACATTGTCAAAGAACATTTCGGGCCAAAATAGGCCTTATCAGCCATCTTAGAACTCACGGCTCCATACTTTCAACCGCACTGGATGAAATGAATGGTCATCATCATTCTCGACCGACACACAACATTCCTCCATGCCATGATGCCAAACCGTACAGCTTAGTCTCTCTTTAGACGGGCCTGTGTGCCCACCTCTTAACCCTTTGAAAATAAAGCTTGTTCGTTCGTTCGTTCGTCCTGCCTCTCCTCTGCTCCAACTTTACCGTTGAGATGACACGCTGCAGTGTTCCCTTTCTCTGACACTTCCATAAACTTATTGTGGGATAACCACCACAAGCGATTAAAGCGCCACAAGCTGGAAATCAAGATGTGAGCGAACGACAGGAGAAGGATAAACGGCAAGACCCCCCCCCCCCTCCCCACTTTCCACCCCCGGGAAGTGTGAGGAACCTAATGGAAGCGAGGTACTCGTCGAGAGGGTGGGGATGGGGGAGATATGTGGCTGCTTCTGGCGACTGCAGACCTGCTGTGAGCTTGCTCAACAGGGGATTTTCTAGCAGTGAACATTGAATACGTTTGTCCGTATATAAAATCTTTATTTTTTTTTTAAATTATGGCGTTCTATTCTCCAGGGGCAGACGACCCATTAGGTTCCTCGTATCTGTGTGTCATTCGGATGACCGCCAATGCTGCAGACCCTGGCCAGATCAAGAGCAGATAGTACACTTTGATCTTAGCTAAAAGGCCGAGATATAAAACAGCTGAAGATTATTTGGCCTTTCAAAGGCCTGCCAAAAATATAAAAGATGGATTCAGCGTTGCCTCACTATGGTAAGATACTAGAGTTATACATATATTTTTATAGAAAAGCCAGGAAAGTAGAATAACTAAATTAAATTGTAAATAAAGTAACTAATAATATAATTACTTTTATTAATATGATGTTATTTTTCTTAATAGATATAATATTAAGGAATAGCAGTTACAGTTGATTTATACATTAAATTAAAGAAGAATTAACGAAGTAATTGCCAGAAATGTAAATGTTAACAACATCTATAGATTAGGTAATGGCCCTTAATATATTAAGTTGTTATGTCCCATGCATTAATTTAATTTTGTTTGTTCCTTTTGTATACGTGGTTTCTTCATACGTTGTTTGAACAGAATTGTGTATACGTTCGGCGACCACTCAACAATTATGCTAGCAGCTTGTTATGGTAATCTGGACATGCTCTAAATAACTAATAAAAACATAAACAAGTGAAGTACCATTTTATGATTTCTTATCATGTGCATAGAACTGTGTTTTGATTATGACAATTATAATAGTGGCAGTCTTTTATCTTTTGCATGATGAGAAACATACTGACAAATAAAGAGGTGTTAACTGCAACTAAACTAAACATTGTTGAACTGCTACATAGATCGTGTACAATTATATGGATGTGAATTGTGTGCAGAAAGCAGACAAGCTGACAAACATCTTATGGTAGTGGAGATGTGGTTTCTGGGGACAAATGCAAAGAAAACCATGGACAGACAGAAAGAAAAAACAATGAGCAAGTCCTGCAAGGAATAATTGAAAACCGTAAACTGATTAGAGAAATTAAACGGTGACAGCCAAGATTATTTGGGCACGTTATTGGTAGGGAAAAAACAACAAACTAGACAATTTAGTAACAACCTGCAAGATTGTCGTGGACAGAACACAAGAATGGCAGAGAAATAAATATCTGGATGGTTGGACCACGTGACATAATCGAGACCAGAACACAAATCTGATCCACGACTCTAGTGATGGTGTGAGATGGAGAAACATGGCCGAACATGATTATCTACATGTCACATACAGATGACTAAAACATCTACGAGGATGAGTCATTAAGTAAGTCACACAGTTCTGTTTGATGGCAGGTAAATGTTGTTGGTGTTTTGCACAGGTGTCATTAGGTGACAACAACATAGAACTTCCTATTCTCGTTCTTCGGGTGGCGCTAGGTATCTCATGCGCATGGGCAGCCCATAAACAAAATGGCGACTTTACTTACGGAGTGTACAACCAAAGAGCAACGTGCTGTTGTGCTTTTTTTTTTTTTTTTTTTGTGGACAACCAGACTGCCTGCAAAGGACATTCATAAGAACATGTTTCCTGTTTATGCTGACAAATGTTTGTCCCGTAAAGCGGTGCATAACTGGGTAGAACAATTTTCCCAAGGACGCGAATGGCGCCGAAGTTGAATGTGAAGTGAAAAGATGGCTTCGAAAGCATAGCACGTTGTTCTATGCAGTCCGTTTGGGAGGACTGATAAAACGATGGGATAAGTGCATCAATATAGGTGGAAGTTATGCTGAAAAATAAAGGGACAATGTATGTATAAACATAAGCTTGTTTCAAGTTGTTATCATATTTAGTTATTTTTCTACAGCCATTTGTGATTTACTTATTGACTTCCCCTGGTACATAAATAAACGGTGGTAAAGCTTAGCTTTATAGTGCTTCCACTGATCACCTCACTGAGTCGTCGCTTGAGATACGGAGTTTATGCTTTGTGCGACGTTGCAACAAGTCGGCTTGCGGAAAGGCACCGAGCAGTATGGGATCAAAATTGTTGCAATTAAATCGACCCTCTCGCCTTTAAACCATATGTTCTTTTTTTGTGTTTTATCTTTCACCCTCCACCGCGTTTCGGACCTTGTGTGTAATCGACCCCCGAGTACAGAAGCACCTGTACCGCCATGAGGAGCAGTATGAGTGAAGTCGTACACTCAATGACCAACCCGTCTAGTCGTGAGTGCCGGCTTGACAAACGCAGTTGAGAGCTCGAGAAGTATTGCTTTACAGATGTGAGACATCATCTCCAGGTCTGTACAGTGTTTATTTAGTGAACACATTCAAACGGGTAGAAAGAAGACTGGAATCACATTAAAAGCCGCATCTGCTTTGCATGACGTCGCGATCAACCCCAAATCACAGGTCTATTTTCTAGGGAAGTTTACGTTCAGTTGTTTGCCATTGCGTTCTGATCGAGAAGTCAACCTTCAAGTCCGACTGCCCAGTGTAGGGATTGAACCATCTGAAATGTTAGCACAAGTGTATTAACCTAGCGGCCACGAAGACCTCTTAACTCCATATTGGAGGAGTAGCAATAAACAGTAAATGATACACTGACCATTGTTTATTAACCGAACCATGGCGGAGTTAAATGTAAACAATAGGCGATCAACATGACGGAATATAAAAATAAAATAAACAAAAACAATGGTTATTGTGATGTGTTAATAATAATAGAGGAGGATTTTTATAAGGATATCCCGGTTGGGATGGGGTCCTATCTTCAATCGACGTTTCCTTCACTTTAAGATGACTATGTATATAACCAGTATCTTGCACGAAAATGTATACTAAAGGCTCCTTTAGATGGTGTTGTGACCATGGCCTGTTACCACTGTGTTATTTGTCCATCAAGAATGATGATGGCCATTCATTTTATCCAGTGGGGTTAAAAGTATGGAGTGGTGAGTTCTATGATGGCTGGTAAGGCCTATTTTGCCTCGAAATGTTCTTAGGCAATGTGGGCAAAGAATGCTTGACTTTCCAGGAGGAGGATCTCCTTCAGTGGTTTTTCTGTCCAGCCTTTTCTTCACAGCTCTTGCAGTCCTGGTTGCTTCACAAGTGAATGCACCCTTATGTAATGATGTACGCCACGAATTACGGTCTTTAGCAGCAGTCTCCCAGGTGTCAAGATGAATTCCAAAGGCTTCCAGTGAGATTTTCAGTGTCTTTAAAGCGTTTCCTCTAGCCGCTAATTTCCTAGCATGTCACTGATAAACAGTCCATGTTCCACAATGTTACCACTGCCTTGATAGGCGATGACCTCCTCTAGGAACAAGCAAAGGGACTAGCGTGAAGTTGCCCGCCCTCCTGGGTCTCTACTATTTTATTCGTATGTGTGTTGGATACACTTAACCATATAAATAATGAATTGGACATGCACAGGTAACACATTACAGTCACTGTGTCAACAAAACATATTGTATCATAACAGGACAATTACTGTATGAACATAAAATATATTGGCATTACAGAACAAGTACAGGGTGAACAGAGAAAAAATCACTCAAAAATTAGTCTCCAGGCAAAAATTGTAATGTACAAAATCAAAAGTTGACTCATGGATTAAACTGTATGCTCAACCCTGTTTCTCATTCAGATTGACAACATATTCACAACACATTGTTCAGTCAAAATGTAACAATACAGTAATCATATATATAACTAATTTCAGTAACTAAATTAAAAGGAAGATCTGGCAATCTCCTGGGTCACTGAAACAAAGTATCAGTGTACAGTTTCTTTTGACGGCTGACATGGGATCAATAAGTGTGTAGCCCCATGGATGATGTTCTGTCCTTAGGGTCACGTCTTTCAGGGTCTAGAGTTGAGCTAAACATGGTACTGGTTCTGCTGACAAATCCCCAGCCTCGGCTCCTGCTAGTAATCAAGGAAATATTCTTCTGGTCCATCTACTGGAGGAGGGGGATGGTGGTGACAGATTATTGGCTAGACTCATATTGGGCCTGGTATTAGATTGACAGATCACAATACCTCTACCAAGTCAGACAGCAATTTTGCATCATCAGGCCTTAATAAGCCGCAAACATTCTAGTTGGTCAATATGTTCACCGCCCATCTAACAGTAGGAACAAAATCACAAACCACATAAGCATTTGACGAAAACAATATGTCATTATAAAATAAAACATGTGAAGGAAAAAGAAAATATGTGGGGGAAGGAGAGTGGGTCAACTCAATGGTGAGATCACTACTGTTTTCTCTCTAGGTGGCATTCAATCCATCATATGGTGTTGTCAGATCATGATGTGTTCAACTCAATGGTGAGATCACTACTATTTTCTCTCTAGATGGCATTCAATCCATCATATGATGGTGTCAGATCATGATGTGTTCAACTCAATGGTGAGATCAAGACTCTTTTCTCTCTAGATGGCATTCAATCCATCATATGATGTTGTGAGACCATGATGTGTTCAACTCCTGATGAAATCAGGACATTAAAATAAGATAAGGTTATAACATTGAGACTAAGGTGTCTGGTTGTGACAAGGACATCAGGTTGTTGTCGAGGTAAGTTGATTCCAAGTCATCAGTGATATAACAGACATGTTGAGACGGAGTCATCATGTTGTGACAAACATATTAGGTTGCAAGTAAGTGGAAATGAAGGCATGTTGTGATGAAGGTGGGATGAGACTGATGCAGGTGGTGATAGAGGTATGTTAAGGCAGATGCAGGTAATGGTACCGCCTAGTAATTCAGAGGTATGTGGATACTGATGTTTGATGAGTCAGGGACTGCTGAGATGAATGCAGGCTGAGATAAATTCCACATTATAACCTCGCATTATCAGCATGTGCCTGTAATATAAGATCAGCCTTCATTCATTTGGGTTTTGCTTAGTTCTCGAATGCCTCCCATCACCATCATTATTAATGTATGTGCCTTTTTAATTAGGGGGAAAAATCATAACCTTTCCTCCCACAACAAAAGTAATCATCGTGAACCAACATCAACTGTATAACATTCACAAATGAAAGTATACTTATTTCATGAATTAAATGCATTCAGCATAATTACTTATTCGAAAACAAACATATATGGTCCCACCCAGTTGTCTCTTCTGCGAAAAGGGTTGGCGGAGGACGTTTTCAACCTCCCCACTGTTGCAGTTAATTTCCGTGCACAAAAGTCAGACATGGGCTGCTTTATGGTAATTTTCAGAACGTAATTTGCAGGCCCCTGAACGTAATAATCATCCAGTTATCATCACAATATTTGCGTGAGGCTGGTAGTGTATGCAACGTCCAGTAAACATTTTGGGTATATGGTGCAACTATCTTTTCTTATTAATGAGCATTTATTCACACTGCATATTCATGAAAAAGGTAAAAGGAGAATCACATAATATATATCTTCATGAAGTTGTGAGTCTGTGTACATGGGTTTTACGAGATTTACTCTTTACGATATTTTCGGTGCAGATGCACCAATGCCTAACTGTGCATTTAACGAGTGCATTTCCATTGCAAAGAGAAAAGTGTTTATATGCATATGCAGTTAGGAGATAATAGCTTTCTGTAACATATTACGACAGAATGTTAAGTAGAAGGTTCTAACATGGCAAGTGCAGCGAACAGAAAAAACATGGCGCTTGGATTCTTTTCCTTCTGGAACAAGAGTATAGATATTGATTTAAGCATCTTAAACATCACATTGACATTATTATATATAAACATCGCATTAGCTTATTCTCAAGGATCGTTTCAATACATCTTCATGGTCAAACTTTCCCGAGGGGCCCAGAACACCTGTCCTATCTGCTTCCAACCCAGAATCGATGTTGATCTCACTATAGTTTGTATGCGTACTGATTTCATGTTCTCCCAATTCTGCTTATAGGGGTCCGGTGGGTCTCTCTGGTTTTACCTTAGCCAAAAAGTTCTTGGCTTTTTGAATCGCCTACTCATCCGTTCTTTGTTTAAATCGTCCAATGAAACCTCCTCGTCTATTGTGCTCCTTTCTTGTCAGTATAATGAGTTTAGGAATATTGGAAATGACTGGGAAATACGTCACAATGGTACATGATGATAGCTGACAAATCAACTAACATAGAAAGCGTTAAGGCTTAATTTCATAGCTTCGATACGGAGACTCCCATTACTTTGCTTAACTGGGCAATGGTCTCGGCGCTGTTTTCTTTCCTTTTCAAAGCAAAGATCAGGGATCAATACCTATCAGTGTTTGTATACTCATCGTTTTTGTTTTAGTACTACTAAGATTTAATAGTAAATAAAAACAAATGCTGAAGTAGATGCAATTCATATGCTGAAACTATTGTTGTGTAAACAAAATGTCTGGATATTCCGTTGGAAATTATCAATATGGTAGACACTTTTAGATACTATGGGAATATGTGTATTGCATATCTTTTAAGGATTTGTCGATTTGTTTGCTGTGTTACTTCCATGACTTAAATAGATGCAGCCAAATATGCCAGACACAGTGCAGTCTACTGTTTGTGTCTTCGATATTAGAAACAAAAAACAGATACCAGCAAAATACGCGACGATTGTAAACTGTCGTAAGATCGACAAAATTTTCGGATGGGAAAGGGGGGAGGGGGTGGACAATATAAAAGACGATGTTCATTAAAGGAACTTAACTTGTTCATCATCACCTTCCACTTTTGCATCAAGCGTCTTGGGGAGAAATAGCTGATGTTCCAGCGCCCGATGTTTGGCACAGGATAGTGTCATTCCTTGTGATTGTACAATGTCTATGATGTCATCAATCCATGTTTTTCCCTCCCGTGTCCACCTCCTCTCGTATCAGATATTCTTTGGTGTAGCGCCAGTGTTGGTAGCTGGTGGTGTTGTATTCTAACCAGATGGCAGTTCCATTTGATCTTCTGCTTTTTAATATATGTGGCACAAGATGTTGATCCCATTGTCTGTCTGATAACACCATCTATTTCTCGGTATCCGAATATTAAGTTCGCACCTCTTCTCTAGCCCCATCATGTCGGAGAATGTTGATTTTGCATGTGATTTGGATAATGTCCAAGTTTGACATTGGCAGAATAGGGTTGGGGTGAATATGCTATTCATCGTCTGTCGTGTTGCGACCATAATTATATTTGAATGTTTTCTTATGAACGAAAGTGATATATAAGCTCACTTGCTTTTTGACATCTGACTAAGATTTTTCGAAATCAGACGTCAACGGTTAACTGGTTTCGCCTTACGCATAATATGTGTACAACTGTAAGTTCTCTAGCTAATGTTTGTTTCCAGTGACGACAAACTTTAATTTTAGTGGTGGGCTATAATGTTGGTATTCTGGCAGTAGCCTTATGCATGTATGCTTGTGTGCCTGATTTTGATTTGTCGGAACTGCTGTCTGTTCTACTTGTCACAGTGAGGAGCATTTTGTGTGATGTTCACTGACACAGGAACAACGGAGCAGTGTGGGATGACCCCGTGTCGTGAAGTTGGCACCACGACTAACGTCTACTTTATGTTAAGAAATATGGACAACGAATGAACAATCCAAGGATAAAACTGAAGATTTCACAACTTGGAAATATTGTCGAACAGAATAAATGTGATGTCAGGAGAATCGGAGAACGAAAACCCCCAGACCAACTGTGATTGAAGGAAACATGACTGAATGATAATAACGTCAGATAAATAAAGTACTCCAGGTCTAAGTGGAAGCACCATTTTTTAAAAGGAGTTTACGGAATACAACGCGGAGGTGAATTGTGCTGAAGGAAGACATCGTTATAAGTGTGTGGACAATATCAACACATGGACTGCAAGAATTATGTATGAAGTAGCTGGGCAATGTGTTGTAAACTCGCTATATACAAAGCTCTGTACAGATGATGAAGATACTAATAATTGAATTACTATTTGCTCATATTCTTTGAAAATGCCATGTGAATGAGAAAACTGGATTATGTCGTCACAACGGGAAAGTTGTAGGGAAGGACAGGTAGGGGGAGAACAGGAGCGAAGATACTGGGTGGTTTGACATTTGTATATGCAGGACTATCAGTGTGAGAAATGGTTGGTAGCACATAAGACGGAAGGTTCCAGACAGGCATAGTCACCAACGCCAGACGGGATGGACTATAATTAGAGGAGAATAATTGCCTCTTTTCGTCAATACAGTAAAAGTGTGAAGTCTGGCTAAGATCCTCAAACCAAATTCACAATTCATTTGTGAGACTTTCCTCCCCTAAGTTATTAATGAATCGACGAAAACGAGCAGAATGCGAAAGATTTAGTCGAATACAATCACAGGCGGCAGTTATAACCTTCGTCATCACGCACACATCACACACAGGCGGCAGTTATAACCTTCGTCAGCACGCACACATCACACGCAGGCGGCAGTTATAACCTTCGTCATCACGCACACATCACACACAGGCGGCAGTTATAACCTTCGTCAGCACGCACACATCACACGCAGGCGGCAGTTATAACCTTCGTCATCACGCACACATCACACGCAGGCGGCAGTTATAACCTTCGTCATCACGCACACATCACACGCAGGCGGCAGTTATAACCTTCGTCATCACGCACACATCACACGCAGGCGGCAGTTATAACCTTCGTCATCACGCAAACATCAAACATGCTCTATATAAAAACAATCTACACGAACATATACATACAGGTTACTTATCTGTCGTGAAGAGCTCCCTAGTTATGGGCACGACACCCGTGTAGCACGTGTCTCGAATGGTGATAGAAGAGAACATGCGGACACGCGGGCTGGACAGGAGCAAGGTATTCACAGGCAGTATTGGAAGATGTAGGGGTGGGGAGGGTCACATAATCCCATAGATAGCTTTAGTAAAATGACAGGACTGCGTCCAGGTGAGCAACAGTGATACCTGTAAATGAAATGGGCAACAATTGATTGAGTATGCATTCAGAGACGTTTTAATCCTTTATCTCACGTCTTCTAATAGTCCTTACCGTGTGAAGAAGGTAACCATTCTGTGTACAGACTTCTGTCTTATGTGCTGCCAATCATTTCTGATGTAGATGTTTCTGTATGTGATGATGACAAACTGCACGGCATCTTCTCACTTGGTCTCCCCCCGCCTATCCTCCGCTCAACTTTCCTGCTATGACGACATACTGCAGCGTTCCCTTTCTCATGTCACTCCCAGAAACGTATTGTACGGGAGTATGAGGAACGTAATGGAAGCGACGCACTCGCCGAGGAAGGGGCTGCATCTCACTCCCAGAGATTTCCTGTGCTGTTTTCTCCGTGGTGGATTTTCTATAAGTCAAAATGGATTGCGTATGACCGAGTAGCATAATATGAAACTTATTGGCATTTCAACGGTTTCCCAAAACAATAACAGTCTGCAACACATCACAGTGTACTATAAGGACAACAAAATTGTATATTTTATTATAACGAAGCTAGAAAAATGGATTATAAAAATGTATTGTGCAAATAGAAAACTGTGTATAATAATAATTTTTGTACATTCGATATGCATATTTATAATTTACATATATAACTTACAATATTTGTAAATGACAGCTAAGGTTGACTTCATATTAAATTTAAACAAAGAAAATAGGAACGTAATTTACAATTTAAAATATTGTATGTTTAGTTTGAATAACGACACTTAACATTATAAATTGTTATGACCTAATTGTCCTAAATGTCTTAATTTAGTTATATGTGTTCCGTCTATTTATGTTGTCTCCCCGAAGTTGTTATAATTTGGTGGTCACTTAATAGTTATACTAGCCTGTTGTTAAGATAATCTGGCTATGCTCTAAAAAAATAAAAAAACGGGAATAAACAAGGGAAATACCATTATTTTATTTTTCTCGTTTGAATAATAATTTTCATTCGTTATTTATTGTTAGTAGCAGCAGTCTCAATGCTAGAGTGGGGATTATAGCAGCGCTAAATATTATTAGAAGGCAGCAAGTCAAATAGTTTGGCCGTGCAAGAAGGTTACCAACTAACAGTATACCACAACAATCAATGATGTACAAACCAGATGGAAGGAGAGGAAGAGGCCGACCACGTAAACGATGGACGGAGGGAATAGCAGAGTAAATGGCACAATATCGATACATGAAGCCCATAAGATGGCACTCTCCCGCTATTTATACTTCACCTCGACAGCGCAAGGTACAAGAGGAACAAAATGAGATGAGATGAGTAGCAGTCAGATGGGTAGAAATGATACAGAGACAGAAATATTGTCCCGAATAAACACTACTAGAGACATATTTTTATAAAAACATCAAGTTTAGCATTTGTACACGGATATAATACGATGAAGGTAACGGCAGTAAAATCTATAAAGCTAAATTTCTTCCACATAAAGCCTAGAAAGATTATGCTTCGTCAATTCATAGAGTGATCAGCACAAGAATCTCTCGTCAATTCACAGAACAAAACCTATTTTAAAACAAATAGTTTATTACATTTATTATGTAAGTAAACGATTAATTCACTCATCCTCCTTTGATAGGAGGCGACCATTGGTGTTCATCACCCTGATGGCCAACTGTTGGGCACTCTCAACACTGTCTGTTCTCTTCCTACTGGAGACACTCAGGCCAATCTCAGCTGAGAATATGCGGTACTGCATCAGAATCACTTCCAGTTCCTAGACATCGTTAACAAAACAAAATTTATGAATCCATCGGAGCAGACGAGCTGGCACTTTTCCCAGGAACCACAACCAATGTTTGGCATCTTATACTGACCCCTGAACCTCCTCTTGTCTGTTGGTAACACTTAATGACCTGTAAACAGCCTACCAAAAAATATTTCCTTTACCAGATGATTCTGTGGCCAGTATCTATTAAATCTGCTGTAATAAAATGATATATATCTGTATGAAGAAGTGATAAAAGAAGATAATAAAAATGTATTATGCAGAGAGAGATTTAAACAATACAATTACTTGCTACCACATACTAGGCTCATTTTCTTTTACATATATAAGAATAAAAGTATTTGTAGATGGTAGCATAGGTTAATTTGCCAATGAATTCAAATACATAATAATTCGTAATTTCCAAATCTGTAAATGTTAGAAATATGTTTAGATCAGTAATGTCCCTTAATATGTTAAGACGTTATGTCCCCTGCCTTAACTTAATTTTGTTTGTTCCTATTGTTGATGTGGTCTCTACATAAGTTGTTTGAAGAGAATTGCTAATAAATTTGGTGTCTATTCACCAATTATGCTATCTTGTTGTTATGATAAACTTGGCATGCTCATCGGTAGAAAATATAAAGAAAAGGAATATTGTATCTGCTTTTTTTTTTTTTTTTTTTTTAGCATATCCTTTACAGGACTTAGCTGTCAACACCAGCATCTTTCAGCTGTATGTTGATCTCTTGGCAAGATTACGCTCAGTAGTTTGCCATTGCTTTCTGAGCGGCCGGCTCAGTATCCCGCAAGTCACGAGCGGGGGTCGAACCGCCTCAGCTCTCGCTCCGCTACGAGACTCTGCCTGATAAACGGGATTACAGAGAGAAAGTGTTGTAACCCCACAGTCAGAGAGACCGGCATTGTACCTGCTAGAGACATATTATAACAACTCACGTTTTTCTGTTGCACAAGGATATAATACAGTGAAATAAAGTGCAGTAAAATCTATAATGCTAAATTTCTAACTAACAAAACAAAACAAAAAAAAACATTCACAAACAATCATATTTGATCAATTCGTAGAGTGAATCGGTACAACTATCTCTCGTCAATTCATAGAGTGAATCGGTACAATTATCTCGGAACTGTCACAACATCTGATTGTAAGTGTATTAGTGATATTAGATCAAGCATCACGATGGCAAAGATGCCTGATGGAAAACACTAACCAATAAAAATATGTCAATTGCAACGAGAAAAAGAATGTTAAAGTGCTACATAGATCGTATACAATTATATGGATATGAATCGTGTACAGTAAGGAGAAAAGCTGATAAACCTCTGATGGCAGACGAGACATAGTTTCTGAGAGAGATGCAAAGAATATAATGGAAAGACAGAAAAACCAATGAGAAAGTCCTGCAAGAAACACATGAAAACAGTAAACTTATTAAAGTCAAGATTATTTGAGCACGTAATTAATGGGGGGAAAAAACTAACCAAATTAGTAACAGTTAGAAAGATTGAGGCAAATAAACAAGGGGAAGGCAGAGAGATAAATATATCGATGGCTTGATCACATGGCATAATCGAGACATGGATACATAACTCATTCACGACTGGTAGCAGTGTGAGATGGTGAAACGTGACTACACATTCTTATCGGCATGGCACATGATGATGGCTAACAAATTAACTAACATAAAAAATTATAAGTCTTAGCTTCATAGCTTCGATAGGAAAGCTATTTCCCATTTATTTGATTATCTGAACAATGGACTGGGTGTTGTTTCTTTGTTTTTCAAAGCGATGGTCAGGGATCAATACCTATCATCTGCTGCATTCTCTTCGTGTTTGTTTTAGTACTGCTCAGATTTGATAATAATAAAAATCATATGCTGAAGCAGATGCGATTGGTATGCTGAAACTATTGTTTTATAGACAAAACGTCTTGATATTCCGTTGAAAATTACCAATATTGTAGACACTTTAAAATGTTGTGGGTATATGTGCAACAATTAGTAGATGCGGTTGTTGTACACAGTGAACAACTGGGGTTAGAATTAAATTGTAAAAAGACACAGATTATGGTCGTCACTAGGAAGAACGAAGTACCACAGTGTAATATACAAGTAAATGGGGATACTCTTCAACAAGTGAATCGGTAACATTATCTCGGAACAATCATAACATCTTATGGGAGATGCCTTGAAGAGATTAGAACAAGAATCGCCATGGCGAAAGTAGCCTTTAGCAAGATGAAAAACATACTGATCAAAAAAAAGATGTCAATTGAAACGAGGAAAAGAGTGTTGAGGTGCTATATAAAGCTTGTTCGTTTGTATAGATGTGAAACTTGGACAATGAGCAGTCAAGCTGAATAACATCTGATGACTGCAGAAATGTGGTTTCTGAGGAAAATGCAAAGATTACCATGGACAGACATAAAAACCAATGACAAAGTACTACAAATCGCAAATTGATTAAAGTAATTAGCCGTAGACAGGCACAATTTGGACATGTTATGAGAAGAAATGAATTGAAGAACTTGGTGACAACTGGCAAGATCGAAGGGAACAGACCAAGGAGAAGACCGAGAAATAAATACATGCATGGCTTGGCTACATGGCATGGTCGAGACAAATCAAATCAAATCAACTTTATTAGGGTCACAAATTGGGCGCGCAGGCCCGTCTTACATTCGGCCCTTCCAATCACTCGTCTTTCGTTCATCAAGAGCATTAAACATTTACATAGGAAGAAAAATAAACATTGTGAAATGAATGCTGTAAACTTAAACAAGGCAAATTACCATGTTATGAGACCCATCTCCCACCTACCCATACATCACCCCACCCACACACACACACCGACCTACCCACACACACACCAAGGGACACATACATACACCACCAACCGACCCATCCCCCACCCACACACACTGCCCTCACCTGTTCCCCCCACCAAAACACACTCGCCACCCACAAACATTCCCCGACCAACCCACACATCCCACGCCCACCCACATACACATCCTAACCCACACATCCTCTCCCCACCCACACCTCAAACCACCCATCCCCCAGCCTCATCTCCATCTACCACATATTCCCCACCCACGCACACAATCCCCCACTAACCCACACATCGCACATCCACTCACACATCCCCAAACCATACACACACATCCCCACCAACTGACATCTCCCTACCCCCCCCCCCCTCCACACACACATCTCCCTAACCACCCATACATCCCCAATCCACTCACACACACACACACCCCACCACCCACACATACATCCTCCACCCACCCACACATGCCTTAACCCAATCCCCCACCCACCCACACATGCCTTAACCCAATCCCCCCACCACACAATCCCCCACCCGCACATCACATACATCCCCTACCACGCAATATTCCCAACCCACGCACCGTACACAAACATATCCCTCACCAACGCATCCCACACCCACATACCACCACACATCTCCATCTACACACCACACACATATCCCCCACCCACATACCACAGAATATTCCCACCCACACCCACACAGATACCCTTAACCATCCACCCCACATATCCCGACCCACACACCAAAAAAATCCCCATCCACACACACATACCTCACCCACACAATATCCCCAACCAACACACGACAACTCTCTCTCCACTCACACACGCATTCCCTACCCGTCTACCAACACACACTCACTCACGCACACATCCTCCACTACGCACCCACACACTCCCTTCCACCCACTCCCAACCAAACATCTCTCGATCGCAATACCCCTACCCACACAGATCCTCCACCTACTCACGCATCCCACCCCGACACATACACATCCCTCACCCACCTACACATCCCTAAGCCACTCACACACCCTACCCACAAATTCCCCATCCACGCACACATCTCCCACCCACGCACCCCCGCCATCCACACATACTTCCCCCAACCACCACACATCCCCTACTCACCCACACATATACCCCACCCATGCCCACATTCCCCGCACCCATCACACACATCCCCCACACCACACACTATCCCCCACCCACACACATATCCTCACCCATACCACCACAAACATACCACATGTCAGGGTCTTATAATTGGCTCGTTGGCTAACACGTGTGAGACAGTACAAGTATAACGTGATTCGACGTAAGACACAGCAACACAAGTTCTATGGATTTATTGCCACCTTAAATACAGAATGATAATTACAGCAATCTACAATATATAACTCACGACGCTCACAACCACAATACAGCTCATAGGTCTGACGCTCAAGATATCAGTCGTTCGGCTTGCAATCACGGAGATTCATACAAACGCCTTGCTCTCATCGCACATGTCCGTCCGGTCTCCAGTCCCAGCTCGGTCTGACCTTAGCACGCCAACTGCCCACTGCCTCTAGTGGTGTCACGTGTCCTGCGTGCGTCTGTCGTCAGCCTGACCGCTGGTCGCGTGTCAGGTAACAATCTTGTCAGCCGGGTGTCGCAACGATGTTGCTGCACAGCTATACCATGTTAGGCTCTGACATTCTCCCCGGGTACCTCAATGAAAGATGTCATCTTTCATTCATGCTGTCTGTATATACTGGGGTAGTGTTAACTTCATGTCAGAGACTACTCTTTCCCAGTGTTATGCATGAAAATACATATATGGCATGGAAATATATACAAAAAATGTAAGTTGCATTGAAATGACAAATGAAGTACAACTTTTAACACATCTTGGGTTTCATCCCCCTGATGGCTGGTTACCTCCATTGCAATAATACCCAGTCAGATCAGTAGTTACCAGCTTCACGCATCTACTTCGCAGCAATTTGAAAAAAACGTAATAATATGGTTGTCTTGCAACAGCCATCTAGCCAGACTGAAATACGACTTTACATAAGTCGCATTAAACACTCAAACTCTGACCTCATTTGGCCAGGAGCTCTTATGTTGGTTTGCAATGTTGGCAGCTCTCTGCCATGCTTGGTGGACGCCTACCCGGTGTGTTAACCCTTTGAGCAACAACATGTCTATTTATACAATACACATTAATGAATATGTTTCAAATTATGGCCCTTGGTGTAATTCGTAAATGCAAGGGGAGTAATTTTGACAATCAAGAAATTCAATAAATGACAATAATTATTTAATTTCTTAGCGTCATTGCTTGACGTTTCTTCATATTAACGAGAAAAAGTCGGTAATATGAATACATTAATCAAGATATGATTCTAAGATTACACTAATCAATTTAAATAAGGATCCAATTGGTGTATTATATTTTATAGATTCAAAAGGATTTTACAATCGTCATAAGTTTTTGAATATTTGTATATTGTCTGCTAATTTTGCTATACTTTTTAAATTACACAGGAAGTACACACGAAACGCAAAATTTAGTTGCTGTTTGACCACAAATGCTCCCGTTTTCTTTTGTAACGGATAGTTAAATGTTCTCAAAGTTCGTGTTTGATGTTCTAGTATCACAACTATCGGATTATGATGGAATGTTCTTATTTCCGATGTGTTCACAACTTCTGGATACAGATTGAATGTTCTTATTTCTGATGTTCTATTGTCGAACATTTTGGATTAAATTCGATGCAGAGGTGGTGTAGAAGTCATTGTTCAGTCCACATTTGCACACGTCGTTAAAATATCACGGTGAAGAAAGTCACTCACAGCTGTCACTGTTAAATGGTAAAGTTCGCTTCTGGTAAGTGGTTAAGCGTCTGTGACACTGTTCTTGGTGTATATTTACAATTAATAATGTTCTCTTTCTAACACACACTACACAATTATACTACACTCATTACATGGCTTGATTAAAATAAGTATATTATACATGTCGGTTTTTTAACCGTATCACAATTACAATTATAGACCTTACACAGTAGGTGAATAGAAAACATTCACTCATTGGTGGCTGTGTTGTTCTGAGTGTATTAGTACACTCTGCACTCAGACATTGCTTACTGGGTCGGTTGGACAACGGGACAAAAGATCGGCAATTGTATTGATTCTGCCAGAAATGTGACGAACCTCGAAACTGTAATTTTGAAGCTTCAAGGACCAGCGAGCAATCATATTGTTGGATGGTACTCCGGCATTTATATACCGTAATGGACTGTTGTCAGTTTCGATGATAAAGTGACGTCCTAGAAGATATCTGGATAGTTTCGTCACACTTTCTACTAAGGCAAGTGCCTCTAATTGCGGAATGGACCATGTCCGCTCTCTAGGCCTTAGCTTTCTTGATATGAAACAAATGGGATGCAGGATGTTGTTGTATTCCTGCAATAGAACTGCCCCAATCGCAACGGAGCTAGCATCTGTTCTCAATCTGAAAGGTAAACGAATGTTGGGCAATTTAAGGATGAGATTATTCGAATTCTTATCAGAAAAGTATGTCAAAACTTTATGAAATGCATTTCGTAGGCATTCATCGTGTACAACTTTTTCAGGCTTATCCTTGGTTAGTAAGTTAGAAAAAACCTCGGTCAGTTCTGAAAAATCAGGAATGAATTTCCTGTAATAATTGATCAGTCCCAACAAACTCCGGACTTGTTTCTTATTAGTCGGGAGTGACAGTTTTAGAATTTTGGAGACAATTTTGTTGTCTGTCATGACAAAGCCATTGGATATTCTGTACCCCAAAAATGATATCTCTTGGTAAGCCATGTTCACCTTTGAAGGCTTCACTGTCAGTCCGTACTGTCTGATACGTTCTAATGTCTGTTCTAGTGTCTTTATATGTTCCGTCATTGTCTCTGTATGGACACAGATGTCGTCAATATAGCAAATGATATTAGGAATGTCAGATAGGAGGAGTCGTGTCATGCGTACGAATGTGGCTGGGGCATTGACTAGCCCAAATGGAAGTTTGCACCATTCGTACAATCCCCAAGGCGTGGCAAAAGCTGTTAGATGTCTGCTGTCTTCATGTACAGCAATCTGCCAGTAACCTTTAGACATGTCAAGCGTCGTAAAGAACTTAGCGTCTGTCAGTTCTGTTAGAAGATCGTCAGTGTTTGCCATTGGTTCAAGATCTAAAACAGTTATTTTGTTCAGTTTTCGGTAGTCGATGCAAAGTCGTATTGTCTTGTCCTTTTTGCGTACAATGACCATGGGTGAAGAGAAGTCTGATAAGGATCGTCTGATGATGTTGTTTTTTTCTAAGTTGATAATTTCTTGATGTAACTGTTCTTTGTAGTGTAATGGTATTGTGTATGGTCTACATCTTATTGGTGTGTTTGATGTGAGTGTGATGTGATGCTGTACTAATTCTGTTTGTCCTGGGTTGTCTGAAAAGATGGTGTTGTACTGTTGTATCAACTGTTTGCAACTGTTTGTCTCTGCTTGACTTAAGTTTGGATTGATCTTGATCTCATTCAAGCAGTTTGTCGTGTCTAATGTAGGTGTTGGAATCTCGTCGCTAGAATCGTCATCTTCGTGATCTATTATCACGGTGCAAGCTGTCGTATCGTCTTGTTCGTTGTCTCTGTTGTGGTATGGTCTTAGCATATTTATGTGAAATATTTTGTGTTTGTCTTTTATTAGGATTTCGTAGTCTACAGGTGAGATTTGTCTTGTCACTTTAAAAGGTCCCTGCCAAGAATCAGTCAGTAGCTCTCTGTCACTAGGTAGTAGTAGTAGGACGTCCTGTCCAGGTGTCAATGTTATAGTCCTGTTACCTTTGTCTGCGTACTGTCTGTAAGTAGCACCAGATAGTTTAAGTGCATTTTTAGCAATTTCACATGATTTAATAATCCTTTCACGCAATGATGTTACATACACAAATGATGATATGGGTTTCAGTATTGGAGTAGAATTAGTTAACATTTGGTGATAAATTGTTAATGGGCCTCGTGGTTTGGCACCATAGATTAGTTCAAAAGGAGAGAAACCGGTACTAGAATGTGGTACCTCGCGATAAGCAAAAAGGACAGCTGGTAAGTATACATCCCAGTTGTTGGGGTGATCTTGAGTTACTTTGGCAAGCATGTGCTTCAGGTCCCCATTAAGCTTTTCTATAATCCCGCTAGAGTGAGGATGATAGGGGGTATTGAAAACTTGCTTCACTCCTAACATTTTAGTGAAAGCTTGGGTGGATGCGGCAATAAACTGAGTGCCTCTATCAGACTGGATAGTATCTGGAAATCCAATTCGGGAGAAAATATGGAAGAACACTTCCATGATGTCGTTGGCAGTAATGTTCTTTAGCGGGATCGCTTCTGGCCATCTACTACATTGATCAACAAAAGTTAGAATATATTTATTCCCTCTAGTAGTTGTATGACTAAGAGGGCCCACAATGTCAACTGATAATTTTTCAAAGGGTCGACTGGCTAAGTCAGTGACTTGTAACTTTGCCTGTGGGTGTTTACCTTTTTTTACTAGTTTCTGGCATGTATCACAAGTTCTGCAATATGTTCTTATGTCATTGCAAAATTTTGGCCAATGAAACTGTGTCAAAAGTCTTGACCTGGTTTTAACATATGCCATATGACCTGCAAAAGGTATATCGTGAGCAAGATGTAAAGCTTGCTTGCGATAAGTAGTTGGCAAAACAGTTTGCTTGGTTGTAATGTCACCTCTGGTGTAGTACCTGGTGAGTATATCATTGTGTAAAGCAAAATGCCATTTCGCATTTTTGGTTACTCTTGCCTTTTTGCCGATCAGGTCAAAGTACTTTGACAGTGAAGGATCAGCTTTTTGAGCTGTTATGAATGTTTCCTTCATAGAGTCACTAGGTGGTAATTCTGGGCTAAGCATTTGTATAGCCTCAGTTTGGTTACTTTCATCTTGCACTCTAGCAGTAGCTCTTGTTACTGCGTTCATACACTCAATGACATCAGATGATGATGGAATGATATCGTCAATGATGTGATGAGAACTTAGTGCTGCATTAGCTAACATACATTCAATAGGTGATATGACATTTTCAGTGATGACATTTGGTGGTGATGTGTTATCATCAATACATAATGATGTTATGTCATGATTATGAGGTTTGTCATTCACCTCAGGTAAATTTCCTATGATTATATCGCACACTGGGTTTGTAAGTGCCGCGACCTTTACTTTCCCGGTGAGGAATGGTGTTTCAATGTATGCCCATGCTAATGGATATTTTTCAATATTGCCTGAAAATGTTCTACATGTGATGTGTCTGCCTGTATAGTCTGTAGGCGTTATGAATGTTGTTTTCAGGCCAATAAGTGTACTTCCGGTGTCGCGAAGTACTGTAGCAAACTTGCCATTAACATACCCGTGATGGATGTCTAATCTGCCTTTTGAGTCTATTACCAAGTTAGCTTCCTCACTGGCAATAGGGATGGCGTGTCCGCATGTTAAGATACCATCTTCATAGAAGGTGTTACAGACAGTGCATTTGTTAGCATTAAATACATCACAAGCCTGTGCTGCATTGACAGGATGTTTCTCTGGATTTTCGTCTTCTGACGCTGAGCTATCAAACAAGGCGGCATTGGCTTTGTTGGTCATATGCCTGCCTCTACAATCCATGCGATGGTGCCCGAAAGCCTTGCATAGAAAACATTTACGTTTATTTTTGAACAATTTACGTTCTCTGTCTTGACTGTTTACTATATTTTGCAAGTATGTCTGGTATCCTGGGTTTTGATCGCACATCTCGTTCAAATGGTGAGAAAAATTACAAAATTTGCACTGTCTAAATTTTTCAGAAGTAGGCCTGTTTGGTTTTTGCCTGCTATAGTTTTTTTCATAGTTGGCTGCTGCTACCCAGTTACTGTCAGTAGCTTCAGTGGCAAAGCATTGTTTATTTGCCGTGTAATAGGCCGACCCACGTTTTTCAATTTCTTCCACACTTGTGCATTCATTCTCCTGTAAGAACTTAGAAAACGATGATGGGATAGAAGAAATGATTTTATCTCGAATGATGAGATCTTCTAATCTATCATAACTTTTATTAATTTTGGCTGCTGAAGTCCATTTGCTGAAAACATCTCGGACTAAACAGAGGTAGTCAGAGAACGTTTGAGTTGATTTTGGACTCAATTTACTGAACTGTTCTCTGTAACCTGCCTCGTCTAACATGAAATGTGCCATTATCTTAGATTTAATATAATGGTATTCTTTCCTTAGGTCTTTGGGGATGGTTTCAATGACTTTAAGAGGTTCCCCAGATAGACTCCTCATATAAAGAATATTCCATTCAGAAAGTGGAACTTGGTAATGTTCCATTAAAGTCTCAAAATTTTGAGTAAAGGCTGCTATGCAGTCACCCGAGGTATAGTTACGTACGATACCTTGATACTTCTTATACTGGTTTTCTTTTTCCAGTCTTTCAGATTTCTTTGACTCTTTATTCATCGCAGTCTCAGTGTCAAGTTGTTTCATTTTCAACTGTAATTCTAGTTCTTCTTTCTTACTCTGAGCTGCAATTTCTGCTTTCTTAAGTTCACTGTCTATCTCAGCTTGCTTTGTCTTTGCAGCTATTTCTACTTCGGCTTGCTTTAATGCTGTTTCAATCTCTGCCTGTTTTAAGGCTGTTTCTGCCTCTATTTGCTTGGCAGCTTTTTCAACCTCTGCTTGTTTTAGAGCTGTTTCAATTTCTGCTTGTTTTAGAGCTCTTTCTGCTGCTCTTTCATCGCGTTCGGCAGCTTTTTCCTGAACCAGTAGGTATTCTGCGTATTTGTTCTCACTCCATTTTGTTAATTCATCACCTTCTAACTTCAATTTTAACCCCATATCGATGAAATCAAATAATGACGACATGATGGAGAAAATACGTCAATGAAAATCAATCACACAAAATATGTTATAAATGGTTAGTAATAATCAATTTACAATTTATTTTACTATACGATGCGTGCCTACTATTGCATACGTAAAGTTAAAGTATAGAAAAATATACTCAAGTGCCCTGGATACGGTGAAGAATGGTTGGACACTCGGATAGAAAACTGTAGGGTCGTTACTTCGGAACCACTAATGACCTCTACGGCAAGGTTATGGATGGTACGGAAAAACCTGCTTTATTTTTGGAAGAAAATAAGTTAGCGTCTATTTGTTGGTGTGTGCCTGCAAGTCACTAAGTGTTGACTAGGTTTGGATGGCGTCGAGTGTAATTGTATGTCGTAAATTTGTCGTCAACAGTTTCAACAGAAGTTACACTCTTTCCAAAACTCTTTGCGTTCCACAAACTCAATACACAAAGACAATCTATCTGTATTTGAACAATCAATAACATTGATGACACATCACTTACATCAAGATGACATTCAGTAAGGACATAGACATCAAGTTTACAAGATGGCGACAAGGTCAAAATGGCGACAAAATAACAATGTCGACAAGGTCAAACGGTGACAAGTTTCACAAATCACAAATGTTTTACACGTTTACAGGATCAAACAATATGTACTGCACATTTACTAATGGTTTTACACATATTTAAATAATGTAATAATGGATCATACTGAGACTTTCACGATCACATTTACATAGCTATAACCTTGACAAATTTCACAAGTTCAAGAATTATAGTTTTAAATACGAAAGACGAGCAACACACGTCTACATCTATTAGGTTCTTAAACAAGGACGAGCAACCCACGTCCACACATGTCAGGGTCTTATAATTGGCTCGTTGGCTAACACGTGTGAGACAGTACAAGTATAACGTGATTCGACGTAAGACACAGCAACACAAGTTCTATGGATTTATTGCCACCTTAAATACAGAATTATAATTACAGCAATCTACAATATATAACTCACGACGCTCACAACCACAATACAGCTCATAGGTCTGACGCTCAAGATATCAGTCGTTCGGCTTGCAATCACGGAGATTCATACAAACGCCTTGCTCTCATCGCACATGTCCGTCCGGTCTCCAGTCCCAGCTCGGTCTGACCTTAGCACGCCAACTGCCCACTGCCTCTAGTGGTGTCACGTGTCCTGCGTGCGTCTGTCGTCAGCCTGACCGCTGGTCGCGTGTCAGGTAACAATCTTGTCAGCCGGGTGTCGCAACGATGTTGCTGCACAGCTATACCATGTTAGGCTCTGACACCCCCCCCCCCCCCAAACACTCACCATGTACACATCAACCACCAACACACCGCACACATATCTCAAACCCACACACCATACACTTCTCCCCACCCGCCCTTGCTTCCCCAATCCACCCAACACAATCCCCTACACACACAACCCCGCCACCCAAACATACTTCCTCAAACCATCCACACATCTCCACCCACATAGACACACATCCCCCGCACCCGTCCCATACACATATCCTCCACCCATACACACATCCCCCATACCCATTCCCACACCCCTACTTTCACCCCCACACATCCATCCACACATCCCATCAACACCCACAAATATCACTACCCACCAAAACCCACACACCCCAACCCATCCAAACGCATACCCCAACCCACATCCCCCCAACCACACATATCCCCACACACACTCACATCTTCCACACACACTCACACCTCCTCATATCTAGACACATACAAAATGGCTCACGTTAGCATTGAAACTAGTATGAACAAACTCCCACACTTTACTCACACACATACACTGACAATTGTCATGAGCAGTCTCATAAAAATGTTAAACATGGAGACAAATGTGTACATAAAAAGTATGTGACGAAAAAATAGTGATGATCCCACACACAGAGAAGGCACGCACACACACACACACACACACACACACACACACACACACACACACGCACGCACACACACACACACATTCACTCTCATGCTCACTCTCATTCACATTCACTGACTCTCTCACTCAGACTACAGTAATGAACATGAGTTTATATTATGCATGATACAATCAAATGGTATTTAACTGATAATATGACAGATGAAAACACACAAACATATGGATTCGCGTGTTACATAACATGCGTGTTACATGACATGCATCTGCTCAGCTCTCTCTCTCTCTCTCTCTCTCTCTCTCTCTCTCTCTCTTTCTCTCTCTCTCTCTCTCTTTCTCTCTCTCTCTCTCTCTCTCTCTCTCTCTCTATCTCAGTGTATTCTTTCATATATACACACTCACACGCATGCGCGCGCTCACACACACACACACTAACACATCAACTCTCCCACTGTCTCACTCTCTCACACACAATCCTTCACACACACACTCACTCTCTCAATCACACTCTCTCTCACATACACATACGCATGAACGCATGCACGCACGCACACACTCCCTCACTCACTCTCACACATACACGTACGAATGCATGCACTGACACATTCCCCCACCATTTCTCGCTCAATCACTCTCTCCACACACACGCATGCACGTGGGCACACACACATTCACTCTCTCACTCTCTCTGGCATCCACTCTCTCTCTCTCTCTCTCTCTCTCTCTCTCTCTCTCTCTCTCTCTCTCGCTCGCTCCCACACGCACACACATATATAGTGAACAATTATAGTTAAACAATTATAATGAACAATTATAATGAACAATTATAATGAACACTTATACTGAACAATTATGCTGAACAATTATAGGTTTAGATATCTAGGTTTTGAGACATGCAAAAAATTTAGCCGCTTGCTGTTCATTGCATTAGATTGAATCAGCGGCTGAAGATACTCTGGGGTATTTTGAGATATAATTTTATTCACTAATTTGGCTTTGTTGAAAAGGAAGCGCTTTTGAAGTGGTAGAAGTCTTAGATGACTGTACAAATTATTACTTTCAACGTGCTTTATGCCAGAAACCAGACGAATAGGGCGGTTTTGTAGAGAACATAGTCGTTTTAAATTATATTTAGGGCAACCATCCCAAACTGTGGAACAGTAATCGAGATGTGATTAGATATAGCATGTATAGAATATTTTTCGTGTGCTTTCGTCCAGGAAGTGCTGAATTTTAGCAAGTTGGTAAACTTTTTTTTTCTGCATTCTGCAGGAGAAAAGACGCACCAAAACTCTAGTAATATTGCCCCAAGCCACTTTATAAAATTAATGTGAATGGAAAGCCACGTGTGAAGGTCAATAGTGTTGTTACCTATCAATTAATAACAGACGACGGCAGGTGAGAGGCAGACATGAACATGAGAGTGTAGACAGACTAACATTCAAAAATATGAAACAGATTCGCCTATCAAATACATTTAAATTACCAACCGAAATGCAAACTAATAATGATCAAGTGTTATGTTTACTATGTATTATGGTAAGAATTTTCGATCCAATATCCCAAATTGTTGCTAAGGTGATCATGTCTGCGTACTGCTTTGAAATAAGGATGTGAGCGCACGACAGAAGAAGGACACAGGGGAATACCATCCCCGGGAAGTGTGAGGTACGTGATGGACACCAGGTACTCGTCGACGGGGTGGGAGTTGGGGGATGGGGGAGGAGAACTGTGGCTGCTTCTGACGACTACAGACCTGCTGTGGGCTCGCCCAGCAGTGGGATTTCTAGCAGTGTACGTGAATGACGTATGTCCGTGTAAAAAAAAAATCTTAATTATTTTAAAATTATGTCGCAATGTTCCACAGGGGCCAGAGTTGCCCCATGAGGTTCCACTTCCCCGCGTGTCGTTCAGATGACCCCACCCCCCCCCCCCCCCCCCCTGCTACTGAACCTGGCCAGATCAAGTGAAGTTACATCACTTTGATCTTAGCTCAAAGCTCGATAATTTGAAGACGATTGTTGTTTTGCTTTTTATAAAGGCTCAGGGGTTCCCACAGGGGCCTGGCCCTCCCCTTCAGGTCCTGACGTCCCTGTACGAGATCAAGATCAGTTACTACACTTTGATATCAGACAAAATGCTGAGAAATATAACATCCATAGTTTATTTGGCCTTTCAAAGGCCAGTCAAAAATATATTATTATGCTGCAAATGACCAACGTATGAAAATAAATGAAAGCATCATCATCATCAAGCATTTTACCAAAATCTGCTATGCAAAAAACAATGTTATAAAGTAATATATTAGTTGTGTTAAAACACTGTTTATGTTTTATTAGCAGATATAACTGCAAACATTAAAGAATTGTGCTAAAGATTTATTTATAAATGAAATTAACGAAAAGATTGCATTGTAATTACTAGAACTGTGTCTAATATTGGCCTGCCAAAAATAGAATTTTAATGACAATAGCGTTGACCAAACGATAAACGCTAAACCAAAAAATGTATTTAATATATCATTATATTTAAACACAAAATGTAGATTATAAAACTGCATTGTGCAAAGAGACAACTAAATAATATAATTAATAATTAACGAACTATATGCATATTTCTATTCTTCATCTATAGCTTAAAGCACAAAAGTGTGATTTGTAAATGAAATTAACGATACTTTAAGAAAGTAATTCAAATAACTGTAAATATTATAAATATTGTTAGATAGAATTAAATCCCTTAGAATAATAAATTGTTATGTCCCATGTCTTAATTTGTTTTATGAGTATTCCATTTGTTGATGTGGACTCCCCTGAAGTTGTTTGAACATAATTGTTTATAAATTTGGTGACCACTAAACAAATATATTAGCCTGCTCTTATAATAATCTGATATACTCTAAAAATAATGACGTAATCAATGGAAGTATCATTTTATGATTTTTTTTATCATAAGTATTATAAAATATTGTTTTGATTACGATATAATTAGCGTTAGTAGTAGCAGTTAGATTGGTAGAAAATATAAGGAAAAGGGAATATTGTCCCGAATAAACGCAGCCAGAGACTATTAAAAAAGAAAACAACGCGTAGCATTTGTACAAGGATATAATCCAATGACAGTCATCATTCACTCAGTAGCTTGACTTTTGCAGAACCTCGCTGGGATAGCAACCCTCCGGAAAACTGCTCGATCACAAGCAAGATGTCCCGCGTCTGATACACCCATCTGGAGATCATACGCCACATCCTGCACCCATCTGGAGATCATATGCCACATGCTGCACCCATCTTCTCTTTTTCCTTCCTTTTCCTTTTGTCACACGTTTTCTTGATGATAATATCAAGGTTCTTGATGATCTTTGCTCATGATATTATTGTGTGATGGTCGTTGTCTAGGTAACGATACTCATGGTGTGTCAATGGAGATATATGTCTTGCAATGTAACTCACCCCCGCAGTGCATATTCACCAGTCATGAAACAAGATTCAGTTGGCGCACATAATCCTTTATTACAGAAATAACACAGACTCACGGAACATATGTATATATCCAGAAACAATGTAATCCATAGATTATAAATATCCTCCTCACAATTTAACCAGCACACATCAATGCCTTCTCACGGCCTGCTTCTTATCAACTCCGCAAGACAGGTAATCCAGCTACTATCCACGGCTGGATCTCCCACAACACAACCCCCACATTGGGTTGGAGCCACTGCTCAACTATGCAACCCACTCTGGGTTTAGGCCTACACTCGCTACCGAACCCACTCTGGGTTCAGGCCTGTCTTCACAACTAGCAGAACACCACAACACGGAGATCTCTCTTAAACGACCTGACCAGCAGTCGGTCTCTTCTCTCACTCAGACTACCGATCAGTTCAGCATCTACACATCAACTGTCCTGAAGTCCCTTGACATCACACAAAACTAAACTGTCCTTCCCCCATCCCCTGGGGTCCACGCTCACCCTTCCCATTATTTTATTTCTCAGGACTGGCTGTTTTCTCATAGCCAGGTCAGTCGCTTTACTGTCTCCCACTCTCATCTCCATTCTTCCTCATGCCCGGTCACTCAACTCAATGTCAATGACCCAGGCTTATGTCATCACCCCCCCCCCTCCCCCTCTTAAAAGAAAACTTCGTTTTCAAATATTGGGAGACTAAAACTTACTAAACATGTGACCCAGACATATAGCATGGGTAGCCCTAAGTATGGCTGCACCTTACTCCAGCTACCACCCTAAATAATACACCAAATGCTCATAGTACACTCCCATATTCCCCATACATAAATACAAACAACTTTCTATCTTGTGTACCAATGCATGAACTAATACATCACATAATAATAATACATCATAGGAAAGCATTATACTCATGTACCCACAGGTCTCTTACCTCTTTACGACCACACAATACTATTTGTGTACCGACCCTATATCAGGTGGTTCTGTTCTTGCATTAACCCTCCTCTGATTCCTGTCGATGCTGTGTCTACCTTTCATGTACCCATGACTCATGGTACCTCTACAATTACAACATCTGTTTGCTATCCCTAGCCCTGGGTCAGTAATGTCGCGAACACTCTTTTGACCTGACTCAGCTTTCCTATCTGCATATTGCACCGTTACACTTGAGTCTCTGTTTAGTCTGAACTCATTATTCAATCCTGGCCCATTTATCTGGCACCTTGCTTTCTGATGCATACGCCTTATGCCTATGTGCCCTGCCCATGCACTATCATGAGCTGTTCTACTATATCGGTCTCTATGTGCTAAAGGTACTTCTCCTTGCCCACGTGCAGTTCCACTATCTGAAAACCTGCGAGTGAGAACATTGTTCTTCCTCTCGAAGCACCATCTATGTTTCTTTGACTGCCTATGTTCTACTCTCCTACACCCTTGGGAACATTTGTTCAGAGTAGTATCTTGTCTCTGGGTTTCACTAGCACTATATTTGGGATCCATTCTCATCTGCTCCGCTGTACTATCCTTGTCCTGAGTTCCTGTGTCTACTTCAAGTGCCTCTTCTACCTCAGCTATACTCTCTAATTTAGGTTCTCTTGTGGTAACTACCTCATTACTGCTTACACTATATGTTTGGTCCCAATAAGCTACTTCCTCTTCTGTACAATCTTTAACTCCTATAACATTTCCTATGATCAAATCAGCCACTGGTGAGTCCAAAACACACGCTGTCACTCTTCCAGTGATATATGGTGTTTTTACTGTTATTATGGCTAATGGGTAGAACTCTACTGTGCCGTTGAATGTTATGCATCTAATCTTTTTCCCTGTATAATCCGAGGGATCTATTAAACTCCTCCTCACTCCGATAGACGTACATCCGGAATCCCTAATTGTTAACGCTGGTCTATCATTGACAAATCCCTGATGCAGCTTCAGACTTCCTCCTTCATGGACTGCTGATCCTGCTTTCACTGTATGACCACATATTAGGACTGGCTGACTGTCTTTTTCAAAAAAGAGGTTTGCACCCACTACAATCTTCATTGTTCAGCGTCTCAATTACTTGCGCTGCATTTGAGTGCTCTGTTTCTCTCATCCTACATTGATGGCTGATATGCCCATTCTTTCCACATTTGAAACAAGTAATCTCCCTTTTAGTGTTGTTCGTTGGTCCATCTGATGGTTGTGCATCACACTGTGCTGCCTTGTGTCTCCAGCTCCCACAATTCCAACATCCGGCATAATTTGGACACCTCTGGAAATTTCCCCTTCTGTATGGGTACCGTCCTGCTCTGCCAAAATGGTTGCCCTGGACACCATTATCTTGAAGTTCTTGCTGCTCACCTTTCTGTGCTGAATCCACACTTTTCGCCCTTGGTCTGATGACTGGATTCTGGTCCTGTTTAGTGTACGCTGCACAGACTATTTCCTCACTCATTAGTTTCCCAATAGATACGTTAAGATGTGCAGTCATGTAGTTTTGTCCTAACTGTGACATTGTGTCTATGTCCTTTGGCTTTCGTTCCTCAAAGAAAGCTACTAAGTTAGAATTGCATGCAGATACTACCTTGTCTCTTAACATTAGATCTACTAATTTATTAAAATCCTTCCCTACTTCTGCAAGCTCCATCCATTTGTTAAATGTATTCTTTACAGTGTTAACAAAATCTGTGAAATCTTAATTTGTCTCTGGCCCTAACTGTCTAAACTTTGTTCTATATCCATGCTCAGTGAGTTGGAACTTTGTCAGCAAACGTTGACGTAAGATAGTGTAGTTGTTCCTTTCTTCTACAGGTAAATTGAACATAGTATCTAGTGCCTTTCCCGTTAGAAGCTCACCTAGTCTAATAGCATACTGGTCTTCTGGGATGCCTAACACTTTCGCTGATGCCTGATATCTGTCAAGATAAGATTCAAGGTTGTCTCGGTCCGTAAAGTATGGCAGTTTTAGTCTCTGTGACGACTGCGATGGTCTTCTGCTTTCCTCACTTTGACCTTTCGAAGATAGTTCTAGTTTTCTTAACTCGATTTCAGTTTGCATCTGACACTTGATCTTCTCTTTCTCAATTTCCATTTCAGCTAACTTTACTTCCTGTAGACGTTTATTTTCCATTTCAGCTAGTTTTACTTGTGTCTCTTCCTGTAGACGCTTGTTTTCCATTTCAGCTAGTTTTACTTGTGTCTCTTCCTGTAGACGCTTAGCTTCAGCTACCTTTTCTTCCTGTAGGCGTTTTGCCTCGCGTTCATTATGCCTCTCCTCTCTTTCAATCTGTTTTTTGTTCTTTTGCTTCTGCATACTCCTGTAACTCTTTACCTTTCAGGCCTATTCGTTCACCTGCTTCAATATATTCCATTAAAGTAGGCATCTTGTACTTGTGGACACGTTGCTGTCTGTCAGCCAACTATAAATGTGAAGACTCTGCTGTTAGTCTTTGTGTCACTTCCCTAAGTACACCAGCACTCCCTGTGTACGTAAATTCGTAGTGCTAAAATATCACTGTGTACTCACCCAGTCACTCTATAAGCACTAGGTAGTGAGGGAAAATATCCTCCCTAATCCCTCGCATATATCTATAACAAATAGTTGTATAATATTTCTGGAAATATTGTTAAACATACATATAAATACATATACAAAACGAATGAATGATAACACTAAATGGTGTCTATAAAAACGTTAGACTCAAAAGCCAAGTACACGGAGACGGTGATCACACAGAAATAAACCACAGTAACAACCACAAGCTTGTGTAGAGACACCCACAGTGCGCGTAAAATATAAACTGACTCAGATACCACTAGATAGTAGACACGACAAAAGTTCACAATAATAATATATATCCGAACACAGCAACTATCATATGCAAATATTATGAAAAGAAAGAGAAACAAAAACAATTTATAGCATCAACATATACACAAATCTGACGTCAGACAACTCGGCTCTAGATATTGGTTAAGACTATTTCAATGCCACTGCACGACACGTTAACTCATTAACGTTTTTCTTACAAAAATATCGTAAGCACCAGAAAGAATATAAATTTGTGTGCTGTATCCCGACTCTCGAGAAACACCCCAAAAATCCCCTACACCTGACAAACACTGGACCACATACAAGTAACAGCTTAACAACCGAAAACAATATTTATAAGACAATGAGCAGCAAACAGAATGTCCAACTCGTTGGCCGACAAATATGTGCCCATTAATCCGTCGCCACAAGTTCTTATTAATCAGTCACAAAAGTTTTTGTTCGTTTTAATAGTTATTCGCAATCCGCTGGAAATGTCTACGACACTAGATTTCAAAATGACTGATTGATTTGTTGAGTGGTTCCTGAAGTCACGTGGTGATCACAAGTTCCAACTGTCGACAAAAGTTGAAGATGATAGTGATATCCAAACTGTTCTGTCTCGACACAGTCCGTAACGTTATTGTACTTTCTCTTTACGTGGTGGCACCACAGTAATAATCCAAAGTGTTCTTTCGATATGTTGTTACTTTCGTTGCGGAGATGGTGCTTTGCCGTATCATATATGTTATAGATTCACCAAAAGAAAGGACCAAAATAATGGCAATAAATGTTCAACGCTTTCACTCTGTACAGTCAGTTCTTTTTGGCAACTGTATGCAACTATGTTCGCGGAGATGCCACGTCATCAATCGTTGACAAAATGTTTGCTGATTATAAAGTAATGAACACAACGGGCTTTTAACAAAGACGAACAATCAAGTCTGGTTTCAAACAAAACGCCTTGTTTTGTTCATTCACAATGAGTTAGTATGACCACCATAGGTCGTGGAAATTCCCGAGTATCTTTTCTCCTTCCACCCCCAACTCACAATGTCACCTCAATTTCTCTTTATCACTCCCAGTGAAAAATTCCTCCGTACAAACAGTTTGCACACAATCTTGACAGCCCCACCCGGCTGAACCTTTAACTCCGTGGAAAGTCACACTAAATCTGTCTGTAAAATGCCCGGAACTTTTCCGCAATACACAAACACTTTCCACTTCTGCCCCGGCACCTGTGGTAGGGTTAACGTTAATACCCCTTTCCAGCTGTCCTCGTAAACAGCGCTGACCCTCTCTCAACCCGGCCTATTAACTGCGTCGACAAATCTTGACCAGTCAACTTGCGACACCACAGTGCGCTTGCCTTCGGACACACACACAAAATTCTCCCCACACACAGGATGTTGCGACGAAATTGCTCGCTGTCTTCAATCTTTGGTTCAATCCTGTCAAACACACACACTCTAGGACTGACCGCACTTGTTGCAAACACCGTTATGTCCCTGCGACATTTCCTCTGTGCTGTACGTGACCAAACACCCCTGCTACTGCAATCGACTTTCCCGGTCGATTTGTGCTGCGTTACTTCTTCTGGCGTCCCGCCTCGACTGTTTCCGTGTGCTGACCCTCGTTAATTTACCTGTAGTGTGACCTGTCTGCTAGCTTGATCATTAACTCTCGTCTGTCTGTGTAAATTATCTGGCGCACACACTGAAGACTTCACATTAATTTCTTGGAGCAGTACTGTCTAAATTGATGGAACTAAGTCACCGATAATAACTCCTCTCTTTCAGCGAAGGGCCCACAGATATCTCAATATTGCACGGTGTTCCTTGACCGAATGCAGCTGTCAGAAACTCTTTACTAAGCGACGAGCTCCCAGTTATCCGCAATCTTGCACTGACGTAGCCTCCCAGATTGTCACACGTTTTCTTGATGATAATATCAAGGTTCTTGATGATCTTTGCTCATGATATTATTGTGTGATGGTCGTTGTCTAGGTAACGATACTCATGGTGTGTCAATGGAGATATCTGTCTTGCAATGTAACTCACCCCCGCAGTGCATATTCACCAGTCATGAAACAAGATTCAGTTGGCGCACATAATCCTTTATTACAGAAATAACACAGACTCACGGAACATATGTATATATCCAGAAACAATGTAATCCATAGATTATAAATATCCTCCTCACAATTTAACCAGCACACATCAATTCCTTCTCACGGCCTGCTTCTTATCAACTCCACAAGACAGGTAATCCAGCTACTATCCACGGCTGGATCTCCCACAATACAACCCCCACATTGGGTTGGAGCCACTGCTCAACTTTGCAACCCACTCTGGGTTTAGGCCTACACTCGCTACGGAACCCACTCTGGGTTCAGGCCTGTCTTCATAACTAGCAGAACACCACAACACGGAGATCTCTCTTAAACGACCTGACCCGCAGTCGGTCTCTTCTCTCAC
Organism: Cepaea hortensis; assembly: GCA_963921405.1. Lineage (NCBI taxonomy): Eukaryota > Metazoa > Mollusca > Gastropoda > Stylommatophora > Helicidae > Cepaea > Cepaea hortensis. The sequence continues at coordinate 68,527,832 of OY992896.1, forward strand.
TCAGACTACCGATCAGTTCGGCATCTACACATCAACTGTCCTGAAGTCCCTTGACTTCACACAAAACTAAACTGTCCTTCTCCCATCCCCTGGGGTCCACGCTCACCCTTCCTATTATTTTATTTCTCAGGACTGGCTGTTTTCTCATAGCCAGGTCAGTCGCTTTACTGTCTCCTCTCATCTCCATTCTTCCTCATGCCCGGTCACTCAACCCAATGTCAATGACCCAGGCTTATGTCACCTTTCTTCCCAGGCATATACCCTTCCATTATTGTTCTCTCCAAACTTTCATGACATTTCAAGTGACCAAAATATATCAATTGTCCTTGTTTTATCGTCTTTAATAGCCAACCCTCTTCAATATTCAGCTCTTGAAGTATGGTTGCATTTGTTCTTTTCTTTACCCAAGATATTCTTAAAACCCGTCTAACAATTATATTCAAAAGCATTATATTCACAAGCAGCTTGTTTAGTAAGTGTCCAGGTCTCACAGGCTTATGTTTTAATGGGAAAGATGCATGCTCTTAACAATCTAATTTTTGTAGTTCTATCCGTCCCACTCCATAATTTATTAAGTTGCTTTAGTCTTTGAAGAGTAACTGATAGTCGTCGTTTAATTTCTTTAGTTGTGTCAAAATTGTTGGTAATCAATCTCATTTGATCTCATCTCATCATGTTCCTCTTGTACCTTGCGGTGTCGAGGTGAAGTATAAACTTCGTGATAGTGCCCGGTTATGGGCTTCGTATATCGACATTCCCATGGATTCTGTTATTCCATCCGTCCAACGTTTACGTGGTCGGCCTCTTCCTCTGTTTCCATCTGGTCTGTACATCATTGCTTGTTGTGGCATGCTGTTGACTGGTAGCCTACTTGCATGGCCAAACCATTTGACCTGCTGCTTTCTAATAAAATCTAGAGCAGCTTTAACCCCCACTTTAGTCCTGATTTCTTCATTTCTGATCTTATCTCTTCTTGATACGTTGAGTATTCTTCTCAGGAACCTCATTTCTGTTGTTGTGATTTTTCTTTTCTCTTTTTCTGTCATTGTCCAGGTTCGACACTGGTAGCACAGAGTTGGTAGGAAGATTGTGTTGTAAAGTGCTTTCTTAGTAGTTATTGATACATGTTTGTTCTTTAGTATTGGTGCCATTTGTCCAATGAGTTGATTTGCCTTATTGCACCTATTTTCGATCTCGTCTTCTGATCTGCCATTTGATGATATTATACTTCCTATGTACTTGAAGCTCTTTACTTGTTTCAAGGGATGTTCGTTTAGGTGAATTGTTGCTGTTTGTTCTTCTTTAGTTATAGTCATTACCTCTGTTTTGCTTGTGCTAATTTTCATGTTATGTTCCCTACACATTTCGTTTAGACTATTCATGTGGTCTTGTAATTCAGCTTCTGATTTTACTATTAGTGCTTGGTCGTCCGCAAACAGGAGTTCTCTAGTGGTTAGATTTGCAGATGGTTCTTCTTCTGTGTTCTCGTCATGCGGTATTCTTGCTGTCTCTGCTTGGCTGGTTTCTTTACATATGTTGTCTATATATGTTATGAACAAGAGAGGGGACAGGACACAACCTTGTCGTACTCCAGATCTTATGGTGAAGGGTTCTGAGTGTTCTCCAGTTGCTCTCACTATGCATTCACTGTTGTTGTATAAACTTCTACATAGGTTTGTTAGATGTGTATTCACTCCATATTGTTTAAGGATTTCCCACAGCTTGTTTCTATCTACCCTATCAAATGCCTTTTCTTGGTCGACAAAGGCTAAGTAGAGTGTTTCATTGAATTCAATTGATTTTTCTATGAGTTGTCTAAGAGCAAAAATGGCGTCTGTGCATCCTTTGTTTTTCCTAAATCCAAGCTGCGTTTCGCTTAGCTGGGGTTCTAAAGAAGTTCGTAATCTTTTTTCAAGAATTTTGCAAAATATTTTCCCAGTATGACTCAACATTGAAATGCCTCTGTATTGTGTGCAATCTCTTTTGCTGCCTTTGTTTTTCCAAATTGGGATAATTATGGCGTTTCCCCAGTCTCGTGGTGTCTGTTGTTCTACCCAAACATGGTTGAATAGTCTATGTAGCCATGCTGTTCCTATTTCCCTTGCTGCTTTAATTAGTTCATTTGGTATTTCATCCTGTCCTGGTGATTTGTTTAATGGGGCTAATCTGATGGCTTCTATATTTTCTTCTTTTAGTATGTCTGGTTCTAGTTCCTCTGTGACATCTGTGTAGGTCTCTTGAATTCCTGTGACATCTGATGGGATGTTGAGAAGTTGTTCGAAATACTGCTTCCATCTTATTAGGATCTGTTTTTGTTCACTTATTGGTTCTCCATTTTCGCTGTTAATTATTTCAGTTGGGTCAAAGGGTTCTCCTCTGGTTCGCATTGCACTTATCTTTTTGTAGAAGTTTCTGGTTGCCTCCTTGTAGTTTTTATTTAGGGTTTCTCCATACTCTTCCCAGTCTTTTTGTTTTTCCCTCTTTACTATTCTACTCACATGTCTTCTCGCTATTCTGTATTCTCTGTAATCACATTCCTGTTTGCTCTTCAACCACTTTTTATATTTTTCCTTTTTTTCTTTTACCGCTTTCTTTACTTCTGCGTTCCACCAACTTGTTATTTTCTTTATCCGTGTTTTGCGTTTTTTCGTGGTTCCCCATGTTATTTTTGCAGTATTTAAAATGCTTGATTTGAACATCTCCCATTCTTCTTCCACTGTTTTTCTTTCCGTAGGTAATTTTACAAAGAGTTCATTTAGTTCTTTCTCATAATTTTCCCTTACTGCCTCGTCTTTAAGGTTTTTTAAGTTTACTGATTCGCATGGCATGTATTTTCCTGCTCTTTGTTTTCTTCTCCTAATGGTTCTTATTGTGGCAACGACTGCTTTATGATCTGTGTTTATACTGAAATTGGGCACTGCTCTTGCATCTAATATATTTCTCTTTCTGTTATTTCTTGTTAATATAAAATCAATTTGGCTTTTAGTATCTAGATTGTTCCATTTACACCAGGTATATACTTGCGAATCTTTGTGTTTATAGAATGTGTTTGTTATATAGGGGTCGTGTTGGCTGCAAAGCTCTATCAGTCTACTTCCGTTATCATTCCTTTCATTTTGCTGATCTCCAAATGCTCCCAGGTGTTTTTCTATGCCCACTCTGTTATGTCCTAGTCTTGCATTGAAGTCTCCCATAACTATGATGTTGTCCTGCTCATCTATTTTATTTAGTACATCATGTATGTCTTCGTAGAAGTCCTCGCATTCTTGCTCATTATTGTTTGCATTACATGGTGCGTATATCTGTACATATGTTGTGATTGTTTGTTCTTTTATTCTCACTGTTATGATTATTTCTGATATATATTTTATTTCTAGTATTCCTCTTGCTAGCCGTGGTTCGATGACTATTCCCACACCGTGTCTTGCCCTTTCTTGCTGTTCTACTCCAGAGTAAACAAACGTGTAACTGCAGTGGAGCTCCTTGCATCCTTTCCCTTTTGTTCTGGTGTCCGCTATTCCCATCAGACCAATATTCCTCTTCTCCATTGTTTCTATAAGCTCTTCTTCTTTACTATTGAAACCACAGACGTTCATTGTGCCTATTTTTTGAATCGCTGATCTATCTCGTAGTCCATTAACATTGCCGGGTCGATAGCCGTTTGGGTCAGTCCGTTTATACTTCTTAGTTTTTCTACGAGCAGTATGAAGATCCCCTGCCGGCTTGCTAGGCCAGTCGCAGGTTTAGGACACTAATCTGACAACAGGGAGTCCATCCCCTATGGCGAGCCATAGCCCCGTTAGCCCATGACCTCGCGGTCATGGTTGCCCGGTCTGCACCACGCGGAGGTGGCGGTTGACTTGTGTAGTCTGCGGGTCATCAGCAGGCTACTAATTTTCGCTCTTCACCCCTCCTGGGAGAGGCTAGCCGATCCTAACCCTGCTGGCTGCAGGGCCAGGCACATTCCACACCTTACAGACACCTTACAGACTTACAGACTGGTAATCAATGACCCGAGATATTCAAAATTTGCCACCACCTCCAATCTTTTCACATTAACATATATTTCTTTCACCATAGCAGTTTTGTCTGTATGCATTATCGTTGTTTTTGCTATGTTAAGATATAAGTTGTAATTTTCACAATTTCTTTGGGTTGAGGTTATTAAGTTTCCTATATCAGTCTGTGATGTGTATAATAATACTGTATCATAAGCATTTCGAATCTCTGGTATTTAATGACCACCGATATTTAGGGCATCATAATGCTCCCTAGATATATCATCTCTGACATTTCCAATTATATTTTCGGCGTACATGTTAAACAAATAGGGTGACAGCACACAGCCCTGACGGACTGTTTTCTTGATGCCAAACCAATGTGATGTCTCGCCATCTATTCTAACCGCTGCTTGTTGGTCTAGATAGAGCATTTTTATGAGTTGTACTACATGTTATGGAACGCCTATATTCCTCATGATTTCCCAACGTTCCTGATGTTGCACTCGGTCAAATGCATCTGAATTATCCACAAAACAGGAGAATAGATTTACATTAAATTAACTCTTTATTATTAATCGCATGTTGAATATGTGATCTCTTGCTCCTCTTCCTTGTCTAAATCAAGGTTGAACCAACGTTAATCTCTTCTTCCATTTTCTTACGAAGTCTTCCCTTTATGATTTTTAGTAGAATTTTACTTGCATGATTGATCAGAGCAACAGTTCTATAATTGGTGCATAATTTCAGGTTGCCCTTTTATGGTATTGGAATGAAGATAGTTCTCTTCCAATCTTTTGGCCATATACCATATTTCCATATCTTTTTGCATAGTGCATGATAGATGTGTATGCTTTCTTCTCCTCCCGCTTTAATTAGTTCAGCTGGTATCTGATTACATCCTGATGATTTACCATTCTTCAGTTTCTTTATTGCCTATGCAATTATATCTAATGAGGGTTCAGGTTCTGTTTCTGCTGTCATTGGTTCATGCATATCATTCATATCCTCACAGTTATTCATATAATAAATTCCACTACAGTATTCCTGCCATATTTCTAGAATTTGTCTAGATTGTGCGTATTTCCCAAATTGTCAATGATAGCATTTAATTGAGGTTGAACATTTCTTGTCAGTAACTTCATTTCTTTGAACATTTCGTAATCTCTTCCAGCCCTATCATATTGCCGTATTTGTATACAACAATCTTGTATACATTGGTTTGTGTCCTTTCTTGTGTTCTTCCTTATTTCTCGTGTTAAAGATTGATACTTCTTCCTACTGTTATCATTGTATCCTTTCTTTTCCAGTTCCCTTCGTTGTTTTATTAATTCTAACGTGCATGGAGTAATCAATGGCTTATCTTGCTTAGCCCTGGTCAGAATTAAATCTTTGGCAGCTGTTATCAAGATATCTCTAGCTTGTACTGCCAGTTCATCAGGTGTGATTTCCTCTTGTACAGACATCAATACCCCAAAACGATTCCCCACTTCTACGTTGTACGCGATTAGCGATCAGCGATTAAAGCGTGGCCAAGCTAGAAATCAGGATGTGAGAGCACGACAGGAGAAGGACACATTGGAATACCCTCCCCCGGGAAGTGTGAGGTACGTATTGGACGCAAAGTACTCGTTGACGGGGTGGGAGTGGGGTGGCGGATGTGGCTGCTTCTGACGACTGCAGACTTGCTGTGAGTTCGCCCAGCAGTGGGTTTTGTAGCGGTGAACGTGGATGACGTATGTCCATGTAAAAGAAACCTACTTTTAAAAAAAAAAATAAGGGTGCAATGTTCCACAGGGGCCAGATTCGCACCATGAGGTTAAACTTCCCCGTGTGCAGTTCAGATGACCACTCCTGCTTCTGACCCTGGCGAGATCCAGTGGAGATAATACATTTTGATCTTAGCCCAAAGCTCCAGCATTTAAAGGCGTAAAGGCTATTGTTGTTGTTGTTTTGTTTTTAATAAAGCTCGGGATTTCCCACAGTGGCCACAGCCTCACCATCAGGTCCTCACGTCCCTGTGTGTCATTGGGATGACCGCCTCTGCGTGTGTCCCTGGCAAGTTCAAGTGCAGATACTACACTGATATTTGCCAAAAGGCAGAGAAATAAAACAACCAGTATTTTTTCGGACCTTCTAAGGCCGGTCAAAAATATAACAAACGTAAAGCCATTACCATCTCAGTAACGTTGGGAGTATTATTCTCATGAAGCTATGACAGCATTTTATCACCATATAGTGTTTATAAAAAAACAATGTACCTAAATAATATATCAGTTGTGTTAAAACGCTGTTGAATTTTCTTAACCTATATAAAATAAAATATTGGAAAATAACATTAAAGTTTGATTTAAAAATAAAACTAACGGAAAGTTAAGAAAATAGTTGCCAGAACTGTAAATGTTAGAAATATTGTTAGATTTGGTAATGTCCCATGAGATGTTAGGTTGTTATGTCCCATGCGATAATTTAATTTTGTTTGTGGCTTTTATTTACATGGTTTCTCACGGAGTTGTCTGAACAATATTATTTATTAATTCAGTCACCACTCAACTATTATGCTAGCCTGTTGTTATGATAATCTCTACATCCTATTTATTAAAAATAAGAAGATAAACAAGCGAAGTGTCATTTTATGATTTTTTATCATGTGCATTGTATTTGGTTTTGATTATGATAATTAGTGTTAGTAGTAGCAGCCTTTTACATTTTGCATGATGGGAAACACACTGACCAATAAAATGATGGCAATTACAATGAGAAAATTATTGTTGAACTGCTACAAAGATCGTGTACAATTATATTGATGTGAATTGTGTACAGCTAGCAGTTAGTTAGTTAGTCGACATATCGTCCTCATTGCACATCCAACCATTCAGTCCATAAGTGCTCGGATCTTCTCAATAAACCCCGCAGATTGTTGCGGCTATCGACGCCAGTTCCGTGTTTGTTTATTAATCTTGTTTGGCTTCCTGCTTTATGTTGTTTGATGTTCTCGCATTCTGACCATGGTTGTAGATTCAAAGTCATCACTTGGTTCTAGCGAACAACTTACTTCTCGTAAAGCATTCAGAATGTCAGCCTGGTCCATTGTGCGCCCGCCTTCCACATGAACTTGTCAGCCCGCTCATTTCCTTGTATATCCGCATGCCCTGGCACGGAAATGAAATTAACCTTTGCCAGCCGAGATCGCTCCAGAAACAACATCCATTCTCTTCGGATCCACCTCATCTCTATCTTCTTGAGCATGCTCATTGAGTCGCTAAGGAAACATGCCCTAGTGAATGTTTTTCTCGAGCCATGTTATTGCTTTACTTACTGCCATGAATTCCATAGTCTGGCTACTTGTGGTCAACGCAAAAGCACAGAATCTTCCTTCACAATTCGCCCTCAGGCCTGAACCGTAAAGGCCCATGAACTTCTCACTCGTCGAACGACCGCCCAATCTGTATAAATGACAGAATCGATGGTGTTCACGGGACATGGCAAAACATGACCTACCAGCTTATCGGTATGGCACATGATGATGATTAAGAAATCAAAACAAATGTTTAGTGGGAAGGTTTAGCTTCATAACTTAGATACGGAGACTTCCGCCTCTGTGCTTATCAGGGCAATGGTCTGTTGGAATTGTTTGTGCCTATCAAAGCAGCGGTCAGGAATCAATCCCTATGAATGGCTGAATTCTCTTCTTTTTTGTTTTAGTACTGCTAAGATTTGTTTATAATTAAAAAAGTGTGCTGAAGTAGATGCGATTCGTTTTCCCGAACCAATGTTGTGTAAACAAAAAGTCTTCATGTTCCATTGAAAATTGCCGTGGTAGACACTGTAAAATACTGTAGGAATATGTGTGTTGCAGATTTCAGCTTGGTGATTGTTTAAGATGGGGAAATATGACCGCTCACGCTTAGCGGCATGGCAAATATTTCAGTTTGAATGATTCGTTGATTTGATTGTTGTGTGACTTCTGACACTTGAAGAGATGCAGAGAAATATGCCAGACAATAAACTGTGCAATCTACTGTTCGTGTCTTCAATATTCAAAAACATATACACGCAAAATACGTGAGGCCGGTAAACTGGCGAAGGATCGACAATCCATTCGGAGGGGGCCATGATTAGACGCTACGTTCACTAAAGGACCTGATACTTGATCATCATCATCTGCAACGTCTGCCGTCAAGCGTCATGGGGAGAAACAGTATCATCTTTGGCGTATGGCCAGTGCTAGTAACAGGTGGTATTGCATTCTAACGGGATGGCCGAACCATTTGAACTTCAGCTTTTGATATATGTGGCTGAAGGTGTTGATCTCACTGTCTGTCCGATAACACCATTTCTTTCTCGGTATCAGAAAGTTAAGTTGGCAGCTCCCCTCTAACCCCTCATCTGACAGATATAGATTGTGCGTGTGGTTCAGATGATGTCCAAGTTTGGCAACACAGAGTTGTTAATCATTATCTGTCGTTCTCATCTCATCTCATCTCATCTCATCTCACCTCATCATGTTCCTCTTGTACCTTGCGGTGTCGAGGTAAAGTATAAACATCGTGAGAGTGCCCGGTTATGGGCTTCATGTATCGATATTCCCATAGACTCTGCTATTTCCTCCGTCCAACGTTTACGTAGTCAGCCTCTTCCTCTGCTTCCCTCTGGTCTGTACATCATTGCTTGTTGTGGTATACTGTTAGTTGGTAACCTACTTGCATGGCCAAATCATTTGACTTGCTGCTTTCTAGTAAAATATAATGCTGCTATAACCCCCACTTTAGTCCTGATTTCTTCATTTATAATCTTATATTTTCTTGATACGTTGAGTATTCTTCTCGGGAATTTCATTTCTGTTGTTGTGATTTTTCTTTTCTCTTTTTCTGTCATTGTCCAGGTTTGGCATTGGTAGCATAGAGTTGGTAGGAAGATTGTGTTGTAAAGTGCTTTCTTAGTAGTTATTGATACATGTTTGTTCTTTAGTATTGGCGCCATTTGTCCAGTGAGTTAGTTTCCCTTATTGCATCTACTTTCGGTCTCGTCTTCTGATCTTCCATTTGATGAGATTATACTACCCAGGTATTTGAAACTCTTTACTTGTTTCAAGGGATATTTGTTTACGTGAATTGTTGTTGTTATTTCTTCTTTAGTTATAGTCATTACCTCAGTTTTGCTTGTGCTAATTTTCATGTGATGTTCCCTACACATTTCGTTTAGACTATTCATGTTGTCTTGTAATTCAGCTTCTGATTTTGCTAGTAGTGCTTGGTCGTCCGCAAACAGGAATTCTCTAATGGTTAGATTTGCAGCTGGTTCTACTTCTTGTGTTCAGAACGACTTATCTGTCTTTGTGCGGACATAAGTATATTTACATGTTTCAGTATGAGTGATATATATATATAAGCTCACTTGCTTTATGACATCTGACTTATATTTCTCAAATTAGATGTCAATAGTTGTTTTGTTTTTAATAAAGTCTCAGGGGTTCCCACAGGGGCCTGCCCCTCCCCATCAGGTCCTGACGTCCCTGTGTGTCATTCGGATGACCGCCTCTGCATGTGGCACTATCGAGATCAAGATCAGTTACTACACTTTGATATCAGCTGAGAAAATAACATCCACAGTTTATTTGGCCTTTCACTGGCCAGTCAAACGTATAACAATATCCAGCATACCCCCGAAGTTACTGAACTTTTATGTTTTAAAATATAATTCATAAAAGCTCACTACCAAAATTTGTTATGCAAAAAACAATGTAAACAAGTAATATATTAGTTGTATTAAAACACTGTTTACATTTTATGAGCTAATATAATGCAAACATTACAGAAGAGTGGTAAAGTTTTATTTATAAATAACATTAAGAGAAAGTTTGTAATGTAATTGACAGAATTGTAAATATTAGAACTAGTTTTAGATAAGGTAATGCCCCTTAATATGTTAATTCATTATGTCCCTTGCCTTGAATTAATTTTGTTTGTTCATTTTACTTATGTGGCCACTCCCGAAGTTGTTTGAACAGAATTGTTTATACATTACGAATATTAAGGTTTTCTTTAGAAGATGCTATTCGTATGTTCAAACCCTTGGTATGTAATCAAAAAGCGATGACAGTTGTTTTTAAACCATAGTAGACAGTAGACAGGACTGAGAGTATGCGTGTTCTATGTCTCAGCTTTACTGGAGAGTTTTGGCCATCATAAACCATAACTGTAGGAAGAGAAAATCCCAACTGCACCTCCCAGTGGTAGAGGATGGGATACCCACAATGGTGTGACAAACGCAGCCCTGGGTAACGGGATATGTGGACACATCTGCTGCTGAGCAGAGCAGGGTACGCACTTGTTCTGATAAATGGCTGTCAAAAGCAGAGGTAAAAGACCCCCATGTGGATGTGGACGTCAAGGGGAAACCATTACATTATCTTCCCAAGATTTCATGAATAGTCACATATCAGAGGCAGTGAACGACATTAATGGCTATCTTAGGACATCCCCGTCTGGTAGGGACCATCATGAGCCACAGGTGACACTAGACCCTCATCCAGCTACTCATGACAAAATCATAACGAATAAATTTTAAATAGGAACTAACATTTAAAATGGGAAATAAATTTGATATATGAATATGGAATGTTGGGACATCAAATGAGTTTGGACAGTTGAACAATGTGATAAGAGAAGTGGAAAGCACGAAAATGGAGAATATTCTAGGCATAGGTGAGATGAGATAAAAGGGATCGCCCAAAATTGCAACCGAAAAACACATAATAATTTATTATGGAGGGGATACACACCAGAAAGGAGTAGAACTACTACTTGATTAAAAATAACAGCCAAGTCAATTAATCTTTACTGGTGTAGTGCAGATAGAGTTATTATGGTCACAATTAAAGGCAAACCAATAGATATAAATAGTATACAAGTATTCGCACTAACAACAAGTAGCAGTACTAAATTTATCCTTGCATTATTTACGAGAAGATGCTGGAGAACTTATGGAGATAGCCATGTGTAATTAAAGCGATTCTTTACAAATCAAAGACGTGGAGGTATGCGGCGGTCAGGGCTCTCTTCTGGTGCCAGGAGAGTAGTGTCGTACATGAAGATCTCCAGTGACGATATCCTACATACAGGGCTCCCTTCTGGTGCCATGAGGGTAGTGTCGTACATGAAGATCTCCAATGACGATATCCTACATACAGGGCTCTCTTCTGGTGCCAGGAGGGTAGTGTCGTACATGAAGATCTCCAGTGGCGATATCCTGCATACGGGGTCTCCGTGGAGAAATGGTTCAGCCACCTACGTCACGCCCCGGAAGTTGTGGGTTCGACTTCGGATGCGTCTTATGGTTCAGCCGGTTCTGTGGCCAAGAGTTACGGAAGCAATTCGTATTTTCGCATACCGCGTTCACAACACAACTGCGGGAGATTTTGAAGCAGACCTCCTTACGTTGTTTTTCATACAATGGTATGTGTGTTGGTCGTTTAGAAAGCAATGGCAAACTTCTGAACGTAAGCTTGCCAAGATATCACAAACAGCTAAACAATGCTGGGGTTGACGGTGACGTCATGTAAAGGAAATGTTATTCACACAACCATCTATGACGTCATGTAAAGTAAATGTTATTCACACAACCATCTATCCACTCTATGTGTGATAAACTCACAAGCCAATATTCTTCTTAGCCGGTTTATCAACTTATCCAGCATTGTCTTCCTCTGTCCAGCTCTGTCTCTAATATCTTTAGTCATCAATGTTGTCACAATGTTTTCAGTGAAAGGTTAGGGTTATTGTTTAGGACCAAACCTGAACACGCAAACTACAGAACGTAAACTTGCCAAGACTTCAACAACAGCAGTAAAATGCTGGTGTTGACAGTGATATCCTGTCAATGGGATATTCATTCATTCATTTATTCATTCATTCATTCTTTCATTCAGTAGCATGTCCTTTGCAGAACCTCGCTCGGATAACATGTTTGTAGCATGTTACTTGAGAGATTAAAAAAGTCTCTAGATGAAAGGCTCAGAGAAGAACAAGCTGGCTTCAGACCAAAACGGTCTTCTATTTTTATGTTTCTCTCTCAGAACTAGGACACGAATAGAATTCTGGATTGATTTCTGGTACATTCCTCTTAATACCTGTACCATCATCATCATGTGCCATATGTAGATAAGCGACATGGTTCGCCTTCTCACACGATCATCAGAGTCTGGAATCATGGCTGTGTCCCCTTTGCTTCTCAGAGTCAGGGCACAATCATTGGATTGAGTTCTGGTTTGTTCCTCATAATTCCTGGTATTTACTATATATTATGGTTAGGACATGCGATCCAGTATCCCAAAATCTAGCCAAGTTGATCATATCTGTGCACAGCCTTGTGTCTCGTGTGCTGCCACTCCTTTCCGATGTTGATATTCTTCCATGCCATGATGCCAAACCGCGCAGCCTTAGTCTCTCTTTAGACGGGCCTGCATGCCCACTTCTTAACCCTTTGAAAATAAAACTTGTTTGTTCATTCGTTCGTTCGTCCTACCTTTCTTCTGCTCCAACTTTACCGTTGTGACGACATACTGCAGTGTTTCCTTTCTCATGAAGCGCCCACAAACTTATTGTGGGATAACCGCCATCAGCGATTAAAGCGTCTCCAAGCTGGAAATCAGGATGTGAGCACACGGCAGGAGAAGGACACGCGGGAAAACCCTTCCCCGGGAATTGTGAGGTACGTAATAGACGCGAGGTACTCGTCGAGGGTGTGGGGGAATGTGGCTGCTTCTTACGATTGCAGACCTGTTGTGAGCTCGCTCAGCAGTGGGTTCTAGCAGTGAACATTGGTTAACGTTTTCAGTGTATAAATGTTTTTTTTTTTTTTAAAATAAGGGCGTTCTGTTCTCCACAGGTAGACACCCCATGAGGTTCCTCGTCCCTGTGTGTCATTCAGATTCAGCCTCTAATGCTGACCCTGGCCAGATCCTACACTTTGACCTTAGCCAAAAGGCCTAGATATAAAAAAAAAGACGAAGATTACTTGGCCTTTCAAAGGCCTGCCAAACATATAACTTTGAACCCATAGCATTAACGTTACAAAAGATGCTAAAATTATGCATATATTATTCTAAATCTGCCAAGAAAGCAGATTATAAAAATGAATTGTGCAGAAATGTTAGTACTATAATTACTGTGTTAATATGCGGTTTAATTTTCTTTACACACATAACTTAATATTTTGAGGAATAGCAGTAAGAGTTGATTTGCAAATGAAATTAAGGAAGAATTAAGAAGTAATTGCCAGAATGCAAATGTTAGACATATCTTTAGATTAGTGTCAGAGTCTACGGTACGGCAGTGATGCCGTGACATCGTTACGCCGCCAGGTGACTCAGTCCCTAGGAGGGATGAAGGAACTTCGTTACGCCGCCAGGCGAACAGTGGTCACCTGCCTGCGAAGTTGCCGGCTGGCGAGACGGCCAGCGGTCACACCAAGGACGCACGCATGTCTCGTGAAGCCACCTCAGGTGAGGAGGCGAGTTCCAAACCATAGGCAGACAGCTCGGGGACGTAGACGAAACAGGACGCATGTTGCGAGAAAGGTTTCTGTGCCCGAATGTCGAATGCCTGGACAGCCTGAGAGTGAGACTGTGTGCTGTATGGTAGATGTAAGTGTTTAGAAGTATCCAATATATATTTGCTGTGATCATCGTATTGTATATGATCTGTAATTAAATCCGTTGAACGTTGTGTCGTTGAGTCTTGAGTCAAATCACGTTGTACTTGTACTGTCCCACATGTGTTAGGTAGCGAGCCCAGTGTAAGACCCTGACATGTGTGGACGTGGGGGCAATCGTCCAGCTTTAAAATAAACGTATTTATGTGATAAATGGTTAGAACTAGAGGTTGGGAACTGAGAATTTTTGTTAAAATTGATTGTACATGTAAAAGTGATCATGGAAGGCTCATTTTGAATTATTGCTACATTGTTTAAACATGGAGACTAGTTGTAAACGTACAGTGCATTCGTATTGTTTGATCGTGTAAACGTGTAAAACATTCGTGATTGTCAAACTTTATGTTACCGTTTTGACCTTGTCGACATTGTGATCTTGTCGCCATTGTGACCTTGTCGCCATCTTGTAAACTTGATGTCTATGTCCTTACTGAATGTCATCTTGATGTAAGTGATGTGTCATCAGTGTTATAGCGTGTTGAGATACAGTTAGATTGCCTTTGTGGCTTGAGTTTGTGGAAAGCAGAAAGTTTTTGAAAGAAAGTGACTTGTGTTGAAAAAAAAATTTGTTGACGGACAAACTTACGACATACAATTACACTCAACGCCATACAAACCTACTCAATACTTAGTGACAAGCAGGCGCACACCAACAAATAGACGCTAATTTATTTCCTCCAAAACAAAGCAGGTTTTTTCCGTACCATCCGAAACCGTGCGCGTAGAGGTCATTTGTGATTCGAAGTGACGACCCTACAGTTTTCTAGCCCGTTTTCCGACCATTCTTCACCGCATCCAGGGCACTTGAGTATACTTTTCTTTTCATTTACTTTAAGGATGCAATTTTAGGCACATATTGCATATAGGAAAATTGTAAATTGTTTATTGTACTAACCACTTATAACATATTTTGTGTGGCTGGTATTACTTCGACATTTTTTTTCATCATGTCTTCATTAAATGATTTCATTGATATGGGGTTAAAGTTGAAGTTAACAGGTGATGAGTTAACAAAGTGGAGTGAGAATAAATACTCTGAGCACCTTCGCGAGAAAGCGGCTGAACGCGATGAACGAGCAGCTGAAAGAGCTGCCAAGCAAGCCGAATTAGAAATGGCTGCAAAGACAAAGCAAGCCGAATCAGAACTGGCTGCAAAGACAAAGCAAGCTGAGTTAGACAGTGCACTGAAGAAGGCCGAGATCGAGAAAGAAACAGAATTAAAGAAAGCAGAAATAGCAGCTCAGAGTAAGAGAGAAGAACTGGAGTTACAGTTAAAGATAAAACAACTGGATACGGAGACTGCTATCAATAAAGAGTATAATAAATCTGAGAGACTGGAGAAAGAAAACCAGTACAAGAAATACCAGGGTGACTGCATTGCAGCCTTTACCCAAAATTTTGAAACTTTAATGGAACATTACCAAGTTCCACTGTCTGAATGGAATATTGTGTATATGAGGAGTTTATCAGGGGAACCACTTAAAGTCATTGAGACTATTCCCAAAGACCTCAGGAAAGACTACCATTATCTTAAATCAAAGATAATGGCACATTTCATGTTAGACGAAGCAGGTTACAGAGAACAGTTCAGCAAGTTGAGCCCAAAACCGACTCAAACGTTCTCTGACTACCTCTGCTTAGTCCGAGATATTTTCACCAAATGGACTTCAGCAGCTAAAATTGACAGAAATTATGATAGATTAGAAGATCTAATCATCAGAGACAAAATCATTTCATCCATTCCACCAAAATTTTCCAAATGTTTGCAGGTGAATGAATGCACTAGTATAGATGAGATTGATAGACGAGGTACGGCGTATTACACCGCCAACAAACATTGTTTTGTGACTGAATCTGCGGACATTGATTTTGTAGCTGCGGCTAATTTTGAAAAACCCTATAGTAGGCAGAAACCTCATAGGCCTACATCTGAGAAATTTAAGCACTGTATTCATTGTAAATTTTCACATCAGCCGAATGAAATGTGCGATAAACACCCAAAATATGATATTTATCTACGAGATATGATAAACAGTCGAGATCATGAGCGTAGATTTTTCAGGTCTGCACGTAAATGTTATCTTTGTAAAGCGCATGGACACCATCGCAAAGATTGTAAAGGTAGACAAATGATCAATGAGGCAAATGTCGCCTTGTCTAACAGTTCAGAGTCAGAAGAAGAACTATCAGAGAAACATCCTGTGAACTCAGCACAGACTTTTGACATGATTAACAATTTATGTACTGTTTGTAACACCTTCTTTGAAGATGGTATTTTAACTTGTGGTCACGCCATCCCTATTGCCAATGAAGAAGCTAATTTGGTAGTAGATTCAAAAGGCAAGATAATAGTCCATCACGGATATGTGAACGGCAAGTCTGCTACAGTTCTTCGCGATACAGGTAGTTCACTTATTGGCCTTAAAAGAACGTTCATAATGCCTACAGACTATACAGGCAGGCACGTAACATGCAGAACATTCTCAGGCAATATTGAGAGATACCCATTAGCTTGGGCATATATTCAAACACCTTTCCTCACTGGGAAAGTAAAAGTCGCTGCGTTAACAAACCCAGTGTGTGATGTAATAATTGGAAATTTGCCAGATGTAAATGATAAACCTCATGACATAACATCTCTATGTATTGATGATAATGTAACATCACCATCCAATGTCATCATTGATAATGTCACACCACCTATTGAATGTATGGTAGCTAATGTAGCACTAAGTTCTCATCATATCATTGACAACATTGTTCCATCATCATCTGACATCATTGATTGTGTGAACGCAGTAACCAGAGCTACTGCAAGAGTGCAAGATGAAAGTAATCAAACTGAGGCTATTCAATTACTTAGCCCAGTATCACTACCTACTAACACCATGAAGGAAACATTTGTAACAGCTCAAAAGGCTGACCCTTCATTGGTAAAATATTTTAATCTGAGCGGTCAAAAGCCAAAGGTAACCAAGAATGCAAAATGGCATTTTGCTGTGAAAAATGATATCCTCACCAGGTATTATACCAGAGGTGACAACACCACAGAGCAAACTGTTTTGCCAACTAGTTATCGCAAGCAAGCCTTACATCTTGCCCACGATATACCTCTTGCAGGGCATATGGCATACGTGAAAACCAGATCTAGATTATTAACACAGTTTCATTGGCCAAAATTTTGCAATGATATTAAAGAATATTGCAGAAGTTGTGACATCTGCCAGAAACTGATAAAAAAAGGTAAACACCCACAGGCAAAGTTGCAAGTCACTGACTTAGCCAGTCGACCTTTTGAGAAACTATCTGTTGACATAGTGGGCCCTCTCAATCATACAACAACTAAAGGGAATAAGTACATTCTAACTGTTGTTGATCAATGTAGTCGCTGGCCGGAAGCTATTCCGCTAAAGAACATAACTGCCAATGATATAATGGAAGTATTCTTCCATATTTTTTCCCGGATAGGATTTCCAGACACTATCCAATCTGATAGGGGTACTCAGTTTATTGCCGCATCTACCCAAGCTTTCACCAAAATGTTGGGAGTGAAGCAATGTTTCAATTCACCATACCATCCTCACTCAAGTGGAATCGTGGAAAAGTTTAACGGCGATCTGAAGCACATGCTTGCAAAAGTCACGCAAGAACACCCTAATAACTGGGATGTATATCTACCAGCTATTCTTTTTGCTTATCGCGAGGTACCACATTCTAGTACCGGTTTCTCTCCTTTTGAACTTATTTATGGTGCCAAACCACGTGGCCCATTAACTATTTACCACCAAATGTTAACTGAATCTACTCCAGTACTTAAACCCATATCATCATACGTATATGTTACATCATTGCGTGAAAGAATCATCAAATCATGTACGATTGCTAAGAATGCACTAAAATTATCTGGTGCTACTTATAGACAGTATGCTGACAAAGGAAACAGAACAATAACTTTGACACCTGGACAGGACGTTCTTCTTCTGTTACCTAGTGACCGACACTTATTGACTGATTCTTGGCAGGGACCGTTTAAAGTGACAAGACAGATTTCACCTGTAGACTATGAGATCCTAATAAAAGACAAACACAAAATATTTCAAATAAATATGCTAAGACCATACCATAACAGAGACAACGAACAAGACGATACGACAGCTTGTACAGTGATAATAGATCACGAAGATGACGATGTTAGTGACGAAATTCCAACACCTACATTAGACACGACAGACTGCTTGAAGGATATCAAGATCAATTCAAAGCTAACTCAAGCAGAGACAAACAGTTTAAAACACCTAATACAACAGTACAACACCATCTTCTCCAACAACCCAGGACAAACAGAATTAGTACAGCATCACATCACACTCACATCACACACACCCATACGATGCAGACCATACACCATCCCATTACATTACAAAGAACAGCTACATCAGGAGATCATCAACCTAGAAAAGAATAACATCATAAGACGATCCCAATCAGACTTCTCATCTCCCATGGTCATTGTACGCAAAAAGGACAATACCATAAGACTGTGCATTGACTATCGAAAGCTAAATAAAATAACTGTTCTAGATTTGGAGCCAATGGCAAATGCTGACGATCTTTTGACAGAACTGACAGACGCTAGGTTCTTCACGAAGATAGATATGACGAAAGGATATTATCAGATAGAAGTAGACGAACAGAGCAGACATCTGACAGCTTTTGCCACACCTTGGGGACTGTACGAATGGTGCAAACTTCCATTTGGGCTAGTCAATGCCCCTGCCACCTTCGTTCGTATGACACGACTACTTCTTGTAGACATTGCTAACATAATCTGCTATATAGACGACATCTGTGTTCACACAGAGACAATGACAGAACACATAAAGACATTAGAACTGACATTTGAACGTATCAGACAGCACGGACTGACTGTAAAGCCTGCTAAAGTAGACATGGCCTACCCTAAAATATCCTTTTTGGGATACAAAATATCCAATGGCTTTGTCACGACAGACGATAACATTGTGTCCAAGATTCTAAAACTCTCACTTCCGACTACAAAGAAACAAGTCAGAAGTTTATTAGGACTGATAAATTATTATCGGCAGTTTATTCCGGATTTTTCCGAACTAACCGAGGCTTTTACTAACTTACTAACTAAAGATAAGCCTGACAAAATTGTAAGCAATGAATGCCTAAAATTAGCATTCTCTAAAGTATTAGCGTGTTTTTCTGATGATAGCTCACATAATCCCATCCTCAAATTGCCAAACATCCGTTTACCTTTCAGATTAAGAACAGATGCGAGCTCCGTCGCGATTGGAGCAGTCTTGATGCAAGAACACAACAACATCCTCCATCCCGTGTGTTTTGTATCCAGAAAACTGAAGCCCAGAGAACGATCCTGGTCAATGCCTCAGTTGGAAGCCCTAGCTTTAGTGGTGGGTATTACAAAATTGTCTAGATTTCTTCTAGGACGCCATTTTATCGTGGAATCTGACAGTAGTCCTTTGCGTTTCATAAATTCTGGGGTACCATCAAACCAGATGATAGCCCGTTGGTCTTTGAAACTCCAAGACTACAGCTTCGAGGTCCGCCATATTCCAGGCCGAACCAATACGATCGCTGACTTGTTGTCCCGTTGTCCGACCGACCCATTGAGCAATAAAGTCTGAGTGCAGTGTAAAATACTCAGATCAACACAGCCATCTATCAGTGAATAAGTCGTTCATTCACAAAAGCTGTGTAATGTCTACATTGTGATAGGGGTTACCCCCATTATAAATAATGTTTCTTATTTTACTAATGCATGTAGTGATTGTCATGTATAATTGTGTAGTGTGTGGTAGAAAGCGAACTTTAATTGTACATATTCTGTAACAACAACAGTGTCACATTCGCGCAAGAACTTACCTTAAGCGAACTATCCAATTTGACAGTGACAGCTGCGTGTGGATTATTCCAGGGATATTTTAAGGACGTGTGCGAATGTGTAAAACTAACCAGTGACAGCTACTCCATTGCAGTTAACCGAAATCCATAATGTTCGGTTGTGAAACACATGAACAGTCGATCGTAATCCAGAAGGTTTTGTGAAACATCCGACACATGAACTATGAGACAAGTACTTTCCGTAATTACATCAAACCGGAACAAGTGGTCTACAAGCTTCTTCATCAGCTGATTTAATGTTCGTGTGTACTTCCGGATTAATTAGGAATTTAGAGTAAAATTAGCAGACGACAAATAAAAGTTCAAATATCTATGACGATTCTAAAATCTTTAAGAATCTATAAAATGAAATACACGAATTGTGTGTTTA
This sequence comes from Cepaea hortensis, assembly GCA_963921405.1. Taxonomy (NCBI): domain Eukaryota; kingdom Metazoa; phylum Mollusca; class Gastropoda; order Stylommatophora; family Helicidae; genus Cepaea; species Cepaea hortensis. The sequence continues at coordinate 68,547,863 of OY992896.1, forward strand.
TTTATTTAGCTAATGTAATCTTAGAATCATATCTTGATTAATGTATTCATATTACCGACTTTTTCTCGTTAATATGAAGCAACGTCAAGCAATGACACTAAGAAATAAAATAATTATTGTAAATTATTATATTTATAAATGTTTGAAATTATTCCCCTTTCTTTTAGTTGCTATTACATCCTTACACAAAGGGCCATAATGTGAAATGTATAATGTAATGTGTTATATAAAAATAGCCATGTGTTTGCCAGATTTTGAACTCATCAGGTAGGCATTTACTGTGCATGGCAAAGGGTTGCAGACATTGCAGACCAACACAAGAGTCCTTGGCAAATGAGGTCAAGGTTTTGAGTGTTTTATGTGACTTAGGGAAAAGCCACATTTCGGTCTAGCGAGATGGTTTTTGTTTCAAGAACCATATTATTATTTTTTTCAAAATGCTGCGAGGTAGATGCGTGAAGCTGGATACTACTGATCTGACTGGGTCGTTAATGCAATTTATGTAACCAGCCATCGAGAAGATGAAACCTGACAGGTGTTAAAAGTTAAACACCACATGTCGTTCAATATAACTTCTATTGATTATATGTTTCTATGGCAGATGTATATTTTCTATGTAGTAGGATATCGATGGATATAAGCAACATAAGGGTTGACTCTGACAAGGGTTAAAGTATTAACCCAGTATGTACCTATATTAGACATGAAAGATGACATCTTTCATGGATTTGCCGGGGGAGCGTGTCAGAGTCTACGGTACGGCAGTGATGCCGTGACATCGTTACGCCGCCTGGTGACTCAGTCCCTAGGAGGGATGAAGGAACTTCGTTACGCCGCCAGGCGAACAGTGGTCACCTGCCTGCGAAGTTGCCGGCTGGCGAGACGGCCAGCGGTCACACCAAGGACGCACGCATGTCTCGTGAAGCCACCTCCGGTGAGGAGGCGAGTTCCAAACCATAGGCAGACAGCTCGGGGACGTAGACGAAACAGGACGCATGTTGCGAGAAAGGTTTCTGTGCCCGAATGTCGAATGCCTGGACAGCCTGAGAGTGAGACTGTGTGCTGTATGGTAGATGTAAGTGTTTAGAAGTATCCAATATATATTTGCTGTGATCATCGTATTGTATATGATCTGTAATTAAATCCGTTGAACGTTGTGTCGTTGAGTCTTGAGTCAAATCACGTTGTACTTGTACTGTCCCACATGTGTTAGGTAGCGAGCCCAGTGTAAGACCCTGACATGTGTGGACGTGGGGGCAATCGTCCAGCTTTAAAATAAACGTATTTATGTGATAAATGGTTAGAACTAGAGGTTGGGAACTTAGAATTTTTGTTAAAATTGATTGTACATATAAAAGTGATCATGGAAGGCTCATTTTGAATTATTGCTACATTGTTTAAACATGGAGACTAGTTGTAAACGTACAGTGCATTCGTATTGTTTGATCGTGTAAACGTGTAAAACATTCGTGATTGTCAAACTTTATGTTACCGTTTTGACCTTGTCGACATTGTGATCTTGTCGCCATTGTGACCTTGTCGCCATCTTGTAAACTTGATGTCTATGTCCTTACTGAATGTCATCTTGATGTAAGTGATGTGTCATCAGTGTTATAGCGTGTTGAGATACAGTTAGATTGCCTTTGTGGCTTGAGTTTGTGGAAAGCAGAAAGTTTTTGAAAGAAAGTGACTTGTGTTGAAAAAAAAATTTGTTGACGGACAAACTTACGACATACAATTACACTCAACGCCATACAAACCTACTCAATACTTAGTGACAAGCAGGCGCACACCAACAAATAGACGCTAATTTATTTCCTCCAAAACAAAGCAGGTTTTTTCCGTACCATCCGAAACCGTGCGCGTAGAGGTCATTTGTGATTCGAAGTGACGACCCTACAGTTTTCTAGCCCGTTTTCCGACCATTCTTCACCGCATCCAGGGCACTTGAGTATACTTTTCTTTTCATTTACTTTAAGGATGCAATTTTAGGCACATATTGCATATAGGAAAATTGTAAATTGTTTATTGTACTAACCACTTATAACATATTTTGTGTGGCTGGTATTACTTCGACATTTTTTTTCATCATGTCTTCATTAAATGATTTCATTGATATGGGGTTAAAGTTGAAGTTAACAGGTGATGAGTTAACAAAGTGGAGTGAGAATAAATACTCTGAGCACCTTCGCGAGAAAGCGGCTGAACGCGATGAACGAGCAGCTGAAAGAGCTGCCAAGCAAGCCGAATTAGAAATGGCTGCAAAGACAAAGCAAGCCGAATCAGAACTGGCTGCAAAGACAAAGCAAGCTGAGTTAGACAGTGCACTGAAGAAGGCCGAGATCGAGAAAGAAACAGAATTAAAGAAAGCAGAAATAGCAGCTCAGAGTAAGAGAGAAGAACTGGAGTTACAGTTAAAGATAAAACAACTGGATACGGAGACTGCTATCAATAAAGAGTATAATAAATCTGAGAGACTGGAGAAAGAAAACCAGTACAAGAAATACCAGGGTGACTGCATTGCAGCCTTTACCCAAAATTTTGAAACTTTAATGGAACATTACCAAGTTCCACTGTCTGAATGGAATATTGTGTATATGAGGAGTTTATCAGGGGAACCACTTAAAGTCATTGAGACTATTCCCAAAGACCTCAGGAAAGACTACCATTATCTTAAATCAAAGATAATGACACATTTCATGTTAGATGAAGCAGGTTACAGAGAACAGTTCAGCAAGTTGAGCCCAAAACCGACTCAAACGTTCTCTGACTACCTCTGCTTAGTCCGAGATATTTTCACCAAATGGACTTCAGCAGCTAAAATTGACAGAAATTATGATAGATTAGAAGATCTAATCATCAGAGACAAAATCATTTCATCCATTCCACCAAAATTTTCCAAATGTTTGCAGGTGAATGAATGCACTAGTATAGATGAGATTGATAGACGAGGTACGGCGTATTACACCGCCAACAAACATTGTTTTGTGACTGAATCTGCGGACATTGATTTTGTAGCTGCGGCTAATTTTGAAAAACCCTATAGTAGGCAGAAACCTCATAGGCCTACATCTGAGAAATTTAAGCACTGTATTCATTGTAAATTTTCACATCAGCCGAATGAAATGTGCGATAAACACCCAAAATATGATATTTATCTACGAGATATGATAAACAGTCGAGATCATGAGCGTAGATTTTTCAGGTCTGCACGTAAATGTTATCTTTGTAAAGCGCATGGACACCATCGCAAAGATTGTAAAGGTAGACAAATGATCAATGAGGCAAATGTCGCCTTGTCTAACAGTTCAGAGTCAGAAGAAGAACTATCAGAGAAACATCCTGTGAACTCAGCACAGACTTTTGACATGATTAACAATTTATGTACTGTTTGTAACACCTTCTTTGAAGATGGTATTTTAACTTGTGGTCACGCCATCCCTATTGCCAATGAAGAAGCTAATTTGGTAGTAGATTCAAAAGGCAAGATAATAGTCCATCACGGATATGTGAACGGCAAGTCTGCTACAGTTCTTCGCGATACAGGTAGTTCACTTATTGGCCTTAAAAGAACGTTCATAATGCCTACAGACTATACAGGCAGGCACGTAACATGCAGAACATTCTCAGGCAATATTGAGAGATACCCATTAGCTTGGGCATATATTCAAACACCTTTCCTCACTGGGAAAGTAAAAGTCGCTGCGTTAACAAACCCAGTGTGTGATGTAATAATTGGAAATTTGCCAGAGGTAAATGATAAACCTCATGACATAACATCTCTATGTATTGATGATAATGTAACATCACCATCCAATGTCATCATTGATAATGTCACACCACCTATTGAATGTATGGTAGCTAATGTAGCACTAAGTTCTCATCATATCATTGACAACATTGTTCCATCATCATCTGACATCATTGATTGTGTGAACGCAGTAACCAGAGCTACTGCAAGAGTGCAAGATGAAAGTAATCAAACTGAGGCTATTCAATTACTTAGCCAGTATCACTACCTACTAACACCATGAAGGAAACTTTTGTAACAGCTCAAAAGGCTGACCCTTCATTGGTAAAATATTTTAATCTGAGCGGTCAAAAGCCAAAGGTAACCAAGAATGCAAAATGGCATTTTGCTGTGAAAAATGATATCCTCACCAGGTATTATACCAGAGGTGACAACACCACAGAGCAAACTGTTTTGCCAACTAGTTATCGCAAGCAAGCCTTACATCTTGCCCACGATATACCTCTTGCAGGGCATATGGCATACGTGAAAACCAGATCTAGATTATTAACACAGTTTCATTGGCCAAAATTTTGCAATGATATTAAAGAATATTGCAGAAGTTGTGACATCTGCCAGAAACTGATAAAAAAAAGGTAAACACCCACAGGCAAAGTTGCAAGTCACTGACTTAGCCAGTCGACCTTTTGAAAAACTATCTGTTGACATAGTGGGCCCTCTCAATCATACAACAACTAAAGGGAATAAGTACATTCTAACTGTTGTTGATCAATGTAGTCGCTGGCCGGAAGCTATTCCGCTAAAGAACATAACTGCCAATGATATAATGGAAGTATTCTTCCATATTTTTTCCCGGATAGGATTTCCAGACACTATCCAATCTGATAGGGGTACTCAGTTTATTGCCGCATCTACCCAAGCTTTCACCAAAATGTTGGGAGTGAAGCAATGTTTCAATTCACCATACCATCCTCACTCAAGTGGAATCGTGGAAAAGTTTAACGGCGATCTGAAGCACATGCTTGCAAAAGTCACGCAAGAACACCCTAATAACTGGGATGTATATCTACCAGCTATTCTTTTTGCTTATCGCGAGGTACCACATTCTAGTACCGGTTTCTCTCCTTTTGAACTTATTTATGGTGCCAAACCACGTGGCCCATTAACTATTTACCACCAAATGTTAACTGAATCTACTCCAGTACTTAAACCCATATCATCATACGTATATGTTACATCATTGCGTGAAAGAATCATCAAATCATGTACGATTGCTAAGAATGCACTAAAATTATCTGGTGCTACTTATAGACAGTATGCTGACAAAGGAAACAGAACAATAACTTTGACACCTGGACAGGACGTTCTTCTTCTGTTACCTAGTGACCGACACTTATTGACTGATTCTTGGCAGGGACCGTTTAAAGTGACAAGACAGATTTCACCTGTAGACTATGAGATCCTAATAAAAGACAAACACAAAATATTTCAAATAAATATGCTAAGACCATACCATAACAGAGACAACGAACAAGACGATACGACAGCTTGTACAGTGATAATAGATCACGAAGATGACGATGTTAGTGACGAAATTCCAACACCTACATTAGACACGACAGACTGCTTGAAGGATATCAAGATCAATTCAAAGCTAACTCAAGCAGAGACAAACAGTTTAAAACACCTAATACAACAGTACAACACCATCTTCTCCAACAACCCAGGACAAACAGAATTAGTACAGCATCACATCACACTCACATCACACACACCCATACGATGCAGACCATACACCATCCCATTACATTACAAAGAACAGCTACATCAGGAGATCATCAACCTAGAAAAGAATAACATCATAAGACGATCCCAATCAGACTTCTCATCTCCCATGGTCATTGTACGCAAAAAGGACAATACCATAAGACTGTGCATTGACTATCGAAAGCTAAATAAAATAACTGTTCTAGATTTGGAGCCAATGGCAAATGCTGACGATCTATTGACAGAACTGACAGACGCTAGGTTCTTCACGAAGATAGATATGACGAAAGGATATTATCAGATAGAAGTAGACGAACAGAGCAGACATCTGACAGCTTTTGCCACACCTTGGGGACTGTACGAATGGTGCAAACTTCCATTTGGGCTAGTCAATGCCCCTGCCACCTTCGTTCGTATGACACGACTACTTCTTGTAGACATTGCTAACATAATCTGCTATATAGACGACATCTGTGTTCACACAGAGACAATGACAGAACACATAAAGACATTAGAACTGACATTTGAACGTATCAGACAGCACGGACTGACTGTAAAGCCTGCTAAAGTAGACATGGCCTACCCTAAAATATCCTTTTTGGGATACAAAATATCCAATGGCTTTGTCACGACAGACGATAACATTGTGTCCAAGATTCTAAAACTCTCACTTCCGACTACAAAGAAACAAGTCAGAAGTTTATTAGGACTGATAAATTATTATCGGCAGTTTATTCCGGATTTTTCCGAACTAACCGAGGCTTTTACTAACTTACTAACTAAAGATAAGCCTGACAAAATTGTAAGCAATGAATGCCTAAAATTAGCATTCTCTAAAGTATTAGCGTGTTTTTCTGATGATAGCTCACATAATCCCATCCTCAAATTGCCAAACATCCGTTTACCTTTCAGATTAAGAACAGATGCGAGCTCCGTCGCGATTGGAGCAGTCTTGATGCAAGAACACAACAACATCCTCCATCCCGTGTGTTTTGTATCCAGAAAACTGAAGCCCAGAGAACGATCCTGGTCAATGCCTCAGTTGGAAGCCCTAGCTTTAGTGGTGGGTATTACAAAATTGTCTAGATTTCTTCTAGGACGCCATTTTATCGTGGAATCTGACAGTAGTCCTTTGCGTTTCATAAATTCTGGGGTACCATCAAACCAGATGATAGCCCGTTGGTCTTTGAAACTCCAAGACTACAGCTTCGAGGTCCGCCATATTCCAGGCCGAACCAATACGATCGCTGACTTGTTGTCCCGTTGTCCGACCGACCCATTGAGCAATAAAGTCTGAGTGCAGTGTAAAATACTCAGATCAACACAGCCATCTATCAGTGAATAAGTCGTTCATTCACAAAAGCTGTGTAATGTCTATATTGTGATAGGGGTTACCCCCATTATAAATAATGTTTCTTATTTTACTAATGCATGTAGTGATTGTCATGTATAATTGTGTAGTGTGTGGTAGAAAGCGAACTTTAATTGTACATATTCTGTAACAACAACAGTGTCACATTCGCGCAAGAATTTACCTTAAGCGAACTATCCAATTTGACAGTGACAGCTGCGTGTGGATTATTCCAGGGATATTTTAAGGACGTGTGCGAATGTGTAAAACTAACCAGTGACAGCTACTCCATTGCAGTTAACCGAAATCCATAATGTTCGGTTGTGAAACACATGAACAGTCGATCGTAATCCAGAAGGTTTTGTGAAACATCCGACACATGAACTATGAGACAAGTACTTTCCGTAATTACATCAAACCGGAACAAGTGGTCTACAAGCTTCTTCATCAGCTGATTTAATGTTCGTGTGTACTTCCGGATTAATTAGGAATTTAGAGTAAAATTAGCAGACGACAAATAAAAGTTCAAATATCTATGACGATTCTAAAATCTTTAAGAATCTATAAAATGAAATACACGAATTGTGTGTTTATTTATTTAGCTAATGTAATCTTAGAATCATATCTTGATTAATGTATTCATATTACCGACTTTTTCTCGTTAATATGAAGCAACGTCAAGCAATGACACTAAGAAATAAAATAATTATTGTAAATTATTATATTTATAAATGTTTGAAATTATTCCCCTTTCTTTTAGTTGCTATTACATCCTTACACAAAGGGCCATAATGTGAAATGTATAATGTAATGTGTTATATAAAAATAGCCATGTGTTTGCCAGATTTTGAACTCATCAGGTAGGCATTTACTGTGCATGGCAAAGGGTTGCAGACATTGCAGACCAACACAAGAGTCCTTGGCAAATGAGGTCAAGGTTTTGAGTGTTTTATGTGACTTAGGGAAAAGCCACATTTCGGTCTAGCGAGATGGTTTTTGTTTCAAGAACCATATTATTATTTTTTTTCAAAATGCTGCGAGGTAGATGCGTGAAGCTGGATACTACTGATCTGACTGGGTCATTAATGCAATTTATGTAACCAGCCATCGAGAAGATGAAACCTGACAGGTGTTAAAAGTTAAACACCACATGTCGTTCAATATAACTTCTATTGATTATATGTTTCTATGGCAGATGTGTATTTTCTATGTAGTAGGATATCGATGGATATAAGCAACATAAGGGTTGACTCTGACAAGGGTTAAAGTATTAACCCAGTATGTACCTATATTAGACATGAAAGATGACATCTTTCATGGATTTGCCGGGGGAGCGTGTCAGAGTCTACGGTACGGCAGTGATGCCGTGACATCGTTACGCCGCCTGGTGACTCAGTCCCTAGGAGGGATGAAGGAACTTCGTTACGCCGCCAGGCGAACAGTGGTCACCTGCCTGCGAAGTTGCCGGCTGGCGAGACGGCCAGCGGTCACACCAAGGACGCACGCATGTCTCGTGAAGCCACCTCCGGTGAGGAGGCGAGTTCCAAACCATAGGCAGACAGCTCGGGGACGTAGACGAAACAGGACGCATGTTGCGAGAAAGGTTTCTGTGCCCGAATGTCGAATGCCTGGACAGCCTGAGAGTGAGACTGTGTGCTGTATGGTAGATGTAAGTGTTTAGAAGTATCCAATATATATTTGCTGTGATCATCGTATTGTATATGATCTGTAATTAAATCCGTTGAACGTTGTGTCGTTGAGTCTTGAGTCAAATCACGTTGTACTTGTACTGTCCCACATGTGTTAGGTAGCGAGCCCAGTGTAAGACCCTGACAATTAGGTAATGTCCCTTAATAACTTAATGTGTTGTCCCATGCTTTAATTTTTTGTTCATTTTGTTTACGTGGTTTCTACAGAACAGAAATATTTATAAATTCGGTCACCACTCAACAATTATGCTAGCCTGTTGTAATGACAATCTGGACATACTCTAAATAAATAATAAAACAATAAACAAGCGAAGTACAATTTTATGATTTCTTTCATGTGCATAGTATTTAGTTTTCAATATGATAATTAACGTAAATAGTGACAGTCACTTTTTGCAGTGACCTTTTGCATGATGGGAAACATACTGACCAATAAAGGGATGTCAACTGCAACTAGAAAAAGATTGTTGAACTGCTACATATATCATGTACAATTATATGGATGTGCATCGTGCACAATAATCATAAAAGCTGGTAAACATCTGTTGGCAGTTGAGATGTAATTTCTGAGGAAAATGCAAAGAATACCACGGAGAGACAACTCACAACAATGAGAAAGTCCTGCAAGGACAAAATGAAAACCATACACTAATTATAGAAATTAAACATAGACAGACACGATTATTTAGGGCACGTTTTTAATCAAGGAAACACAACAAAACAAAACAAAACAATACTAGACAATTTAGTAACAACTTACAAGATTGTGGTGGAAAGAACACAAGGAAGACAGAGATATAAATATCTGGATGGTCAGACCACCTGACATAATTGAGACCAGAACACAAAGCTGATTCACGATTCTGGTGATGGTGTGAGATGGTGAAACATGGCCGAACATGATTATCTACATGACACATGATGACAAACAAACCAACAGAAATGAAAAGTGGTAAGGCTTTGCTTTATAGAGTTCCCACTGATGACGTGTTTAAAAAAAAAAAAAAAAAGAGTATTGTAAGGATGCATTCAGAGAGGACGCAATTTTCTTTACCAAAACCGAGAAGATCGACTTTATTCGCACGAACTCCGTAGCTCCCGCGACAACCCTCAGAAGCCTCAGAGAAAATTGCGCTAGTGAACCGAAAGACGAAGTTCGATTTCGAAAAAAGACAAACCCTCGGGCCCGTGGCAGGCGGCGTATCCACTTCGATACGAAATTCCCGATTGCTTTGCTTAGCTTGACAATGTGCGGGTGCTGTATTCTTTGCTGGTCTAGTCAATATGAGGGTGCTGTTTTCTTTGCTTGTCAAAGCAATGGTCACAAATCCATCCCTATCATTGGGGTACTCTCTACGAACCATCGGAGCATAGAGTTGGTGTTAATATGCTATTTATTATCTGTCTTTTTGCTGATACGGGTTTATTTGGATGTTTCAATGTGTGTGGTAGTTGATATAAAAGAGTACGTTCCTTATGACATCTCATTTCGATTTCTTTGCCTATTCTGCAACATTCGATATATGTATAATATTTAATAGTTTATAACATGTATTATGTAAGCAAACAATTAATTTACTCACCCGCCTTGGATCGGAGGCGAGCACTGGGGTTGGTCACCTTGATGGCCAACTGCTGGGAACGCTCAACAATAGCTGTCCTCTTCCTGCTGCAGACATTGTGTGCAATCTCAGATAAGAATGTGTGGTTCTGCTTTAATAGCACTTCCATGTCCTTGACATTGTGAACGAGGAATATCTTGAAGCCATCGAGACAGACGTCCTTGCACTTCTTTCAGATACTATAACCAATGTTTCCCATCTTGTACTGACCCTTGAACCTCCTGCTCATTCTGTTGTTAACATTTATTTTTTTCCCCATAGAATGCATAATGTAATGCCTGTTTAACACAGATAAAGAACGAATGGTAAGATATGCTGAAGCAGATGCTATTCGTATGCCCAAACCATTGGCGTGTAACAAAAAGAGATGATAGTCAAATACACTTTACCATGGTGGACAGTATACATGACTGTGAGAATATGCGTGTTGTATACATCAGTATACATGACTGTGAGAATATGCGTGTTGTATACATCAGTATACATGACTGTGAGAATATGCGTGTTGTATATATCAGTATACATGACTGTGAGAATATGCGTGTTGTATATATCAGTATACATGACTGCGGGAATATGCGTGTTGTATATATCAGTATACATGACTGTGGGAATATGCGTGTTGTATATATCAGTATACATGACTGGGGGAATATGTGTGTTGTATATATCAGTATACATGACTGTGGGAATATGCGTGTTGTATATATCAGTATACATGACTGTGGGAATATGCGTGTTGTATATATCAGTATACATGACTGAGGGAATATGCATGTTGTATATATCAGTATACATGACTGTAGGAATATGCGTGTTGTATATATCAGTATACATGACTGTGGGAATATGCGAGTTTTATATATCAGTATACATGACTTTGGGAATATGCAAGTAGTTTCTTGGGTCCTAAATAATTAGGAAATGGGGTTTGCAACCCCCGATAAATCCTTCTTTACGGGGTTATTCCGCCATCTTGTTTCGTCATAAAAGCGGACCTCATTTATGAAATTTTGGCTGGTATTTTCTTGGGTCTGGTTGTCACTCCCGGTTGTCCTGTTGAGTACTTCCTGTTGTCACTTCCGGTGCGGCGGCCGTGCGGCGGGTGGGCGCGAACCGAAACGGACGTCGGCGCGAACCGGCGCGATCCGAACCGGGGCGAACCGGACGTCGTCAAGCGAGTGACTGCGTCGGTGATCGTTCACGTGGTGTGTTCGAGTCCCAGTCATGTAGATATGGAACCCTTCGATGAGGACCCGAAGTCAATATGATAGTGTGGGAAAATGTTTTGGTCCATCACTCGAGTTGTCTCGAGTATCCAGACTTTGGATTGCATGAATAACTTTTGCACAATGATAGTTAATTCGGTAGAAGTCCAGACCCATGTATCAACTTTACACGATTGGTGAAAATCTGGTTTAAAACATATAGTAGACAGGCATATATTATTATTAAAAATTAAGCCTAAAAAACATAATAAATGGCTACATTTCTTGTTTGTATAGCGGAAAATATTAATGTGAATATAAACATATTAGTCTCAATTAATATAAGCCATAACTTGCTAAGATAATCATAAAAATATGTAATGAAATAAAACCCCACAGTTATATCCCCTTAATAAAGAATTGTCTCCGCTTTTCTTCTTTCCTTAAAATCTCCCCCTTAGCGCACAGGTAAAGGTCACGCGCTGACTCCACCACGGCCCGCGAGAAATACGACAATGGCCAACGATCAACGGGGTGATAAGCTGTGACGATCATTACATTTGACAGCTAGTCGAGTTGTGGTCGGTGGAAAATATGCAGTGGTCTGTCATGCAAGAGAGATAAATCTGGCGTTTAAGTATGGTAAAGTTAAGTCGACAGATTAAAATAAAATTCAGCACAAATATGTATTTCTATTTGCTGTAAATCTTTCTGCCAATTTCGTCACGATGTCGATACGTTCCGCCCCTTGTTCTCCCAAGAATGTCCTGATAGGTTTCGGCGTTTGCTTTCGCATCTGGTCGACTATCATGAGCTCTTCCAGACTCTCATAGTCATGCGCGAACCCTGCCAAATCCATCCATTTATGGAGATAGAATTTCAGACGCAGACTGTAGGCGGCAAACAACTCTCCCGGTTTTCGTTTCGCTGCTCGACATTTTTTCCGGTAAATATGTGACGTAACTTCGAAACGTTTCAGCAGAGCCGTTTTCAATTCGTCGAAATTGTTCTCGTGTCCTTGCGGCAGGCGGGAGTAAACCTCGTAATCTGTCTCGCGTAATCCTTGGGACAACTCAAGACACCATTTGTCATGATCCAGGCCCAAAGCAACAGACATTGCATCGAAGCGTTGTAAGTACTGGTCGATCTTCTCTTTGTCTTCTTCATAGACAGCTAAAGGAAACTTCATAGCATGGTAACTATGTCACCCACTGGGGTTGAGCCAGGGAGAGAGGAACCCCCCACTGCTCCCTCAGTCTCCCCACTATATTGCCTCTTAAGCTCGAGATCCCGCATGCGGTACTCATGCTCGCTTTTCTGAGTTTTCTTGTTCAGCTTCCAATCTCTTAGCAGCTTGCTCCGCTTCAAGATTCTTAGCAGCTTGCTCAGCTTCAAGTTTCCAAGCAGCTTGCTCAGCTTCCATTCTTTTAGTCTCTAACTCCATCTTTCTTAATTCCATCTCGGCCTTCCGATCTTCCCTTTCTGCTTGACGAAAATCTCTCTCTACCTCCTGTAAGTACTCTGTTAGTGTAGAACCCGACAAGCCCATTCCTTCCCCCCTTGCCCTTAGTTCTGCCATATCTAGGTTAGGAGTGGCCATATTTCGGAGAGGTGAGTCAGCAGGTTGAGTGTAAATTTCTCCAAACAATATATAGATATTCACTATTTAAAATATATCTATATATTTAACACCACACAGCACAACACAAAACAATCTCTCAATGACAAGAGTAGAATTAGGACCAAAGACCTATGTAGACTTGTGAAGTGGGAACAGGTAAGATATGTGTCTTAACTCCTATCCACATTCACCTTAGCTGGATCCTCATTAATATCATATCACCGTCCCGTGTCGAGAGATCCCGTGTCGAGAGATTCCGTGTCGAACCCCCAGTAATGTCGTAATATGTGTCGTCCCTGTGGTGAGCGGAATCAACACTCACATTCTTTTAACCCCATATCATTATCTTGAGGATCTTTTGGATATTTGTCCACAACACCCCGTCAGTCCTTGGATCTCTCTCTCTCTCTCTCTCTCTCTCTCTCTCTCTCTCTCTCTCTCTCTCTCTCTCTCTCTCTTACCAATGGGCCATACCACCTCTCATTCTGTACCAAATCATACCACACAACTCCAGCTTCTAAAAAAATGACGAATTAATTTAATAAAGAAAAGTGTCAGGTATGTGCAAAGTGTTTGTGTAGAATGTCTGTCGTATAATCTAGAGTGTATATGCAGAATCAGACCGAACAGCGCAGGAGCAAAGTCTGCTTCATCACAGGACCGGCCACACAACAGCACCATAGATCAAGTACAGAAGACCTCACCAAATAATGCGTCTATCCGGCCAAATGTCGACTTCCTCCAATAGCTCTTGGATAGTCCGGATGTCTGGTTACCAATAGTGGATATAGTCCAATACTGACCATGAATCTGACACACACAGTGTAACTAATATGTCACTACAGGTTCTGGGATCTGATAACACTTGTACAGTAAAATAATGTTTACTGTCACTTTGACACAAAATGTTAGTAGTTAATTTCACACCGGAATTCACCAATTGGGAAAACACAAGGTTAATTTTCAATGTATCTGTATAACCACTATTGTTCCTGTTACTGGTGGTATTGTAAGTATCTTCACTATACTATAATAAGAACTACCACCGAGGAATCACTCTTAGATGATCATCAGTTCCCGCTCAACAGAGACCAGGTTCTTGCTGACCCTCTGGATTATGGGCCCAGTGCAAAAGCCGCTGAGTAACACAAAACGCCTTCAATGATCGAGCCATACTTTTCTGCTACTTTTTGGAAAACATAGTGGAACCATATATTTATTCCTGTTTGAAATTGAGACTACGAAATCACACACTGGATATGTGTCCGCCGATGTAAATCAACATAAGACACTATAGTCTCTCTCCAGAATCAAACCAGGAATTTCACACACGTCCTAATTGCTTCACAACATTTAGTCGACTCCCGCCAAAGTTGTTTGTCCAGACTGTTTTAATACTGTGTCTGAATGACGTCACAAAGCTGTCTAGACAGTAGGCGTCTAGAAGCTATTTTCCTCTCTCCTTTTCCGACTGGATGGAAACAACTGGCTGTCTATTCCGTTTTCATCTGGGGAATTGTCCCGGTACTTCAAAAAGTCTTGCCGGCCTGTGATCTAGAGAATCTTTTCTCCACAACAAAAGATCTTGCCGACTTTCAACAGGACAGTCTGTCTACCACATCAAAGGATGGCTGCCGCCTGTAACCGAATGGCGCGACAGTCTTTCATCGATCGACATCTCCAAGAATTTCCATGACAGTCACAAAGATCACCTTCAATTTATATCTTCTCATAACATGCCCAAATAATGTTGACTGCCAACGTATAATGTCTTTAATCAGCTTACTATCTTCATTTGTTTCTTGAGGGACTTGTTCATTGGTTTTTCTGTCTGTCCAAGGTATTCTTTGCATTTTTCTCAGAAACCACATTTCCACAGCCATCTAATGTTTTATGCTTGTCTGCTCATTGTGTGTCATTAGGATGACTGCCTCTGTCGCTGACCCTGGCCAGAGGAAGTGCAGATACTACACTTTGATCTTCGAAAATTATGAGGCCTTTCAAAAGCCTGCCAAAAATATAAGACTTGTCTGTAGTTTTGTCGTCACGATAGGATGCTAAAGTTATGCATATATTTTTCTGGAATAGCAGGAAAGCAGATTATACAAATGTATTGTGCAAAAATGTAAATAAATAATATAATTACTTGTGTTAATACGCTGTTTATTTTTCTTTAACAATATAACTTGAAATATTGGGGAATAGCAGAAAATGTTAATTTACAAATGAAAATAAAGAAAAGTTTACAAGTAATTGCCAGAACTGTAAATGTTAGAAATATTTTTAGAATAGGTAATATCCCTTAAAATATTAAGTCGTTATATCCCCTGCCTTAATTTAATTGTGTTTGTTCATTTTGTTTACGTAGCCACCTCCGAAGTTGTTTGAACAGAATTGTTTATAAATTACGAATGGTAAGATTTGCTTATGAAGATGTTATTCGTATTGCCAAACCATCGGTATGTAATCCAAAATAAAGATATGATAGTTGTCTTTAAACATGGTAGACAATAGACAGCACTAGGAGCATGTGTGTTCTATAGGTCCGCTTTACTGGAGAGTTATGGCCATCATAAACCATAACTGTAGCAAGGGAAAATACCAACTGCACCTCCCAGTGGTAGAGGATGGGAAACCCACAATGGTGTGACAATCGCAGCCCTGGGACCGAGTATCCACCGGGATATGTGGACACATCTGCTGCTGAGCAGAGCAGGATATGCACTTGTTCTGATAAATGGCTGTCAAAAACAGAGGTAAAAGACCCCCACGTGGATGTGGACATCAAGGGGAAACCACCACATTATCTTCCCAAGATTTCATGAATAGTCACATATCAGAGGCAGTGAACACATTACTGGCTATCTTAGGACATCCTCTTTCGGAAGGGACAGTCATGAGCCACAGGTGACATCATACGGTCATTCAGCTACTCATTGCAAAATAATAACAAATAAATTTAAAATGGGAAATACATTTCAAATAGGAAAATGACTTGTTAAGGCATTAAATGAGTTGTGAAAGTTTAACAATGTGATAAGAGAAATGGAAAGAATGAAAATGAAGAATATTCAAGGCATAGGTGAGATGAGATGGAAAGGGTCGGGAAAAATTAAAAGCGACAAATACACAATAATCTATTCTGGAGGGGATACACACGAGAAAGGAGTAGAACTACTATTTGATTTTAAAAAAAAAAACCAGCCAAGTCAGTTAATGGTTACTGGTGTATTTCAGATAGAGTTATTATGGTAAAATGAAAGGCAAACCTTTAGATATAAATATTATACAAGTATATGCACCAACAACAAGTAGCAGTACTAAATGTCTCCTTGCATTATCTTCGGGAGGGGGCTGGAGCACTTATGGAGATAGCCATGTGTAATGAAGGCCATCCTTTACAAATCAAAGACGTGGAGGTATGTGGTTTGGCACGGCTCTCTACTGGTGCCTGGAGGGTAGTGTCGTACATGAAGATCTCCAGTGGTGATATCCTGCATACGTGGTCTCTGTCATGTGGCAAATGACAGTGATGCAACTTTAAATTGATGAGTTAGCGCATCAAAGAAGAAGATAAAGAGTGGCACAAATGGTGAACATTGTGACACCAACATTGAACGCAATTTAGACGCATTGTACGACGTCACCAAACACCGTAACGGCTTAAGCTTTAGTTTATGATTCAGCAAAGACAAGTTAGGACGTGCTTCAACACCAGTCACAGAATACCGGCTGTTATGATGCTGCCAGTCCTCGGTATCCACATGAAGTCGCTCTAGGTGTATCTGGCAATTGACTACAGGTACTTCTGGCTATCCTGATGCCACGGTCGCTGGCATATCTCATATTCGCTATATGACAGTGGAAGGTAGGCGTTTGTTAGACATTCATTATCATGGCAGGGGGCCCGCTTGGTGCCCAACTATCCACACAGTCTAGGGAGATGAATAGCGACGGAGAAGCAAGAGCGAAAGTGCGGTGCGAAAGACTCAAGACTGGATGCGCTCACTCGCTCACGTTTGCTGTTGAAGTTGCCTGCGATAAATTATATCTCAGTTCACTCGAATGACTTTGTTGTTGGATTTATGTTGGAGTCAGCATAGTGAGGCTGTCCTACATGTGATTGTACAATTTAGCTCTAGCAGTTAAACGTCAGGTCAATATCATTGTAGAGGAAGCAGGGATCAGCGTTTAACTCTTGACATGGGGGCATCGTCTGCAGAGATTTGGACCAAATGATCGTTCACAGTAAGGTCGTCAGTGAGTCAAGAATAACGGTTATAGTCACAAGGTCAATATTGTACGGATACGGTACAGAGACACAGTCATTTGATTTCATCTTTGTTTGACGCATTAATGTTTTTGAGACATTGGCTGCAAACCTATTAATAATTGGAAGCCGAGTGAATATCAGACTATGGAGACAGGATTGAATGACATTATAACGGTCATATTCTCATCATAAGGAATGAATACAGAACACACAGTCACGCATGCACTAATACGCAACACATCTATGCTTGTGAGGATAATGCCGGTCTAGTGTGCTGGAGACCAGTTGGCGCATCCTCGTTGTTCGTATTGTGTCTTCAGTTTATTAATCATCATCGTTTATTTCTTGGAAATAACAGTCAGTGCGATCGAATCAGGATACATATCGTTTCATACAGAGAGCTTGCTGCTCGCATTGATTAATGCTGACTGTCAAATATAACTCTCGTCATCATATATTAGATGACCTTTGTAACAGATAGAATGACAATTGTCACTGTACCAATGAAATGACATGATTGTGATTTTCTCTATGAAATCAAGGATTGATTGAAAATGCACATAACCATTATGGCAGGATTATCTCACCCAGTGGTATTCAGGGTGCATATTCGTTAACTGTGCTGAACTGTACTGTGTATAAACTTGAAGCACTTCTGACATTTCATCAACGGAAGACCATTATACATTGGTTCTCAAGCTCAGTGTACTGAACAGAAAATTTTGTACTTCTTACGCCTCTTGGGAACGGAAATAACCCAGGTGAATATAATCCGTTTTCTTGTGGTTCAACAGAAACTTCAGGAACTCATAGGATGTCGGTTGAATGACTGGAAGTATCAACGCCTCATTACAACGGAATCAACGCAATCTTATCGTGTTTGAAAGTGCGCATACCTTGGATGTCGGAATTGTATATATAAATAAACCGGGAAATTCTATACAATAACTCATCAGACCAGAAAATTTTTAATGTTGGCTATGCAACATTAAACAGATTGAAGATCTTTCTACGTTATAGCTACACCTTGTAGCAAATGACACCAACATCAATTACGATCCACTTCAGGGATTGATGACAGGCAACGTGCCTAAAGATGTCAAAGTCGTAGGATTCGAGTACGAACAGAATTGGTTATCAAATCGATTGGATTGGACAACTATTGAAGATTATTTCTACACAATTATTACAAACATAATCATATATCAAATCGATTGGATCGGACAACTATTGAAGATTATTTCTACACAATTATTACAAACATAATCATCTATCAAATCGATTGGATTGGTCTACTATCAAACTATTGGAAAATGTTTGCTGATTCTTGAGCTGAGTATTGTATTTGTTTGTGGTTTGTCAGTAATTAGTTATAGTCAAAGTACTGTAATTATGCACGCATTCATTTTGTCTTTATTATCGTAACTGTGATGACGTCATAGGCACGATACATAATGTTGTGCTATTTTGGTGCTGTGAATTCGTATTCGCGGTGCATTATTGATTTGTTTACATAATAATAGGATTTCTTTGATAAATGCTTGAATCTAAAGAACTTTAACTCTGTCTATACTTTAACTGATGATTTATAGGTCTTGTCTATTATAAAATTATTTGTCATTTTTCATTATTAATGTATTTAATGGTAATTTATTAATTATTTCTTTCTACGTTCTTGGACTTTATCTGTCGATTTCGATACGTATAAGTTCTGTCTCTTTTGTGGTAAACTTCTGGCTTTATTTCTCACTTTTGAGTATTATTATTGAATATTGGAAACATAACAACATGTCATCTCTACAGGATTTTGTTGCAATTGGAAAAGATGCAGGTTTGACAGGAGCAGATCTTATATCGTGGTCGGAGAAACAATTTGCAAATTTTCAAGCTCACGAAAGGAACGAAAGAGTTGCGGTAAGACAATTGGAAAAGGATCGACTAGATGAACAGGAGAGACAAAGATTATTTGAGAGGGAAAAAATGGCTATGGAAAATGACAGAATTGCAGCTCAATTGGTCGCTGATAAGGAAAGGATGGCATTGCAGATCGCTGCAGATAAGGAAAAACTAGATAGAGAAGCACAATTAAGAGAAAAAGAGATGGCTTTTAATCTTGAGAAATTGAATACAGAAAAGCTTCTGAAGGAAAAAGAATTGGAGAATAACTTCAAAATGAAACAGTACGAGAAGGACAAGGATGAACAGATAGCTAAGAACAAAGTGGAAGCACATTCCACAGATGCCATTAAGAAATATAATGGGGTGATAAAGACATATTCCAACTCTGATTCCGTCTCTGCATGGCTAACTAATTTTGAGCTAATCTTGAGACACTATGGAGTTGCATAAACTGAATGGGCAGTTTTGCTACATAGGCACTTAAGTGGTGAACCTTTACAGGCTGTAGAACTAATCCCAGATGAGTTACGTAGTGACTACTCATACATTCAAAAGAGACTGCTATCTCATTTCTGTCTAGACGAATTTGGCCTTCGTGCATCATTCAAAAATCTTATTCCTAAAGCAGGACAGATGTTTCTTGACTTCTCCTCTTTAACTCAATTGACATTCGATAAATGGGCCCGATCAGCTAATGTTAATGATGACTACAAGAAGCTACGTGACTTGATTGTTAGAGACAAACTGATTTCGGCGGTTCCTCCGTCTATGTCTACCTTTCTTATTGAACAGAAATGTTCGAGTATACAGCAGATGGATGAAAAAGGAGAGTCTTTCTTCGACGCCCACAAAGACATATTTAATAATAGTTTTTCCCCATTGGTAGAGACAAATGCATGTGATAGGTTCCCTCATAAATCAAGGATGCAGGGATACAAAACACAACAACAGTCTGGTGGACAACATCAAAGGAGGGAAAAACAACAACAACCAAAGTATCAACCTTATGTTAAACACGAGAAAAAGGGTGTGTGGACAACTTGCAAATACTGTGGTTTCACCCACGGCTCAAATCAAATGTGTGACAAACATCCGCAGTTTGACAGTTACATAAAGAAATTAGCACTTAGAAATAGAGACAGATTTAACACCTATCAAAGACAAACACAATGCTTTAAATGTAAAAGTTTTGGACATATGTTTTTAGCTTGTCCGTTAAGAAAACTGTATAAAGAAGCAAACATAGGGATGCTGACATCTAGTAGTGACAGTGACTCGGACGAGACTAGTCATGCAAATACGGTAGAGGTAGAATATTCTCCCATCGACCCAACTTGTGATACATGCCAGATCTTTCATAAAGAGGGCAACTTGACTGCGGTCATAAAATACACGTGCAAGAGACTAATGCGGTCCAAATTACCAATGGATCACTGGTCGTACAACACGCCATAGTGAATGGAAAGAAATGTAGCTTAGTACGCGATTCCGGGTCGAGTATAGTGGGAATAAATAAAAAGCTGATTAATGAAACTGACTATACTGGAGAGCATGTGACCTGTAGAACTTTTGGAGGTAGAAGAGAAAAGTTTCCAGTTGCCTGGGCTGATATAAATTGCCCATATTTTTCTAGGAAAATAAAGGTAGCTGCGCTGCCCGACCCATTTGTGGATGTCTTTATTGGAAACATCCCTGAATTATGTGATGTTTCGCGTGAGGACATAACAGAATGGGAAAGGAAGCATATTGTAGCAAACACAATTGATAGTACACAAATACAAAAGGAAAATCAATTACCTCATGATGTTTTGGTTTCGAACACACACACATCAGATCCATGGGTAGGAGAACATACAAATATTAATACAGTTCAAGCCGCGGCTATAACGCTGCAACACGACATCACACAGGTAAATAGACAACCACAGGCATATATTATGGCAGTGATAGTTCCTTCTTGTGAACCGAAGAATATGCTTATGAAAACAGATACTTCATTTGGTTTGGTCGATACTTTCTTCTGGTTGGTTTTCTTGGTAGGGAGTTTGCTATATATCATATCAAACAAAGTAATAAAATGTATAGCTAAGGCTACAGTGAGTTTGATTAAGATGTTGCAGTATGGTGTACGCCGGAAACTGAGCCATATTATAGGTATATATGATGATTCTGAACAATGTATTCGAACAGTCCGCCTGACGGCACCCCATGGCGAATCTGAAATCCCTTTGCAGGAATCACATTCGATGATCAGTTCTAAGATCATTCTCAGATCAAATAATTGTGTTGTAGTGGATGGTACCTGTTTACTGTCTGTCGTATACATTCTTCCACAAGGGTATAGGAAAATACTACATCTTGTCTTGTACTCTGGGAGAAAGGTATATGAATCACACAAACGCTATGAAATTACTCTATCATTGGTGAATTCTGTTCAGAAATTGGCTAAATATTTTTTAGGAAGAAAATTCTTGGTCATCTCAACATGAATTTTACTAACCGTAAATAAAACATGTAGCGTCATTGTGATGGTATTGTCATCATAAATATTGTTATAAGTGGAGTGTACTGTATTCGTATCATTGTCTTGTTCATATTAACAATCATATTTTTTTTGAGCGATTATCTTTATCTGAAACCTATGCTCAAATAGACATAGTAATAGCGAGCATGGCGAAATTTATATAGTTTTATAGATCATATCTGACAGTAACAAATAACCCCGATGGCGGAGGATTCTGTACACATGACCGCGCTTGTAGCGCCTTTGTGTTTATAGGAATTCTTATACCTTCTTTTTGGTCTTCAGAACTCTCCTTTATCATTCTACATTTACTATTTAAGGACATCACAAACATAGCATCCATAAAACTGAAACAGTACATCATCGTACATTCCTAGACAGATTTTTGTTTGGTCGCATTCGAATGTTTTGTTTTACGATAAAGCCAAGTAAAACTGAAATTGCATTTCAGGAAATTCAATTTCTGGAACATAAAATATTTTAGCTGATCTATTTAGTAGACTATAAATAAATTATCAAAGTTTTATGTATATATATATATATATATATATATATATATATATATATATATATATATATATATATATATATATATATATATATATATATATATATATATATATATATTTATGTTTTCTGATTTTTTTTTTTTAGTGTAACATTACAGTAGGATGACTGTGGCTAAGTCTGAATTGCCACAGATATAAATATATATATATATTTTTTTTTTGAAAGAAAGTATAGACGTAAGTTAGTCACTTGTTGTTATTATTATTTCAGAGAAACACGTTTCACGTGGCGAGATGTGTGTATTGCGGAAGCGGCATAACCAATTTGTGTGGCTTCATTCTTTCACAAGCCAATATGGTAGTATCGGTGGTGGTTTGTAGATAATTTTAATTGTGTTAGTATAAGAAAATTATGAACAAATTCATTACATTGGAATTTTCAATATTAGACATAAACTCGAGGACAGAGTCTGTGCGGATCTCCAATGAAATTAATTAATTATATCTTAAGTGATATACACGTTTCACAAATGAATATGTTATTGTTTTAATGTTATGTTTATATATTTTGTTTTTTATAATTATTATGAGGATTGATATTTGTTATTTTAATTATACACATTGATGTGTTGTAGTTCGTAATGTCAGTAGTATGTGCTGTGGTAACTATTGATCACCATATATGTATCATTCTCATGATGGACGAATGAAAAGAAAGGTATGAAAGTAAATTAATCGATACAAACGTACATACATAAGAATAACACATACAGTTATGAAACAATACAAATACATATATTTATAGACATAGAAGAAACTACATATTACACAGAGAATAGTTTTCCCTATCGACATGATGTAGCGAAAAGAAATGATGGTGTACCAGGTCGACTTGGAATTGTGTGGATATATGTATTCACGTCAAGGACAATCAGTTGTCGACTACGGATCATGTGATGGTTGGGTATGCAACACTGGATGGTGTTTTTATTTAACTGACGGCACTCGGGGTTATAGAGACCGTTAATAGTTTTAAGGTGTCAACATATATACGCGATAACAGATCTTAATATATGAACTGGCGGTGTTTGAGCCTTAGTTTAGTTACACATAGTCGGGCATGTTAACGCGATAACATCTCAAGGATCATTTATAGAATGTAGAGGTGGCGGTGTTCGGGACTTGTATTTTAGTCCGGTGTTCAATATCCCACGATCTAGATTGGATTACGTTGACAAACTAAGTTCCAAGGACGGTGAATTCGTTGTCTATCACAATAGGATGTAATTTACGTCGCAGACATCATTTTCTTGCATGTCAAGATAACATAGAAAATGGTCTAACAAACATTTTTATTGTAGAGGGGGCAAAGCTGTCATGTGGCAAATGACAGTGAGGCAATAGTCAATTGATGAGTTAGCGCATCAAAGAAGAAGATAAATATTGGCACAAATGTTGCACCAACATTGAACGCAATTTAGACGTCATAGTACGACGTGACCTAACACCGTAACGGCTTAAGCTTGAGTTTGTGATCCAGCAAAGACAAGTTAGGACGTTCTCAACACCAGTAACAGAATACCGGTCTTGATGATGCTGCCAATCCTCGATATCCACATGAAGTCGCTCTAGGTGAATCCGGCAATTGACTACAGGTACTCCTGGCTAGCCTGATGATACGGTCGCTGGCATATCTGGTATTCCCCATATGACAGTGGAAGGTAGGCGTTTGTTATACATTCATTATCATGGCAAGTGGCCCGCTTGGTGCCCAACGATCCACACAGTATAGATAGATGAATAGCGATGGAGAAGCAAGAGCGAAAGTGCGGTGCGAAAGACTCAAGACTGGATGCGATCACTCGCTCAAGTTTGCTGTTGAAGTTGCCTGCGATAAATGATATCTCAGTTCACTCGAATGACTTTGTTGTTGGATTTATGTTGGAGTAAGTATAGTGAGGCTGTCCTACATGTGATTGTACAATTTAGCTCTAGCAGTTAAACGTCAGGTCAATATCATTGTAGAGGAAGCAGGGATCAGCGTTTAACTCATGACACCTACCATCAACAGTAGGCAGACCAAGGATGTAACGCATACACACTACTTGAGCATCTGTGGTGCATTCCAGAATGACCCGCATAGCTTCGTTCTGTATGCGCTCCAATCTCGCCAGCTGACTCTTTGAGACAGTGAACAGTTCTAGTCCATAATCAATCACTGAGAGGATCAAGTGCTGGTATAGTGTGAAGAGCATTCTCTGCTCTGTGCCCATTGCAAGCATAGTTTTAAGTACATTGAGTCCCTTTTGAAATCTTGCCACAACCGTCTCCACATGGCTCTTGAAACACAGACTCCTGTCAAATGTGATTCCCAGATACTTCAGTTTGGTCTCTCTGTTGACGCTTCCACCATCTATCACATTATCTCTCACAATCCTGTTGTCCAGAGAGCACCACAAAACAGCTGCCTTTTCCGGGTGGATGACAGCACTCATTTCAGTGCAATTGTCAATCACTTTGTCTACTGTCGCCTGTAGCTCCTGGGCTGTGTGATGAAATCCACTGTCGTTAACATCAGATGATAAAAAATTACAGAAAACCGTTTGCTTCACGTCGTGTTTTCAAAGCCACACTTGTTTTAACTGGTACAGAGAAAAAACAGTCTGTGTTTGCAGCTCCAACTTGTTTACTTCGAGTAGCGGTGAGATTAAACACACCCAGGGAACATTGGGAGGATTCCGACATCAAAGCGAATTGGCGGCTTGTTGTTGAGACGCGGATTCAGACAATGCAGAAACGCGGGTTTGGTTTGGGTGTCAAAACAGGAAAAGACAACTCTTGCATTTATGGGGCCAAGGGGACATAAGATTTCTAAAAAATGGATGATCTGCCCCTTGATAATCTGATGTATTGACATCAAAGGGAACGTCACGTGAACAATTCAAGGCTCTTTGACAAAAACATGATTGGGTGTCACAGTGTAACTCAAACAGTTGATTTAGGCAGACGTGCTGTGGCACTGCAGTTATGGATTGTAATAATCTCTACCGTGTGCGAATTAAGTGGATTTAATTTTACACGTGCCTGTCATGGCAAATGTAGATGTGATTAGTAGAACTGCGGTGTTGTCTAAGGTAGTTCACATAGTATAATTAGTCCTAATTAATTTAAGCAGTAGCATGGTTGAAACTAGCTAGAGTAATGAAGTGATGATTGGCTCTGTTAGTTGAAAATAGAGTAGTGAAGTGTTGATAAGCTTTATTAGCTGAGAATTGAGTAATGGGGGATAATAGGGATCTTCCAGTGGGTGCTCCCTGGTGGGCGGGGTTCCGCATTCTGTTTGTTGTTTTTTTCTTCTTCTTGTCTTGGCCTGATGAAAACCAATGTGTTGAGTTCATCTGTCCCTGACCGAGTTAGGTTCACTGTATTTTTCTGAGCAAGGCCGATGGCCCACGATCATCTAATAAAGATCAGTGACGGGGAGGCTATCACCAGTTGTGTTATATATTTTACAGGTTCCCTCTCGTTGGGATGAAGAACATAGAACCATTGAAAAATCAGATCCTGGATGGTTTTTGGTGCAGGAAGATTGGCCAGCAACTTTCTCAATTAGCCTATGCTAGAAGTAGTTGATAAACATTGCTCGGTGGAGCTGAATGGTATAAGTATCCCACAGAATAAATACTGATAACAGTACTAAGATTTCACACTACCTATGGATAGCAACATAGTAATGAGTTTTGAGTCATACCATTCGTGAACACACCAGTGGTGATGGATGTTCAGTCCACTTATTACTAGAACTGTAGGGATTGATGTTCACATTACATGAACCAAAACATCGGAGAGTGGTTGTTCCACGTATCAAAGAAATCATAACATTAAGACGTTATCAAGAACATTAAGAGATCTATTTAGGTTTTGATACAATGACTGTTTTAAGAGTGAAAACTGTAGAACATTTCGCAAGAAGGAAAAACGTCATGTTCATGGGACAGTGTTCCACTTTTCACTGGGCAGAAATTGTGGGGTCTCAGTTTCTATAAACTATTAGGAACAGTTTTGTTGTTAGGAACAAAAATAGTATCATTCCCAGACTGTAGATTTGAATGGGAATCACACCTCATGGTTATCAAAGCTCCTGGAGGAGGACATGTCTGGAGGGAGAGACGCGGCATTTGGTGAGGTCCATTGTGCTGATTCTTGTGATGTCGTGTAATCCTTGCCATGATGAGTGGACTCTGATCATGAACTTTGTGGTCTGACCTCTACATTTACATTAGAATACACAACACACATCTTCTTCGCATACATGTCTCACGTACATTACACTTTTCTTTTAATAAATTAATCTTTATTAATTTTTTAGAAGCAAGAGTTGTTGAATATGTTGCGTTGGGGAAGAATGAGAGGGGGCATAGTGCGACAGTGAGAAAGAGTGAGAAGAAGGTGTCTTCAGATTGAGGGAGTGTTGTGGACGGAGTCTGCTGGATATCTCCAGAATATTGATAAGGGGTAAAATATAATGTGGGTGTTGACTCCCCTCACTCCAGGGACGACACTTTAAAGTAAGACACGACAGGCTGTTTGCTCCCTATCTCTCCCCTGCCTATGTGCAAGAACATCATCTGCAAATGATAGTATCCTACCAACCCCTGGTGCTTCCATGTTTACAATCTTGCTCGTATACACGTTAAAAAGCACCGGTGATATTGCAGATCCATGTGGCAGTCCCAGGGTTAAAATATGTGGCTCTGAGGTCCATGCACCCAGACGGAGAGCAACCCGATGAAAATGCAGGACGGCTGCTATCCAGTTCACCAACCAGGGATTGACCCCCTTCTACATAAGTGCGATCATCAAAATATCATAGCGAACTCTATTGTACGCATCCTCGAGATCAAGCGCTGCCGCCATCGTTTCCTGTTTACTCTGGAACCCCTCATAAACGTCAAAAGCAAAAGTGGCTGCATTTGACCAGATCCTTGAATGGTTTTGGGAGAGGGATGAGATAACTATGTAACCAATCCTGCGGTACTGATGCTGTCCTAATGCTCTGATTAAAGCAGTCGGCCATCTCCTCCAGGTCTGCATCGCTCAAAACCTTCATGTGGCCATACCTAACCCCATCAGGCCCTGGAGCCATGTAATTTGCCTTTTTCAAAATATGTTTAACATCTTCAACCCGTATGATGTCTTCATAATGCCTGTTCTCCATTGTGCCAGGTAATTCCTCTCTAACTGCATCCCTGGTATCCGCATCATTATGATTGGTCTGCTATACAAATCTCTGGAGAAACGCCTCCCCTTTCTCTTTGCCTGTTGTCACGCGTACAGCATCATCTTTATAAATTATTCCCACTGTCATAGGCCGATCTTTTTTTTGCATTTGTCTGTGCAGTTTCCAGAATTTTCGCAGTGTTTTATCACCTCCAATCTCCTTCATAAAACATTCCCATTTTACGTTCTTGGCCTCTGCAGCACATCGCATGTTCATGGTGTGGGATGACCGCCATCAGTGATTAAAGCCGGAAATCTGGATGTGATCGCATGGCAGGAGAAGGACACCCAGAAAGACCCTCCACCGGGAAGTGTGAGGTTCGTAGTAGACGCGAGGTACTTGTAGAGGGGGAAGTTTGCCAGCTTGTGACGACTGCAGACCTGCTGTGAGCTCGCCCAGCGGTGGATTTTCTTGCAGCGAACATGGATTACGTATGTTAGTGTATCAAAACGTATTTGTTAAATTTGTATAAGGGCGCACGGTTCCCCAGTGCCCAGAGCCGCTTCATGAGATGTCATGTCCCTGTATGTAAATTTCAACGTGAAAAATATTGTTGAAGTGATATATTCATACATACGACTACCTCTGTCAGATAAATCCGCGCTTTGATTTCAGCCAACAGGCTGATAATTTGAAGGTAAATTTTATTTTTCCGTTTAAGGGCCATTTTTCTCTGTCAACCCACTTGAAGGAGGAGGGGAAGGGGGCAATGTTATAGCTTTTTTATACACACTGAAATAACATGTATGATATTGATTTTCACTATCATCAAGTACAGTTCAAACAGACAGACAAACAGACAGACAAACAGACAGACAAACAGACAGACAAACAGACAGACAAACAGACAGACAAACAGACAGACAGACAGACAAATAGACAGACAAACAGGCAGACAAACAGACAGACAAACAGGCAGACAAACAGACAGACAAACAGACAGACAAACAGACAGACAAACAGACAGACAAACAGACAGACAAACAGACAAACAGACAGACAAACAGACAGACAAACAGACAGACAAACAGACAGACAAACAGACAGACAAACAGACAGACAAACAGACAGACAAAAAGACAGACAAACAGACAGACAAACAGACAGACAAACAGACAGACATAGTTGGTTAAGGCGTTAAAATATGAACAGAAGAATGTAAGTAGACAAATAAGAAATCAGCAGGAAATCAGGATGTCTGCGCACGCCAACAGAAGGACACTGGAAAAGTTCCGCCACCGTGTAGCGTGAGAAACGTAATGGAAGCGAAGCACTCACCTCGGAAAAGGGACGGGGGTGCTGCTTCTGACGACAGGAGATTTCATGTGCTGCTTTCTCCGCCGTCAATTGTCTATAAGTCAACTTGGAGTATCATAACATGAATCTTATTTTGTTTTTTTTGCTTTACAAGATGCGTAATGTGTTTATTTTACATTTGCGATTATATATGCAAGGTATGCGAATTCATATACACGTGATAACACTGCATTCAAGGCATGGTGTAATTACCTACATATTACTCGTTGTTGATGATGGTGGAGTAATCATTTCCTCGCATGCACACTAAAATCTTCCAATAGAAATTCTTTCATACTCCAAGTATTCTCAATCCATCCATCCATCTTGCGCCATGCCGGAAAGCGTGGGCGGTCATGTTCTGCCATCTCACTCGATCACCAGAGTCGTGGATCAGCTCCGTGTTTCTGTCTCGACCATGCCACAAGGCTAAGCATTCCAGGTACTTGCTTCTAGGTCTTCCCCTTTGTCTGTTCCCTCGATCTTACCAGTTGTCACCAAGTTCTCCAAATCATTTCTTCTCATAACATGCCCAAAAAATTTTGACTGCCTACGTCAAATGTCTCCAATCAGTTTACGATCTTCATTTGTTTCTTGAAGGACTTGTTCATTGGTATTTCTGGCTGTCCATGGTATTTTTTGCATTTTCCTCAGAAACCACATTTCTACAGCCATAAAATGTTTTTCAGCCTGACTGCTCATTGTCCAAGCTTCACATCCATATAAAAGTACAGGTTCTATGTAGCATCTCAACACTCTTTTTCTCGTTTCAATTGACATCTTTTTATTGAAATTGAAAAAAGATTGGGCAATCTTGAGCATAGCCTACGATGGGTAGCGTTGTGATATTCTGTTGTGATAATTTGGTGTGTCCAGTGTGTGCCGCGTGGTTACACACCCGCTTCACACGCGTGATCCGGGACTGTTTTCGGATCCGGTCAGGTATATGCACTACTGACGAGCTCAAACGAGGGCGAAACTCAAGTATAGTGCTTCCATGTTGACGTGGATAGGCCTTAGGTTCATACCAGGATGCGATCGGCGTTGCCAGTAGTGGGTTGTGCTCAATAATTAAATTTCAAATCCCGAAACAACCACATAATTAATCTTTTTATTGGTCAGTATGGTTTTCATCTTGCTAAAGGCCACTTTTGCCATGGCGATTATTGTTCTAATCTCTTCAAGGCATCTACCATCAGATGTTATTACTTTTCCGAGATAATTGTACCTATTCACTTGTTGAAGACTATTCCCATTTACTTGTATATTACATTGTGGTATTTCTTTCTTCCTAGTGACGACCATAATCTGTGTCTTTGTACAATTTAGTTCTAACCCTTGTTGTTCACTGTGTGTAACAACCGCACCTACTAAATTTTGCAGGTCCTGTTCATTGTCTGCAATCAAGACTGTATCATCTGCATATCTAATGTTATTAATGCATCGTCCCACAATGTTGATTCCTTCCATATCTTCAATATTTCTGAAAATACTTTCACTGCACAGGGAAAACAGATCTGGAGACATTGCACATCCCTGTCTCACACCTCTCTTAATAGGCTGATATTGGCTTACATCATTATCAACTCTTATGGCAGCTTGTTGTTTCCAATATATGTTTTTTACAAGTCTAAGATCTTTTCCATCAATTTGTAGATCTTCAAGCATCCTTATCATGTCGACATGTCTCACTTTATCGAAAGCCTTTGTGTAGTCAATAAAGCAAAGGTGTAGAACTTTGCTTACTTCTATAGAACGTTCAATTACGGTTCTCAGTATATATACAGCATTTACTGTACCCTTTCCTTCTACAAACCCACATTGTTCTTCTCCTATTTCAGGTTGTATTTTTCTCCTAACTCTTTGCATGACAATTCTTAGCAAAATCTTCGTGATGTGACCTATTATACTAATTGTTCGATGTTGATCATATTCCAAGGCTCCTGATTTCTTTGGGATTGCAATAAATACAGAATTGCATAACTCATGAGGTGTATTTCCAGTATCATATATTGTATTAAGCAGACTGGTAACTTTATCTATTACATATTCTTCTAAAGCATTAATCATTTCTGTTGTGACTCTGTCTGGACCGGGGGTCTTGCCAGATCTCATATGGTTAAGAGCATTCTGAACCACCATCTTCAAAATTGCTGGTCCTTCATTATTATATTGAACATCATACTGTTCGTCTCTGTTATCGTCATAAAGGTTTTTCACGTAATCTGACCATACATGTAAGATCTGGTCTTTTTCTATTATGACTCTTCCAATTTTTGTCTTTAGGCAGCCTGCTGATGTACGTGTTCTTTGATTAGTAAGCCCCTGAATTCTTTTGTGCATTAGTTTCGAATTTTTACTGCCCCTCCCCATCAGGCCCTGACGTCCCTGTGTGTCATTCGGATGACTGCCTCTGCATGTGGCTCTGGGGAGATCAAGATCAGTTACTACACTTTGATATCAGCCAAAAGGCTGAGAAATATAACATCCACAGTTTATTTGGCCTTTCAAAGACCAGTCAAAAATATAACATCATACCTCAAGTCAACCAAGTTACTAAAGTTATGTGTATTAAGCATGAAAATCCATGAAAGCATATTACCAAAATTTGTTATGCAAAAAAACAATGTAATAAAGTAATATAGTAGTTGTGTTAAAACTCTTTTTATGTTTTATTAGCAGATATAACTGCAAACATTATAGAATGGTGATAAAGGTTTATTTATAAATAACATTAACGAAAAGTTTACAATGTAATTGCTAGAACTGTAAATTTTAGAAATAGCTTTAAGTAAGGCAATGCCCCATAATATGTTAATTCGTTATGTCCCTTGCCTTAAATTAATATTGTTTGTTCATTTTATTTATGTGGCCACCCCCAAAGTTGTTTGAACAGAATTGGTTATATATTACGAATGGTAAGGTTTTCTTAAGAAGATGCTATTCGTATGCCCTGACCATTGGTATGTAATCAAAAAGAGATGACAATTGTTTTCAAACCATGGTAGACAGTAGACAGGACTGAGAGTATGCGTGTTCTATAGCTCAGCTTTACTGGAGAGTTTTGGGCATCATAAACCATAACTTTAGCAAGGGATAATCCCACCTGCACCTCCCAGTGGTAGAGGATGGGAAACCCACAATGGTGTGACAAACGCAGCCCTGGGGACCGAATATCCACCTGGATATGTGGACACATCTGCTGCTGAGCAGAGCAGGGTACGCACTTGTTCTGATAAATGGCGGTCAAAAGCAGACATAAAAGACACCCATGTGGATGTGGACGGCAAGGGAAAACCATTACATTATCTTCCCAAGATTTCATGAATAGTCACATATCAGAGTCAGTGAACGACATTAATGGCTATCTTAGGACATCCTCGTCGGGTAGAGACAGTCATGAGCCACATGTGACACTAGACCCTCATCCAGCTACTCATGACAAAATCATAATGAATACATTTAAAATAGGAACTAAAATTTAAAATGGGAAATAAATTTCAAATATGAAAATGGAATGTTAGGACGTTAAATGGGTTTTGACAGTTGAACAATTTGATAAGAGAAGTTGAAAGCATGAAAATAGAGATTATTCTAGGCATGGGTGAGATGAGATGGTGTGGGGTGGTAAATATACTAAATAAGAATAAGGACACGTTTCGCTAGGGGTATTCAGTATGAATGGGGTCTAAAACCCAAACACGCCCTCTATAGGAAATAATATATTGGCTCGTAAAACCCCCAAGCATTGAACAAGGCAGAAAAGGGTGCAAGTTCAACACTAACATAGAAGAAATGTTTCCCATAGAAGGCTGGGAGATCCGGGAAGTTCTACCACAGACACCGGAGTACAAATCACTCTACCCAGAAGGTGCGTCTATGTGTAAGTGCCCCGCCACACATTTAATCTCCCATATATATATATATATATATATATATATATATATATATATATATATATATATATATATATATATATATATACAATGACAAGTATCCACTGTCATGCACATCCACAGTATTATACAACAGAGGGACAACAACCAATACTAGACGCAACAACTGGATTACATGACAGAGGAAAACAGCCATTGTTAGACAAAAACAGTACAATAGCTCACTGTATCACATAACAGTAAAAATAACTGGACTATAAACATCAATTTTGGAACAACAGGTTAACAATGAAGTAACTGCAAGGCTTGGTTAAACCAAACAAACAAACAACTGTATTGTGAAAACATTTGGGTCTTGGATAAACCCTGTTGGCTACAATATGGTGACATATACATGAAAGAAATTATTCATATTCAGGCAATGCACACAAAGTATACGACCACAACAGAAGTCCCCAAAAATCCCCAAAAAGCGGTTCACATCAAATACCTGTGTCAAACACAAAACAAAGTAAATAATGCATACAAAGAAATAGTTAAAGAAAATCTATCTAATCTGTCTCTAGAAATATCCGATGGGTCTGATGATGACTCCCTCTCCTTCAATATCCACTAGAAAAAAAGTCTGGCCATAATCACACTCTCTATAATCCAGGGAAACAGCTGTTTTGCATATATCCTCCTATTTAGAAAATTGGGGATTGCACACACACACACACGGAGCTTTCACCGCCGGATCATATGTCCAAAACGAATAACATGTCGGAGTAATCCATATGAATCCAAAGTGGATATACTGTAATCTCTCAAGTCACAGTTGCTAAGTCACTGGGCTAGGAGCATTCCTGGGTGGTATAACAGACAGGTATGAGTCGGAAACGTTCTGGCGTGGCGTGACACACAGGAGTCCATGTGATTGATTCGATCAGAATCAGGCATAAACACTTTCAGTGTATCTTTGGATGAGGAGTGACATCACATAATCCATTAGAATTTCCTGACAGAACTAACTTGAATTGGGCATGAATATTCCAGCCCTTTTCTGGGTTAAGATGTAGGTTATTCTTTCTTCAGCTGAATATACGACTTGATTCGCGGGGAGTTGGTATAGTGCTTGATTGTCCCTGTCTTGGATATGATGGATGAGAAGATTCAAAGGAAGCTGGGAGTTCACAAAATCAGTTGGTAAATCCATACTGGTAAATGATGGTGAATTCCAGACTATCCATGAGCCTCTGGAATATGACAGTTGAACGTGGAATCAGGCGGTGACTTTTAGAAGAGGGTATACGCGGAAAACCATCTAGGCCAGGCATGCCTCATGTCTTTGCAGACATTGAAAAGCTTAACACCATCTGTAAGTTCCCAGAGGTAGGTAATCCACTTCAGCATATTCAAAATCCATTAATTATCCAGGCATTGGTATTCAGGTCCAGGGTGTGTAGCAGTAACCAGCACTCTTTGTAGGATATTAGGAGTAGGCTGATATCCCAGTTTCCTGCCTCTACATCCAAGCGTTGACTATAAATCCAGTGTCAAGCATGGTGACTAGTGCCAATACTCCACCGCATCTCTAGCGCCTATGTTCATTGAAGAAAAAAAACAGGGTTGATATACATTAGTAATACAACCCAAACTTCTGATAACAAGGTATCATAATAAAACATACATTCCGATAACAGTGTATCATAATAAAAATATATATTCCGATAACCGTGTATCATAATAAAACCTATATTCTGATATCAGTGTAAATAATAAAATAAACATTTTGATAACAGGGTATAATAATAAAAATAGAGGAAACAAAAGAGAAGAAAAAAAAGGTGTTTCTAGTTGCCTAGCACTTGTCGCCTACTGTAGAGTTTTGACCCACTCCAAAAGTGAGTAAGGTATCTACTCAATAGGTGCATCTCTTCTGGACTGATACTGGAGCTTCCTGAGAGGTTTTCTTCACCTCCTAAATATCAAAACATCTTTTGATAGTACCGCTGTCACTTCATGGAAACAGTTCCTGAGACAATAGCCTCATGTAAACAATTCATAAATCTCCTTTCCATAGTTACAAACAGCATTATGTGACTACCACTGACAAATGGCAAAAAGGCTAGCTACCAGATTAGTCATCTCCTCTTGCATCATCCTCATCATCATCATCATCATCATCATCATCATCATCATCATCATGTGTTTGTCCCCAATGCGGGGGGGGGGGGGGGGGAGTTAAAAGATCTACTCCAACAGTAACATCATGAATAGAATATATATAGATACATATGATGAATAACAGAAAACTTTGTTAGTCTTTTACTAAACCTAGTATGAACTCTCTAGTGGGTATTACCCAACATCTCAAAGTAAAAACACAAGAGCATGGTGTCATTTCCCACTCACTTGAGATAATATATAGATATATCATACCAAATGACAATCTTATAACAGCATTTAGCAGTAACAATAATGAGCATAAAAGGTAAAATACTCATAAAAGAGAAATCATGGGAATCTTTTCCCATACACTTGAGATTATGTATATCATACCACATGAAAATCCCATACAGCATTTATTACATACTACAAGACAATCACACCTCTGTGTATTTACAACAATGTACACAAAAGATTAACTCCTAAGTGCATGAAAAAGTCAAGCGAGAATATCTCTCTCTCTCTCTATCTAACCAACTATTAAAGTTGTACACAAATGTGAGATAGTAATATTTCTCCATCATAAGAGCAGAAATACAAAATATGCACTCAGGAAAAAAAACACACTTTATAACACAGAGACCAGTTGTGAAAAATAAGCATTTAGGAATAAAGTAAGTTTCCAAAAGCATATAAGAAAAGTGACTATAGCAAGATTATATTGTAAGCTTTATGAAGGCTGACTGGACAAAATGGCGATGTCCAGGCTGCGTGAAGCCAACCACTTTTCAATGAAAGCGATTCTATAATTTTCACACACATAACTTCAATCATGATATTAGTTGCCTCAAAGCATTTATCCTAATACATAACATGATATGTTTTATATAATATAATGCTCACCTAAAACGCAGAGAATACGTAGCTATTATTTAACCCATTAACAATGGGTCACCCGCTGACTTGAAGAAAAACATGGCGATTGACCAGACCGCTTTGTTTACCAAGCCTTTGTCTCGATTAAGCCTGTGTTTCCGGGGCGCGGCCAATCAATGCCCTGAATTCAAACGAAAGTTCGTTTTGTTAATTCTCCCGTTGAAATTTTAATAGCCTCTAGCCTACTCTACAGGTAGCGCGTCCTAGCAACGTCTGCTGGAAAAGACTGAGGGATGATGACATATATGTCACACATGGAAGGGATTATCAAAATTGCAATAGAAAAACAGGCAATAATTTATTATGGAGGAGATACACACAAGAAAGGAGTAGAACTACTATTTGATTAAAAATAACAGCCAGGTCAATTAATGGTTACTGATGTATTGCAGATAGAGTTGTTATGGTCAAAATGAAAGGCAAAACAATAGATATAAATATTATACAGGTATACGCACCAACAACAAGTAGCAGTACTAAATGTCTCCTTGCATTATCTACGGGAGAAGGCTGGAGCACTTATGGAGATAGCCATGTGTAATGAAAGCTATCCTGTACAAATCAAAGACGTGGAGGTATGCGGCGGGCACGGCTCTCTTCTGGTGCCAGGAGGGTAGTGTCGTACATGAAGATCTCCAGTGGCGATATCTTGCATACAGTGGTCTCCGTGGCGAAGTGGTTCAGCCACCGACGTCACGCTCCGGAAGTTGTGGGTTCGACTTCGGATACGTCTTTTGGTTCAGCCGGTTCAGACGGTTGCCGAGAATTCACAAACAGCCAAAAAATGCTGGGGTTGACAGTGGCGTCATGTAAAGTAAATGTGTCCAACCTGTTTTTATATGCCTAATTCACTTCTCTGTCTTGTTTTCTATCTCCATCTATGTCGTTGTCCCTGTGGGTTATTCACACAACCATCTATCGACTCTATGTTTGATAAACTCAATAGACGATATTCTTCTCAGCCGGTTTATCAACTCATCCAGCATTGTCTTCCTCTGTCCAGCTCTGTCACTAATATCTTTAGTCTCCAATGTTGTCACAAGGTTCTCCGTAAAAGATTAGGGCTATTTTTAGGACCAAACCTAAACACGTCTTTACCTGGCAACTAGGTCAAGGCAATTATCGTCATCGTGTAGCATGTTTCCTGCAGAACCTCGCTCTCACCACATCCCGTCGCAGAGATTCACCATCTGTTGCCTGTTCCCCTTCCTCATTTATGTCCATGCCCAAGGTGTCCCAAATGTCCCGTGTTCAATGTCGTGTTGGTCAACCCCCGGCTCTTCTCTCAGGAACTATGTCTGCTAACCCGGTTCTGACCAAACCACGTGACACGTAACATAGCCACAATATTTCAGCTTCCGAGACATCACGCTATTAATAAGACAGTTTTATTCCGTGGTTAAGTTATGTAGAAATAAAGGAATTAATAAATATACAATTCTCTTTATTTAACAAGTAATAATATAGTCGGGAAAAGTCCGTTTTGTTCTTGTGTTATTTGTTTTTAAATTAGATTTACTAAATCAGTTTCCGTAATTTATTCTTCTTCTGTTTTCCTGGTTGTCTCTCAGAACCAGGACACGAAGAGAGTTCTGGATTGGCGTCTGGTATATTTCCATAATTCCTGTGCCATCACCATCATGTGACATATGTAGATAAGCGAAATGGTTCGCCTTCTCAAACGATTACCAGAGTCTTGGATCAATGATGTGTTCCTTTTGTCTCTCAGAGTCAGGGCACAATCATTGGATTGAGTTCTGGTTTGTTCCTCATAATCCCTGGTACTTACTATATGGAACTTCCGATCATATATCCCACAGTCTGGCGAAGGTTAACATGTCTGCGCACAGCATTGTGTCTCGTGTGCTGCCACTTCTTACAGATGTTGATATTCCTCCATACTATGATGCCGAACCGCCCAGCATCGTCTCTGTTTAAACGGGCCTTTGTGTCCACTTCTTATCCCCTTGAAAATAAAGCTTGTTCGTTCGTTCTTTCGTTCGTTCGTTCGTTCTGCCTTTCTTCTACTCCATCTTTACAGTTATGACGACATACTGCAGTATTCCCTTTCTCTGACACGTCCACAAACTTATTGTGGGATAACCGCCATCAGAGATTAAAGCGTGCCCAAGCTTGAGATCAGGATGTGAACGCACGACAGGAGACGGACACACGGGAAGTCCCTCCCCCGGGAAGTGTGAGGAACCTAATGAACACGAGGTACTCATCGAGGGTGTGTGGGGGGGGGGGGGGGGGGAGGGGAGGAATGTGGCTGCTTCTGACGACTACAGACCTGCTGTGAGCTGGTTCAGCAGTGTGTTTTCTAGCAGTGGACATTGATTAACGTTTGCCAGTGTATATAAACCCTGGCCTGCCGGTCTCCCTATATTTAATGTCTTTTTCCGTAATCCCGTATATTCTCATGAGCAATATAACCTGCGAGAGAATCGGTAGCGGTTCACGCCGCGTTAGTAACATACGGGGTATGTGAGCCAGTCGCTCAGAAAGCAATGGCAAACTACTGAGCGTAATCTTGCCTAGTACATCAACAGCAGCTGAAAATGCTGATGTTGACTGCTGTTGCATGTATGTTGTTTGTCCATCAAGAATGATGATGACTATTCATTTCATCCAGTGGGGTTGAAGGTGTGGAGCCGTGGGTTCTAAGATGGCTGATAAGGCCTATTTTGGCTCGAAATGTTCTTTAACAATGTGGGCAAAGAATGCTTGACGTCTCTGGAGGAGGATTTCCTGCAGTGGTTTTTCTGTCCTGCCTTTTCTTCACAGCTCTTGCAGTCCTGGTTGCCTCACATATGACTGCACCTTTGCGCAATGATGCACGCCACGAATTTCGGTCTCTGGCTGCAGCCTCCCAGGTGTCATGATGAATTCCAAAAGCATTCAGTGAAATTTTCAGAGTGTCTTTAAAACGTTTCCTCTGGCCACCTTGGGAGCGTTTACCACAACGCAGTTCGCTGTAGAAAATTAGTTTAGGGAGCCTGTGATCTGGCATGCGGGTCAGGTGACCAGCCCAGCGAATCTGATTCTTCATCAGTAGAGTGTGGATACTGGGCATGGATGCTCTTTCTCGGACTTCAGTGTCTGGAATCTTGTCTTGCCATTTAATCTTCAGTAGCTTCCTTAGGCAGACTGTGTGGAAGTGGTTTAATTTCCTAGCGTGTCGCTGATAAACAGTCCAGGTTTCACAAGCATATAGCAGTGTGGATAATACAACTGCTTTGTAGACTTTTAGCTTTGTTTGCAGGCTTATTCCAGTTCTGTCCCATACATTCTTGTACAGTCTGCCAAAGGCTGCACTGG
The DNA here is from genome assembly GCA_963921405.1 of Cepaea hortensis. Classification (NCBI taxonomy): domain Eukaryota; kingdom Metazoa; phylum Mollusca; class Gastropoda; order Stylommatophora; family Helicidae; genus Cepaea; species Cepaea hortensis. The sequence goes on from OY992896.1 coordinate 68,586,975, forward strand.
CCTTGGAGATTCTTGCATTCACTTCGTCATCGATTGTGGCAGCTTGTGACACAGTGCTGCCAAGATAGGTGAATTTGTCCACAACACTTAGTCTATGATCATTCACTTTGATATTCGGCACAGTGTGATTATTCCCTGGAGCTGGCTGGTACATAACTACAGTCTTCTCCAAGTTGATATTGAGCCCAAAGTTGGCACAGGCATGTGAGAAAGCTGAAACATTATGTTGCATGTTCGCCTCTGAGTTGGCGTATAGAGCGCAATCATCAGCAAACAGGAGCTTTCTGACGGTACCGCTGTGAATTTTGGTTTTAGCTTTCAGCCTTCTGAGATTGAATAACTTTCCATCCATACGGTAGTTGATGTCTATTCCAATGTCGTCGTTCTCGAAGGCATTCATCAACATGGCTGAAAACATGAGGCTGAACAGTGTTGGTGCCAGGACACATCCTTGCTTCACTCCATTGGTTACAGGAAAGGGTTCAGACAGTTCACCATTTTCCTGTACTCTTGCCTGCATGCCGTCATGAAATAGCCGCACTATTTGGACAAACTTTCGTGGACAGCCATATTTTGCCATAATCTTCCACAGTCCTTCTCTGCTGACTGTGTCAAAAGCCTTGGTAAGGTCAATGAAAGTGGAGAACATTTCGCAGTTCTGTTCCTGACATTTCTCTTGCAGCTGCCTTGCAGCGAAAATCATGTCAACAGTTCCACGTTCTTTTCTGAAGCCACATTGACTCTCAGGAAGAAGACCTTGATCGAGATGGGCTGTGAGGCGATTGTTGACTGCTACATCCTGTAAGGCAGGGGTGGGCAAACTACGGCCCGCGGGCCGCATGCGGCGTGCCAAGCCAAGTGATTTTATGCGGCCCGCAAGGGCATTTAGAAATAAAAATTTTAAATTAGTTTTTAAGTTATTTCGTTGAATTTTACAGAATTTCATGAACCATTATGATGAGTGTCAATAACAAACGTAAGATTGAAGAAGAATGCAGTGTTTTAATGATGAATGGACAACTAAGTACTGTTTTATAAAATTTGGTAGCAAATCAGTTTACTTGTTGCGTCGTGAGTCAGTGGCTGTCTTCAAGGAGTACAATTTAAAAAGACATTATCAAACAAAACATTCCAATTTCGGATACAATTTAACGACCGAAGAGAAGGAGAGGAAATGCTTTGATGTGGTGAAAAATTTGGAGAAACAGCAAACTGTTTTCGGTAAACAGTCTTCAATTCAAGATGCAGCAACTGAAGCTAGTCTTATGCTGTCACACAGAATTGTAAAACAGAACAAGCCATTTTCTGATGGCGAGTTCATCAAGGAATGTTTGCTAGATGCAGCAAACATTATGTGTCCAGAACAAAATAACAGATTTCACAACATAACTTTATCAAGGAGAACTGTGGTCAGACGTGTTGACAAGATCAGTGACAATTTGATGCATAAACTTCAAGATGCAAGTAAGCTGTTGTTGTGGTACTCTCTTGCATTGGATGAGAGTACCGATGTACACGATACTGTCCAATTATTGATATTTATACGTGGAATAAACACTTCTTTCAAACTTACTGAAGAGTTACTGATTGTTGAGTCACTCAAAGACACAACCACAGGCCATGATATATTCAATGCTGTTACTAACTGTGTTGAAAGAACTGGGTTGCTTTGGAACAAGATGGCAAGTGTTACAACTTACGGAGCTAGTGCTTTGATTGGAAAAAATGTAGGTCTGGTAAAGTTGATAAGTGATAAGATTAAAGCAGAATATCCAGACCACACATTATTATCTCTTTACTGTGTGATTCATCAAGAAAGTATGTGTAAAACTGTTTTGAATATCAAGCATGTTATTGACCCAATTGTCAGTGTCATCAACCTTCATCACATCAAGAGGACTTAATCACAGACAGTTCAAGTCATTACTTGACGATTTGGAAACAGAACATTCCGATGTCCTGAACCACACCAATGTTCGATAGCTGAATCTCGGCAAGGTGTTGAGGCGAGTGTGGGAACTCAGAGAAGAAATAGTGATGTTCCTAGAGATGAACGGCATTGCATGTGACTTTAATACTAACATTGTCAATAAAGAGTGGCAGTTTGACTTTATGTTTGCCATTGAAATTATGGAAAAGTTAAATGAACTGAATGTCAAACTTCAGGGTAATGGTGTGTTTGCATATGAATTGTATGTATTTGTAAAATCATTTCAGGCAAAACTCTCACTGTTCTCCAGACAAGCAAGTGAAAAAAGATTTTGTCACTTCCCTTTGCTGAAACAAGAAACCATTTCTGGTGAAATGACTGAAAAGTACAAAGCCCAATTAGATGCAATGATTGAAGAATTTGGATGGAGATTCCAAGATTTCAAGAAATTAGAGCCATAGTTAAATATTCTCAGTTCACCTTTCAGAGCAGAAGCTGATACAGCCACAGAGGACATACAGTTGGAGCTGCTTGACTAACAAGCAGATAATGACCTGAAAGAGAAATTCAAGACAGATGGTTTGCTGGATTTCTATGGATCTTTATCACAAGAATCATTTCCCAACTTGAAAAACTTTGCAGTTAAACTTTTATCATTATTTGGATCAACATACATTTGCGAACAAGCATTCTCTTGCTTGAAGATCAACAAATCTAAGAATAGGTCTTTATTGTCGGACTGCAACTTGCATGCTGTCATGCGAATTTCAACAAGTAAACTTGCTACAGATTTCAAGAATATTGTCAAAAATTGCAAGCAGTTACATACATCTCATTAGAAATCAACAACTGTAGTGACAATGTAGTCGCTGTGTGTCTAAATTAAAGCCATTAATAGATAATAAAGAATATTTGTTATAATAACAAGTCGTAAAATCGTGTTAACAAATTAGTAAAAGTTTTTGTCCATATTGTCAAATATAATGTATAAGTGTATAAGTAAAATAAAATTGCAATAATTATTTATTTATACAGCTTAATAACCTATACATAATTAATAATTATTTATTGTGATAGGTTGCTGTAAACAAAATGGATATATATATATATATATATATATATATATATATATATATATATATATATATATATATATATATATATATATATATATATATATGTCACGAATTGGCCGCCTTAACATCCCAGAATATTTTTCTCGGTCTCCAAATTTGAGAGGCCAAATTGAGAAAGAATGAATTAATCACACTACTCCACGGCTATCTAGTCGTGAGGTAAGATTATTCACAAAAAGCCTCTAGCCATGACGTAAGCTTGCAGATGGCAAGTAAAATGGCAACTAGATAATTAGTATACACCTTGGGAAACTGCTGACCCAGACATGCTGAATCAACAATGAAGGGGCCATGGACTGTGTAATTAAAACTGACCAGGCTGACACCTGATAAGCACAGGTAGGAAACCACCCAGGCGTGAACAACATTGACACAGGGAGAGATAATGGCCCCAGGGCGGTACACAAGCCCGGTCCACTCGGACTGGCAGACTCTGCAAGGTGTGAAATCACTGATAAGACTGTGAAACTGATCTGGGGCTGGCAACGCAAAACCATCCAGGTGTGACACTATGGTGAGGGTTAGTGGTTAAAAGAATTTTTATGACTGGACAGACTTGGGGTTAATTGCAACCACTGTCAGGAGGAGATAAGAAGAATTTATGACGGGAATGCCAAAGAGATAATAGTGTCTCAGACACTGTCTGCTAGACTCAGCTTAAATAAGGGTCCCTAGCCTGTTTTATGTTAGATTAAAGTTGACTTCAGAACAGGTAGGAACTATCTCAATGTCTGTAGTCATATGCATGATTTTTTTTGTTGGCTTCTAGGAATTATTTCTTAGTAACTAGTCCCTTAGTAATTCTCTTAGTTTCTTAGATGGATGGACCGATTTTCAGTCTATATCTGATCTAGGTTATTGCAAGAACTATCATTGTCATAGATTACTTGAGTGTTCTTTCTAAGTTCTGCGTTCAATATCATATTGCTTTAAAGTGTTATTCTTCTGAGAAATAGAGCCTTATGTGAGACAGATCTTGTCTGGGTAGACTTTTAGGTGTCTTGGTAGATGCTTGTCATTTCTTTGTACACTATCCTAGTTGCCTTTTGGTGTGTGCATTTGTTGTACAGAATATAGTCAACTGACTATTTATTTAATTCTTACAACAGCAGTAACTAAGTGTGATTAAACCGGGCAGCTCAGCAAATATGGCTGGTCTGTGTGGTAACTTCAATTAGACTTGTTGTATATCTCATTTTGTAGCTATACAATATTAGTACTCATTAATAATGACTGATGCTATTATGTTGAGTATAATTAGATGTCCATCTTGAAGTAATATAATGTTTACGGATATGTTGGATGTATGTATGTGTAATTTCATAAACTAACTAGTGCATTGTGCTATGATGTTAAAGTATCATAATATGTCTAGTTTACTCAATATGTTTATGTGTATTGGATGTTTGATATATTGATTTGTCATATGCAAACCTACCAATATGAAGTGTTATGCTATTGTCTGTGCATTGGCACATTGGCCAATGATGGTGTGGGAAGCAGAGGTGTAATGGTACAGACCTTACCCACAATTGGTATATGGTGCTAAACTTTCTCAGTGTATTGTGGGCGTGCGTCCACGGTAATGCACGGAAACCTGGCACAGCTATTGGTCACGGCTTGCAAGCCCGGATGATCAGGCATTGTTATAATACCCTTACCGACCCTGTGAGCTGCTAAACTAACATTGGACGGAGCGGCTGTACGACACAGAATTTCTGTATTAGCGACATGGACATGGGGCGGCAGAATTGTAATCATTACAGGCGTGTGAGACAATTGAAAAGCCCGTCCCAGACTAAAGACAGTAGGGAGAAGGAGGAGGGTGGACGCAGTCGAGCTGAAAGATAAACTTGGCCAGACTGGTCATTGTATATGTTTGTGTTATATGTTTTAATTAGGATTGCGCTGATGTAGAACTGATATAACACATTCTTGACTTTCTTTCAAGCTCTCACAAGGAGCCCTATGTTATAGATCTCAAGACTAGAGACTACTGACTAGGAGTGTCAGGACTGACAGGATCTCAGAATACCGGCAAGCTGTTCTTTTTCTGTTGTTGAGTCTACTGGAGAGTGGGGATCTGGACCACAGTTCCAGATAGATGAAGTAACAAGTAAAGTTACGTAATGTTTCTCATCACAATATGTTATATGATTTCATCATCCTCATCTTGAACCATCAGATGTCTATGATTATGATTAGTAAATAAATGTTGTAGTATTGTAACTCATAGTTCTGTCGTTATCTTTTAATTCCAATTGTGCATACGTGTTGTGTGTGTACATTGGTGGGGGTTCACTTACACACCAAGGAAGGGAGCAGTCAGGGAGAAAAACCTGTACTGAGAATAGTCGTCTATATTCATATATTTAGACTTAAACATCTATCTCAGCTAAACTTCTCTTTCCTGATCCTTGGCGAATATTCAGCACAGTTCATTTCAATTTTGTAACGAGCCACTAGGAACTGTACGTTGGATATTCAAGGGCTTAATCTGTAGTTCAGCCATATAGATTTTGTCCCTAGTCAGTTTCTGACTATCTGGGGTTGCTCGCCAGTGAATAATACATTCATCTAGCCGGTGGGGCACCCCGACTTCTGACAGATTGGGGTCCAGTCCGCGATCCTGAACCAGGATTCTAGTAATCATAGTGATTCTACTAGACCCTAGACAAACGATTTTTCAAAGTTAACTCTTGTAATCTTCAGTCATCAAAATAGACTATCATCAAGTGTAGCTACTTTTAGTTGAGGAAGTTTCAGAGTACATATATAACTTTTCAAAAGTATAACAGATAAGAACTTATGAGAAAACTACCATCATCTATCATTTATTGATAACTGTTTGTAACTATTATCAATTAGTGTTACCATTAATCATTTATTGATAATTGAACACTTTAATCATATTTACATTGATGTGTTTGATGATTTAACTGCTTGACTGATTTGCAATTTTATGCTAATATATTCCATGTTCATTTTGACATGTATGCAGTGCATTTTAATGTTTATTTAGATAAATATTACTGTTGATTACTGTGTAGCATATCTCTCACACTTACTTCACTGCTGTCGCCAGGTACTACTTGAATATTATTTTCAGTTGTCTTTCACTGCTGAGGCTAAACTATACACATTGGATAGCGTAGACTGTCAGTAGTTAACTCTTGTCTTTCTAGCTTAGATCTGATTTTTGATATATACATAGGAGCTTACCTGAATATAGTCATTAGCAATTATGGCCTTACGTTACCGGAATCCCGAAGAGGACATGAAGGCGCGCGCAGATTTCGCAGAGTCCGCGAAAGGGTGGGGCATAAGAAAAGGCTTAAAGGGGGAGCAACTAGAAATGTATATCACAGCTGAGTTAGAATGGTGGGACCAAGAAGAAGAAATTATGTTTAAAGAAAATGATGAGTTCTTTGGAGCACAAGAGCGTAGCAAAACTGAAGAAGCAGAGATTAATAAACAGCATATGGAAGTAGTCAATGCAGAGAAGCTAACCGTTCTAGCGGAACATAAGGTAGGAGATATGGATGCGCACCCAACCAGGAAGGAAGGGACATCTTTGCCACCCACCGCAGAATCAGAGTTAGTGGACCGGGAACTACAGGTTCTCATTCGACCCAGTCCTAAACGGAAAAGAGGGAAGAAAAAACGTGCCAAGGGCATTTCAAACAGTCACAAACGTGATAACTGTTTGGACCACGGAAATTGTGGTCTCACTGGTTTGCCAGTACAGGACCTTCAGGAAAACCACTTGACTTCTATGAGAAATGAATCTCGAGAGAAAGAGGAACTGAAGACAACCTTTAATGAGGTCGCAGGCGGAGACCTAGCCGATTCTCACATTCCCTTCTGGTCACAGAATCACGAAGTGGAATTACATCTGACTGAAATAGGGAGGAAGGAAGGAACAGAATCCCAGGTGAATTTCACTGCTGCAACGCGGGAAGAGTCACTAATTATCAGTTCAGATAATTTACCTAGTAACAGTTACCCAGAGGACAACTGTTTGCACTACGGTTTGCCAGCACAAGATTCCCAGGAATCTCATTTTACTTCAACGAGAGGTGAAACTCAAGAGGAAGATGACCTGAGGACATCTTTTAAGGAGGTCGGAGATCGAAAGGTAGCCGACTTTATTATTCCCTTCAGCCCAGACGAGGAAGAAGTGGGATTAAATTTGACTGACAGTGGGATGAAGGATGACCCGGAACCCCTTGTGATCTTTGAGGCTGCAGCTCAGGAAAAGACACTAGAAATCAGTTCAAATGATTTACGTAATGTGATGGATTGCTTAGACAGCCCAGCACAGGATTTACCTCAACTGGACTTAGCCCATGAAAGCACGACCAGAGAGGAACATCCAGACCAGGAAACATTTCCAGTTGTTATCTCACAGTATACCAGTTCGGAGACTCAGGAAACACATGGAATTGTTAGGAGCCAGAATATGGACTCTGATATTGTGCAGACAACATTGTCTGTAGTTGCTAAAGAAGAAAATTCTTTGCACAAGATGGAGGAAGAAACGCCTATCATCTCATTAGCTGAAGTTATCAGGGAATTCCAGCAACAGGGACCTGAAGTAACAGAAGTCAAGAGTGGTTTGGAATCAACACTCTTAGGACTCAATCTACCCTTCAGTCAGGTCGATTTGATAGGAGTAGATCAGCTAGTTGTGGATACTTTATTCCAAAGTAACTCCACTTTATCGCCCTGGAGTAACTATGTTATTTCTCAAGGCAGGACAACTTGGCACACTAAAATTCCACTTTCTAGCACGGTTTTCACACGAAACTCTAATGCAGAGAAACTCAGCCCATTAACTGATTATCAGGGGAAGAAACCGCGACACCGAAGAGGGACGATTGTTACTCCCGACTTTGAAGGAGGAAAGCGCCAGTTGAATTTATATCATGGGACCATGATGTGTAACATTATTCCTTTCAAAAGGAAGATATTGATGAATCTGTTAAGGATCTATAAAGGATGGAGGAATATCACGGAGACAAGCTTTGCTGTGGCCAGCTTATGCAAGACCTCACTACGGGTACATCCTCGGCTGAAAGGAGTAAATCACGTGAGTGAATGGTGTAAAACAATTGCTGCCCAGAGGCGTAGAAGAATCCCGTTGATTGTGATCTTTCCCAGAGGGGTAAAATTACAACCTTCTGACAATTACCGGATTTTACCAAGCTATTGCATGGAATCCCGGCCTAAAACCAGGTACAAGGATCTATCCCGTGTATCTTTGGGTTATGGAAATGGAACGTCTTTATGCATATGCAGGACAACCCACTGCCACAAGGAATATTGGAAACCTTTAGGCAGATACAGAACGGAGAGTGCTTAGGCATTATTCTGGGATGTACGGCGTGCTTTGACAAAAGATTTCTGGCAGAAACTTTTTTTTTAAGGGGAAAGCTCTGTCACGAATTGGCCGCCTTAACATCCCAGAATATTTTTCTCGGTCTCCAAATTTGAGAGGCCAAATTGAGAAAGAATGAATTAATCACACTACTCCACGGCTATCTAGTCGTGAGGTAAGATTATTCACAAAAAGCCTCTAGCCATGACGTAAGCTTGCAGATGGCAAGTAAAATGGCAACTAGATAATTAGTATACACCTTGGGAAACTGCTGACCCAGACATGCTGAATCAACAATGAAGGGGCCATGGACTGTGTAATTAAAACTGACCAGGCTGACACCTGATAAGCACAGGTAGGAAACCACCCAGGCGTGAACAACATTGACACAGGGAGAGATAATGGCCCCAGGGCGGTACACAAGCCCGGTCCACTCGGACTGGCAGACTCTGCAAGGTGTGAAATCACTGATAAGACTGTGAAACTGATCTGGGGCTGGCAACGCAAAACCATCCAGGTGTGACACTATGGTGAGGGTTAGTGGTTAAAAGAATTTTTATGACTGGACAGACTTGGGGTTAATTGCAATCACTGTCAGGAGGAGATAAGAAGAATTTATGACGGGAATGCCAAAGAGATAATAGTGTCTCAGACACTGTCTGCTAGACTCAGCTTAAATAAGGGTCCCTAGCCTGTTTTATGTTAGATTAAAGTTGACTTCAGAACAGGTAGGAACTATCTCAATGTCTGTAGTCATATGCATGATTTTTTTTGTTGGCTTCTAGGAATTATTTCTTAGTAACTAGTCCCTTAGTAATTCTCTTAGTTTCTTAGATGGATGGACCGATTTTCAGTCTATATCTGATCTAGGTTATTGCAAGAACTATCATTGTCATAGATTACTTGAGTGTTCTTTCTAAGTTCTGCGTTCAATATCATATTGCTTTAAAGTGTTATTCTTCTGAGAAATAGAGCCTTATGTGAGACAGATCTTGTCTGGGTAGACTTTTAGGTGTCTTGGTAGATGCTTGTCATTTCTTTGTACACTATCCTAGTTGCCTTTTGGTGTGTGCATTTGTTGTACAGAATATAGTCAACTGACTATTTATTTAATTCTTACAACAGCAGTAACTAAGTGTGATTAAACCGGGCAGCTCAGCAAATATGGCTGGTCTGTGTGGTAACTTCAATTAGACTTGTTGTATATCTCATTTTGTAGCTATACAATATTAGTACTCATTAATAATGACTGATGCTATTATGTTGAGTATAATTAGATGTCCATCTTGAAGTAATATAATGTTTACGGATATGTTGGATGTATGTATGTGTAATTTCATAAACTAACTAGTGCATTATGCTATGATGTTAAAGTATCATAATATGTCTAGTTTACTCAATATGTTTATGTGTATTGGATGTTTGATATATTGATTTGTCATATGCAAACCTACCAATATGAAGTGTTATGCTATTGTCTGTGCATTGGCACATTGGCCAATGATGGTGTGGGAAGCAGAGGTGTAATGGTACAGACCTTACCCACAATTGGTATATGGTGCTAAACTTTCTCAGTGTATTGTGGGCGTGCGTCCACGGTAATGCACGGAAACCTGGCACAGCTATTGGTCACGGCTTGTAAGCCCGGATGATCAGGCATTGTTATAATACCCTTACCGACCCTGTGAGCTGCTAAACTAACATTGGACGGAGCGGCTGTACGACACAGAATTTCTGTATTAGCGACATGGACATGGGGCGGCAGAATTGTAATCATTACAGGCGTGTGAGACAATTGAAAAGCCCGTCCCAGACTAAAGACAGTAGGGAGAAGGAGGAGGGTGGACGCAGTCGAGCTGAAAGATAAACTTGGCCAGACTGGTCATTGTATATGTTTGTGTTATATGTTTTAATTAGGATTGCGCTGATGTAGAACTGATATAACACATTCTTGACTTTCTTTCAAGCTCTCACAAGGAGCCCTATGTTATAGATCTCAAGACTAGAGACTACTGACTAGGAGTGTCAGGACTGACAGGATCTCAGAATACCGGCAAGCTGTTCTTTTTCTGTTGTTGAGTCTACTGGAGAGTGGGGATCTGGACCACAGTTCCAGATAGATGAAGTAACAAGTAAAGTTACGTAATGTTTCTCATCACAATATGTTATATGATTTCATCATCCTCATCTTGAACCATCAGATGTCTATGATTATGATTAGTAAATAAATGTTGTAGTATTGTAACTCATAGTTCTGTCGTTATCTTTTAATTCCAATTGTGCATACGTGTTGTGTGTGTACATTGGTGGGGGTTCACTTACACACCAAGGAAGGGAGCAGTCAGGGAGAAAAACCTGTACTGAGAATAGTCGTCTATATTCATATATTTAGACTTAAACATCTATCTCAGCTAAACTTCTCTTTCCTGATCCTTGGCGAATATTCAGCACAGTTCATTTCAATTTTGTAACGAGCCACTAGGAACTGTACGTTGGATATTCAAGGGCTTAATCTGTAGTTCAGCCATATAGATTTTGTCCCTAGTCAGTTTCTGACTATCTGGGGTTGCTCGCCAGTGAATAATACATTCATCTAGCCGGTGGGGCACCCCGACTTCTGACAATATATATATATATATATATATATATATATATATATATATATATATATATATATATATATATATATATATATGCGGCCAGCCAATAGCTTTACATTTGTCAATGCGGCCCGCCACACGAAATGTTTGCCCACCCCTGCTGTAAGGGATATGCAAGAAAAAGAAAGGGCGTTCTGTTCTCCAGGAGTAGATGCCCCATGAGGGTCCTGATCCCTGTGTGTTATTCCGATGACAGCATCTGCTGTTGACCCTGGCCAGATGAAGTGCAGATACTACACTTTCAATTAGCCAAAATGCCGAGGGGAAAAATATAAGCCAAAGATTATTTGGCCTTTCAAAGGCCTGCCAAAAATATAACAATGATTGGTCATATAGAAAATTACGATGAGATGCTTAAGTTAAATATAGATTATTCCAGGAAAGCCAGGAAAGCAGATTATAAAAGTATATAGCGCAAAAAGTAACTAAATAATATACTTACTTGTGTTAATATGCTGTTCGATTTTCTTTAACATATATAACTCAAAGTATTGGGGCATAGCATTAAGGCATGATGTGCAAATTAAATTAACAAAGTAATTGTCAGAAATGTAAATGTTAGAAATATCTTTAGATTCGGTAATGTCCCTTAGTACGCTAAGTTGTTGTGTCCCATGCTTTAATTTAATTTTGTTTGTTCCTTTTGTTGACGTGGTTTCTTCAGAAGTTGTTTGAACAGAGTTGTGTATACATTCGGTGACCACTCAACGATTATGCTAGCCGGTTGTTATGATAATAGCGACATGGAGATGTAAGTTCTGAGAAAAATGCAAAGGATACCAAGGACAGAAAAAAAAAGAAAAAATCTACGAGAAAGTCCTGCAAGGAAAACATAAAAACCATAAACTGATCAGAGAAATTAAACGTAGATAGTCAAGATTATTTTGGCACGTTTTTAATAGGGGATAAAAAAAACTAGACAATTTAGTAACAACCTGCAAGATTGTGGTGGAAAGAACAAAAGGAAAGCATAGATATAAATATCTGGATGGTTAGACCACTTGATGCAATCGAGACCAGAACACAAAGCTGATCCACGACTCTGGTGATGGTGTGAGACGGTAAAACATGGCCGAACATGATTATCTACATGACATGATCATAAACAAGAAATCTATAGAAATGAAAAGTGGTAAGTCTTAGCTTTCAAGTGTTCCCACTGATAACGCCACGGAAGTCGTCGCTGGAGCTACGGAGTTCATGCTTTGTGTGACGGTTGTGGCAGGCCGCTCTATGGAAAGACAATGAGACATATGGGATAAAACCTGTGGCAATGAAGTCCACCCTCTCGCCTGTAAACCATGCGTTCCTTTTTTATCACGCACTCTGCACCGAGATTTGTGCCTTGTGTATAACCCACTGCCGAATACAGAACCACCTGTACCGCCATGAGGAGCAGCAGTATGAGAGAAGTCGTACACACAACGGCCAACCCGTCTAGTCGTGTGTACCAGGTTCACAAACGCAGATGAGAGCTCGAGAAGTATTGATTTACAAATGTGAGACAAGTGTGTGCATTATCCCGAGGTCTGCACAATGTTTATTTAGTAAGCACATTTAAACAGGTAGAGAGAAGACTGGAATCACATTAAAAATGTTGCATGTCGTCGCGAACAACCCCAACATCACAGGTCGATTTTCTAGGAAATTTTATGTTCAGTAATTTGCCATTGCACGCTTCTTGGCGAAGGTGTTACACGCAATTCGTAATCCCGCATACCGCGTTCGAAACACAACTGCGGGCGATTTGGCAGCAGACCGCCTAGCGTTGGATTAATGGTCGTTCAGGGAGCAATGGCAAACTAATGAAAGTAAATTAACAAGACATAACACAACGACAAAAAGTGCTGGGGTTGACTGCAAATGTAAAGGATATGCAACTAATTTTTTTTTTTTTTAAAGTTTAACATTGCTTTCTGAACGAGAAGTCAGCAACCAAGTCCAACTGACCAGTGTAGGGATTGAACCGCCGTCAGGGCACCGGAAATTTATGCGCAAGCGGATTAATCTAGCTGCCACGAAGACCTCTTAACTCCATATTGGACGAGCAACTTTAAACAGTAAAAGATACACAGACGATTGTTTTATTAACCGAACCATAGCTAGTTAATTGTAAAAATTAGACGATCAAACGGACCGGATATCAAAATAAAGTAAACCAAAACAATGGTTATCAACACTGACAGCATCAAGCCACTGTTGAATATTAATGTGCATGGAAATTTACTTGTGCAGGTCAACAGTTTTTCTTACCTATATTAATTAACAACACACGATGACAGGTGAGAGGCAGAAATAAGTAAGAGAGTGTAGGCAGAGTAACATGCAACAATATATATATATATATTGTTTAGGTCAGCTTGAGTGAATGGATAACAGCGAGATGCAGCGAAATATGCCAGGCAATAAATCGTGCAAACCTATTGTTTGTGTCTTCGTTATTCAAATCCTGTTATTGGTCAGGATGTTTTTCATCAAACAAAATGCGTCTTTGCCATATAGATGCTTGATCTAATGTCGTTAATGCACCTCCCATCAGATGTTATGACAGTTCCGAGATAGCTGTGTGATTGATTCTATGAATTGACGAAACATGGTTTTAGATATTGTTTGGTTAGAAATTTAATACAATAGATTTTACTTCAAGTTAATCAACATGACCAGACTATGCATGGAAGATACTTATAATATAGTAACATATAAAGGCAGGAAATCAGACCCCTTCCAAATAACATCTGGCTTGAAACAGGGTGATGCACTATCGCCGCTACTCTTCAATCTGGCTCTAGAGAAAGTTGTAAGGAAGGTAAAGGAGGAATGTGATATTGGAGGAACATCCAAGCTGCTTGGTTATGCAGATGATATAGATATTATAGGGCAAAGTGAACAAAAGACATTGGAAATATTGACTCACTTAAAGGAAAAAGCCCAACAGATGGGGCTGGTTATCAACCAAGATAAGACAGAATATATGGTAATTTCAAGAGACGGAATGGCTAGAAACTCTGGCCACATACAAATAGATAATATGACCATTAAAAGAACGGAAACATACAAATACCTGGGTACGATCTTCAACTGCTCCAACATCATAAGGGAAGAAATACAAACTAGAATCAACTCTGGAAATAAGATATACTATGCACTACAACATCTACTAAAATCAAAGGCGCTGTCTCGTAACACCAAAATCACAATATACAAAGCACTGATCAGACCAGTTGTGCTGTATGGCTCTGAAACCTGGAGTACAACGAAAGGAGACGAAGCCTTGTTACAAACCTTTGAGAACAAAATTTTAAGACGCATCTTTGGACCCATTAGGGATACACAAAGTGGAGAGTGGAAAAGAAGAAGTAACAAAGACATTTATGATCTGTTTAAGTCCCCGCTAATCACTGGTATCATGAAGGCTAATAGACTACAATGGCTGGGGCATATAGAAAGAATGGAAGATAATAGGGAAACAAAACTCGCTTACACTCAGGAAATAAATGACCGTAGACCCCGAGGTAGACCAAGAAGGCGGTGGAGAGATAATACATGTACAGACCTACAAGCACTTGGAATCAACGACTGGCAAGAGAAGGTCCACCAGAGAGACGAATGGAGACGGATTGTATTTGCAGCAAAGAACCTCAATGGCTCGGAACGCTGAAGAAGAAGAAGAAGATTTTACTTCAGCTTCTTTCATAGGATTATATCCTTGTTCAAAACCTAAACGTAATTTTATAAATATGTCTCTTCTTCGTCTTCATCATTCCGAGCCATTAAGGTTCTTTGCTGCAGATACAAGCCGTCTCCATTCGTCTGTCTGTCTGTCTGTCTGTCTGTCTGTCTGTCTGTCTGTCTGTCTGTCTGTCTGTCTGTCTGTCTGTCTGTCTATCTGTCTGTCTGTCTGTCTGTCTGTCTGTCTGTCTGTCTGTCTGTCTGTCTGTCTGTCTGTCTGTCTGTCTGTCTGTCTGTCTGTCTGTCTGTCCTTATGGTAGGCCAGTATATTCCACATGGCTAATTTAACAGTGCAGGTTAAGGCGAATTATGAACAAGCAATACACATTACTCCAAGGCCGTTCTTTCTATTAAGCTACTTTAATCAGATTCACATCAGTTCAGGAATAAACATACGTCAAAGCAACCCACACTTCAAATCCCGATGTTGCCCAGCGAATCACACGTCCTTCTTAGATGGTGGGTCCTTCACAACTGCCTTTGTTTCTATCATCCTCGTCATAAGACGACCCCCCTAGCTACAAAGCAGTTCTTAGCTACCCGCTACTATGGTGCTTGCCCGTGCACTATTTCATTATTGACTATGCACACCTCACTGCCCCTTCTTCCTATTACTAACTCTGTTATATTCCTCTCTTTCCTCAACCAAGACTTTTCCCCGAAAAGTCTTAAACCCAAAACCCTCTCTAATTTCCAGCAAAAAAAAACTAAGTAATATAACCTGGGACTTTTCATAAGGCCCTACTATGTCTTATCACCAGAGTCTTTTTGTCTCTTATTATCTTCGTTAATCGCTACCCCATCACTACTTTAAGTTCTCTTGAGATCTATAGCCATCCGCTACCACCACCCACAACTCAACTTTACTCAACCACTCATGGGTTGTCCTATAACTATCTGTCATCACTCCTCCAAGATTACTTAAGCCTTAAAACTAAGTAAGTTACAACACCGCATGAAACTTAGCTATCCGCCAATTCATTATACAACACTTCTTCTTCTATATACATCAATGCTACTTCTTCTTCTCATCTGCAGGGTCACAAGTTATCCGCTTAAACTCTTTTTTAATTTTACTTTTCATCATGTACATACATATCAATATCTGATTCAATATCTGATATCGACCATAAACATTCAAAAAGGATACTCTTCAAAAACACATAGACACAACATAGAAAAACAGAGATGGTGCGCACCAAGGAAAGAAAGATAGCAAAGGAAACTATATCATTTATCCTCCCTTTCACACACGAAACTTTATGAAATAAAGTTTCTCAAATACAAATCTAAAAATGATATGTTTTTATCTTCAACATTAGTATGTACGATCTGAAAGTTCTAACCATCCTCCAAAGTAAAATATCTTCTAAAATAGCTCATCTAATCTCTGACTAATACACGTTCTGTCTATAACCTCCTCTTTATTTTTTACTAGGCCACGTATCATGGACTTTTACAATCAACCTCTATCTCCTGCCCTCACTTCATGTTTACTGTAACCACAGTACCCTAAAAATATTTTATGAACATAGGTATAATTATCTAAAAAATAATATCACCGTTCTCTTGCCGTGGGCATTCAAGCTATATTCATCTCGGCCCATGCTGCAATCACAGCACGAAAAATAACATTCATAGTTCATATATTATGAACTTACCTACTTAATCCACCCCCCCCCCCCATATGACGCTCAGTCCGTGTTTATTCCAATCATTGCTGACAACCGCAGCGATTTTCAATGCCAACTATGTCCCTTTGTTATGGCGTTACCTGTTATCTACAGAAACCATACCACTACTGACCTCATGTCTGTAAATGTTTCCCTTGTCCAACCCTTTTGCCATCGCTAATTTCTAAAACCCCACAATAGTATCTATAACGCCGTTAACCACAGCAGTTATAGGATATCTATAACATCATGGCCCTCAATCCATGTGTACTCCTATTTTCGCTGACTAACGCAGCCCCTTTTTAACATATTTCTTAATTCTCGACTACCATGAATTATTCACAGCCTTATTTCCGACTAGCTTCAAGTTAAACCACATAATCCCCAGATTCGGAACATGGCATTCAATCCATGTATTCCTATTATAACATCTCTCTTAAACATCTCTGGCATTCATCGTTCATTTCTTATGAACGTATCTAATTTAGTCCTGGACCATTAAGATATGTGCTGATATCTACAGCCCCATCTCTGGCCACCCCCAGTTAAACTAAGCTCTCAGATTTCAAACATGGCCCTCACTCAATGTTTATCTTAACTTACTACTACTAACAATGCGAATATGTCTCTCTTTATAGTCTAAAGTCGTTTGCCTATTGTTATCTGAATGAAGGATCCTATTACTTATTCAATAAGGCCCAGTCTTATTGATCTAAACCAACTTTTTACTCAGAGCAAAATAATAACATTTTTTTTTTTAAACAAGTCTTAACAGTCATCAACTTAATATACCGATTTTAAACAAGTCAAAATAACTGAAACTACAAATTATGAGTCATTAAAAACCAAGCGTAATTCAAAACAGAACGCTCCCCCCCCCCCCCCCCCCCCACCAAATTGACATACATCATTTTATCCCCGACATTTTTCAAGATAAATATACATAATAAAACAAGCATCAATTTAAATCAAGACAAAATTACTTAGTGTCATCCAACATTACCGGTCACTTTTACGGACCGATAATTTACACGTAAAAGAAGGAAAACACAACAAGTCATATCCTAAAATTAAATTGCAGCTAAACAATATGCATCCCGTTAACCACGGTATCCCCGCAATGCCAAAACTACCTGACGATGTCTATTTACTATAGACCTTATTAATATGTATTAATACACATATCCCCCAACCTTATTTAAAATAATATATACTCTTCTTCCTACAAGTCATATCTTGTGTGTAATGCATCTAGCTACTGGATTTGTACCAACAACTAATTCTACTCTCACTTCCTAAGGATATTCTCTCAGTTCAAGTTTCTCATCCAATTTCGCCATTCTTCTGTAAACTCCAGGTACCATATTACATCCATTATAGTTATATAGAATGGGCTTTCTTCCAATCTTATTAATACCAAACCATCGATAGTTTATTACATCAAGCTTTTTCTCCTGCTAACTGCAGAATTTCTCGTCAAGCCATCTCTCCACTTCATCAATAATGCTAGATTTTTATCTATAAGCACCATGTCTACATCAATATCTTCTTTTTCACTTATAATGTGTTCACTCATGCTAATATTTGCATCAGCCTCTGATTCTGCATCCATTTCTTGTTCTTCTGTATTTACGTTTCTAGCAACCAATTTTTTTCCGTTCTATATCTAATCTAATCTGTTTATCCTGATTTCTTAATAACCTTTCTAAAACTGGGATATCTTCGTCACTTGATGAACCTTCCCTAATTCTTTTTTGTCTTTTAATTTCTCTTTCTCTTTGTCTATCTAGACTTCTTTTCACTGCTTGTCTAGTATTCTTATACGGAGCGTTTACTTCCTCCATAGACTCAACGCTATCAGGTCTGTATCAATCATACCTCTCGTTTTCCTCTCTCATAAAAGTTTTTGGTATTGTCTCCGACTGTTCATCCGTCTCATCATGTAATAGTGGTGTTATTGTTTTTTCTGGTACAATGACCTTTTCAGGTTCCGGAGGTATCACATATTTAACTCGTCTGACGCGTTGTACTTCTGAATAAAACCCTTCTGAAGAATTAACATCAACTTTATTTTCTTCATCATCACGTCTCAGGTGTTGCACATGTGCACGTGCCAAGTGCCCTTTGATTTGGTTCTTGATCTGATATGATACTGGGCCTAATTTCTCTAGAATATAGTATCCTGAAATCCTTTGGTTATCGAATTTAGAATCCCTTCTGTGTTTTTTATAGTAATCTCTATCACCTACTTTAAATTCTTGTAGTTGTGTGTTTCTATCTGCGTACTTTTTCTGTCTTTCTCTAGCTTTGATTATATTACTTTTCAACCTTACATGTGCTTTATGCATTTCTTGGAAAATCATTTCTTGAAATTCCTCCCCCATGTAGTTCCGTCGAGGTTTGAGCAAATTGTCTATTGGCAGTATAGATTCTCTTCCATATAACAAATAGAAAGGTGAAAAGCCTGTACTCTCATTTTGGTGTGTTCGTATCACGCCCAATGCAGGTTCTAAGTATAGATCCCAGTCTCTATCATGTTCCTCTACGTTTTTTGCTATTATATTGTATAGTGTTCGGTGTTGTCTCTCATTTTTCGCATTTGAGGAAGGTCTATAGTAAGAAGTTTTTATGTGGACAATATTCAGATCTTGTAACAATTTTTCTAACTTCTTTTTCACGAATTCTTTTCCATTATCTGTGAGGATTGTCTGTCACGGCACCATTTCGCCTCCTTTAACAGTGCAGGTTAAGGCGAATTATGAACAAGCAATACACATTACTCCAAGGCCGTTCTTTCTATTAAGCTACTTTAATCAGATTCACATCAGTTCAGGAATAAACATACGTCAAAGCAACCCACACTTCAAATCCTGATGTTGCCCAGCGAATCATACGTCTTTCTTAGATGGTGGGTCCTTCACAACTGCCTTTGTTTCTATCATCCTCGTCATAGGACGACTCCCCTAGCTACATAGAGTTCTTAGCTACCACCCTACTATGGTGCTTGCCGTGCACTATTTCATTATTGACTATGCACACCTCACTGCCCCTTCTTCTTATTACTAACTCTGTTATATTAGTAACAAGTGTCAGATCATTATCTAATTTTACTGAGTCGTGTAGTTTTGATGATCGCATTTTGCCCATGCCTTTATAATGCATATCTTTTATATTGTTGCTGTTCTCTGTTAGCCTTGAATGAGGTGTGAATGAAAAAATGTATGAAATAAAGTGATAGAAGTGCAGAATGTTAGACGGGCCTGCGTACCCAATTCTTAGCCCTTTGAAAATAAAGTTTGTTCGTTCTATCTATCTATCTATCTATCTATCTATCTATCTATCTATCTATCTATCTATCTATCTATCTATCTATCTATCTATCTATCTATCTATCTATCTATCTATCTATCTATCTATCTATCAAATTATCTATCTATCTATCTATCTATCTATCTATCTATCTATCTATCCATCTATATTTCTACCTACCTACCTAACTACCTATCTATCTATCTATCTATCTATCTATCTATCTATCTATCTATCTATAATAAATAAATATTATTTAAATATAATTAAAATTCAAATAAAAGTAAGTAAATAACTGTTTTTAAACTAACAAATTATGACAGCTGGCAGCACGGGAATGAGAGGAAGACGTGTAGAAAATTGCATCGCCGTCGAATGGAATGTTCGCGAACGCATACATAACATAAATACATACATACATACATGCATACATACATACATACATACATACATACATACATACATACATACAAACAAACAAACATACATACATACATACATACATACATACATACATACATACATACATACATACATACATACATACATACATACATACATACATACATACATACATACATACATACATACATACATACATAAATACATACACACACATATACATACATACATACATACCTAACTACCTACCTACCTACCTACATACATACATACATACATACATACACACATACATACATACACACATACATACACACATAAATACATACATACATACACATACATACATACATACACACATACATAAATACATACATACACATATACATACATACATACATACATACACACACATACATACATACATACATACATACATACATACATACATACATACATACATACATACATACATACAAACATACATACATACATAAATAAATACATACATACATACATACATACACACACACACATACATACATACCTACCTACCTACCTACCTACCTACATACATACATACATACATACATACATACATACATACATGCATACCTACCTACCTACCTAACTACCTACATACATACATACATACATACATACATACACACATACACACACATACATACACACATAAATACATACATACATACACATACATACATACACACATACATAAATACATACATAAACACATACATACATACATACATACATACATACATACATACATACATACATACATACATACACACATACATACATACATACACACATACATACATACATACATACATACATACACACACACACATACATACATACATACATACATACATACATACATACATACATACATACATACATACATACATACATACAGACAGACAGACAGACAGACAGACAGACAGACAGACAGACAGACAGACAGACAGACATTGTATTTTATATATATAGATGAAAATTAAACAACATAACACAAGTAAGTATATTATTTAGTTCATTGTTGTGCAATATACAGTTCTATAATCTGCTTTCCTGGCTACTCTAGAATAATATATGTTTACCTTTAGCATGCCACCGTAACGACATTTGTAGAAACCCATTCTTCTATTTTTGGCAGGTCTTTGAAAGGCAAAATAATCTTCATCATCATCATTAAGTGCCGTGCCGGCTGGCGTAGGCGTTCATGGCTCTCCATAGATCTCGGTCTTTGGTTTTCTGGATCAACTCTGCTGCTGATATTCCTCCATGCCACCGTCTCAATCCATCCAGCATCACTTCTCTTGGTCTACCTCTGCCTCTCTTCCCCTCGATCTTTCCAGTTGTTACGATGTTCTCCCATGCCTCTCTTCTCATCACATGACCGAGGAAAGCTGTTTGTCTCTGTCTTATTGTTGTATATAATGTTCTAGTTTCATTAGCCTGTTTCAGGCAGTCGTCGTTAGTTACTCTGGCAGTCCAAGGAATTCGCAACATTCGTCTCAGGAACCACATCTCTGTTGCTTCTAATTTCTTCTTAATTTGTTCATTTACATTCCAAGATTCACTGTCATACAGCAAAACTGGTTCTACATAGCATTTCAGCACTCTCTTTCTTACATTCAGTGATAGTGACTTATTGCATAAGATACTCTTCATTTTCTTAAATGCAGCTTTTGCCTGCCCTATTCTGCTCCTAATCTCTGTTGTACATCTTCCATCTGATGTTATAAATGCCCCTAGGTATCTAACATTATCATCTTGTTTAAGGATTTTCCCTTCTATTTCTATGTCACATTTTGGTGTCACCATTTTCTTTGATATTACCATTGTTACTGTTTTCTTGATATTCAAGGAGAGTCCTTTCCTTGCACTCTCTGTTATTACAACGTCTAATAATTGTTGTAGGTCTGTTGAATTATCCGCCACCAATACTGTATCATCTGCATAGCGTATATTATTTATATTATAACCTCCAACTAGTATTCCTGGCATCTCTTTGATCTCTCTCATTATTACTTCGCTATACAGGGAGAAAAGATCTGGTGACAAGACACACCCTTGTCGTACTCCTAGCTTTATCTGTTCGTAACTACCCTCTTTATTTCCCATTTTAATTGCTGCTACTTGGTTCCAGTAAATATTCTTTATTATTCTTAAATCTTTTCCATCAATGTTGATATCTTCCAACATTTTAATCAGTTCATCATGTTTTACTTTATCAAATGCCTTAGTATAATCCATGAAGCACAAATATATGTCTCTCTGTTTCTCTATTGACCTTTCTATTAGTGTCCGTAATGTATAAATTGCATTGTTTGTGCCCTTTCCTTCCATAAATCCATACTGTTCTTCACTAATTTCCATTTTTATTTTCTTTTTGGTTCTTCTCATTATGATTCTGAGTAGAAGCTTAGTGATATGGTTTATAAGGTTAATTGTACGAAAATCTTCACAATCAATTGCTCCTGGTCTTTTTGGTATAGCTATAAATACAGATTTCAGCATATCACTGGGTAAATATCCACTGCTGTAAATATCATTCAACATTTTGGTTAATATATCTACTCCAAATTCTCCCAATACTTCTAATTCTTCTATTGTGATTTCATCTGGCCCAGCTGTTTTTCCTGTCTTCATACGTTTCATAGCGTCAGCGACTTCTTCTTTCAGAATAGGTGGACCTTCTAAGTTACTATCTTCTGTTAATTCTTCCCTTTCTCCTTCATATAATTCTCTTATATACTCATTCCACCTCTTCATTATAGCATCTTCCTCTAATATTATCTTTCCTGTTTTTAGTTAGTTAGTTAGTTAGTCGACAGATCATCCTCGTTGCACATCGAACCATTCAGTCCATAAGTGCTCGGATCCCCTCCTCAGCAAATCCCGCAGCGTGTAGCGGCTAACGACGCCAGTTCTGTGTTGGTTTATCAATCTTCTTTAGCTTCCTGCGTAGTGTTCTTGTTTGGCCACCCCTCTTTTAATTTCCTGCTCCTGCAGTCTGGCCATTGTTGTAGATTCACAGTCATCACTTGGTTCTCGCAAAAGTCTCACTTCTCGTAGAGCATTCAGAATGTCAGACTGGTCCATGGCGCGTCCGCCCTCCACAGTAGCCTCACCTGCGAGCTTGTCAGCCCGCTCATTTCCTTGTACTCCCGCATGACCTGGCACGAAGATGAAACTAATCTTTGCCAGCCGAGACCGCTTCAGAGGCAGCAACCATTCTCATCGGATCGACCCCTCCTCTATCCTCTTGATCATGTTCATTGAGTCGCTACGGAAACAAGCCCTAGTGAATGTCTGTGTCTCGAGCCATGTTATTGCTTTACTTACTGCCATGACTTCCATGGTCAGGCTACTTGTGGTTTCAGTGAAAGCACCAGAGTCCTCCTTCACAATTCTCCCTCCGGCCCGAGCTGTAAAGGCCCATGAGCTTCTCACATGTCGGACGACCGACCCATCTGTGTAGATGACCGCGTCACCGTCTAGCGAATTCTCGAAAATCAACGCTTGTACTTCAGCCTCAACAGCAGCTGGATTTTCTTGTCTGCATTTTCTATCTAGTTGGATGCAAACTGAAAAGGATGTGCAGAAGTCTGTTGGCACTTGCACCCACTCCTCGCCAGGTTCTAAGTCCTCAAGTGAACACACCTGTTGAAGAATGTCTTCGGCTTGACCCATCCACGACCGTCCTCTTTTTAACCTGCTGCCCTTCACCTTCCTAATTTCACTATGCAGTGGATGTTGTGTGTTTGCGTTAATTCTGAGGTAGGCGCGTGCCCTGCAACCTTGTATTCTCTCTTCAATGGTTGGAAAATCAAGAAGGTAGCGCATCGCCCTGCATGCTGTATCTCTTGTACATCCAAGAATAATGCGCATAGCTTCATTCTGTATCCTTTCCATCCTTTCTATCTGCTTATGGCTGAGAGTCAAGATTGCCATTGCATACTCCAAAACAGACATGACCAGCCCCTCGTACAGAAGACATAGATGTCGCTGCTCACAGTTTGCTGCCGCCATCAGCCGCATCGCTGCCAAACCCCGCTTGGCCTTTGTTATCACCTGGTCTATGTGCACATTATAAGCAAGGCTTCGATCAAACCGTATCCCCAGGTAATTCATTGCCTGCGTTCTTTCCACCGTCTCTGAACACAGCATTACAGTTGGTGTTGGATTGTTGACAATATGATTATTCAACGAGAACCAAGTCACTGTTGCCTTTGTTGGGTTGACCATTGCCCCAATCTTCATCACACCAAGTACTTATGCGATTGAGTTCGGTTTGTAGTTCCACAGCAACCTCCTCTCTATCCTTACCCTGACGATACACTAAAACATCATCGGCATACGACAATGTCCTGCCAGGTCCAGTGATCTGCTCACTGGTGAATCTCACTGTGTAGGCGTTGAACAGTACCGGAGATAATGGTGATCCCTGTGGTAGGCCAGGATATATTGTTGTTGGTTCCGAAGTCCAACTGCCACATCTAAAAACTACTTTCCGTTGGTAGAGGGCTGCAGCGATCCAACTAAGGAGGAATGGACTTATGTTTAGTTCAAGAAGCTGAAACATTAAAAAATCCAGTGGTACTCTGTTGTATGCGTCCTCAAGATCAATCGCTGCAGCAACGGTTTCAGTGCCTGAGTGGAAACCTTCATAGACATCTTGGGCAAAGACTGCTGCATTGGTCCAGGTTTCTCTTTTTGGACGGTACCCACCCAGGGTAGGTGGGAAAACACCTTGCCTCTCTAGTTGGCTTGATATTTTCCTGGCAATTACCTTCTCCAGCAGCTTGCCTATTGTATTCTGCATGGTTATAATTCGATATCCCTGAATCTTTCTGTGGTCTTTGTCAGGCTTCGGCAAGGGAATCAGATAGCTGTGTAACCATTCCTCCTTGATGCTAGCACTCCCTATACTGTTGTTGTACATGTCTGCTAGTTTCTCTAGCTCATTGTCGGTACACCTATTTATGTCGTCGTATCTTATGCCATCAGGACCTGGAGCACTGTTTTTTGATCGTCGAAGCACAGCCTTGATTTCTTTCACTGTCACTATGTCCTCCTCCGAAGTGTTCTGGGCCTTGCATCTGTCTGAGGTGACCTCCTTGGCCAGATTTCGGCCTCCCATGTCTGTCTGGTTGCCCTGCTCAAGGTAGCGTTCAAAGAGGGCTTTGCCCTTGTCCTCGTCAGTCCTCTGCCAGGTGAGGTCAGCACCTTGGAAGTCTGAAATGCTCTTATTCTTGACTACACCCCTCATGCTTTTATGTAGTCGCCAGAACAATTTCAGTGACTTGTCTGTGCTTACTCTTTGACACACCTCTGCCCATTTTTCGCTTTTAACCACCTTGACCAGTTTTTTTGAAATAGCTTACTTTTGTGTGCATCTCTCTTTCTAAGTGCAAGCAGGGACTAGGATGACCAGCTCTGTTCTTCTTGGCATTTTGCCATCTCCTTACAGCACTGCGCTTATCCACCCAAGCCTTCTCCACCTCGAGACTCCACCACGGTGGATGCTCCCAGCTTTTTTTCCTGCCCTGAAACGTTCTGCGCTTGTCACGTCTTATTTTACTCACCACATCTTGCCCTGTACTGTCATACTGGAACGTCTTTACCTTTAGCTTGTGCTGCCTGGTTCTGCCTTTCTCCACCAATATGCTGCAAGGGTGATGGTCGCTGCCATGGTGTCCTAGGACACCCCATCTACACACTGTAGTGAGTGAAGGTGAAACTAGCGCCAGATCAATAGCACTGTCCTCATCGCCTGGACGGCTTGCTGTCCTGGTGACACAGCCACTGTTGATACAAACCAGGTCGATGGTTTCCAGTGCAGTCTCGAGCTCCTCCCCTTGTGTATTGGAGGAAGTGTTTCCCCATGATCTGCCTTTAGCGTTGAAGTCACCACAGAAAATAACATTTCTCTCGTGGCCTAATATGCCACTTAAGCACTGCCACTTCTGGGCGTCCATGCTCGCATTGCGGGCATAAACATTCACCAACACGAATGGTATACTGGAATGAACTCTCAACGCCTGTATTTGTATATCGTCACTGTCCCAACTGGACATATCTAGCTCTGACGCCACAATGCTGTCGCGAACGAGAATCGCCGTTCCCAGATGTCGTCTGTTGTAGAAACATTTGAAGCCGGCAATTCGGAGTAGCTGATCGCCCAGTCTCGTCTCCTGGAGTGCTACAATGTCGTTCCTGTAAACTAGGGTTTCTAAAATAGAGCCCCGTTGTTTTACACTGGCACAGTTCCAATATAGAATACGGATGTTCCTGAGTCCTAGACGGTGACACTTGAGTCTAAAACGTCTCAAACCACCGCGCTTACCTTGTTTCTTTGTCCCTGCGCGGCTACCACGCCGCTTCGTTATGTTGACTGCTGACCGCTCGGAAAAAACACGTTCTTCCGCCATGTTGAAAAAACGTAAACAAACTGCTGAGAACCACACACGCTGCTGAAAATTTACTCAAGGATGGCTTCGCTCGATGCACGAACTCCGTAGCACCCGCGCAGATCTTAAGTAGAAACTCCTGGTTTTACATCCTGGCACACCAATTACACGCAAGAGATGAATAAATCCATCCCCTACGCGAAAAAGTTAACGAACACAAAACAACACGACCGTCCGTCGCCATCTTGAAACCGGAAGTCTGTTCTTTCCTGTTTTTGATTTCAAGCACCCTGTATTTATTCTTATTTTTCTTCCTGTAAGCTCACTGATTTGTCTGTGCATATTTTTTGTATCTTTAATGGAATTTAATTCAATTTTTTTGCATTGCTCGTTTAACCAACTTTCTTTAGCCTTCCCACATTTATCTTTTATTTCTTTATTTATCTTAGCGTATTCTTGTTTGTCATTTTTACTCTGTTTTCTTTTGTCCATCAGTTTTAAGATATCTTCATTCATCCATTTCTTCTTAGCTATTTTGCCTCTCTCCGGTTATACTTCTTTGCTAGTTTGATGAATGGAGTCCCTTAACATTTTCCATTGTTCATCTATACTCTGTATTTTAGTTATTGCATTGTACCTATTTTTCACAGTCGCTCTGTATTGTTCTTGCATTTCTTTATCTATTTTCAGAACCTCTTTATTAAGTCTCATGTTCTTAACCATTTTTTCCCCTCTCTTTAATCTTACTTTTATTTAAAAAATAATCTTAGGCTCATATTTTTCTTGGCATTTTGGCTAATTGAAAGTGAAGTATCTGCACTTCATCTGGCCAGGGTCAGCAGCAGAGGCGGTCATCAGAATGACACACAGGGATGAGGACCCTCATTGAGCGTCTACTCCTGGAGAACAGAACGCCCCCCCCCCTTTTTTTGCATATCCCTTACAGGACATAGCAGTCAACGTCAACATTTTTCAGCTGCTCTTGATGTACTTGGCAAGATTACTCTCAGTAGTTTGCCATTGCTTTCTGAGCGACTGGCTCACATACCCCGTTAGTTACTAACTCCTCGAAACCGCTACCGATTCTCACGCAGGTTACGCTACTCATCAGAATACACGGGATTACGGAGAAAGACGTTACATCCAGGGAGACCGGGAGTTCAGGGTTTTTATACACTGGCAAACGTTAATCAATGTCCACTGCTAGAAAACACCCTTCTGAACCAGCTCACAGCAGTTCTGCAGTCGTCAGAAGCAGCCACATTTATCCCCTCCCCCCACACCATCGACGAGTACCTCGTGTCCATTAGGTTCCTCACACTTCCCGGGGGAGGGTCTTCCTGTTTGTCCGTCTTCTGTCGTGCGCTCACATCCTGATATCCAGCTTGGAGACGCTTTAATCGCTGATGGTGGTTTTACCACAATAAGTTTGCGTACGTGTCAGAGAAATGGGACACTGCAGCATGTCGTCACAAAGGTAAAGTTGGAGCAGACGAAAGTCAGGACGAACGAACCAACGAACGAACGTACAAACGAACTAACAATCTTTATTTTCAAGGGGATAAGAAGTGGACACAAAGACCCGTTTAAAGAGAGACGACGTTGGGGGGGGGGGGGTATGACATCATAGGATGGAGGAATATCAACATCTGTAATGAGTGGCAGCACATGAGACACAATGTTGTGCGCAGACCTGTTAATCTTCGCCAGACTGTGGGATATTGGATCGGAAGTTCTGTATAGTAAGTACCAGGGGTTATGAGGCACACATCAGAACTCAATCCAATGATTGTGCCCTGACTCTGTCGTATTTTATTTATAATGTCGTTCCTGGCGTGAGGGGAATCAACATCGACATCCTTTTAACCCCATATCACTATCTTGAGGATCTTCTTGATTTCCGTCCACAAATCCCCGTCGATCCCTAGATCCCTCTCTCTCTCTCTTTTACTACTGTACCAAGCCCCGTCTCATTATTTTCCCAAAACACACTACACAACACTGGCGCTAACAAAACAAACAATTTAGTTTAATAGAGAAAAGTGTCATGTATGTGCAAAGTGTATGAGTAGAATGTCTGTCGTATAATCTAGTGTGTATGCAGAATCAGACCGAACAACCAAGGAGCACAGTCTGCACTGATTGCCTGCCGGAGACCGTCTGATAGACCCCGTAACCCAAACCTGACACCCGCGATCCACTTTATAGATTTGTAATGTATAGTGTTTTAAAGTGAACCATTTCTCCATTCCAATCCACTATTTTTAGTGTCTCATTAAATTAACCTCCACAGCGAAAGATTTCGCTTCCGGCATTGTGATACTGGGATCCATTTTCTTTGTTAGACTGTTAGAAAGGACTTTTTCAAAGTTTTGTTTTGAATTTTTCTTACAAATGGCAACGCCTCCTTCTAGTTTGCGGCCTCGTAGACTCACATCAGACCAAGCAAGATTGTTATTCGAAAGGGTTTTAGACGATAGTAATTCCGATTTTAATGAAGATTCTGATAGTTGTAGTTCTTATAGTGAATCTGTACGTAAAGATTTAGCACGTGGTGATAGGGAAACTTACGACAGTGGAAGTTTGTCATCAGCTGATAGGTCTGACAATGAATATCAGCAAGTCAGAATTACTACTAAGCGTAAACAAATGCAAACATTTCAAAAAAAGAATAAATCTGGACCAGACACTTTAGAGATTGAAGCAACTCTACCATCTTCTTCAACAGCATCCACATGGCATGATGTGTCAGAAGGGAGAACAATACCTAAGTTTGAGATTCGTCCTCGGAGGATTCACGTCAATCCTGAACTTTATAAACTTCAAACACCAATGGATTTTCTCAATGTGTTTTTTGACGATCACATAGTAGACTGTATAATTATAAATGTAAATGAATATGCAGAAAAGATGCTGATGCGGAACACTCCTAAAAGAAAACATTCTCGTCTGCAATCCTGGACCCCACTCACGAAGCACGAATGGTTGAAGTTTACGTCTGTCATTATTTCTATGGGACTTGATCGAAGACCATGGATCAAGGACTACTGGAATACTGCTTCACATTTCTATACTCCTTGGTATGCCACAATGTTTTCCAGAAATAGATTTGAATCTATTTATCACACCATGTTTTACGTATGTGAACCAGGCGCAGTGGGTGCAACTAAAATTGAACCTCTTGTTGACATGATTCTCAAGAAATTCCAGGCAGCATATTACCCATTTGAAAATGTGTCCATTGATGAAATGGTTATTGGGTGGCAGGGCAGATTTGAGTACAAACAATACAATGCAACAAAGCCGCACAAGTACCACATCAAAACATTTGGCCTTTGGGATTCTGCGACTGGCTATGTGATGAATTGAAAAATATACTATGGAAGAAACACCGCGTACAATCCGGAGTTAGATCCCACATCTGCTCATGCAGTGAAAGTGTTTGCCACACTACTGAATGTTCTCGGACCTGGTCATCACATCTTTGCTGACAGATTCTACACTTCGAAAGCTCTTATTGATTATCTGCATTCCAACAATTTCAATTATACAGGCACACTGAATGTCAACAGGGTAGGCTTTCCTCCAGAGTTGAAGTGTTTGCGACTTCAGCATCAAGAGATGAAGTGGTTTCTTGAAGGAGACAAAAGATTGTGTGTGGCATGGAGAGATAAAAAAGCTAACAAACCATGCATTGTTGTCTCTACCAAGTCTGAAGTTGGAACTGTTTCGACCGGAATGAGGAAACTGGTCAACAAGCCGACGATGGTCCATGAATATAACATGGCGATGAATGGCTGCGACAGAATGGACCAAATGGTCGGCTATTATAATATGCATGATAGGAAAACTATTAAGTGGTGGAAGAAGATCTACTACTGGGTCTTTGAAATTGCACAGATAAATGCATACATCCTCCACTCCATCTGCCAAACAGAGAATGGAGACAAAAAACTGTCATTGAAGGATTTGAAGCAAAGTTTACTGGAAAGTGCACACCGCGAAGCAGCGAAGAGTATTCCTGAAAGTGCCACACTCTGCATGCCCAAGAATCACAAAAAGTCTACAGCAGGAAATTTTGTTGACAGACTTACAGGAGCCAAGCATTTGATAGAATTTGTTGGTGTTCAGAGAATCTGTGTTTTGTGCAGCATTCCAGCTAAACGACGCAGATAATCGTATGTTTGCTCCGGCTGCACTAATAGACCATACTTGTGCCCCAAAGTTTGCTTCGCAGCCTATCACAAATAGACTGCCACATATTGTAAATAACAATAAACTGACATGTGTAAATATTTATTGTTTATCTATGTACAAAAAAATCTGCGGCGTGATTTCCTGATTTCCTAAATCTTGTGTTAAAAAGACATGCTTCAGAATCTGCAACAAAACTTATTTTTGGATATTTGTTAGGAATAATTCTGTTCCTAACGTTGGACAAGTGGTGTTTGTGTAATAATTCAGTAAATTAAACAGGATTAGCTGCAAAGGAGTACACTAAACCCCTTGGTGAGTGCAATTTTTTTTTATTAATTCTTATCTATTTAATTTCAAATGTTGTTACAAAATATATTATTTTTATATATTTTTATTATATTTCTAAACTACAGCAATAGACACATTACTAACATGTTCCTTATGCAATCCCCTTTACTTTCATATATAATACAATATATCTGCTACAATTTTAACCATTTTCATAACATTATTGTGACAGACCCCAACTTGAAGGTTTCGGCCATTATTTGTTGTCATTTTCTGTGAAAAAGACATGGTTCAAAATATGCACCAAAACTTGCTTTTGGTAGATTTTAATGAGCAATACTGTTTATATTCTTGAAGACAAGTGGTGTTTGTTTGATTATTCAGTAAATTAAACATGATTAGCAGTAGAACAGTCTACAAAACATTATAATTGCAATGTTTAAATTATTTTTACCTCTTTTTGTCAAATTATTTGACAAATTGTTTTATTATTTTTATCATATTTCTAAACTACAGCAATAAATCCATTACCATCACATTCCTTGTGCAATCCCCTTTATTTTGATATATAATACAACATTTCTGCTACAATTTTAACCATTTTCATAACATTATTGTGACAGACCCTAACTTGAAGGTTGCGGCCATTATTTGTTGTCATTTTTTGTGAAAAAGACATGGTTCTGAATATGCACCAAAATTTCCTTTTGGTGTATCTTATGGAGCAATACTGTTTATATTCTTGAAGACAAGTGGTGTTTGTTTGATTATTCAGTAAATTAAACATGGTTACCAGTATAGGAGTGTAGAAAAGACCTTATAAGTGCAATTTTTAAAATAATTTTTACCTCTTTAATTTCAGTTATTATTATTAAACCTGTCATTATTGTCCTAATATTTGTAACCTATCAATTTATTATTAACACTGCCATGTTCCTTGTGCAATACTCTTTAATTTGATTTGTAATACAATAGATCTGCTACAATTTTAACCATTTTAAAAGCAAAATTGTGGCATACCCCTAGTTCAAATTTTCTGCCTTGAATCTCTGTTTGGGTATGACCACTTTTTTGTTTGGCAGGCAATCAGTTAATCATCGTACTGGCCACACCACAACACCATATCAGGGACAGAAAACCTCACCCAGACGATATGTCTCTCAGTCTAAGTGTCGACTTCCTCAGATAGCTCGTGGACAATAAGGATGCTTGGTCCTCAATATTGGAAACAGTCCAATATTGATCCTCAATCTAACACACACAGTGTAACTACTCTGTTCATAAAAGTTCTGTGGTCAGATAATTATAAAAATATTGTTACTGTCACTTTGGAAAATCTAAATGTTAGTATTTCACTTGTTGTACGATATCCCCAATGTTAACACACAATGTTACTGTTCCAGGTATTTATATTTACTAGTGTTCCTGGTACAGGTGTTATTTTCAGTGTCCTGAATTTAATGTTATGTAAACTATCACTTAATAAACACCTTTATATAATAATAGTTTCCTGCTCAGCAGAGGCCAGGTTCCTGCAGACCATCTGGGTTATGGGCTCAGTGCAAAAGCCTCTCAGTAAACTCTGCTTTCAATACTCGAGCCATGACTTTCTATGACTTTGTTGCTAGCTTTTTGGTAGAATAACGTGGAACAATCGAGTGGAACCTGTTGAAGAAAAAACACACCTGGTGAGAGCAACCCAATTCCGACCTTTATTAGGTGAGTGTAGGCCACCGGCCGCACTCAGAAAAAATAACAGAGAACCAAACTCTGTCATAAAGCCGAGGAGCTCATCACTTCGGTCTGCATCATTGTAAGACAAGGAAAGACTAAAGGAAAAGGGTAGAAACCCAGCAGATGCCCTACTAGAAGATCCTACCATTTTGCATTCCCTTCATTCCCCCCCCCCCCCAACCATCCTCAATCTCCATAAATATCATCCCACTACATTGTCCTTAACTCACTGAGTTAAATGATATCTCACACCAGCTAGTTTAAGCTACGCGATAGGCTACTGTTGCCGACGCTCTTATAATACGTTCTATCACCGCACAGTACTGCACTCTATTCCTAAGAATAATCTAAGTTAGATATGTTTAATAGAATACCATATAATTATTCATGTTGTAGATGGAGACTGTGAAATCACACACTGGATAGATGTCCGCGGATATACATCAACAATAGACACTATAGTCTTTCTCTATAAACAACTAGGAATATTGCACACGTCCGTAGCGCTTCACAACTTTTGGTCGACCACCCCAAATTTGTTTACCTCAACTGGTTTAATACTGGATCTGAGTGACGTCACAAAACTGTCTAGACACTAGACCGTCTAGAATCCAATTTTTCTCTCTCCTGTTTATCCGACTTAATGTCAAAAACTGGCTGGTTGTCTCTTTCATGTGGGGAA
The DNA here is from genome assembly GCA_963921405.1 of Cepaea hortensis. Lineage (NCBI taxonomy): Eukaryota > Metazoa > Mollusca > Gastropoda > Stylommatophora > Helicidae > Cepaea > Cepaea hortensis. Next base: position 68,620,541 of record OY992896.1, read on the forward strand.
TCATTTCGGTACTTCAAAAAGTCCCGCCGTCTGTAATCTAGAGAATTATTGTCCCCGCAACAAAAGATCTGGCCGCCTTACATCCATACAGAGTGTCTCCAACTTCAAAGAATGGCTGCCGCCTTGCAGACGTATGGCGCTATAGTCCCTCCTCGATCAACAACATATTAAAGAAATGTCGACTGTTCTGTAGACGTTTGGCGCGACTTTCTGTCATCGATCGACATCCACGATTTATTGTGACAACTCTGAGATGCAAAAGGAACACACCATTGATCCCAGACTCTGGTAATCGTTTGAGAAGGCGAACCATGTTGCTTATCTACATATGTCACATGATGGTGATAGCACAGGGATTATGAGGATTGTACAATGACTCAATCCAAAACTATGTTTGTGTCCTGATTCTGAGAGACAAACAGGAAAATAGAAGAAGAAGAATAACAGAAACTGATTTAGTAAATCTAATTTAAAGACAAATAACACAAGAACAAAACATACTTTTCCCGTCTATATTGTTACTTGTTAAATAAAAAGAATTGTATATTTAATTGATGCCTTTATTTCTACATAACTTAACCACGGAATAAACTGGCTCACTAATAGCGTGATGTCACGGAAGCTGAAATATTGTGGCCATGTTAAGTGTCACGTGGTTTGGTCAGAACCGGGTTAGAAGGCATAGTTCCTGAGAGACGAGCCCTGGGTTGACCAACATGACATTGAACACGTGACATTGGAGACGCCTTGGGCATGAACATAAATGAGAAAGGGCAAAAGATGGGAATCCCTTCGACGGGCCGTGATGAGAGCGACGTAGAGCAGGTTACTGGATACAGTGTGTCAATATGCTAATACTGGATACCACGACAGCAATGTGCCTCTACTGCAAGGGTAGAAGATGAAGGTCACAGGCTGACCTTCTCGCTCTCTGTATCCAGTACAGACGTGGCCTCGTCTAACTGGAGGATCTTTGGATTTCTAATCAACGCCCTTGCGATGGCCACCCTTTGCTTCCGTCCTCAAGATAGTTGCGCCCCTTTCTCGCCCACCCCTGTTGACAAGACAACTTCATGTCTTACTCATTGGTTTTTCTGTCTCTCCATTGTAGTCTTTTCATTTCCCTCAGAAACCACATATCCACTACTATCAGATGGTTGTCGGCTTTGTGTCCAAGATTCACATCTATATAAAGTTACAGGCTATAAGTAGCAATTCAACAGTTTTTAATCGTTGCAATTGATACTGCTTTATTGAACAGCATGATTTCCAGCTTCGAAAAGGCAACCTGTGCCAGAATGATGCTTGTTCTATTCTCTTTAAGGTACTTCCCGTCAAATGGTTTAATAATTCCGGAATAGTTGCACAGATTCGCTCTATGAATTGAAGAGAGTTAGTTGTACCGATTAAATCTTACAATGGAAGAGAGATAGTTGTACCGATTAAATCTTACAATGGACCAGAGATAGTTGTACCGATTAAACCTTACAATGGACGAGAGATGGTTGTACCGATTAAATCTTACAATGACCAGAGATAGTTGTTCCGATTAAATCTTACAACTGACGAGAGATAATTGTACTGATTAAATCTTACAATGGGCGAGAGATAGTTGTACCGATTAAATCTTACAATGGACGAGAGATAGTTGTACCGATTCATGAATTGACGAAACATGATTTTCTGGTATGTTTATGTATGAAATTTGGCATTATAGATTTTACTGCAGCTGCCTTCATTTGATTATATCATTATATATATATATATATATAACATGCCTCCAATATTCTTTTTGCTTCACATTTTCTTACGATCTGACTTCTACTACTAAAGCTAATTATCGTAATCAAAACAAAATATTATTATTCATATTATAAGTTAAAGTTAGTTGTTTATCATTTACAGGACGTAGTAGTCAACCCCCGAATTTTTGGCTGTTCGTGGATAGGCCTACTGGGCAAGTCTTCTTTCAGTAGTTTGCCCTTGCTTTCTGAATGGCCGGCACTCATACCATTTGATAAACATCCAAACGCAAGGTGGTTTGCTGCCAAATTGCCCGCAGCTTTTTTTTTTTTTGAAAGCGTTATAAATTATGATTACGAACTGCGTCCGTATCTACTTCGCCACGGATACGGCATTCATAATATAGAAAATAATAAAATGGTACTTCCCTTGTTTATTTCCTTATTTTCTAGAGCTTGTACAGATTAGTATAACAACAGGCCAGCATAATTCTTGCGAGGCCACCGAATGTATAAACAATTCTGTTCAAACAACATCGGGAGAGACCACATAAACAAACGGAACACACGCACACTTAAATTAAGGCATGGGACATAACAACTTAACAGATTAAGGATAATTACTTAATCTAAAATAATGCTAGCATTTACAGTTGTAGCAATTACTTTGTTAATTTTTCTTTCATTTCATTTGCAAATCAACCTGTGCTGCCATTCAGTAATATTATAAGTTACATATGTTAAAGGAAAATAAACATTGTATTAACACAAGTAATTATATTATTATGTTATTTATTTTGCATAATAAAATTTTATAATCTGCTTTCCTGGCTTTTAAAGAATAATATAAATATATAACTTTAGTTTTCCAACCGTGATTTGACATTTTTGGATTCTTTATTATATTTTTGTCAGGCCGCTGAAAGACCAAAACAATCAATTTCATGAAGTAATCTGGAAACATCTATTATTTGGTAATTACTTTGCCAGTTTTGAGTAGTCAAAAATGTAAGCGAGATTGTTCAGCGACTTACTTTCAGACGTTGCCTCTCTTACAACATACATTCTATCCTCTGAAATGTCTCCAAGAAACCCGGTGGAAAGTTGGTGTATTTGTACCAGAAAAGTCTCCAAGACACCCGTTGGAAAGTTGGTGTATTTGTATCAGAAAAGTCTCCAAGACAACCAGTGTAAAGTTCGTATATTTGTACCAGAAGAAGGTTGCAGAGACTCAACTATGTGGTGAATACAAGACCATGCTCAAATGGGTGAGATCTATGCGTCCCTACAAGTTCAGTGCTTTGAGCAAGCGAGAGAAGACAGTTACTCGTGCTTATGGATGATCTCTATGCCACAAGGCTGTCAGAGAAAGAATCCCACATTGTTCTTCAGCTACTTCCCCATCTATTGTATTTTGAATTCTTTCTTGTATGACATTGATAGCTACTTCAGCTACTTCCCCATCTATTGTATTTTGAATTCTTTCTTGTATGACCTTGATAGCTACTTCAGCTACTTCCCCATCTATTGTATTTTGAATTCTTTCTTGTATGACCTTGATAGCTACTTCAGCTAGTTCCCCATCTATTGTATTTTGAATTCTTTCTTGTATGACCTTGATGTCTCTCTGGCTGTGGGGTTACAACACGTTCTCTCTGTAATCCCGTTTATCACGCAGAGTCTCGTAGCGGAGCGAGAGCTGAGGCGGTTCGACCTCCGCTCGTGACTTGCGGGATACTGAGCCGGCCGCTCAGAAAGCAATGGCAAACTACTGAGCGTAATCTTGCCAAGATATCAACATACAGCTGAAAGATGCTGGTGTTGACAGCTAAGTCCTGTAAAGGATAAGCTAAAAAAAAAAAAAAAAAAAAAAAAAAAAAAAAAAAAAAAAAAAATGACCTTGATAGCTACTTCAGCTACTTCCCCATCTATTGTATTTTGAATTCTTTCTTGTATGACCTTGAGTAGTATCATAGTTATATGTCTCATTAAACTAATATTTCTGCAGTTCTCACAAGTAATAGCTCTTGGCTTCTTGGGTAGTGTGACGAAAATTGTTGTTTTCAACTCTTTTGGGATGTACCCAGTATTATATCTATATATAATACTGGGTATAATACTGGATATATATATATATATATATATATATATATATATATATATATATATATATATATATATATTATATATATATATATATATATAATACTGGGTATAATACTGGATATATTATATATATAATACTGGGTATATAACTGGATATATATATATATATAGTTATGTTTTATTTCTAGATCTTCTATGAAACTACTCTTCTTTGGCAACTCTACACATGTGACGTATTTCTCTGTCTGTTAATATATACTCTGGAGTGTTCTTTGCTTTTTTCGCTTTGAGTCACCATATTGTAGCCAACAGGGTTTATCCAAGACCCAAATGTTTTAACAATACAGTTGTTTGTTTGTTTGGTTTAACCAAGCCTTGCAGTTACTTCATTGTTAACCTGTTGTTCCAAAATTGATGTTTATAGTCCAGTTATTGTTACTGTTATGTGATACAGTGAGCTATTGTACTGTTTTTGTCTAACAATGGCTGTTTTCCTCTGTCATGTAATCCAGTTGTTGCGTCTAGTATTGGTTGTTGTCCCTCTGTTGTATAATACTGTGGATGTGTATGACAGTGGATACTTGTCATTGTTTATATATATATGGGAGATTAAATGTGTGGCGGGGCACTTACACATAGACGCACCTTCTGGGTAGAGTGATTTGTACTCGGGTGTCTGTGGTAGAACTTCCCGGATCTCCCAGCCTTCTATGGGAAACATTTCTTCTATGTTAGTGTTGAACTTGCACCCTTTTCTGCCTTGTTCAATGCTTGAGGGTTTTACGAGCCAATATATTATTTCCTATAGAGGGCGTGTTTGGGTTTTAGACCCCATTCATACTGAATACCCCTAGCGAAACGTGTCCTTATTCTTATTTAGTATATTTACCACCCCACACCATCTCATCTCACCCATGCCTAGAATAATCTCTATTTTCATGCTTTCAACTTCTCTTATCAAATTGTTCAACTATCAAAACCCATTTAACGTCCTAACATTCCATTTTCATATTTGAAATTTATTTTCCATTTTAAATTTTAGTTCCTATTTTAAATTTATTCATTATGATTTTGTCATGAGTAGCTGGATGAGGGTCTAGTGTCACATGTGGCTCATGACTGTCTCTACCCGACGAGGATGTCCTAAGATAGCCATTAATGCCGTTCACTGACTCTGATATGTGACTATTCATGAAATCTTGGGAAGATAATGTAATGGTTTTCCCTTGCCGTCCACATCCACATGGGTGTCTTTTATGTCTGCTTTTGACCGCCATTTATCAGAACAAGTGCGTACCCTGCTCTGCTCAGCAGCAGATGTGTCCACATATCCAGGTGGATATTCGGTCCCCAGGGCTGCGTTTGTCACACCATTGTGGGTTTCCCATCCTCTACCACTGGGAGGTGCAGGTGGGATTTTCCCTTGATAAAGTTATGGTTTATGATGCCCAAAACTCTCCAGTAAAGCTGAGCTATAGAACACGCATACTCTCAGTCCTGTCTACTGTCTACCATGGTTTAAAAACAACTGTCATCTCTTTTTGATTACATACCAATGGTCAGGGCATACGAATAGCATCTTCTTAAGAAAACCTTACCATTCGTAATATATAACCAATTCTGTTCAAACAACTTTGGGGGTGGCCACATAAATAAAATGAACAAACAATATTAATTTAAGGCAAGGGACATAACGAATTAACATATTATGGGGCATTACCTTACTTAAAGCTATTTCTAAAATTTACAGTTCTAGCAATTACACTGTAAACTTTTCGTTAATGTTATTTATAAATAAACCTTTATCACCATTCTATAATGTTTGCAGTTATATCTGCTAATAAAACATAAACAGAGTTTTAACACAACTACTATATTACTTTATTACATTGTTTTTTTGCATAACAAATTTTGGTAATATGCTTTCATGGATTTTCATGCTTAATACACATAACTTTAGTAACTTGGTTGACTTGAGGTATGATGTTATATTTTTGACTGGTCTTTGAAAGGCCAAATAAACTGTGGATGTTATATTTCTCAGCCTTTTGGCTGATATCAAAGTGTAGTAACTGATCTTGATCTCGCCAGAGCCACATGCAGAGGCAGTCATCCGAATGACACACAGGGACGTCAGGGCCTGATGGGGAGGGGCAGTAAAAATTCGAAACTAATGCACAAAAGAATTCAGGAGCTTACTAATCAAAGAACACGTACATCAGCAGGCTGCCTAAAGACAAAAATTGGAAGAGTCATAATAGAAAAAGACCAGATCTTACATGTATGGTCAGATTACGTGAAAAACCTTTATGACGATAACAGAGACGAACAGTATGATGTTCAATATAATAATGAAGGACCAGCAATTTTGAAGATGGTGGTTCAGAATGCTCTTAACCATATGAGATCTGGCAAGACCCCCGGTCCAGACAGAGTCACAACAGAAATGATTAATGCTTTAGAAGAATATGTAATAGATAAAGTTACCAGTCTGCTTAATACAATATATGATACTGGAAATACACCTCATGAGTTATGCAATTCTGTATTTATTGCAATCCCAAAGAAATCAGGAGCCTTGGAATATGATCAACATCGAACAATTAGTATAATAGGTCACATCACGAAGATTTTGCTAAGAATTGTCATGCAAAGAGTTAGGAGAAAAATACAACCTGAAATAGGAGAAGAACAATGTGGGTTTGTAGAAGGAAAGGGTACAGTAAATGCTGTATATATACTGAGAACCGTAATTGAACGTTCTATAGAAGTAAGCAAAGTTCTACACCTTTGCTTTATTGACTACACAAAGGCTTTCGATAAAGTGAGACATGTCGACATGATAAGGATGCTTGAAGATCTACAAATTGATGGAAAAGATCTTAGACTTGTAAAAAACATATATTGGAAACAACAAGCTGCCATAAGAGTTGATAATGATGTAAGCCAATATCAGCCTATTAAGAGAGGTGTGAGACAGGGATGTGCAATGTCTCCAGATCTGTTTTCCCTGTGCAGTGAAAGTATTTTCAGAAATATTGAAGATATGGAAGGAATCAACATTGTGGGACGATGCATTAATAACATTAGATATGCAGATGATACAGTCTTGATTGCAGACAATGAACAGGACCTGCAAAATTTAGTAGGCGCGGTTGTTACACACAGTGAACAACAAGGGTTAGAATTAAATTGTACAAAGACACAGATTATGGTCGTTACTAGGAAGAAAGAAATACCACAATGTAATATACAAGTAAATGGGAATAGTCTTCAACAAGTGAATAGGTACAATTATCTCGGAAAAGTAATAACATCTGATGGTAGATGCCTTGAAGAGATTAGAACAATAATCGCCATGGCAAAAGTAGCCTTTAGCAAGATGAAAACCATACTGACCAATAACAAGATTAATTATGTGGTTGTTTCGGGATTTGAAATTTAATTATTGAGCACAACCCACTACTGGCAACGCCGATCGCATCCTGGTATGAACCTAAGGCCTATCCACGTCAACATGGAAGCACTATACTTGAGTTTCGCCCTCGTTTGAGCTCGTCAGTAGTGCATACACCTGACCGGATCCGAAAACAGTCCCGGATCACGCGTGTGAAGCGGGTGTGTAACCACGCGGCACACACTGGACACACCAAATTATCACAACATAATATCACAACGCTACCCATCGTAGGCTATGCTCAAGATTGCCCAATCTTTTTTCAATTTCAATAAAAAGATGTCAATTGAAACGAGAAAAAGAGTGTTGAGATGCTACATAGAACCTTTACTTTTATATGGATGTGAAGCTTGGACAATGAGCAGTCAGGCTGAAAAACATCTTATGGCTGTAGAAATGTGGTTTCTGAGGAAAATGCAAAAAATACCATGGACAGCCAGAAATACCAATGAACAAGTCCTTCAAGAAACAAATGAAGATCGTAAACTGATTGGAGACATTTGACGTAGGCAGTCAAAATTTTTTGGGCATGTTATGAGAAGAAATGATTTGGAGAACTTGGTGACAACTGGTAAGATCGAGGGAACAGACAAAGGGGAAGACCTAGAAGCAAGTACCTGGAATGCTTAGCCTTGTGGCATGGTCGAGACAGAAACACGGAGCTGATCCACGACTCTGGTGATCGAGTGAGATGGCAGAACATGACCGCCCACGCTTTCCGGCATGGCGCAAGATGGATGGATGGATTGAGAATACTTGGAGTATGAAAGAATTTCTATTGGAAGATTTTAGTGTGCATGAGAGGAAATGATTACTCCACCATCATCAACAACGAGTAATATGTAGGTAATTACACCATGCCTTGAATGCAGTGTTATCACGTGTATATGAATTCGCATACCTTGCATATATAATCGCAAATGTAAAATAAACACATTACGCATCTTGTAAAGCAAAAAAAACAAAATAAGATTCATGTTATGATACTCCAAGTTGACTTATAGACAATTGACGGCGGAGAAAGCAGCACATGAAATCTCCTGTCGTCAGAAGCAGCACCCCCGTCCCTTTTCCGAGGTGAGTGCTTCGCTTCCATTACGTTTCTCACGCTACACGGTGGCGGAACTTGTCCAGTGTCCTTCTGTTGGCGTGCGCAGACATCCTGATTTCCTGCTGATTTCTTATTTGTCTACTTACATTCTTCTGTTCATATTTTAACGCCTTAACCAACTATGTCTGTCTGTTTGTCTGTCTGTTTGTCTGTCTGTTTGTCTGTCTGTTTGTCTGTCTGTTTGTCTGTCTGTTTGTCTGTCTGTCTGTTTGTCTGTCTGTTTGTCTGTCTGTTTGTCTGTCTGTTTGTCTGTCTGTTTGTCTGTCTGTTTGTCTGTCTGTTTGTCTGTCTGTTTGTCTGTCTGTTTGTCTGTCTGTTTGTCTGCCTGTTTGTCTGCCTGTTTGTCTGTCTGTTTGTCTGTCTGTTTGTCTGTCTGTTTGTCTGTCTGTTTGTCTGTCTGTTTGTCTGTCTGTTTATCTGTCTGTTTGTCTGTCTGTTTGTCTGTCTGTTTGTCTGTCTGTTATGAACTGTACTTGATGATAGTGAAAATCAATATCATACATGTTATTTCAGTGTGTATAAAAAAGCTATAACATTGCCCCCTTCCCCTCCTCCTTCAAGTGGGTTGACAGAGAAAAATGGCCCTTAAACGGAAAAATAAAATTTACCTTCAAATTATCAGCCTGTTGGCTGAAATCAAAGCGCGGATTTATCTGACAGAGGTAGTCGTATGTATGAATATATCACTTCAACAATATTTTTCACGTTGAAATTTACATGCAGGGACATGACATCTCATGAAGCGGCTCTGGGCACTGGGGAACAGTGCGCCCTTATACAAATTTAACAAATACGTTTTGATACACTGACATACGTAATCCATGTTCGCTGCAAGAAAATCCACCGCTGGGCGAGCTCACAGCAGGTCTGCAGTCGTCACAAGCTGGCAAACTTCCCGATCTACAAGTACCTCGCGTCTACTACGAACCTCACACTTCCCGGTGGAGGGTCTTTCTGGGTGTCCTTCTCCTGCCATGCGATCACATCCAGATTTCCGGCTTTAATCACTGATGGCGGTCATCCCACACCATGAACATGCGATGTGCTGCAGAGGCCAAGAACGTAAAATGGGAATGTTTTATGAAGGAGATTGGAGGTGATAAAACACTGCGAAAATTCTGGAAACTGCACAGACAAATGCAAAAAAAAGATCGGCCTATGACAGTGGGAATAATTTATAAAGATGATGCTGTACGCGTGACAACAGGCAAAGAGAAAGGGGAGGCGTTTCTCCAGAGATTTGTATAGCAGACCAATCATAATGATGCGGATACCAGGGATGCAGTTAGAGAGGAATTACCTGGCACAATGGAGAACAGGCATTATGAAGACATCATACGGGTTGAAGATGTTAAACATATTTTGAAAAAGGCAAATTACATGGCTCCAGGGCCTGATGGGGTTAGGTATGGCCACATGAAGGATTTGAGCGATGCAGACCTGAAGGAGATGGCCGACTGCTTTAATCAGAGCATTAGGACAGCATCAGTACCGCAGGATTGGTTACATAGTTATCTCATCCCTCTCCCAAAACCATTCAAGGATCTGGTCAAATGCAGCCACTTTTGCTTTTGACGTTTATGAGGGGTTCCAGAGTAAACAGGAAACGATGGCGGCAGCGCTTGATCTCGAGGATGCGTACAATAGAGTTCGCTATGATATTTTGATGATCGCACTTATGTAGAAGGGGGTCAATCCCTGGTTGGTGAACTGGATAGCAGCCGTCCTGCATTTTCATCGGGTTGCTCTCCGTCTGGGTGCATGGACCTCAGAGCCACATATTTTAACCCTGGGACTGCCACATGGATCTGCAATCTCACCGGTGCTTTTTAACGTGTATACGAGCAAGATTGCAAACATGGAAGCACCAGGGGTTGGTAGGATACTATCATTTGCAGATGATGTTCTTGCACATAGGCAGGGGAGAGATAGGGAGCAAACAGCCTGTCGTGTCTTACTTTAAAGTGTCGTCCCTGGAGTGAGGGGAGTCAACACCCACATTATATGTTACCCCTTATCAATATTCTGGAGATATCCAGCAGACTCCGTCCACAACACTCCCTCAATCTGAAGACACCTTCTTCTCACTCTTTCTTACTGTCGCACTATGCCCCCTCTCATTCTTCCCCAACGCAACATATTCAACAACTCTTGCTTCTAAAAAATTAATAAAGATTAATTTATTAAAAGAAAAGTGTAATGTACGTGAGACATGTATGCGAAGAAGATGTGTGTTGTGTATTCTAATGTAAATGTAGAGGTCAGACCACAAAGTTCATGATCAGAGTCCACTCATCATGGCAAGGATTACACAACATCACAAGAATCAGCACAATGGACCTCACCAAATGCCGCGTCTCTCCCTCCAGACATGTCCTCCTCCAGGAGCTTTGATAACCATGAGGTGTGATTCCCATTCAAATCTACAGTCTGGGAATGATACTATTTTTGTTCCTAACAACAAAACTGTTCCTAATAGTTTATAGAAACTGAGACCCCACAATTTCTGCCCAGTGAAAAGTGGAACACTGTCCCATGAACATAACGTTTTTCCTTCTTGCGAAATGTTCTACAGTTTTCACTCTTAAAACAGTCATTGTATCAAAACCTAAATAGATCTCTTAATGTTCTTGATAACGTCTTAATGTTATGATTTCTTTGATACGTGGAACAACCATTCTCCGATGTTTTGGTTCATGTAATGTGAACATCAATCCCTACAGTTCTAGTAATAAGTGGACTGAACATCCATCACCACTGGTGTGTTCACGAATGGTATGACTCAAAACTCATTACTATGTTGCTATCCATAGGTAGTGTGAAATCTTAGTACTGTTATCAGTATTTATTCTGTGGGATACTTATACCATTCAGCTCCGCCGAGCAATGTTTATCAACTACTTCTAGCATAGGCTAATTGAGAAAGTTGCTGGCCAATCTTCCTGCACCAAAAACCATCCAGGATCTGATTTTTCAATGGTTCTATGTTCTTCATCCCAACGAGAGGGAACCTGTAAAATATATAACACAACTGGTGATAGCCTCCCCGTCACTGATCTTTATTAGATGATCGTGGGCCATCGGCCTTGCTCAGAAAAATACAGTGAACCTAACTCGGTCAGGGACAGATGAACTCAACACATTGGTTTTCATCAGGCCAAGACAAGAAGAAGAAAAAAACAACAAACAGAATGCGGAACCCCGCCCACCAGGGAGCACCCACTGGAAGATCCCTATTATCCCCCATTACTCAATTCTCAGCTATTAAAGCTTATCAACACTTCACTACTCTATTTTCAACTAACAGAGCCAATCATCACTTCATTACTCTAGCTAGTTTCAACCATGCTACTGCTTAAATTAATTAGGACTAATTATACAATGTGAACTACCTTAGACAACACCGCAGTTCTACTAATCACATCTACATTTGCCATGACAGGCACGTGTAAAATTAAATCCACTTAATTCGCACACGGTAGAGATTATTACAATCCATAACTGCAGTGCCACAGCACGTCTGCCTAAATCAACTGTTTGAGTTACACTGTGACACCCAATCATGTTTTTGTCAAAGAGCCTTGAATTGTTCACGTGACGTTCCCTTTGATGTCAATACATCAGATTATCAAGGGGCAGATCATCCATTTTTTAGAAATCTTATGTCCCCTTGGCCCCATAAATGCAAGAGTTGTCTTTTCCTGTTTTGACACCCAAACCAAACCCGCGTTTCTGCATTGTCTGAATCCGCGTCTCAACAACAAGCCGCCAATTCGCTTTGATGTCGGAATCCTCCCAATGTTCCCTGGGTGTGTTTAATCTCACCGCTACTCGAAGTAAACAAGTTGGAGCTGCAAACACAGACTGTATTTTCTCTGTACCAGTTAAAACAAGTGTGGCTTTGAAAACACGACGTGAAGCAAACGGTTTTCTGTAATGTTTTATCATCTGATGTTACACACAGCCCAGGAGCTACAGGCGACAGTAGACAAAGTGATTGACAATTGCACTGAAATGAGTGCTGTCATCCACCCGGAAAAGGCAGCTGTTTTGTGGTGCTCTCTGGACAACAGGATTGTGAGAGATAATGTGATAGATGGTGGAAGCGTCAACAGAGAGACCAAACTGAAGTATCTGGGAATCACATTTGACAGGAGTCTGTGTTTCAAGAGCCATGTGGAGACGGTTGTGACAAGATTTCAAAAGGGACTCAATGTACTTAAAACTATGCTTGCAATGGGCACAGAGCAGAGAATGCTCTTCACACTATACCAGCACTTGATCCTCTCAGTGATTGATTATGGACTAGGAGTGTTCACTGTCTCAAAGAGTCAGCTAGCGAGATTGGAGCGCATACAGAACGAAGCTATGCGAGTCATTCTGGAATGCACCACAGATGCTCAAGTAGTGTGTATGCGTTACATCCTTGGTCTGCCTACTGTTGATGGTAGGTGTCATGAGTTAAACGCTGATCCCTGCTTCCTCTACAATGATATTGACCTGACGTTTAACTGCTAGAGCTAAATTGTACAATCACATGTAGGACAGCCTCACTATGCTGACTCCAACATAAACAAAGTCATTCGAGTGAACTGAGATATCATTTATCGCAGGCAACTTCAACAGCAAACTTGAGCGAGTGATCGCATCCAGTCTTGAGTCTTTCGCACCGCACTTTCGCTCTTGCTTCTCCATCGCTATTCATCTATCTATACTGTGTGGATCGTTGGGCACCAAGCGGGCCACTTGCCATGATAATGAATGTATAACAAACGCCTACCTTCCACTGTCATATGGGGAATACCAGATATGCCAGCGACCGTATCATCAGGATAGCCAGGAGTACCTGTAGTCAATTGCCGGATACACCTAGAGCGACTTCATGTGGATATCGAGGATTGGCAGCATCATCAAGACCGGTATTCTGTGACTGGTGTTGAAGCACGTCCTGACTTGTCTTTGCTGGATCACAAACTCAAGCTTAAGCCGTTACGGTGTTAGGTGACGTCGTACTATGACGTCTAAATTGCGTTCAATGTTGGTGCAACATTTGTGCCAATATTTATCTTCTTCTTTGATGCGCTAACTCATCAATTGACTATTGCCTCAATGTCATTTGCCACATGACAGCTTTGCCCCCTCTACAATAAAAATGTTTGTTAGACCATTTTCTATGTTATCTTGACATGCAAGAAAATGATGTCTGCGACGTAAATTACATCCTATTGTGATAGACAACGAATTCACCGTCCTTGGAACTTAGTTTGTCAACATAATCCAATCTAGATCGTGGGATATTGAACACCGGACTAAAATACAAGTCCCGAACACCGCCACCTCTAAATTCTATAAATGATCCTTGAGATGTTATGCGTTAACATGCCCGACTATGTGTAACTAAACTAAGGCTCAAACACCGCCAGTTCATATATTAAGATCTGTTATCGCGTATATATGTTGACACCTTAAAACTATTAACGGTCTCTATAACCCCGAGTGCCGTCAGTTAAATAACAACACCATCCAGTGTTGCATACCCAACGATCACATGATTCGTAGTCGACAACTGATTGTCCTTGACGTGAATACATATATCCACACAATTCCAAGTCGACCTGGTACACCATCATTTCTTTTCGCTACATCATGTCGATAGGGAAAACTATTCTCTATGTAATATGTAGTTTCTTCTATGTCTATAAATATATGTATTTGAATTGTTTCATAACTGTATGTGTTATTCCTATGTATGTACGTTTGTATCGATTAATTTACTTTCATACCTTTCTTTTCATTCGTCCATCATGAGAATGATACATATATGGTGATCAATAGTTACCACAGCACATACTACTGACATTACGAACTACAACACATCAATGTGTATAATTAAAATAACAAATATCAATCCTCATAATAATTATAAAAAACAAAATATATAAACATAACATTAAAACAATAACATATTCATTTGTGAAACGTGTATATCACTTAAGATATAATTAATTAATTTCATTGGAGATCCGCACAGACTCTGTCCTCGAGTTTATGTCTAATATTGAAAATTCCAATGTAATGAATTTGTTCATAATTTTCTTATACTAACACAATTAAAATTATCTACAAACCACCACCGATACTACCATATTGGCTTGTGAAAGAATGAAGCCACACAAATTGGTTATGCCGCTTCCGCAATACACACATCTCGCCACGTGAAACATGTTTCTCTGAAATAATAATAACAACAAGTGACTAACTTACGTCTATACTCTCTTTCAAAAAAAAATAAAATATATATTTATATCTGTGGCAATTCAGACTTAGCCACAGTCATCCTACTGTAATGTTACACTAAAAAAAAAAAATCAGAAAACATATATATATATATATATATATATATATATATATATATATATATATATATATATATATATATATATATATATATATATACATAAAACTTTGATAATTTATTTATAGTCTACTAAATAGATCAGTTAATTATTTTATGTTCCAGAAATTGAATTTCCTGAAATGCAATTTCAGTTTTACTTGGCTTTATCGTAAAACAAAACATTCGAATGCGACCAAACAAAAATCTGTCTAGGAATGTACGATGATGTACTGTTTCAGTTTTATGGATGCTATGTTTGTGATGTCCTTAAATAGTAAATGTAGAATGATAAAGGAGAGTTCTGAAGACCAAAAAGAAGGTATAAGAATTCCTATAAACACAAAGGCGCTACAAGCGCGGTCATGTGTACAGAATCCTCCACCATCGGGGTTATTTGTTACTGTCAGATATGATCTATAAAACTATATAAATTTCGCCATGCTCGCTATTACTAAGTCTATTTGAGCATAGGTTTTAGATAAAGATAATCGCTCTAAAAAAAATATGATTGTTAATATGAACAAGACAATGATACGAATACAGTACACTCCACTTATAACAATATTTATGATGACAATACCATCACAATGACGCTACATGTTTTATTTACGGTTAGTAAAATTCATGTTGAGATGACCAAGAATTTTCTTCCTAAAAAATATTTAGCCAATTTCTGAACAGAATTCACCAATGATAGAGTAATTTCATAGCGTTTGTGTGATTCATATACCTTTCTCCCAGAGTACAAGACAAGATGTAGTATTTTCCTATACCCTTGTGGAAGAATGTATACGACAGACAGTAAACAGGTACCATCCACTACAACACAATTATTTGATCTGAGAATGATCTTAGAACTGATCATCGAATGTGATTCCTGCAAAGGGATTTCAGATTCGCCATGGGGTGCCGTCAGGCGGACTGTTCGAATACATTGTACAGAATCATCATATATACCTATAATATGGCTCAGTTTCCGGCGTACACCATACTGCAACATCTTAATCAAACTCACTGTAGCCTTAGCTATACATTTTATTACTTTGTTTGATATGATATATAGCATACTCCCTACCAAGAAAACCAACCAGAAGAAAGTATCGACCAAACCAAATGAAGTATCTGTTTTCATAAGCATATTCTTCGGTTCACAAGAAGGAACTATCACTGCCATAATATATGCCTGTGGTTGTCTATTTACCTGTGTGATGTCGTGTTGCAGCGTTATAGCCGCGGCTTGAACTGTATTAATATTTGTATGTTCTCCTACCCATGGATCTGATGTGTGTGTGTTCTAAACCAAAACATCATGAGGTAATTGATTTTCCTTTTGTATTTGTGTACTATCAACTGTGTTTGCTACAATATGCTTCCTTTCCCATTCTGTTATGTCCTCACGCGAAACATCACATAATTCAGGGATGTTTCCAATAAAGACATCCACAAATGGGTCGGGCAGCGCAGCTACCTTTATTTTCCTAGAAAAATATGGGCAATTTATATCAGCCCAGGCAACTGGAAACTTTTATCTTCTACCTCCAAAAGTTCTACAGGTCACATGCTCTCCAGTATAGTCAGTTTCATTAATCAGCTTTTTATTTATTCCCACTATACTCGACCCGGAATCGCGTACTAAGCTACATTTCTTTCCATTCACTATGGCGTGTTGTACGACCAGTGATCCATTGGTAATTTGGACCGTATTAGTCTCTTGCACGTGTATTTTATGACCGCAGTCAAGTTGCCCTCTTTATGAAAGATCTGGCAGGTATCACAAGTTGGGTCGATGGGAGAATATTCTACCTCTACCGTATGTGCATGACTAGTCTCGTCCGAGTCACTGTCACTACTAGATGTCAGCATCCCTATGTTTGCTTCTTTACACAGTTTTCTTAACGGACAAGCTAAAAACATATGTCCAAAACTTTTTCATTTAAAGCATCGTGTTTGTCTTTGATAGGTGTTAAATCTGTCTCTATTTCTAAGTGCTAATTTCTTTATGTAACTGTCAAACTGCGGATGTTTGTCACACATTTGATTTGAGCCGTGGGTGAAACCACAGTATTTGCAAGTTGTCCACACACCCTTTTTCTCGTGTTTAACATAAGGTTGATACTTTGGTTGTTGTTGTTTTTCCCTCCTTTGATGTTGTCCACCAGACTGTTGTTGTGTTTTGTATCCCTGCATCCTTGATTTATGAGGAAACCTATCACATGCATTTGTCTCTACCAATGGGGAAAAACTATTATTAAATATGTCTTTGTGGGCGTCGAAGAAAGACTCTCCTTTTTCATCCATCTGCTGTATACTCGAACATTTCTGTTCAATAAGAAAGGTAGACATAGACGGAGGAACCGCCGAAATCAGTTTGTCTCTAAAAATCAAGTCACGTAGCTTCTTGTAGTCATCATTAACATTAGCTGATCGGGCCCATTTATCGAATGTCAATTGAGTTAAAGAGGAGAAGTCAAGAAACATCTGTCCTGCTTTAGGAATAAGATTTTTGAATGATGCACGAAGGCCAAATTCGTCTAGACAGAAATGAGATAGCAGTCTCTTTCGAATGTATGAGTAGTCACTACGTAACTCATCTGGGATTAGTTCTAAAACCTGTAAAGGTTCACCACTTAAGTGCCTATGTAGCAAAACTGCCCATTCAGTTTATGCAAATCCATAGTGTCTCAAGATTAGCTCAAAATTAGTTAGCCATGCAGAGACCGAATCAGAGTTGGAATATGTCTTTATCACCCCATTATATTTCATAATGGCATCTGTGGAATGTGCCTCCACTTTGTTCTTAGCTATCTGTTCATCCTTGTCCTTCTCGTACTGTTTCATTTTGAAGTTATTCTCCAATTCTTTTTCCTTCAGAAGCTTTTCTGTATTCAATTTCTCAAGATTAAAAGCCATCTCTTTTTCTCTTAATTGTGCTTCTCTATCTAGTTTTTCCTTATCTGCAGCGATCTGCAATGCCATCCTTTCCTTATCAGCGACCAATTGAGCTGCAATTCTGTCATTTTCCATAGCCATTTTTTCCCTCTCAAATAATCTTTGTCTCTCCTGTTCATCTAGTCGATCCTTTTCCAATTGTCTTACCGCAACTCTTTCGTTCCTTTCGTGAGCTTGAAAATTTGCAAATTGTTTCTCCGACCACGATATAAGATCTGCTCCTGTCAAACCTGCATCTTTTCCAATTGCAACAAAATCCTGTAGAGATGACATGTTGTTATGTTTCCAATATTCAATAATAATACTCAAAAGTGAGAAATAAAGCCAGAAGTTTACCACAAAAGAGACAGAACTTATACGTATCGAAATCGACAGATAAAGTCCAAGAACGTAGAAAGAAATAATTAATAAATTACCATTAAATACATTAATAATGAAAAATGACAAATAATTTTATAATAGACAAGACCTATAAATCATCAGTTAAAGTATAGACAGAGTTAAAGTTCTTTAGATTCAAGCATTTATCAAAGAAATCCTATTATTATGTAAACAAATCAATAATGCACCGCGAATACGAATTCACAGCACCAAAATAGCACAACATTATGTATCGTGCCTATGGCGTCATCACAGTTACGATAATAAAGACAAAATGAATGCGTGCAAAATTACAGTATTTTGACTATAACTAATTACTGACAAACCACAAACAAATACAATACTCAGCTCAAGAATCAGCAAACATTTTCCAATAGTTTGATAGTAGACCAATTCAATCGATTTGATAGATGATTATGTTTGTAATAATTGTGTAGAAATAATCTTCAATAGTTGTCCGATCCAATCGATTTGATACATGATTATGTTTGTAATAATTGTGTAGAAATAATCTTCAATAGTTGTCCAATCCAATCGATTTGATAATCAATTCTGTTCGTACTCGAATCCTACGACTTTGACATCTTTAGGCACGTTGCCTGTCATCAATCCCTGAAGTGGATCGTAATTAATGTTGGTGTCATTTGCTACAAGGTGTAGCTATAACGTAGAAAGATCTTCAATCTGTTTAATGTTGCATAGCCAACATTAAAAATTTTCTGGTCTGATGAGTTATTGTATAGAATTTCCCGGTTTATTTATATATACAATTCCGACATCCAAGGTATGCGCACTTTCAAACACGATAAGATTGTAAGATTGCGTTGATTCCGTTGTAATGAGGCGTTGATACTTCCAGTCATTCAACCGACATCCTATGAGTTCCTGAAGTTTCTGTTGAACCACCAGAAAACGGATTATATTCACCTGGGTTATTTCCGTTCCCAAGAGGCGTAAGAAGTACAAAATTTTCTGTTCAGTACACTGAGCTTGAGAACCAATGTATAATGGTCGTCCGTTGATGAAATGTCAGAAGTGCTTCAAGTTTATACACAGTACAGTTCAGCACAGTTAACGAATATGCACCCTGAATACCACTGGGTGAGATAATCCTGCCATAATGGTTATGTGCATTTTCAATCAATCCTTGATTTCATAGAGAAAATCACAATCATGTCATTTCATTGGTACAGTGACAATTGTCATTCTATCTGTTACAAAGGTAATCTAATATATGATGACGAGAGTTATATTTGACAGTCAGCATTAATCAATGCGAGCAGCAAGCTCTCTGTATGAAACGATATGTATCCTGATTCGATCGCACTGACTGTTATTTCCAAGAAATAAACGATGATGATTAATAAACTGAAGACACAATACGAACAACGAGGATGCGCCAACTGGTCTCCAGCACACTAGACCGGCATTATCCTCACAAACATAGATGTGTTGCGTATTAGTGCATGCGTGACTGTGTGTTCTGTATTCATTCCTTATGATGAGAATATGACCGTTATAATGTCATTCAATCCTGTCTCCATAGTCTGATATTCACTCGGCTTCCAATTATTAATAGGTTTGCAGCCAATGTCTCAAAAACATTAATGCGTCAAACAAAGATGAAATCAACTGACTGTGTCTCTGTACCGTATCCGTACAATATTGACCTTGTGACTATAACCGTTATTCTTGACTCACTGACGACCTTACTGTGAACGATCATTTGGTCCAAATCTCTGCAGACGATACCCCCATGTCAAGAGTTAAACGCTGATCCCTGCTTCCTCTACAATGATATTGACCTGACGTTTAACTGCTAGAGCTAAATTGTACAATCACATGTAGGACAGCCTCACTATGCTGACTCCAACATAAATCCAACAACAAAGTCATTCGAGTGAACTGAGATATAATTTATCGCAGGCAACTTCAACAGCAAACGTGAGCGAGTGAGCGCATCCAGTCTTTCGCACCGCACTTTCGCTCTTGCTTCTCCGTCGCTATTCATCTCCCTAGACTGTGTGGATAGTTGGGCACCAAGCGGGCCCCCTGCCATGATAATGAATGTCTAACAAACGCCTACCTTCCACTGTCATATAGCGAATATGAGATATGCCAGCGACCGTGGCATCAGGATAGCCAGAAGTACCTGTAGTCAATTGCCAGATACACCTAGAGCGACTTCATGTGGATACCGAGGACTGGCAGCATCATAACAGCCGGTATTCTGTGACTGGTGTTGAAGCACGTCCTAACTTGTCTTTGCTGAATCATAAACTAAAGCTTAAGCCGTTACGGTGTTTGGTGACGTCGTACAATGCGTCTAAATTGCGTTCAATGTTGGTGTCACAATGTTCACCATTTGTACCACTCTTTATCTTCTTCTTTGATGCGCTAACTCATCAATTTAAAGTTGCATCACTGTCATTTGCCACATGACAGAGACCACGTATGCAGGATATCACCACTGGAGATCTTCATGTACGACACTACCCTCCAGGCACCAGTAGAGAGCCGTGCCAAACCACATACCTCCACGTCTTTGATTTGTAAAGGATGGCCTTCATTACACATGGCTATCTCCATAAGTGCTCCAGCCCCCTCCCGAAGATAATGCAAGGAGACATTTAGTACTGCTACTTGTTGTTGGTGCATATACTTGTATAATATTTATATCTAAAGGTTTGCCTTTCATTTTGCCATAATAACTCTATCTGAAATACACCAGTAACCATTAACTGACTTGGCTGGTTTTTTTTTTTTTTAAATCAAATAGTAGTTCTACTCCTTTCTCGTGTGTATCCCCTCCAGAATAGATTATTGTGTATTTGTCGCTTTTAATTTTGCCCGACCCTTTCCATCTCATCTCACCTATGCCTTGAATATTCTTCATTTTCATTCTTTCCATTTCTCTTATCACATTGTTAAACTTTCACAACTCATTTAATGCCTTAACAAGTCATTTTCCTATTTGAAATGTATTTCCCATTTTAAATTTATTTGTTATTATTTTGCAATGAGTAGCTGAATGACCGTATGATGTCACCTGTGGCTCATGACTGTCCCTTCCGGAAGAGGATGTCCTAAGATAGCCAGTAATGTTGTTCACTGCCTCTGATATGTGACTATTCATGAAATCTTGGGAAGATAATGTGGTGGTTTCCCCTTGATGTCCACATCCACGTGGGGGTCTTTTACCTCTGTTTTTGACAGCCATTTATCAGAACAAGTGCTTACCCTGCTCTGCTCAGCAGCAGATGTGTCCACATATCCCGGTGGATACTCGGTCCCCAGGGCTGCGATTGTCACACCATTGTGGGTTTCCCATCCTCTACCACTGGGAGGTGCAGTTGGGATTTTCCCTTCCTACAGTTATGGTTTATGATGGCTATAACTCTCCAGTAAAGCGGACCTATAGAACACACATGCTCCTAGTGCTGTCTATTGTCTACCATGTTTAAAGACAACTATCATATCTTTATTTTGGATTACATACCGATGGTTTGGCAATACGAATAACATCTTCATAAGCAAATCTTACCATTCGTAATTTATAAACAATTCTGTTCAAACAACTTCGGAGGTGGCTACGTAAACAAAATGAACAAACACAATTAAATTAAGGCAGGGGATATAACGACTTAATATTTTAAGGGATATTACCTATTCTAAAAATATTTCTAACATTTACAGTTCTGGCAATTACTTGTAAACTTTTCTTTATTTTCATTTGTAAATTAACATTTTCTGCTATTCCCCAATATTTCAAGTTATATTGTTAAAGAAAAATAAACAGCGTATTAACACAAGTAATTATATTATTTATTTACATTTTACGGTACTACCTGGTTTCTGTTAGCGCCGAACGTTGGGCGGCGCTTACCAAACCCGACACCCCACATTGTGCCAACGGCTTCGGGCGGAAGAGCGCAATTGGGAGGGTACAAGCCTTACCCTGGTGCGAGGAAATGCAAGCTAAAGACAAAATTGTCATGGCAGGGCAGACCAGGCCCTAAGCCTTGGTTGGCGACTGGTCTAGGATCGAAGCTCCGACAGGCGGACAGTTAGAGCATTGCTTTGCTGATCCGGCAGCTTCTGCAGCTTGTCTTGTTCCAGATGTAGGGGTGTTACCTTTCCTCTGGAGTGAACTAGGCAGGCCGAGAGAGGGATCATGCTGCATGGGCAACACATGATCTCTATATTTTAGCCCAGGCTTTGTGCTATGGAGAGGCAATAACTCCATCCCTGGTCTTAACTGGTCTCGGAATCAAAGCGAGAGGCAACTGTTACGGGTTATAAGTCCTTGTCAGTTGGCGTAGACATGGGGCGCCACGCGTTGCCTCTGACGGTGGGAGACACCTATAGGTGTCACTGATCAGCTACCGCCCGCCTCAAGCTGGGCAGCCCCCAGCCAATTGGGTGCTGATCCGCCACAGCCTGCCTGCTTCAATGGGTGCTTGGGGCTAGGACAAAATCTGAATCGCAGGCTGTAAAACCAATGCACCAGGTACAAACAAAAATAAAAATAGAAACCTCAAGCTACGGCTTGCAACCTGGAACGTGAGAACCATGTGTCCAGGATTTTCCACTGACTTGACCAATATTGACGATGTGAGAAAAACGGCTGTGATTGATGCCGAACTCAACCGTCTTAACATTGATATTGCTGGCCTGCAGGAGACTCGCCTCGCTGAGGAAGGGTCACTCAGGGAAAACAACTACACCTTTTTCTGGAAGGGTAGAGGGCAGGCAGAAAAAAGGCAACACGGTGTGGGCTTTGCAGTGAAGAATTCGCTACTGGGAATGATTGAAATTCCAGCAGGAGGAAATGAAAGACTATTATCCCTGCGCTTGGCAACCTCTTGTGGGTTTGCCACCATTATTACTGCATATGCACCGACACTCGATTCCTCTGATGATGTGAAGGATTTGTTCTATGAGGAGTTAGACTCCGTGATCAAGGCAGTTCCAAAATCTGACTACATTTATATGCTCGGTGATTTCAATGCTCGTGTGGGCAAGGACTCGAGTTCATGGCCAGTGTCCCTTGGAAAATACAACATCGGTCGCATGAATGAAAATGGGCAAAGGCTGCTGGAGCATTGCACCAGTAATGACCTATGTATTACAAACTCTTTTTTTAAAACAAAAGAGATGCATAAGGTCACATGGAAACATCCAAGATCCGGCCATTGGCACCAGCTGGACTTCATCATCACACGGAGACAACATCTGAACCATATATCATTGACTCGTAGTTACCACAGTGCTGACTGTGATACAGATCATTCTTTGGTTGTTGCAAGAGTTAGACTGAGACCAAAGAGAATCTACACAGCTAAACACAAATCTAGCCCCAGGATTAATATTATTAACACTCATGATCCTGAAAAGTGCTTTCAGTTTCAACAGCAACTTGAAGACGCTTTCACTGATACACCAGAAAATTGTACAGTAAATGAAAAGTGGGGTCTAATTAAGGAAACTCTTTATAAAACTGCCGTAGGGGTTTACGGCACTGTGGATCATAAGAGGCAGGACTGGTTTGCGGCCAACAGCGAGACTCTGCAGCCCTTGATTGATAAGAAGAAGAAAGCTCTCTTAAGAAACAAGGAAAGACCAACGCGTAACACTCTGAGTGAGCTAAGGCAAGCTAGGAAGGATGTGCAAAAGGCTGCCAGGCAGTGTGCAAATGATTATTGGATCAAGTTATGTGAGTCCATTCAAATCGCAAGTGATAAGGGAGACATAAGAAGCATGTATGAAGGAATAAAGAAAGCCTGTGGTCCAGTGATCAAAAGAAGTGCACCGCTGAAAACCTTGACTGGAGAAGTCATCACTGATAAGAAACAGCAGATGGACAGATGGGTAGAGCACTATTTGGAGCTTTACTCAAGTGAGACCAAACTAGCGGATGATGCCCTTAACGCCATAGAGGCTCTACCAACTCTTGACCACCTGGACACACTTCCCACCATAACAGAAGTTAAGTGTGCTATAAATGAACTTGCATCTGGCAAGGCTCCAGGTAAGGATGGGATTCCAATAGAGGTTATCAGGAGTGGGCAAGACACACTCACTCTACAGATCCACCAGCTAATAGAGCTATGCTGGCGTGAAGGACAAGTCCCACAGGATTTCAAAGATTCAAACATCATAACGCTGTACAAGAACAAGGGTGATCGGAGCGACTGTAACAACTATAGGGGTATCTCACTTCTGTGTATTGTTGGAAAAGTATTTGCCAGAATTGTTCTGCGCAGACTTCAAGTCCTAGGAGATCAAGTCTACCCCGAATCACAGTGTGGCTTTCGACAGAACCGGTCTACCACTGATATGATATTCTCATTGCGACAAATGCAAGAAAAATGCCGTGAACAGAATCAACCACTGTTTATTGCCTTCATCGACCTCACAAAGGCATTTGATTTGGTCAGCCGTGAGGGTCTGTTCAAGGCACTAAAGAAGATTGGCTGCCCACCAACTCTTCTGTCCATTGTGGAATCGTTCCACACAGGCATGAAGGGTATAATCAAGTTTGATGGTGCAACTTCTGAAGAATTTGAAATCAAGAGTGGAGTTAAGCAAGGTTGTGTACTAGCTCCCACCCTCTTTGGAATATACTTTTCACTTCTACTGAAATATGCATTTCGTGATCAGGATGGTGGTATATACATTCACTCACGCTCAGATGGCGGCCTCTACAATGCTCAGAGATTGAAGGCTAAGACCAAAATTAGGAGGGTACTGATCAGAGAGTTGCTTTTTGCAGATGATGCTGCAGTTACGACCCACTCTGAGGAAGAATTGCAATGTCTACTATCTGCATTCTCCAATGCTTGTTCTGAATTTGGTTTAACAATTAGCAAAAAGAAGACACAGATTATGTCACAAGGTGCACATGGGGTACCATCAATCTTTATTGACGACGCCGAACTAGAGATAGTAGACCATTTTACATATCTAGGATCAGTGGTAAATAGCAAATTATCCCTAGATCAGGAAATCAACATCCGGATTGGTAAGGCAGCAACAACAATGAACAGGTTAAGAAAAAGAGTCTGGGAGAACAGGAAGCTTACTGCCAAAACAAAAGTCCTTGTCTATCAAGCCTGTGTCCTTAGTACTCTTCTCTATGGCAGTGAAACCTGGACAACTTACTCACACCAAGAGAACAATTTAAACAGCTTTCATATGCGGTGTCTGCGAAGAATTCTTGGTATTAAGTGGCAAGACAAAATCATAAATACTGAAGTATTGGAAAGATCAGGTTGTGTGACAGTTTATTCCATGCTCAGTCTTCGTAGACTTAGATGGATAGGACATCTTAGGAGGATGGATGATGGTAGAATACCAAAGGATATCTTTTTTGGTGAATTACAGATGGGTAAGAGATCTCAGGGTCGGCCTCTACTACGATACAAAGATGTGTGTAAGCGGGACATGATTGATACAGGCATTGATAATGCACATTGGGAGCAAGTCGCCGCTGAACGTGTTGCATGGAGGGCAAATATCAGAAATGGAATAAAGTCAAAGGAGAAAATTATTGCAGAAAAGTCACACACCAAACGTTTGAGACGTAAGATGGTGCATGATGGTGGAAATGACCACGTGTTCACATGCACCCACTGTGAACGGACATTTACAGCGCAAATTGGCCTTATCAGTCACACTCGCTACCGCCATAGTTAAAAGTTATTATGCCTTTTTAGAGCACAAACTATCGTCTGTCAAGACGGCAAGGTGCCAATGTTACATTTTTGCACAATACATTTTTATAATCTGCTTTCCTGCTATTCCAGAAAAATATATGCATAACTTTGGATTAGGGTTAGGGTTGTGTATATGTGTGTCGTCGAAGGCGAGACGGACATATAATCAGATTGCTACTGGTACTATTAGTGTTGAAACTCTTCGCTGGCTGCTGAGGATGGGGACGGGGCACTTATGGGAATGCCCCGAATGCTGTGATTTCGATTCCTGAATCAATCAATCAATCAATCAATTTCGAAGTGTGTCTTCAACTCCAACCATCGGTTCACAATTACTTAAACAGCTGGTTGAATTGATAACCATCTAGTTTTGCAATATGACAGAATTTTCAGTGGTG
This sequence comes from Cepaea hortensis, assembly GCA_963921405.1. Lineage (NCBI taxonomy): Eukaryota > Metazoa > Mollusca > Gastropoda > Stylommatophora > Helicidae > Cepaea > Cepaea hortensis. Next base: position 68,646,800 of record OY992896.1, read on the forward strand.
AGGAACTATCATTTAATGCTCTATATAAATTATTATATTGCTGTTGTCTGACATGATTTGAAGAACCAGTTATGTGTTTCAGCAATAAGGAATTCCAAATTCCTTGGTAAACATTCTGACTGATGAGGCATGTGATAATGCTAGCTGCAAGGAATGACACGCACATTTCATGAGGATTAAAGATGGGATATCTTCCTTCAATTTTGCATACACGCCATGGTTGATACCGACCATTACCGATGCATTATCGGTTCCAATTGCAGCCAAATTCTTTAAGTTTAAATGTTTACTGACCAAAAGTTTCTTCAGATTGCTGAGCGTTGACCCAAGTCAGTTCAAAGTTTAAATAATGGCAGTTACCATAATTTACGCGCGTCCAGACCGAACATAAAATGGGTAAATGACACCGAAAGAAAAGTAAAATCTAGAAAGTATTCAAAATATCCAACTCCAAATGAAAAGTATCTAGAATTGCATCCAGCATCCAAACGTCAGAAAACGGTATCCAGATGCCGGCAAAAACCTCTAGATCTGGATATAAAATATCTAGATGGCAACTATGTGCTGATTCCATTTATATATTCTACATTCCTGAAAATATTTTCACTGTTTAGGGAAAAACGATCTGAAGAATAATTGCCTCTTCTCGTCGATATAGAAAATGTGTTAAGTCTTGGCTAAGATCCTCAAACCAAATACACAATTGATTTGTGAGGCTATCTTCCCTTAAGTTATGAATGAATCAACCGAAACGAGAAGAATGCGAAAGCTTCAGTAGAGTGGAATCACGGGTGGCAGCTATAACCTTCGTCAAAACGCAACCATCAAATATGCTCTATATGAAACCAATCAACACGAATATATATGTATATATTTATATATACGTATCTGTCGCGAAGAGCTGTCTTGTTATGGGCACAACACCCATGTAGCACGTACCTCGAAAGGTGGTAGAAGAGAACATGGGGACACGCGGGCTAGACAGGAACAAGGTATTCGACGGTAGTATTGGAAGGTGTAGGGGTGGGGGGGGGGCAATCACATAATCCCACAGATAGCCTTGGCAAAATGACAGGAGGGTGTCCAGTGAACAACAATGATACCTGTAAATGCTTGCTTGCTTGCTTGTGTTCGTTGGCTTGAGCTCCAACGCGAAGTCCTGTATGTCGGATAAAGACATCCTGTTGTCCAACATCAGTGTGATGTCATACAGGACCTGAGGTTTGCATGAGTATCCGTTGTCCCATGTCTGGCTTATTGGTGTGCAGACTGGTGGTTCCTCGCCGTACAGGCAGACACTCTCTGACTTCGGAGGAATCGGCGATCCTATTGACCTTAGCCAGGACCCCAAAGGGACCTGTTGCCCAGGACGCTCGACGAGGACGCGTCAATAGGTCTTGGCCAGTATATAACCCGGCCCTGGTGCCTTGGAAACACCTCTGCGTCCCATACCTGTAAATGAAATGGGCAACAATTGAGGGAGTGTGCGCTCAAAGACTTTTTAAACCTTTATCTCGCGTCCTCGTATAGTCCTCGCCGTGTGAAGAAGGTAATCACGTCTGTGCTCTGACTTCTGTCTCATGGGCTGCCAATCATTTCTGATGTTGATGTTTCTCTGTGTGATGATTACAAACTGCACGGCATCTTCTTACTTGGTCTCCCCGTCTCTCCTTCGCTCAACTTTTCCGCCATGACGACATACTGAAGCGTTCCCTCATGTCACGCCCAAAAACATATTTTACGGGAGTGTGTGGAACGTAATGGAAGCGAAGCACTCACCGAGGAAAGGGCTAAATCTCACGACCAGAGATTTCCTGTGTTGTTTTCTCCCGGAACCAACACAACAGTCAAAATACCAAAGTAGTGCACAAAAGAATTCAGGAACTTACTTATAAAAGAACAAGTAAATCAACAGGGTGTCTAAAAACTAAAGATGTCAATATCATAATAGAAAAAGATCAGATTCTACATGTATGGACAGATTATGTGAAACACCTTTATGATGATAACAGAAACGAACAGTATGATATTAGATTTAATAATGAAGGACCGCCAATTTTGGAGATGGAGGTTCGAAATGTTCTTAAGCATATGAAAGCTGGCAAGGCCCCCGGTGCAGATAACATCACAACAGAAATGAGTAAAGCTTTAGAAGAATTTGGACTGGAGCAAGTCACCAGACTGCTGAACACATTATATGATACTGGAGATATACCTCCTGAATTATGTAACTCTGCATTTATTGCAATCCCAAAGAAATCAGGAACCTTGGAATGTGATCAACATAGAACAATTAGTATAATGAGTCACATCACAAAGATTTTGCTAAGAACTATCATGCAAAGAGTGAGGAAGAAGATACAACCTGAAATAGGGGAAGAACAATGCGGGTTTGTAGAAGGAAAGGGTACAGTAAATGCTGTGTATATGCTGCGAACAGTTATTGAACGTGCTATAGAAGGAAACAATGATATACATCTTTGCTTTATTGACTATACAAAGGCTTTTGATAGAGTTAGACATGTCAGCATGGTGGATATGCTTGCAGATCCACAAATTGATGGGAAAGACATTAGACTTATAAAAAACATATATTGGAAACAACAAGCTGCAATAAGGATTGATAATGAAGTGGGACAGTATCAGCCAATTAAGGGAGGTGTTAGGCAGGGATGTGTGATATCTCCAGATCTTTTTTCCCTATACAGTGAAAATATTTTCAGAAATGTAGTGGATATAAATGGAATCAGCATTGGAGGACGAAACATCAATAACATTAGATATGCAGATGATACAGTATTAATTGCAGACAATGCACAGGATCTGGAATAATTAGTAGATGCGGTTGTTGTACACAGTGAGCAACTGAGGTTAGAATTAAATTGTAAAAAGACTCAGGTTATGGTCGTCACTAGGAAGGAAGAAGTGCCACAATGTAATATACAAGTAAATGGAAATATTCTTCAACAAGTGAATCGGTACAATTATCTTGGAACAGTCATAACATCTGATGGGAGATGCCTTGAAGAGATTAGAACAAGAATCGCCATGGCGAAAGTAGCCTTTAGCAAGATGAAAAACATTCTGACCAATAAAATGATGTCAATTAAAACGAGAAAAAGAGTGTTGAGGGTATACATAGCGCCTGTTCTTTTGTATGGATGTGAAACTAGGACAATGAGCAGTCAAGCTGAAAAGCGTCTGATGGCTGCAGAAATGTGGTTTCTGAGGAAAATGCAAAGAATACCATGGACAGAAAGAAAAACCAATGACCAAGTACTACAGGAGACAAATGAACATCGTAAACTGATTAGAGAAATTAGACGTAGACAGCCAACATTTTTTGGACATGTTATGAGAAGAAATGGATTTTAGAACTTGGTGACAAATGGCAAGACTTATTCTGAAATGGATAATCTTCCCCTGGAACATCTGAGGTATTGACTTCAAAGAACTTTACTGGAACACTCCCGGCTCTTTGAAAAAAAAAACAAGACTTGTGTACAGTAGTGTAGACAAGAACGTTGTCTTGAGCTGACGTGTTTCTGTACCGCTGTTAGTAAATTCGGAGAGCATCTAATGTGTTCGATGTAATTAACATGAAATAACATATGTCTTTATGGCAAGTTGTAGATGCCATCCAGGAGTGATGCGGTGTTGCATAAGGTATTATAGATAGTATATTTAGACCTAATTAGTATAAGCAGTAGCCTTGTTAAAACTAGCTAGAGTGACGTAAGAATTGGCTCTGCTGGGGAGAATAGTGTAGTGGGTTGGGAGATGGGGAAAATGTCCAATAGTGGGATCTTCCAGTGGGGTGCCTACTGGGGTTCTGCACTATGTCTATTGGTCTTTCCTTGTCTTAACCTGATTCAGATTGAGGTGATGAGCCACTCTGATCCATGAGAGAGTTTATGTCACTGATAAATCTCTGAGCAAGGCAGTAGGCCTACATTCAGCTAGTATGGATAAGTATCAGGCGGCCTTCACCAGATGTGGTCTCTTTCTCTGACAGGTTCCACTACGTCTATGAGGAAGCTCTACACTGGGTTTGATGGAGGTCAACTCTCATTAAGAAGAACATCAAACGAACATTCACTTTATTTTATAAGATGAATAAATACCCAGAAGAAAGTACAATCAGCACTGTTTATGCTAGGCCTTGGATCCAGAGGGTCCATACGAAACTGGCTCAGTTGAGCAAAACATTATAAACGATTCATTTACAATAGGGATTTACCCAGTTTTCTTCACCACATACCCTGAAAACTAGTGAATAGAAAAGAACATTGAACATGGCGTTCTCGTGGAATAATTTATTACAGTGAAGAAGTACTTTAGAACCGTTTGTGTGCGACAATCTATAAAAATGGATTAGAACAAATGTGAGACCTGTGACATTGAAACCTAGTTTTCACGTTACAGAGATCCATACTTATCTGAGTTATAGGGACCTTAGTCTTTAAAGTGAGTGACAGATCCATGATTAAGGTTATACAATAACTATTTTCGGAGGATCATGCATCTAGTCGACCCAGTGGATCCCGGAGAAAGTCAACGTCTGGAAGAAGAGACGCATCAATGGGTGAGGCGTTCACGTACTAAGCTATCATGCTGTGGCGTACCCTTGCTATGATGATCATCTGACTTGGCTCCTGATCTGCTGCTCTGAATCTACAGACACACTAGAATTCGACATACATTCTACACATTACACACACACACTTCACACACACATACTCTTTGCTTTAATAAATTATTTTGTATTTATTTGTTAAAGCTAGAGTTGTTGAGTATGTTGTGTTGGGGAAGAGTGAGAGGGGGTATGATGTAGGGGTGAGTGAGAGTAAGAAAGAGGTGTCTGCAGACTGACGGAGTTTTGTGGACGGAGTCTGGTGGTTTCTCTAGGACAATAATATTGGGGTAATAAAAATGTGGGTGTTGATTCCCCTCACTCCAGGGACGACACTAAAGTAATAAAGGATTACTACGACAGTCAGCATGGGCGAAAGGATAAGAGCGCTCGTTCTTAAACATCCGGGGTGTTGATGCTGAGGTAAGAGGTTCAACCACTACACTGAACACGTGGACTAAAATGTTAACTTCTCGTCCTTAACTTGGGGATTTAAAATACAAGTACCTCTGATGTTGGAGTGGGTTCTCGTGATGGTAAGGGACAATGGTTATAAGAGAAAGCTAATCCACCCCCAAAATTCAGGCCAGTGGTACTAAAAGTAGCGTTTATGGAGTACGCTTGAGCTCAATGCGAGCGAGAGCAACAACAACAACAAACATGCAACAATATGAAACAGATTCTTATATCAAATACATGTATATTACCAATAACAATTAATAGCGATCAATCAAAAGATGCCATTTACTTGATGGAAGACTGTAACAGACTTAGGAATAGGAAGAAGGGGCAACGAGGTGTGCATAGTCAATTGGGAAGTAGGGCACGGTCAAGCACCATAATATGGGGTAGTTAAGATGGGTCATCCGATGACGAGGATCTTGGAAACAAGGTCAGTTGTGAATGACCCATCCTCCGATATGGATGTATGATTTAGCTGGGCAACATCTGGCTTGATTGAAGGTTTGTTATAACTATCCACGTTGATTCAGAATAAAGTAATATGAAGAAAGAATCGTCTTGGAGTTATTGCCAGTTCACCATTACTTCGCTGTACTGTTACAGTACAGAAATGTTGCCCAGACCAGGATCGAGTTTGAACCACGTACTGCACCATTATACTTGATGAGGCCAGAGATCTATACCGTGCTTGTACAACAGATTTTAAAAAATTCGATACCTTCGGCACCATAGCACCTAATATGATCTCTAGTGAACGCTGGAGAAAGTTCTTCAAGATGTTGATCAACTGCGAGCTCTTGGCTTGATCATGAAGCCACGTTATTCGATCAAAACTCCTCCGGACTCGGTTGTGTGATGGCCGCTGTCAAGTCTCCTCCGGGCTCTGTTGTGTGAGAGCCGTTGTCAAGTCTCCTCCGGGCTCTGTTGTGTGAGAGCCGTTGGCGTTATCGCTGTCAAGTCTTCGCCGGGCACTGGGGCACAGTTGTTCGAGCGGTTTGCTAACGGGATTGCTTTTGGCGAACGACATGGATACCTACTTCTGATCGTACCTCCCACTGTTGCAGGGATTTCAAAGACTTCTGCATTCCGCCATACATAGTAATTAGGCCGCATCAAATTTTGCTGACTGAATCGTTGTCACACAGTCTGCTCGTTGCCTGAATAACGCCGCTGCTCTACACTATCGTTCATTGCTGATTTCAGAGGGCTGGTCAGTGCTGTCCTCTGATCACAGTCGTTGAATGTTGACTTCGAGAAGTTTTCAGAATGACAGTCAGCCTTTAGATCTTTACGGAGTGGTGAAGCCCGCTTTGTCAAGTCAGTCAGCCGCTGCCTGCACTGTCGTTTGAGAGGTTAACCAAGTAGCCACCTATATTATCGTTTGTCGTCTCAACGCCTGCCTGCACTGTGGTTTAGAGGGGCTAACCAAGGCCTCCACAAATCGTAGTCGTGTAATACTGACCCTCGAGGACCTGCTGTCACGATCTAGACTCAAGAGGCTTGTTCAAGCCGCCACCTGCGTTGTCGTTGGTCTCAACGGGCTACCAAAAGCCGCTGCATTGCATCGCTGTTTCGGGGAGCTGACCAAAGCTGATCTCTGGTTACTGTCTGATTTTTATTTAAACTTGGGGATCTGATCGTTGCTGTCGGGACTACTAACTTATCGAGCCTTATCGAGTCTTATCGAACCTTATCGAGCCTTATCGAGCCTTATCGAGCCTTATCGAGCCATATCGATGCTTACGGGGTACTGAAGCCGCCTTGTCGATCCTTGTTCAAGTACTGGGCTACCAGATACCGTGCCTCTCAGTCTCAGCATACAAGAGCGAAACCTGAGAACCATTAATGTGCAATTTTCGACGAGTGTCTAACTACAGGCAGGGGACTATCTTTGACAGCCAACACTTGTAAAGTATAAATTTAATATTGTAGTATTAGAAGATTATAGGACCTGATAAGTTTAATTAATATATTACTATATTTAACATATTATTATTATAGTGAATTATTTTGTACAAATTTGAAATGGAAATCTTTGATATGAAGTTAGAACGTGTGACGGAGTTAATGCACAACCTAAGGATGGATGTAGATAGAATTTCGTCCAAAATAAAAGTAATAAAGAGACAGCCGCTTGAACGAACGGAGCACAAGACAGGTATGAGACGTGTTGAGGTAGACAAGTCCAATAGATGGCAACCGATCAATAGAAACGATAACCGGTGTGGTTACAATTCTAAAGTTATCAACCATATATATATGAAAGCAGATAAGAGTGAGACACAGAGACATATAGGAATTAGTAATGGTCAGAAAAGGAAACAGTGGTCGTGGCCTTCAAATAGTGAAAACGCAAGAGCCTTGCGAGAGAACTGGTTTCAGATCAGACAGTTGCAATATTCGGTAGCAAGGTTGAGTAACAGAGAAAGAAACACAGATAAGATTTTGGGTAGTCAGGAGGTATCTTCAGTCTTTAGTGTCAGACAAGAAAGAGAGACACAGACGCAACCAGGCAGTAGTGTGGAAAAGAGTACTCAGACATCGATTGATAAAGGGACAAAGAGAGACACTGGTACAGAGCTTGGACAACCCAAGACAGAAGACAGGCAGACAAGAACCAAAGATGTTAAAAGACAGGTGAGGAAAAGTATTAGAAAAAGAAATACAAATAGTATGATAGTTAATAGAGGTACGACGACAGGTATGTCAAGTTCCTCAGATATAGACATTAATTTAATCCCTAAATGGTGTAGGAATGTTAGGTGTGGGAGTTCAGGTGGTTATGGAGAGTATGTTTCCACCTCTACCGCATATTATAGTAAAAACCGGATTAGTGAGATAACTATAGATACTGACGATTCAGAGGACGAGTGGACTATTAAGAAGAAGAAACGAAAGAGGGAGGTTAGAGAATATATGCTTTCCAGACCTGATGTATTTACGCTTACAGATATTGAAGAGGCTAAGTTTGATAGTTTGACCGCTAAGTGACGTGACGAAATACGTTGAGAGAATCTGACTCGTTAATAGTGTGGGATGAAGTGATGAGGAGGTTAAGATAAAGTGAGTGAGTAGTTGAATGTCGGAGTGGTTTAATGTGGAAATTAGGTAGGACGGAGAGTAGTGTTTGGTTGTGATGATTGAGAATGAAGTAAGAAGGCAGTCGAATTGTGAAAGTCCTGTTGAGTATTGAAGTAATTCGTCTCCTTATGCGTTGTTCTTGCATGTGTAAAAGTGTAGACAAACATGTGTGTTGCGTCGTGCTGAAGAAGGAAGTGTATGGATAGAACGATGTCAGGTGATTAGTAGCACATGCATGTACGAGGCGTTTGGCATATCTTGTGTCACTGTGAGTAGAAGTAATCGACACGCTTAGGCTGTGGTAAGTAATGGCTAGAATGTTAAATTGGTGTCTAATTTGTTTGTTATAGAAGTAATAGTATAGGCACGTCAGGTTGTTGTGATACGAGAATAATGGTGAGATGAGAACGAGTTTGTTTGTACACAATTGTCAATGCATATGAGAATTATAAATACGAGCGCCGTGCGAATATGCGAAGAGTGGCTGATAAGTGACGCTGATAAAACGTGGAGGATAGAGTAGCTGAGTATGCGAAAATTGAGAAGTGGAAAGAAGATGATTGGAAATTTGTGATGTCTTTTGTTTAGAATGTCTGACGTTAGACAGAATTAATGAAAATTTTATGACAGACTGATAGAAAGAGAGTTAACATTTTGAAAGACGTTTCATAGAACAAATTTAGTATTGTTGGCAGAGACATGTCGAAGCAAGAACGCCTGATACAGAGAAATGAGAGAATATGGTTTGCCCAGTCGGAGTGAGGTTTGTCGTTAGTCATGTGCGGTGTTGTTTATTGTTTCTGAAAGAGTTCCGATGAATAAGAGTAATCTTGAGTAGTACTGAAAGAGGAGTGATGTAAGTAAGAGAAGGAAAGAATGGGATTAGCCAAATGAATATCGGAGTATTATAAATATAGCACTATAGACTGTATTCCGATAAGTGTGACTGGTTTGACTATCATCGTGGTATGAGAACGCTAGGAGAGAGCTGAGGATAGCTTAGAGTTGTTGTGGTGAGATGTTAGAAAGTACTGATACAGGAGAATGAAAGGTTAGTTACGTCGGGTATACGAGAGACTTAAAAATAGAATTAAGTATTGACAAATATAGAAGATAGATGTATTGGTGAGGTCTATAGTAAATAGACAAATATTTTTGGTGGTTGTAACATTGTGGAAATACCGTAGTCAACGGTAATGCTTAAGAAGTTGTAATAATTCTTGGTACAAATCCAGGGGAAACAACTAGTGTGCCAAGTCACGGTTTCTATTAGTATGTAAGATGACTGGTAGTACATTGGGATAGCCGCCACACTAGTACTAGGTGAAGAGATTTGAGCTGTAGTTTACAGCAGTTGTTTAGGTTTATATTGCAAATATTGTGATGTGTTATGAGTTAGTTTTATAAAAGATAGAATGTTGTGAAGGGAAATAATCAATGCTTGACTTCCAGAAAAAGTACGGTTATTTGTTGATTAATAATTTTGGTTGAGGAGAACAAATATTGTTCTGCGTTATGATGAGAATATAGTCTGTAGGTAACAGAGATAAATATATTAATGCATTTGTAAGAGTAGCGGGATAGACATAACTTGACCAATGTTGTTTGGCTACTATAAGCAATTGGTTTTAATTTAATATGTATCATGAATGGTATGTTATATTATTTTTCTTTACTTGATTTGCTCTTGTAAAATGATTACCATTTGATTATTAGAATAGGATTGTTGTGTTTTCAGTCTTTTATGTGTATAACACCAGTTCGTAAAAGAGACTGGTGTTGTTATATAGCACTAAGTAATTTTCTATGGTGATTAAGTTGATGCTTGTTGCATTTTGTGGGGATATATGAAAACATATTTAAATATCAAAGGGGGGGGGGGATATTGTTCTGTTCTGATTGTATCTTCTATTATTCAGGAATTATGCCGTTATTTAAGTTTGCCTTGTTTGAACATTGGCAGGTTACTTGATCAGTTAATTTCAAATTATCAGTTATAATGATTCTGTTTCTTTTAATTGAGTTGCCGTTGACCATCCTTAAAAATAATTACTTTTCAGTAAAATTGTTCTTTCTTTTGACGTTTAATTGTTTGAAGTTATAAAACAGAAACTAGTTAATAGGGTCCTTGGGAGTTGTGGATACATATTTACGTTCAGAAGATGTGGGACAATTGTAAAACATGGTCTCCACGGGGTCGCAAGTGAACATGGATTTAGTGCCATGATGTAATGGAAATTTTATAAGCGACAAGAGATTGCTGGGTTGTAGAAGAAGTAGAAGTGAGTAACGTGCTGACAGCGTGAAGACAAATAGTAAAACATGAATTGAATGCCATGTTTTACTCCGAAGAATAACTATATGCTGTGGATATCAGTACAATAGTAAAGGGGGGTAAGTACGTTAGTGAGAAATGAACAATTGTCAGTGTGGAGTGCTGTGGTCACAGAGAACATAGATTAAATGACATGAGGTTTTTTGGGGTCCGTGATATATGGACTGAGATAGAATAACGTTAATTGCAAGCAGTGATAGGTTAGAAGGTCACAGACATGAGTCCAGTGGCGGTATATTGTTGCTGTTGATAACGGCATAAATTGACAAGTAGGGGTTTTAGGAGATATGCCCATAATAAATGGACATTGTGGGTTGCTGAAGTTTTCGGCAAGATTAATAGAGTACCCGATATAGAGTATTCCTGAGTGAGGTATAGGAGAGATTTGCTTATATTTTAGTAGGTGAAGTTTATAATGTTGGAGGAGGTTTTGAGTGGTAGGCCCATAATGGACCTTTTTATTTGTGTCTTCGGGGTGTGTTTTGTGGTTGACATTACAATGCGAGGTTGTTATGGTTGAGGTGAGATTCAGAGCCATAATATCAGTAGTGTCTGTAATGTATAGACATTTAGGAGTGAATAATATTTTTGGTGGGTGATGCTTGATGCTGTAGATATCAGCGCAAAATGTGAAACCGACATAATAAGTGGTATAATTGCACTATGGAATTGTTTTAGACTTTATTACATAAAGTCTCAGACGTAAAGTCTCAGGTGACATAGGGGGGGGGGGGGGGTAAAGGTGAGTGTGGTTTTTGTGAGAAAGAGTTCTGGTTCTTTTACTTTCCGGTGCGCACCGATTCTTTCTCTCTCTATCGTGTGTTTGTGTTGAAGAGTACGGCGTTTTGAATTTTTTATAGTTGAGATCGGATATTGATATGTATGTACATGATGAAAAATGGTTTAAGCTGATAGCTTGAGAAGAAGAAGTACCATTGATATATATAGGAGAGGAAGTATTGTATAATGAAGGGCGGATAGATATTTCATGCGGAGTGTAATTTACCTGTAACTTACTTAGTTTTGGGACGTAAATAATACTATAGAAGTAAAAGCAGCTAGTTATCTGAGAGGTGGAGTAAAGTAAAGTTGCGTGTGGAGGATAGTAATGGATATATATATATATATATATATATATATATATATATATATATATATATATATATATATATATATATATATATATATATATATATATATATATATATTCCAAGTGAAATTAAAGGAATGATGGGGCAGTGGTATGAGTTAAAAACTTGTAGGTTATTTTACTTAGATTTTTTTTAGCTGGAAATTAAAGTAAGGTTCAAGACTTTTCAGGGAAAAGTCTTGGTTGAAGAAAGGGATGAAATGTAACAGACTTAGGAATAGGAAGAAGGGGCAACGAGGTGTGCATAGTCAATAGGGAAGTAGGGCACGGTCAAGCACCATAATATGGGGTAGTTAGGATGGGTCGTCCGATGACGAGGATCTTGGAAACAAGGTCAGTTGTGAATGACCCATCCTCCGATATGGATGTATGATTTAGCTGGGCAACATCTGGCTTGATTGAAGGTTTGTTATAACTATCCACGTTGATTCAGAATAAAGTAATATGAAGAAAGAATCGTCTTGGAGTTATTGCCAGTTCACCATTACTTCGCTGTACTCTTACAAGACATACTGACAAATAAAATTGTCAACTGCAACGCGAACAGTATTGTATACTATATATTATTGTTTGGATTTCCGATTCAATATTCCATAGTCTGATCATGTTTGTGGTAGCCTTGTGTCTTGTGTGCTGCAACTCCTTTCTGATGTTGGTATTCCCCCATGTCATGATGCAAAACAGCCCAGTATCGTCTCTCTTTAGACTGTCCTGTGTGCCCAATTCTTAACCATGGGGAAATAAAGTTTGTTTGTTCTATCGTCTCGCCCTGCTCTACAATGTTACCGTTGTGACCATACTGCAGCGTTCCCTTTTTAATGACTTGTCTATGAATGTATTGTCGGATAACCGCCATCAGAGATTAAACCGTCTCCAAGCTGGAAATCCGGATGTGATCGCACGACAGGAGAAGGATAAACTGGAAGACCCTCCTCCGGAAATTGTGAGGAACGCAATGGACGCGAGGTACTCGTCGAAGGGGGCGGGATGGGGCGCTTGGGGGTGGGGAGAAATGTGGCTGCTTCTGACGACTGCAGACCTGCTGTGAGCTCGCTCAGCAGTGGGTTTTTGTAGCAATGACCGTGGATGACGGATGTCCGTGTATGAAATCTTCCACGTCCCCGTGTGTCATTTAGATGACCACCTCTGTTGATGACTCTGGTCAAGTCAATTTCAGATGACTACTCTTTGATCTTAGCGCATAGGTCAATCATTTGAAGGCGACCGTTCTTTTTGTTTTTGTTTTTGTTTTGTTTTTTAAATAAAGGCTCGGTGATTCCCGCAGGAGGCAGAGCCACCCCATCAGTTCCTCGCGTACCTGTATGTTATTCGGATGACCGCCTCTGTATGTGGCTCTGACTAGATGAAATGCCGATACTGCACTTTGATATTAGCCAAATGGTTGAAAAATAAAATAGCTGTAGATTATTTGGCCTTTCAAAGGCCTGCCAAAATATATATTAAAAGACACCATCGATCTATTCATATCGTCACGGTGTAGTAAAGTCATTATATATATATATAGTATTCCAGAAGACAGGAAAGCAGATTATAAAAGTATATTGTGCAAAAAGGTGTAACTAAATAATACAATCACTTATGTTAGTACGCTGTTTATATTTCGTTAACATATTTACTTAAAATATTGGTAAAAAGCATTAAAGGTTGATTAACAAGTGAAATTAACGAAAATTGTACAATGTAATGAGCCAGAACCATAAATGTTAAGAATATTATTAGTTTTGATAATGTCCGTTAATATGTTACGTCGTTATGTCCGATGCTTTAATTTTATTGTCTTTATTCCTTATGTTTACGTGGTTTCTCCCAAAGTTGTTTGAACAGAATTGTTTATAAATTCGGTGACCAATCAACAATTATGATAGCCTGTTTTTATGATAATCTGGAACAGTTCTAAATATAAACAACAAATAAGAAAATAAACACGCTAAGTACCATTTTATGATTTCTTATCAGGTGTACAATATGTTGTTTCAATTATGATAATTAGAGTTAGTATCAGCAGTCAGATCAGTAGAAATATAAAGAAAAGGGAATATTGTATCTTTTAAACACTGCAAAAGACATATTTAAAAAAAAAAATCACGTTTAGCTTTTGTACAAGGATATAATCCCATGAAAGAAACAAAAATAAAATCTATAATGCTAATTTTATAGCCAAACAATGCCTAGAAAATCATGTTTCGTCAATTCATAAAGTGAATCAGTACAGCTACCACAGAACTGGCTTAACATCTGACGGGATTTGCATTAAAGACATTAGATCAATCATCGCTTTGGCAAAGATACCATTTGCTTGATGGAAGACATACTGACCACACAAAAAAATAATGTCAACTGCAACGCGAACAATAGTGTAAAGTGCTAATAGATCTTGTATAATTATATAATCGTACACTGATTAGAGATATTAGACGTAGGCAGTCTACGTAATGAGAAGAAATAAATTGGAGAACTTGATGACAACTGGCAAGATCGAGGGGAAGAGAACTAGGGGAAGGTAGAGAAGTAAATACCTGGATGACTTAGCCAAATGGTATGTTCGAGAGAAGAACACTTAAATGATCCACGACTCTGGGATCGAGTGAGATGGCGAATCATGACCGCTTACGCTTATCGGCATGGCACATAAATGAATGAATGAATGATTATATGGACGTGAATTATGTACAGTTATATGGATGCGAATCGTGTACAGTTATATGGATGTGAATCATGTACAGTTATATGGATGTGAATCGTGTACACTTATATGGATGCGAATCGTGTACCGTGAGCAGAAAAGCTGGCAAACATCTGATGGCAGTGGAGGTGCAGTTTCTGAAGAAAATACAAAGGAAAGCATGGCCTGACCGAAAAGAATCAATGAGCAAGTCCTACAAGAAATAGTTGAAAACAGTAAACTGATTAGAGAAATTTGACGTTGACAGTGAAGATTTGTGTGACACTTTATGAGTAGAAATAAATAAACTAGAAATGTTAGTAACATTTGGAAAGACTAAAGTGACAGGAATAATGGCAAGGCAGCGAGATCAATTATCTCGATGGCTAGACAACATGGCATAATTGAGACAAGAGCACATCGTTTATCCACGAGTGGCGATTGTGTGAGATGGAGAAACATGATCACCCATGCTTACCGATATGGCACATGCTGATAACCAACAAATAATCAAGAATGCAAAGTGGGCAGACTTAGGTTCATAGCTCCGATACGGAGACTCCAATTTCCTTGCTTATATGTGTAATCGTCTGGGTGCTGTTTTCTTTGCGTATCAAAGCAAAGGTCAGGGTTCAATCGCTATCATTGGCTGCATACTCTTCGTTTTGTTCTTTTGTGTGTGTGTGTGTTTTGTTTGTGTTTTGTTGTTTGCTTTGTTTAACTACAAATTTGGTGACACAGGTTTGATAACAATGACAAACATATGATGAAGCAACTATGATTCTCATGTTCAATCGATTGTTTTGTAAACATTTTAGATTACGATGGGGAAAAGTGTGTTGCAATTTCAGCTTGAAGGATTCGTTGATTTGCTTGATACTTGAAGAGATGCAAAGAAGTATGCCAGATAATTATCTGTGCAACCTTTTATTTATGTCTTCAGTATTCGAAAACATATACTGGCAAAAACGAATGCCTTAAAGAGGCTAACGAAACTAGAACATTATATAAAACAATAAGAAAGAGACAAACAGCAGTTTTTGGGTCATGTGATGAGAAGATAGGCGCTGGAGAACATCGTGACAACTGGAAAGATCGAGGGGAAGAGGCAGAGGCAGACCACGAGAAATGATGCTGGATGGATTGCGACTGTGTCATGGAGGAATATAAACGGCAGAGTTGATCCAGAAAACCAAAGACGGAGATCTGTCACGCCTGAAATCATGAAGTCGGCACGGCACTTGATGATGATGATACTGACAAAATACGTGATGCTGGTAAATTGCAGTGTGGGTGATATGATGAAATACGATGTTCAGTAAAGGACCTGATACTTGATCATCATCATCTTTTTCACTTTTGCCGAGAAGCGTCGTGATGAGAAATAGTTGACGTTCCAGCGTCCGATGGGTGGCACTGTATAGTGCCATTCCGTGTGATTGTACAATCTCCTTGATGTTTTCAGTCCATGTTTCTTCTCTGGCGTCCTCTTGTTCTCGTATCAGATCTTCTTTGGTGTAGCTCTAGTGCTGGTAACTGATGGTATTACATTCTAACTAGATGGCCGATCCATTTGATCTTCTGCTTTTCAATATATGTTGATCCCACTGTCTGTCTGATAACACAATATATTTCTCGGCATCGGAAAGTTAAGCTGGCAGCACTTCTCTAGTCCCTCATCTCGCAGATTTTGATTTGGACTGCTACAATTCTGTATGGTTGTACTGTGACAATATCAACACATGGACTGCTACAATTCTGTATGATTGTACTAGGACAAAATCTGAATCGCAGGCTGTAAAACCAATGCACCAGTACTAATAAAAAGAATAATAGAAACCTCAAGCTACGGCTTGCAACCTGGAACGTGAGAACCATGTGTCCAGGATTTTCCACTGACTTGTCAAATATTGACAATGTGAGAAAAACGGCTGTGATTGATGCTGAACTCAATCGTCTTAACATTGATATTGCTGGCCTGCAGGAGACTCGCCTCGCTGAGGAAGGGTCACTCAGGGAAAACAATTATACCTTTTTTTGGAAGGGAAGAGGGCAGGCAGAAAAAAGGCAACACGGTGTGGGCTTTTCAGTGAAGAATTCGCTACTGGGAATGATTGATATCCCAGCTGGAGGTAATGCAAGATTATTATCACTGCGCTTGGCAACCTCTTGTAGATTTGCCACCATTCTCACTGCATATGCACCGACACTCACTTCCTCTGATGATGTGAAAGATACGTTCTATGAGCAGCTAGACTCTGCGATCAAGGCAGTTCCAAAATCCGACTACATTTATATGCTCGGTGATTTCAATGCTCGTGTGGGCAAGGACTCGAGTTCATGGCCAGTGTGCCTTGGAAAATACAACATCGGTCGCATGAATGATAATGGGCAAAGGCTGCTGGAGCATTGCACTAGAAATGACCTATGTATTACAAACTCCTTTTTTAAAACAAAAGAGATGCATAAGATCACATGGAAACATCCAAGATCCGGCCATTGGCATCAGCTGGACTTCATTATCACGCGGAGACAACATCTGAACCATACATCATTAACTCGAAGTTACCACAGTGCTGACTGTGATACAGATCATTCTTTGGTTGTTGCAAGGGTTAGATTGAGACCAAAGAGAATCTACACAGCTAAACACAAGTCTAGCCCCAGGAGTAATATTATTAACTCTCAGGATCCTGGAAAGTGCTTTGAATTTCAACAGCAACTTGAGGACGCTTTCAATGATACAACAGAAAATTGTATAGTAAATGATAAATGGAGTAAACTTAAGGAAACTATTTATAAAACAGCGTTAGGGGTTTACGGCACTGTGGATCATAAGAGGCAGGACTGGTTTGCGGCAAACAGCCAGATACTGCAGCCCTTGATTGATAAAAAGAAGATAGCTCTCTTAAGAAACAAGGAAAGACCAACGCGTAACACTCTGAGTGAGCTGAAGCAAGCGAGGAAGGATGAACAAAAGGCTGCCAGGCAGTGTGCGAATGACTATTGGATCAAGTTATGTGAGTCCATTCAAATCGCAAGTGATAAGGGAAACATCAGAAGCATGTATGAAGGGATAAAGAAAGCCTGTGGTCCAATGATCAAAAGAAGTGCACCGCTGAAAACCTTGACTGGAGAAATCATCACTGATAAGAAACAGCAGATGGATAGATGGGTCGAGCACTATTTGGAGCTTTACTCAAGTGAGACCAACCAGGCGTATGATGCCCTTAACGCCATAGAGGCCCTGCCAACTCTTGACCACCTGGACACACTTCTCACTATAACAGAAGTTAAGTGTGCTATAAATGAGCTTGCATCTGGCAAGGCTCCAGGTAAGGATGGGATTCCAATAGAGGTGATCAGGAGTGGGCAAGACACACTCGCTCTACAGATCCACCAGCAAATAGAGCTATGCTGGCGAGAAGGACAAGTCCCACAGGATGTCAAAGATTCAAACATCATAACGCTGTACAAGAACAAGGGAGATCGGAGCGACTGCAACAACTATAGGGGTATCTCACTTCTGTGTATTGTTGGGAAAGTATTTGCCAGAATTGTCCTGCACAGACTTCAAGTCCTGGGAGATCAAGTCTACCCCGAATCACAGTGCGGCTTCCGTCAGAACCGGTCTACCATTGATATGATATTCTCATTGCGACAGATGCAAGAAAAATGCCGGGAACAAAATCAGCCACTGTTTATTGCCTTCATCGACCTCACAAAGGCATTCGATTTGGTCAGTCGTGAGGGTCTGTTCAAAGCACTAAAGAAGATTGGCTGTCCACCAACTCTTCTGTCCATTGTGGAATCGTTCCACACAGGCATGAATGGTATAATCAAGTTTTATGGCTCAACTTCAGAAGAGTTTGAAATCAAGAGTGGAGTTAAGCAAGGTTGTGTACTAGCCCCCACCCTCTTTGGGATATACTTTTCACTTCTACTGAAATATGCCTTTCGTGATCAGGATGACGGTATATACATTCACTCACGCTCAGATGGTGGCCTCTATAATGCTCACAGATTGAAGGCCAAGACCAAAATTAGCAGGGTACTAATCAGAGAGTTGCTTTTTGCGGATGATGCTGCGATTACGACCCACTCTGAGGAAGAATTACAACATCTACTATCTTCATTCTTCAATGCTTGTTCTGAATTTGGTTTAACAATTAACAAAAAGAAGACATAGATTATGTCACAAAGTGCACATGGTGTACCATCAATCTTTATTGACGACGCCGAACTGGAGATAGTAGACCATTTTACATATCTTGGATCAGAGGTAAATAGCAAATTATCCCACGATCAGGAAATCAACATCAGGATTGGCAAGGCAGCAACAACAATGAACATGTTAGCAAAAAGAGTCTGGGAGAACAGGAAGCTTACTGCCAAAACAAAAGTCCTCGTCTACCAAGCCTGTGTCCTTAGTACTCTTCTTTATGGCAGTGAAACCTGGACAACTTACTCACGCCAAGAGAAACGTTTAAACAGCTTTCATATGCGGTGTCTGCGAAGAATACTTGGTATTAAGTGACAAGACAAAATCACAAATACTGAAGTATTGGAAAGATCAGGTTGTGTGACGGTGTATTCCATGCTCAGTCTTCGTAGACTTAGATGGATAGGACACGTTAGGAGGATGGATGATGGTAGAATACCAAAGGACATCTTTTTTGGTGAATTACAGACGGGTAGGAGATCTCAGGGTCGGCCTCTACTACGATACAAAGATGTGTGTAAGCGGGACATGATTGATACAGGCATTGATAATGCACAATGGGAGCACGTCGCCGCTGAACGTGTTGCATGGAGGGCAACTATCAGAAATGGAATAAAGACAAAGGGGAAAATGATTGCAGATAAAGCACACACAGAGCGTGAGAGACGTAAGATGGTGCAAAATGGTGGAAATGACCATGTTTTCACATGCACCTACTGTGGGCAAACATTTGCAGCAAGAATTGGCCTTACCAGCCACACTCGCCACCGCCATGGATCGTAGTTATTGCCATATGACAGTTATTAAGCCTTTTTGAAGCACAATGTACCAAACTATCGTCTGTCAAGACGGAAAGGTGCCAATGTAATGAATATGCTACTAATTATCTGTCGTTTCGTGGACATAAGTATATTCGGATGTTTCAGGATGGGTGGTAACTGATATATAAGCTCTGTTGATTTTTGACATTTGACTTAGATTTCTCGAAATCAAATGTCAATAGTTAGCTGATTTTGCCTTGTGAACAATGTGCGTGCATTTATTGGTTCACTAGTGACTGTTGCTTCCATCGTTGATAAATTGTAATTCTGGTGGCGGACTGCTCTGTTGGCATTCCCGCATTGGTCGTATGCATGTATGCCAGTGCGTGCTTTTGGTTTGTCGGAACTGCTGTCTGTTCCACTTTTCACGGTGATGAGCAGTTTCACTGACATAGAAACGGAGTATACGGTGTAACTCTTTGAAGTGTAGTTTGAACCACGACTATCGACAATTTTAAGGTTTACCAATGTGGACAACGAATAAACAATCCAAGGATACAATTGAAGATTTCCAAATTTGGATGGCAGGAGAAGAGATGAATCAAAACTCTTGTGAAATTGTGATTGAAGAGGACATTACTGAATGATAACAGGGTCAGATAATTAAAGTATTCCAGGTTTATATGGAAGCACCAATTATTTTAAAATGATTTTAACGAAGAAATGCCGGAGAATTGTGCTCAAGGAAGACATCGTGACAAGTGTTTGGACAATGTCAACACACGGACTGCTACAATTCTGTTTGATTGTACTGTGACAATATCAACACATGGACTGCTACAATTATGTATGATTGCACCGTGACAATATCAACACATGGACTGCTACAATTCTGTATGATTGCACCTTGACAATATCAACACATGGACTGCTACAATTCTGTATGATTGCACCGTGACAATATCAACACATGGACTGCTACCATTCTGTATGATTGCACCGTGACAATATCAACACATGGACTGCTACAATTCTGTAAGATTGCACCATGACAATATCAACACATGGACTGCTACAATTCTTTATGATTGTACTGTGACAATATCAACACACGGACTGCTACAATTCTGTATGATTGCACTGTGACAATATCAACACATGGACTGCTACAATTCTGTATGATTGTACCGTGAAAAGACTGGACAACGTGGCAAGTGTTTGGACAATATCAACACATGGACGGCTACAATTCTGTATGATTGCACTGTGACAATATCAACACATGGACTGCTACAATTCTGTATGATTGTACCGTGACAATATTAACGCATGGACTGCTACAGTTCTGTATGATTGTACGGTGACAATATCAACACATGGACTGCTACAATTCTGTATGATTGCACTGTGACAATATCAACACATGGACTGCTACAATTCTGTATGATTGCACCGTGACAATATCAACACATGGACTGCTACAATTATGTATGATTGCACCGTGACAATATCAACACATGGACTGCTACAATTCTGTTTGATTGCACCGTGACAATATCAACACATGGACGGCTACAATTCTGTATGATTGCACCGTGACAATATCAACACATGGACTGCTACAATTCTGTATGGTTGTACTGTGACACTATCAACACATGGACTGCTACAATTCTGTATGATTGCACTGTGACAATATCAACACACGGACTGCTACAATTCTGTATGATTGCACTGTGACAATATCAACACATGGACTGCTACAATTCTGTATGATTGCCCTGTGACAATATCAACACATGGACTGCTACAATTCTATATGATTGCACTGTGACAATATCAACACATGGACTGCTACAATTCTGTATGATTGTACCGTGAAAAGACTGGACAACGTGGCAAGTGTTTGGACAATATCAACACACGGACTGCTACAATTATGTATGATTGCACCGTGAAAAGGCTGGACAATGTATTATAAATGTGCTAAATCTAACCCTCTGTACAGATGTGGCACTTGATGATGATACTAATATTTGAATTAAGTTTCGCTCACGTTCTTTGAGAATGTCATGTGAAGTGGAAAGGTGGAGTATGACGTCACCACGGGAAAGCTGGAGTATGACGTCACCACGGGAAAGCTGGAGGGGTGGAGTAGCCGGGGCACACCAAAAGAGTAGTTGCTGGCGGTTCAACAGTTTCGTATGCAGGATCACCAGTATCAGAAATGCTTGGCTGCACATCAGACAGAAAGTTCTGGACAGGCATGGTCACCAACACCAGACGGCATGTACTAAACGGAGATGAGAATAATCGCCTCTTTTTATGAATAGAGAAAAAGTTTATGCCTGGCTAAGATCCTTAAACCAAGTACTCAATTCATTTGTGAGACTTTCTTCCCCTAAGATATGAACGAATAAACAAAATCGAGCAGAATTCGTAAGCTTTAGTAGAATGCAACCACAGCCGGTAGCTATAACCTTCGTCAGTACGCAAACTTCAAACATGTTCTTCATGAAAATATCTACGCGAAAATATACATAAAGGTTTCCTTTTCTGTCGTGAACAGCTGCCTAGTTATGGACTTTACACGCATGTATTAAGCGCCTTTTATGGTGGTAGAAGAGAACATAAGGACATGCGGACTGGACAGGAACATGGCATTCGAAGGTAGCATTGGAAGTTGTAGAGATGGGATGGGTAATTTACAAAACCCACAGATAGTCACAGCAACACGGCAGGAGGAGAACGGAAGGGCGTCCAGGTAATATCAGTGATACCTGTAAATTAACTCGGCAACAATTGAGGGAGTATGCATACTGAGACATTGTAATCGCTTTTCTCACTTCTTCTTATAGTCCAAGCCGTAAGGTAAAGGTAATCATGTCTGTGCACAGACTTCTGTCTCTTGTGCTGCCAATCATTTCTGATGTGGATGTTTCTACATGTGATGATGTCAAACTGCCCGGCATCTTCTCTTGGTCTGCCCCTGCCTCACCTCCGCTGTAACTGTCCCATTGTGACGACATACTGCAGTGTTCTCTTTCTCATTATACGCCAACAAACGTGTTGTGGGATTGATTGATATGATTGATTTACGAACTGACATCACATCATTCTGGGCATTCCCATAAGCGCTCCGTCCCCATCCTTTGCAGCCAGCGAAGAGTTCCAACACTAATAGTACCAGTAGCAATCTGATTATATGTCCGTCTCGTCTTTCCTCTGAGCGTTGATCGTCGGCCTGATCCCCTCGTCACCCCTCGCTGTCGCATTCTTGCTGAACCATGGTGATCCATTTGCTCCTCCGAGGTGTACACATGCTCCCACAAGGTCGCAACCACATCTGCTTTGTCATACATCAATACTCCACCAAGTTTTGCCGAGCCAGCCAATCTGTCCGCCTGTTCATTCCCCAGCACACCAGCATGCCCCGGAGAAAAGATCCAGACGATGCTTGTCACCCGTGACTTCCGAAGCGAAGCAAGCCACTCTGCACGAAGTTTGCCTGTCTTCACTCTACTCAGCATGATTTCTGAGTCAGTTACAATCACGGTGTGTGAGTATCGTATTCTCCATCCAGCGGAAAGCTGCACTGACCGCCTCCACCTCCATTCTTAAGCTAGATGTTGTGGTATCATATGCCAGGCTCTCCTGCACCAAACGTCGACCATTGGCTTTTGCTAAGAACCCCCAGGCACTTCTCTTACCTCTCAACAACGACCCATCTGTGTAGATAATCACATCACCTGAGCGAGCATTATTCTGAATTAGTTGCTGGATTTCCACTTCCGTATCCCCTGCTTGCCACTCCCTGCATTCCCGGCTTAATGTGATTATAACTCTGCATAAGTCTGACTGCTCCGCTGACACTCTGACCCACTCTTCTCCTCTCCTAATGTTCTCCAAGGGGCACACCTGCCTGATCGTATCCTCCGCCTGAGCCATCCATGATTTCCCTCTTATCAGTCGTTGACCCTTAACGGCGTCCGGCGCCTCATGCAACGGGTGATCTGTGTCTGCAGCTACTCTGAGGTATGCCTTCGCCTGCATCACCTTGAGCCTACCTGAAACAGACGGCAAACCAAGGATGTAACGCATACACACAACTGGGGTGTCTCTGGTGCATCCCAGAATGACTCGCATCGCTTCGTTCTGTATGCGCTCTAATTTCACCAGCTGACTCTTTGAGACAGTGAGCAGTCCTAGTCCATAATCAATCACTGAGAGGATCAAGTGCTGATATAGTGTCAAAAGCATTCTCTGCTCTATGTCCATTGCAGCCATAGTTTTAAGTGCATTGAGTCCCTTTTGAGACCTTGTCACAACCGTCTCCACATGGTCCTTGAAGGACAGGCTCCTGTCAAGTGTGATTCCCAGATACTTCAATTTGTTCTCTCTGTTGACGCTTCCAAAATCTATCGTGAGGCTTGGGACATCAGCTCTCGCAATAATGTTGCCCAGAGAGCACCACAAAACAGCTGCCTTTTCAGGGTGGATGACAGCACTCATTTCAGTGCACCAGTCAATCACATTGTCTACTGTTGCCTGTAGCTCCTGGGCTGTTTGCTCCCTATCTCTCCCCTGCCTATATGCAAGAATATCATCTGCAAATGTTAGTTTCCTTCCAACCCCTGGTGCTTCTAGGTTTGCAATCTTGCTCGTATACACATGAAAGAGCACCGGTGAGATTGCTGATCCCTGTGGCAGTCCCGGGGTTAAAATATGTGGCTCTTAGGTCCATGAACCCAGACGGAGAGCCACAAGGCGAGAATGTAGGACGGCTGCTATCCAGTTCGCCAACCAGGGATTGACCCCCTTCTCCATCTGTACGGTCATGAAAATATCATATCGAACTCTATTGTATGCATCCTCGAGATCAAGCGCTACCACCATCGTTTCCTGTCTACTCTGGAACCCCTCATAAACATCAAAGGCAAAAGTGGCTGCATTTGATCAGGTATCTTTTCCTGGCCTGTCGCTCCCCAGGCCTCTTGGAAGAAGCTTCCCCCTTTCCAAGAACTCTTGCAGCTTGACAGCGAATATCTTCTCTAGAACCTTCCCAAATGTATTTTGAAGGGTGATGATCCTAAAGCCGCTGAGCTTTGAATGATCCTTGAATGGTTTTGAGAGAGGGATGAGATAGCTATGTAACCAATCCTGCGGTACTGATGCTGTCCTAATGCTCTGGTTAAAGCAGTCGGTCATCTCCTTCAGGTCTACATCGCTCAAAACCTTCATGTGGCCATACCTGACCCCATCAGGCCTTTGTGCCGTGTCGTTTGCCTTTTTCAAAATATGTTTAACATCTTCAACCCGTATGATGTCTTCATAATGCATATTCTTCATGGTGCCAGATAATTCTGATTTCTTCATTTCTAATCTTATATTTTCTTGATACGTTGAATATTCTTCTCAGGAATCTCATTTCTGTTGTTGTGATTTTTCTTTTCTCTTTTTCTGTCATTGTCCTTGTTTGGCATTGGTAGCATAGAGCTGGCAGGAAGATTGTGTTGTAATTTGCTTTCTTAGCAGTTATTGATACATGTTTGTTCTTTAGTATTGGCGCCTTTTGTCCAATGAGTTAGTTTGCCTTATTGCATCTACTTTCGATCTCGTCTTCTGATCTGCCATTTGATGATAGTATGGTTCCCAGGTACTTGAAACTCTTTACTTGTTTCAAGGGATGTTTGTTTAGGTGAATTGTTGTTTTTTTTTTCTTCTTTAGTTATAGTCATTACCTCTGTTTTGCTTGTGCTAATTTTCATGTTATGTTCCCTACACATTTCGTTTAGACTAGTCATGTGGTCTTGTAATTCAGCTTCTGATTTTGCTAGTAGAGCTTGGTCGTCCGCAAACAGGAGTTCGCTAATGGTTAGATTTGCGGATGGTTCTACTTCTGTGTTCAGAACGACTTATCTGTTGTTGTGCGGACATAAGTATATTTAAATGTTTCAGTATGAGTAATATATATACATAAGCTCACTTGCTTTTTGACATCTGACTTCGATTTCTCAAATTAGATAATAGTTACCTGGGTTTTCCCGTAAGAATAATGTCTGTACAACTGTTAGTTCTCTAGTGACTGTTTGTTTCCATCGACAACAAACTGTATTATAGTGGCGGACTGTTGTGTTGGCATTCTCGCATTAGCCGTATGCATGTACGTGTGTGCTAGCTTTTGGTTTGCCGGAACTGCTGTCTGTTCCACTTCTCGCAGTGAGGCGTATATTGTGTGATCTTCACAGGCACAGAAATGGAGCAGTATGGGGGTGACCCTTTGTCGTGAAGTTGGTACCACGACTAAAGTCTATTTTATGTTAAGAAATGTGGACAACGAATAAACAATCCAAGGATAAAACTGAAGCTTTCAAACTTTGGAAATATTGTCGAACATAAGGAGTGCGATAGCAGAAATCAAATCAAATCAAATCAAATCAACTTTATTTGCAAAGGGTAACAAATTGGGCACGCAGGCCCGTCTTACATTCGGCCCTTCCAATCCTTCGTCTTTCGTTTATCAAGAGCATTATACATTTACATAGGAAGAAAGATAAACATTGTGAAATGAATGTTGTAAACATAATCAAGACAAATTACCATGTTATGAGGCCCATATCCCATCTACCCATACATTACCCCACCCACACACACCCAGGGACACATACATACCCCACCAAGCAACCCATCCCCCTCCCGCACATCCCCCACCCTCACACACTGCCCTCACCTGTTCCCCCAACCAAAACACATTCGCCACCCACAAAAATCCCCCACCAACCCACACATCCCACGCCCACCCACATACACATCCTAACCCACACATCCTCTCCCCCACCCACACCTCCAACCACCCATCCCCCAGCCACATTTTCATCGACCACATATTCCCCACCCACGCACACACATCCCCCACCAACCCACACATCGCACATCAACTCACACATCCCCAAATCATACACACACACACATTCCCACCAACTGACATCTCCCTACCTCGAAACACACACACACACACACACACACAAACACACATCTCCCTAACCACCTATACATCCTGAATCCACTCACGCACACCCAACCACCCACCCACACATGCCCTAACCCAATCCCCCACCACACACCACCATACGCACATCACATACATCCTCTACCACGCAATATTCCCAAACCACACACCGCACACATATCCCTCACCAACACATCCCACACCCACATACCACCATGCATCCCCACCTACACACCACACATATATCCCCCACCCACATAACACACAATATTCCCACCCACACTCACACAGATACCCTGACCCATCCATCCCACATACCCCCACCCACACACACATACCCCATCCACACAATATCCCCAACCAACACACCACGCGCCTCTCCCCACCCACACATGCATTTCCCACCCATCCACCAACACACACTCACTCACACACACATCCTCCACTACGCACCCACACACCCCCACCCACCCCCAACCAAACATCTCTAGATCACAATACCCCTACTCACACACATCCTCCACCCACTCACGCATCCTACCCGGACACATACACATCCCTAACCCAATTACACATCCCATAGCCACTCACACAACCCCACCCACACATTCTCCATCCACGCACACATCTCCCACTCCACACCCCACCACCCACACATAATTCTCCCAATCACCACACACCCCCTACTCACCCACACATATCCCCCACCCATACACACATTCCCCGCACCCATTACACACATCCTCCACACCACACACCAGCCCCCACCCACACTCACATCATCACCAATACCACCACAAATATACTTCCCACCGGCACACCATGCACACATCCCCCACCAACACACCGTACACACATCCCAAACCCACACACCATACACTTCTCCCCACCCGCCATTACATCCCCAATCCACCCACACAATCCCCTACCCACAAAACCCCGCCACACACACATACTTCCCCAAACCATCCACTCATCTCCACCCACCCACACATATCCCCCCCCCCCCCAAATACACATCCCCGCACCCGTCCCATACACATATCCTCCACCCATACACATATCCCCCACACCCATACTTTCACCCCCACACATCCATCCACACATCCCGCCAACGCCCACAAATATCACTACCCACCAACACATAGACACACCCAAACCCATCCAAACGCATACCCCACCCACATTCCCCCACCCACACATATCCCCACACTCACACACATCCTCCACACACTCTCACACATCCTCACATCTAGACACATACAAAATGCCTCACGTGAGCATTGAAACTAGTATGAACAAACTCCCACACTTTACTCACACACATACACTGCCAATTGTCGTGAGCAGTCTCATAAAAATGTTAAACATGGAAAAAATGTGTACATAAACAGTGTGTGAAGTAAAAATAGTGATGCTCTCTCTCTCTCTCTCTCTCTCTCTCTCTCTCTCTCTCTCTCTCTCTCTCTCTCTTCTCTCTCTCTCTCTCTCTCTCTCTCTCTCTCTCTCTCTCACACACACACACACACATTCACTCTCACGCTCACTCATTCTGTCTTTCACTCAAACTACAGTAATGTACATGAGTTTACATTATACATGATAAAATCAAATGGTATTTAACTAATAATATGACAGATGAGAATACACAAACATATGGATTCGCGTGTTACATAACATGCGTATTACATGACATGCATCTGTTCAGCTCTCTCTCTCTCTCTCTCCGTCTCTCTTTCTCACTCTCTCACTCACTATTTCCCCCATTCATTCAATCTGTCCATCTTCATTCACTTTATCTCTAAACTCTCTTACTCTCTCTCTCTCTCACACTCATACACAGACAGACACACACCCTCACGATATCACTCAATGTTTCACTTACCCTAGCGCACTCACTCACTCTTTTACTCTCTCTCTCTCTCACGCACACACACTCTAACACTTATTCACTCACTCACACACACTCACTCTCTCACTCATTCACTCCTCACTCATTCACTCACTTACTCTCTCACACACAATCGTTCACACACATACTCACTCTCTCAATCACACTCTCTCACACACATACACATACGCATGAATGCAAGCACGCACACACTCCCTCACTCACTATCACACATACACGTACGAATGCATGCACTGACACATTCCCTCACCATTTCTCAATCAATCACTCTCTCCACCCACACGCATGCACGTGCGCGCACACACATTCACTCTCTCACTCTCTCTGACACCCACTTTCTCTCTCTCTCTCTCTCTCTCTCTCTCTCTCTCTCTTCTCTCTCTCTCTCTCTCTCTCTCTCTCTCTCTCTCTCTCCCACACACATATATTGTGAACAGTTATAGTTAAACAATTATAATGAACAATTATAATGAACAACTTTAATGAACAATTATACCAGTCAATGAATTATGGTGGCATATAGTCGGTATGGATTAAGTATTGAAAGAGTTTTCGGTTAAATGTGTAGAGACTCATTGGAGTTTTCAGATCTGGAGGAAGATCATTCCATAAGTGAGCACCAGAATAGGCGAAACATGTTTTGTATATGTCCAATCTAGGCTTTGAGACATGTAACAAATTTAGGCGCTTGCTGTTCATTGCATTAGATTGAATCAGCGGCAGAAGATACTCTGGGGAATTTTGAGATATAATTTTATTCACTAATTTCGCTTTGTTAAAAAGGAAGCGCTTTCGAAGTGGTAGAAGTCTTAGATGACAGTATAAATTATTACTTTCAACGTGCTTTCTGCCAAAAACCAGACGAATAGCGCGGTTTTGTAGAGAACGTTGTCGTTTTATATTAGATTTAGGGCAACCATCCCAAACTGTGGAACAGTAATCGAGATGTGATTGGATATAGTATATAAAAAATATTTTTCGTGTGCTTTCGTCCAGGAAGTGTTGAATTTTATCAAGTTGGTAAACTTGTTGTGCTATTTTAATAGCAGGAGAAAAGAAGCACCAAAACTCTAGTAATATTGCTCCAAGCCACTTAATAACATTAATGTGAATGGAAAGCCACGTGTGAAGGTCAGTAGTGTTTTTACCTATATCAATTAATAACAGACGACGGCAGGTGAGAGGCATACATGAGCATGAGAGTGTAGACAGACTAACATTCAACAATATGAAACAGATTCGCCTACCAAAGACTTTTAGTTAACCAAACGAAATACAAACTAATAATGATCAAGTGTTATGTTTACTATGTATTATGGTAAGAATTTTCGATCCAATATCCCAAAATTGTTGCAAAAGTGATCATGTCTGTGTACAGCCTTACAAGGCTGGTGTGCTGCAACTGGTTTCTGATGTTGATAATCCTCCATGTCATGATGCCAAACCGTCCAGCATATCTCTTTTTATAGAAAGTTAGACGGGCCTGCGTGCCTAATTCGTAACCTTTTGAAAATAAAGTTCACTCGTTCGTGTCCCCCTGCCTCTCCTCCGCTCCAACTCTACTGTCGTGACGACATAATGCAATGTTCCCTTTCTCAAGACACGTTAGTTTGGGATAACCGCCACCAGCGATTAAACCGTCTCCAAGCTGGAAATAAGGATGTGAGCGCACGACAGGAGAAGGACACAGGGGAATACCCTCCCCCGGGAAGTGTGAGGTTCGTGATGGACGCGAGGTACTCGTCGAGGAGGTGGGGGAATGGGGGGAGAGGGGGTGGGAGTGAGAGAAATGTGGCTGCTTCTGACGACTGCAGACATGCTGTGAGCTGGCCCAGCAGTGGGTTTTCTAGCAGTGTACGTGAATGACGTATGTCCGTGTAAAAAAAAAAAAAATCTTAATTTATTTTAAACTTATGGCGCAATGTTCCACAGGGGCCAGAGTTGCCCCATGAGGTTCCACTTCCCCGCG
Organism: Cepaea hortensis; assembly: GCA_963921405.1. NCBI lineage: Eukaryota > Metazoa > Mollusca > Gastropoda > Stylommatophora > Helicidae > Cepaea > Cepaea hortensis. The sequence goes on from OY992896.1 coordinate 68,677,017, forward strand.
TGTCGTTCAGATGACCCCCCTGCTACTGACCCTGGCCAGATCAAGTGGAGTTACTACACTTTGATCTTAGCTCAAAGCTCGATAATTTGAAGACGATTGTTGTTTTGTTTTTAATAAAGGCTCAGGGGTTCCCACAGGGGCCTGCCCCTCCCCATCAGGCTCTGACGTCCCTGTGTGCAATTCGAATGACCGCCTCTGCATGTGGAACTGGCGAGATCAAGATCAGTTACTACACTTTGATATTAGCCAAAAGGCTGAGAAATATAACATCCACAGTTTATTTGTCCTTTCAAAGGCCAGTCAAAAATATAACATTACAGTATATCAGACGCTGTTAAACGTATATGTATAAAGCATTAAATTCGATGAAAGCATATTACCAAAATTTGTTATGCAAAAACAACAATGTAATAAAGTAATATAGTAGTTGTGTTAAAGATCTGTTTAAGTTTTATTAGCGGATTTAACGGCAAACATTATACAATAGGAATAAAGGTTCATTTATAAATGACATTAAGAAATTATTTGTATTGTAATTGCTAGAACTGTAAATGTTAGAACTAGTTTTAGGTAAGGTAGTGCCCCTTAATATGGTAATTCGTTATGTCCCTTGCCATAAATTAATTTTGTTTGTTAATTTTGTTTATGTGACCACCCCCAAAGTTGTTTGAACATAATTGTTTGTAAATTACGAATGATAAGATTTTCTTAAGAAGATGCTATTCGTATGCCCTGACTATTGGTATGTAATCAATAAGATATGACAGTTGTTTTTAAACCATGGTAGACAGTAGACAGGACTGAGAGTATGCGTGTTCTATAGTTCAGCTTTACTGGAGAGTTTTGGCCATCATAAACCATAACTGTAGGAAGGGAATATCCCAACTGCACCTCCCAGTGGTAGATGATGGGAAAACCCACAATGGTGTGACAAACGCAGCCCTGGGGACCGAATATCCACCGGGATATGTGGACACATCTGCTGCTGAGCAGAGCAGGGTACGCACTTGTTCTGGTAAATGACTGTCAAAAGCAGACATAAAAGATGTGGATGTGGACGTCAAGGGGAAACCATTACATTATCTTCCCAAGATTTCATGAATAGTCAATATCAGAGGCATGAACGACATTAATGGCTATCTTAGGACATCCTCGTCGGGTAGGGACAGTCATGTGATACTAGACCCTCATCCAGCCACTCATGACAAAATCATAATGAATAAATTTAAAATAGGAACTAAAATTTAAAATGGGAAATACATTTCAAATATGAATATGGAATGTTAGGACATTAAATGAGTTTGGACAGTTGAACAATGTGATAAGAGAAGTGGAAAGCATGAAAATGGAGATTATTCTAGGCATAGGTGAGATGAGATGGAAGGGATTATCAAAATTGCAACCGAAAAACACGCAATAATTTATTATGGAGGGTATACACACTAGAAAGGAGTTGTTCTATCGTTATTAATAGTCAACCTTCTTCAATATTCAGCTCTTGAAGTATGGATACATGTGTTCTTTTCTTTAAATAGGATATGAAGAAAAATAATCATACACATCCTTACCTGGCAACTAGGTCAGGGATATTATCATCATCATGTAGCATGTATCCTGCAGAAGCTCTCATCACAGCCCGTCGCAGAGATTCACCATCTGTTGCCAGTTCCCTTCCCCATTTATGTCCATGCCCAAGGCGTCCCCAATGTCCCGTGTTCAATGTCGTGTTGGTCAACCCCTGGCCCCTCTCTCAGGAACTATGCCTTCTATCCCGGTTCTGACCAAACCACGTGACACTTAACATGGCCACAATATTTCAGCTTCCGAGACATCACGCGATTAATGAGCCAGTTTTATTCAGTGGTTAGGTTACGTAGATATAAAGGCATTAATAAACATACCATTTTATTTATTTAACAATAACAATATAGTCGGGAAAAGTAAGTTTGATTTGTTCTTGTGCTATTTGTTTTCTTAAAATTAGATTTACTAAATCAGTTTCTGTTATTTCTTCTTCTTCTGTTTTTTCTGTTTCTCTCTCAGAACCAGGACACGAAAAGTTCTGGATTGATTTATGGTACTTTCCTCATAATCCATGTGTCATCACCATCATGTGCCATATGTAGATAAACGATATGGTTCGTCTTCTCACACGATCACCAGAGTCTTGAATCAACGTTGTGTTCCTTTTGCCTCTCACAGTCATGGCACAATCATTGGATTGAGTTCTGGTTTATTCCGCATAATCATAATATTTACTGTATATTATGGTTTGGGCTTGCGATCCAATATCCCAAAGTTTGGCGAAGGTGATCATGTCTGTGCACAACCTTGTGTCTCGTGTGCTGCTACTCCTTTCTGATGTTGATATTCCTCCATGCCATGATGCCAAACCACCCATATTAGTCTCTCTTCAGACGGATCTGCGTGCCCACTTCTTAACCCTTTAAAAATAAAGCTTGTTCATTCGTTCGTTCATTCATCCGTCCTGCTTTTCTTTTGCTCCAACTTTACCGTTGTGAAGACATATAGCAGTGTTCCCTTTCTCTGACACTCTCATACACTTAGTGTGGGATATCCGCTACCAGCGACTAAAACGTCTCCAAGCGGGAGATCAAGATGTGATCACACGGCAGGAGAAGTACATACGGGAACACAGTCCTCGGGGAAGTGTGAGGGACATAATGGACTCGAGGTACTCGTCGAGGGGGGTGGGGGGAGGAGTATGGCTGCTTCTGACGACTGCAGACCTGCTGTGAACTCGCCCAGCAGTGTGTTTTCTAGCAGTGAACATTGATTAACGTTTGACAGTGTATATTGAGCAAGAAGGCGGTACATTTTTTCGTCCCTTAGAACGTACCTTGTGTTTGCCTAAATGTTTGTAGTTTAAGTGTGTTTTTCGTGGTGGCATGGAGTTAGGACCGTGTAACGGAGTTCGTGCACGTGCGCCCGGACTCCCTTCAACATATCAGCGGCGCCCGGTGGCAATATTTAAGCCAAACACGACAACCAGGCGACGAACGGCAAGGACACAGCGTGGAAAAAGAACAGGCGCACGCAGAAAGCGGTTAAAGTGTGTCAGACTGGGCATCGGACACGTCCGAGTACTGTACTGGAACTGTGCATCATTTAGTCAACGCCGACCCATTCTCGAAAAACTAGTGTACGGAAACGATATTGTGGTCTTACAAGAAACACAGCTAGGCGACGGAACAGTCAATGTCGCGGGGTTTCAGGGCTTCTATAACAGGCGGCACCTCGGACAGGCCTTTCTGGTCCGCGACAACATACTGGTGTCTGAGAGCGATATGTCCGCCTGGAACAGTGATGCCCTGCCAAAAACCAGACGAATAGCGCGGTTTTGTAGAGAACGTTGTCGTTTTATATTAGATTTAGGGCAACCATCCCAAACTGTGGAACAGTAATCGAGATGTGATTGGATATAGTATATAAAAAATATTTTTCGTGTGCTTTCGTCCAGGAAGTGTTGAATTTTATCAAGTTGGTAAACTTATTGTGCTATTTTAATAGCAGGAGAAAAGAAGCACCAAAACTCTAGTAATATTGCTCCAAGCCACTTAATAACATTAATGTGAATGGAAAGCCACGTGTGAAGGTCAGTAGTGTTTTTACCTATATCAATTAATAACAGACGACGGCAGGTGAGAGGCATACATGAGCATGAGAGTGTAGACAGACTAACATTCAACAATATGAAACAGATTCGCCTACCAAAGACTTTTAGTTAACCAAACGAAATACAAACTAATAATGATCAAGTGTTATGTTTACTATGTATTATGGTAAGAATTTTCGATCCAATATCCCAAAATTGTTGCAAAAGTGATCATGTCTGTGTACAGCCTTACAAGGCTGGTGTGCTGCAACTGGTTTCTGATGTTGATAATCCTCCATGTCATGATGCCAAACCGTCCAGCATATCTCTTTTTATAGAAAGTTAGACGGGCCTGCGTGCCTAATTCGTAACCTTTTGAAAATAAAGTTCACTCGTTCGTGTCCCCCTGCCTCTCCTCCGCTCCAACTCTACTGTCGTGACGACATAATGCAATGTTCCCTTTCTCAAGACACGTTAGTTTGGGATAACCGCCACCAGCGATTAAACCGTCTCCAAGCTGGAAATAAGGATGTGAGCGCACGACAGGAGAAGGACACAGGGGAATACCCTCCCCCGGGAAGTGTGAGGTTCGTGATGGACGCGAGGTACTCGTCGAGGAGGTGGGGGAATGGGGGGAGAGGGGGTGGGAGTGAGAGAAATGTGGCTGCTTCTGACGACTGCAGACATGCTGTGAGCTGGCCCAGCAGTGGGTTTTCTAGCAGTGTACGTGAATGACGTATGTCCGTGTAAAAAAAAAAAAAAATCTTAATTTATTTTAAACTTATGGCGCAATGTTCCACAGGGGCCAGAGTTGCCCCATGAGGTTCCACTTCCCCGCGTGTCATTCAGATGACCCCCCTGCTACTGACCCTGGCCAGATCAAGTGGAGTTACTACACTTTGATCTTAGCTCAAAGCTCGATAATTTGAAGACGATTGTTGTTTTGTTTTTAATAAAGGCTCAGGGGTTCCCACAGGGGCCTGCCCCTCCCCATCAGGCTCTGACGTCCCTGTGTGCAATTCGAATGACCGCCTCTGCATGTGGAACTGGCGAGATCAAGATCAGTTACTACACTTTGATATTAGCCAAAAGGCTGAGAAATATAACATCCACAGTTTATTTGTCCTTTCAAAGGCCAGTCAAAAATATAACATTACAGTATATCAGACGCTGTTAAACGTATATGTATAAAGCATTAAATTCGATGAAAGCATATTACCAAAATTTGTTATGCAAAAACAACAATGTAATAAAGTAATATAGTAGTTGTGTTAAAGATCTGTTTAAGTTTTATTAGCGGATTTAACGGCAAACATTATACAATAGGAATAAAGGTTCATTTATAAATGACATTAAGAAATTATTTGTATTGTAATTGCTAGAACTGTAAATGTTAGAACTAGTTTTAGGTAAGGTAGTGCCCCTTAATATGGTAATTCGTTATGTCCCTTGCCATAAATTAATTTTGTTTGTTAATTTTGTTTATGTGACCACCCCCAAAGTTGTTTGAACATAATTGTTTGTAAATTACGAATGATAAGATTTTCTTAAGAAGATGCTATTCGTATGCCCTGACTATTGGTATGTAATCAATAAGATATGACAGTTGTTTTTAAACCATGGTAGACAGTAGACAGGACTGAGAGTATGCGTGTTCTATAGTTCAGCTTTACTGGAGAGTTTTGGCCATCATAAACCATAACTGTAGGAAGGGAATATCCCAACTGCACCTCCCAGTGGTAGATGATGGGAAAACCCACAATGGTGTGACAAACGCAGCCCTGGGGACCGAATATCCACCGGGATATGTGGACACATCTGCTGCTGAGCAGAGCAGGGTACGCACTTGTTCTGGTAAATGACTGTCAAAAGCAGACATAAAAGATGTGGATGTGGACGTCAAGGGGAAACCATTACATTATCTTCCCAAGATTTCATGAATAGTCAATATCAGAGGCATGAACGACATTAATGGCTATCTTAGGACATCCTCGTCGGGTAGGGACAGTCATGTGATACTAGACCCTCATCCAGCCACTCATGACAAAATCATAATGAATAAATTTAAAATAGGAACTAAAATTTAAAATGGGAAATACATTTCAAATATGAATATGGAATGTTAGGACATTAAATGAGTTTGGACAGTTGAACAATGTGATAAGAGAAGTGGAAAGCATGAAAATGGAGATTATTCTAGGCATAGGTGAGATGAGATGGAAGGGATTATCAAAATTGCAACCGAAAAACACGCAATAATTTATTATGGAGGGTATACACACTAGAAAGGAGTTGTTCTATCGTTATTAATAGTCAACCTTCTTCAATATTCAGCTCTTGAAGTATGGATACATGTGTTCTTTTCATTAAATAGGATATGAAGAAAAATAATCATACACATCCTTACCTGGCAACTAGGTCAGGGATATTATCATCATCATGTAGCATGTATCCTGCAGAAGCTCTCATCACAGCCCGTCGCAGAGATTCACCATCTGTTGCCAGTTCCCTTCCCCATTTATGTCCATGCCCAAGGCGTCCCCAATGTCCCGTGTTCAATGTCGTGTTGGTCAACCCCTGGCCCCTCTCTCAGGAACTATGCCTTCTATCCCGGTTCTGACCAAACCACGTGACACTTAACATGGCCACAATATTTCAGCTTCCGAGACATCACGCGATTAATGAGCCAGTTTTATTCAGTGGTTAGGTTACGTAGATATAAAGGCATTAATAAACATACCATTTTATTTATTTAACAATAACAATATAGTCGGGAAAAGTAAGTTTGATTTGTTCTTGTGCTATTTGTTTTCTTAAAATTAGATTTACTAAATCAGTTTCTGTTATTTCTTCTTCTTCTGTTTTTTCTGTTTCTCTCTCAGAACCAGGACACGAAAAGTTCTGGATTGATTTATGGTACTTTCCTCATAATCCATGTGTCATCACCATCATGTGCCATATGTAGATAAACGATATGGTTCGTCTTCTCACACGATCACCAGAGTCTTGAATCAACGTTGTGTTCCTTTTGCCTCTCACAGTCATGGCACAATCATTGGATTGAGTTCTGGTTTATTCCGCATAATCATAATATTTACTGTATATTATGGTTTGGGCTTGCGATCCAATATCCCAAAGTTTGGCGAAGGTGATCATGTCTGTGCACAACCTTGTGTCTCGTGTGCTGCTACTCCTTTCTGATGTTGATATTCCTCCATGCCATGATGCCAAACCACCCATATTAGTCTCTCTTCAGACGGATCTGCGTGCCCACTTCTTAACCCTTTAAAAATAAAGCTTGTTCATTCGTTCGTTCATTCATCCGTCCTGCTTTTCTTTTGCTCCAACTTTACCGTTGTGAAGACATATAGCAGTGTTCCCTTTCTCTGACACTCTCATACACTTAGTGTGGGATATCCGCTACCAGCGACTAAAACGTCTCCAAGCGGGAGATCAAGATGTGATCACACGGCAGGAGAAGTACATACGGGAACACAGTCCTCGGGGAAGTGTGAGGGACATAATGGACTCGAGGTACTCGTCGAGGGGGGTGGGGGGAGGAGTATGGCTGCTTCTGACGACTGCAGACCTGCTGTGAACTCGCCCAGCAGTGTGTTTTCTAGCAGTGAACATTGATTAACGTTTGACAGTGTATATTGAGCAAGAAGGCGGTACATTTTTTCGTCCCTTAGAACGTACCTTGTGTTTGCCTAAATGTTTGTAGTTTAAGTGTGTTTTTCGTGGTGGCATGGAGTTAGGACCGTGTAACGGAGTTCGTGCACGTGCGCCCGGACTCCCTTCAACATATCAGCGGCGCCCGGTGGCAATATTTAAGCCAAACACGACAACCAGGCGACGAACGGCAAGGACACAGCGTGGAAAAAGAACAGGCGCACGCAGAAAGCGGTTAAAGTGTGTCAGACTGGGCATCGGACACGTCCGAGTACTGTACTGGAACTGTGCATCATTTAGTCAACGCCGACCCATTCTCGAAAAACTAGTGTACGGAAACGATATTGTGGTCTTACAAGAAACACAGCTAGGCGACGGAACAGTCAATGTCGCGGGGTTTCAGGGCTTCTATAACAGGCGGCACCTCGGACAGGCCTTTCTGGTCCGCGACAACATACTGGTGTCTGAGAGCGATATGTCCGCCTGGAACAGTGATGCCCTGCCAAAAACCAGACGAATAGCGCGGTTTTGTAGAGAACGTTGTCGTTTTATATTAGATTTAGGGCAACCATCCCAAACTGTGGAACAGTAATCGAGATGTGATTGGATATAGTATATAAAAAATATTTTTCGTGTGCTTTCGTCCAGGAAGTGTTGAATTTTATCAAGTTGGTAAACTTGTTGTGCTATTTTAATAGCAGGAGAAAAGAAGCACCAAAACTCTAGTAATATTGCTCCAAGCCACTTAATAACATTAATGTGAATGGAAAGCCACGTGTGAAGGTCAGTAGTGTTTTTACCTATATCAATTAATAACAGACGACGGCAGGTGAGAGGCATACATGAGCATGAGAGTGTAGACAGACTAACATTCAACAATATGAAACAGATTCGCCTACCAAAGACTTTTAATTAACCAAACGAAATACAAACTAATAATGATCAAGTGTTATGTTTACTATGTATTATGGTAAGAATTTTCGATCCAATATCCCAAAATTGTTGCAAAGGTGATCATGTCTGTGTACAGCCTTACAAGGCTGGTGTGCTGCCACTGGTTTCTGATGTTGATAATCCTCCATGTCATGATGCCAAACCGTCCAGCATATCTCTTTTTATAGAATGTTAGACGGGCCTGCGTGCCTAATTCGTAACCTTTTGAAAATAAAGTTCACTCGTTCGTGTCCCCCTGCCTCTCCTCCGCTCCAACTCTACTGTCGTGACGACATAATGCAATGTTCCCTTTCTCAAGACACGTTATTTTGGGATAACCGCCACCAGCGATTAAACCGTCTCCAAGCTGGAAATAAGGATGTGAGCGCACGACAGGAGAAGGACACAGGGGAATACCCTCCCCCGGGAAGTGTGAGGTTCGTGATGGACGCGAGGTACTCGTCGAGGAGGTGGGGGAATGGGGGGAGAGGGGGTGGGAGTGAGAGAAATGTGGCTGCTTCTGACGACTGCAGACATGCTGTGAGCTGGCCCAGCAGTGGGTTTTCTAGCAGTGTACGTGAATGACGTATGTCCGTGTAAAAAAAAAAAAAAATCTTAATTTATTTTAAACTTATGGCGCAATGTTCCACAGGGGCCAGAGTTGCCCCATGAGGTTCCACTTCCCCGCGTGTCGTTCAGATGACCCCCCTGCTACTGACCCTGGCCAGATCAAGTGGAGTTACTACACTTTGATCTTAGCTCAAAGCTCGATAATTTGAAGACGATTGTTGTTTTGTTTTTAATAAAGGCTCAGGGGTTCCCACAGGGGCTTGCCCCTCCCCATCAGGCTCTGACGTCCCTGTGTGCAATTCGAATGACCGCCTCTGCATGTGGAACTGGCGAGATCAAGATCAGTTACTACATTTTGATATTAGCCAAAAGGCTGAGAAATATAACATCCACAGTTTATTTGTCCTTTCAAAGGCCAGTCAAAAATATAACATTACAGTATATCAGACGCTGTTAAACGTATATGTATAAAGCATTAAATTCGATGAAAGCATATTACCAAAATTTGTTATGCAAAAACAACAATGTAATAAAGTAATATAGTAGTTGTGTTAAAGATCTGTTTAAGTTTTATTAGCGGATTTAACGGCAAACATTATACAATAGGAATAAAGGTTCATTTATAAATGACATTAAGAAATTATTTGTATTGTAATTGCTAGAACTGTAAATGTTAGAACTAGTTTTAGGTAAGGTAGTGCCCCTTAATATGGTAATTCGTTATGTCCCTTGCCATAAATTAATTTTGTTTGTTAATTTTGTTTATGTGACCACCCCCAAAGTTGTTTGAACATAATTGTTTGTAAATTACGAATGATAAGATTTTCTTAAGAAGATGCTATTCGTATGCCCTGACTATTGGTATGTAATCAATAAGATATGACAGTTGTTTTTAAACCATGGTAGACAGTAGACAGGACTGAGAGTATGCGTGTTCTATAGTTCAGCTTTACTGGAGAGTTTTGGCCATCATAAACCATAACTGTAGGAAGGGAATATCCCAACTGCACCTCCCAGTGGTAGATGATGGGAAAACCCACAATGGTGTGACAAACGCAGCCCTGGGGACCGAATATCCACCGGGATATGTGGACACATCTGCTGCTGAGCAGAGCAGGGTACGCACTTGTTCTGGTAAATGACTGTCAAAAGCAGACATAAAAGATGTGGATGTGGACGTCAAGGGGAAACCATTACATTATCTTCCCAAGATTTCATGAATAGTCAATATCAGAGGCATGAACGACATTAATGGCTATCTTAGGACATCCTCGTCGGGTAGGGACAGTCATGTGATACTAGACCCTCATCCAGCCACTCATGACAAAATCATAATGAATAAATTTAAAATAGGAACTAAAATTTAAAATGGGAAATACATTTCAAATATGAATATGGAATGTTAGGACATTAAATGAGTTTGGACAGTTGAACAATGTGATAAGAGAAGTGGAAAGCATGAAAATGGAGATTATTCTAGGCATAGGTGAGATGAGATGGAAGGGATTATCAAAATTGCAACCGAAAAACACGCAATAATTTATTATGGAGGGGATACACACTAGAAAGGAGTTGTTCTATCGTTATTAATAGTCAACCTTCTTCAATATTCAGCTCTTGAAGTATGGATACATGTGTTCTTTTCTTTAAATAGGATATGAAGAAAAATAATCATACACATCCTTACCTGGCAACTAGGTCAGGGATATTATCATCATCATGTAGCATGTATCCTGCAGAAGCTCTCATCACAGCCCGTCGCAGAGATTCACCATCTGTTGCCAGTTCCCTTCCCCATTTATGTCCATGCCCAAGGCGTCCCCAATGTCCCGTGTTCAATGTCGTGTTGGTCAACCCCTGGCCCCTCTCTCAGGAACTATGCCTTCTATCCCGGTTCTGACCAAACCACGTGACACTTAACATGGCCACAATATTTCAGCTTCCGAGACATCACGCGATTAATGAGCCAGTTTTATTCAGTGGTTAGGTTACGTAGATATAAAGGCATTAATAAACATACCATTTTATTTATTTAACAATAACAATATAGTCGGGAAAAGTAAGTTTGATTTGTTCTTGTGCTATTTGTTTTCTTAAAATTAGATTTACTAAATCAGTTTCTGTTATTTCTTCTTCTTCTGTTTTTTCTGTTTCTCTCTCAGAACCAGGACACGAAAAGTTCTGGATTGATTTATGGTACTTTCCTCATAATCCATGTGTCATCACCATCATGTGCCATATGTAGATAAACGATATGGTTCGTCTTCTCACACGATCACCAGAGTCTTGAATCAACGTTGTGTTCCTTTTGCCTCTCACAGTCATGGCACAATCATTGGATTGAGTTCTGGTTTATTCCGCATAATCATAATATTTACTGTATATTATGGTTTGGGCTTGCGATCCAATATCCCAAAGTTTGGCGAAGGTGATCATGTCTGTGCACAACCTTGTGTCTCGTGTGCTGCTACTCCTTTCTGATGTTGATATTCCTCCATGCCATGATGCCAAACCACCCATATTAGTCTCTCTTCAGACGGATCTGCGTGCCCACTTCTTAACCCTTTAAAAATAAAGCTTGTTCATTCGTTCGTTCATTCATCCGTCCTGCTTTTCTTTTGCTCCAACTTTACCGTTGTGAAGACATATAGCAGTGTTCCCTTTCTCTGACACTCTCATACACTTAGTGTGGGATATCCGCTACCAGCGACTAAAACGTCTCCAAGCGGGAGATCAAGATGTGATCACACGGCAGGAGAAGTACATACGGGAACACAGTCCTCGGGGAAGTGTGAGGGACATAATGGACTCGAGGTACTCGTCGAGGGGGGGGGGGAGGAGTATGGCTGCTTCTGACGACTGCAGACCTGCTGTGAACTCGCCCAGCAGTGTGTTTTCTAGCAGTGAACATTGATTAACGTTTGACAGTGTATATTGAGCAAGAAGGCGGTACATTTTTTCGTCCCTTAGAACGTACCTTGTGTTTGCCTAAATGTTTGTAGTTTAAGTGTGTTTTTCGTGGTGGCATGGAGTTAGGACCGTGTAACGGAGTTCGTGCACGTGCGCCCGGACTCCCTTCAACATATCAGCGGCGCCCGGTGGCAATATTTAAGCCAAACACGACAACCAGGCGACGAACGGCAAGGACACAGTGTGGAAAAAGAACAGGCGCACGCAGAAAGCGGTTAAAGTGTGTCAGACTGGGCATCGGACACGTCCGAGTACTGTACTGGAACTGTGCATCAATTAGTCAACGCCGACCCATTCTCGAAAAACTAGTGTACGGAAACGATATTGTGGTCTTACAAGAAACACAGCTAGGCGACGGAACAGTCAATGTCGCGGGGTTTCAGGGCTTCTATAACAGGCGGCACCTCGGACAGGCCTTTCTGGTCCGCGACAACATACTGGTGTCTGAGAGCGATATGTCCGCCTGGAACAGTGATGCCCTGCAAGTGCAGGCATTAAGAGTAATGACGCCAGTGCAGCTTATAATCGTGAACGTTTATGCGCGTTATGGGAAGGTCTACGTTCGACAATGGCAGAGCTTTGTTCGATATGGATGAAAGGCATATCATGCCAAACATAATGCCAGAGGTAGACAATGGGGGAATAGCAACACTAACAGACAGGGAGAAGATCTGGAGGACGCCCTGGCATCTGCTGCCCTAGTCTGTCTGAATGATGGGAAGGTCACTAGGATGGCCACTCGACCAGGTGATTCTGACAGCGTCATTGACTTGACCCTGGGTCATCGCACCAAGGTGCCGGTGGGGCACACTGGGATACCACGACAGTGACCACTACCCTTGTGTCATCCTGATCGAGAAAGACAGGGCCAGGAGTCAAGGAAACAAGACAAATGCCCACCCGTATGACAACACTGGTCAAGACGCCATAAGCAAGATCAGAAGAAGAAAAGTAACTTTCTCCCGCAGGAGACAAGAGAGATGGTTGCAACCACCATGGTGGAATGGAGAGTTGGAGAAGGCATGACTGGGAAAGAGGCAGGCTGTCAAAGACTGGCAAAAAGCCAGGAAGGCTAACATGCCACAGTGTGAGTTGGCGAACCTGAAGACAGAATCGGAAGGTCGAAGCTGGATATGTACGTAGACAGTGGGCTGAGTCGCTGAGGAAGTCTGTTGTCCGTAAAGTCACCTTCATCTTTATCCCGGAACTTGCGGGAGTCGAGGGAAATAAACGAGCTGATAAACTGGCTGGCTCTGCACCCCTGCAGATGGCCAGTCCATGGATCGTGCCGATGTTATTAACGTCCTTAAAGACATGTCGAGAACAGAAGACTTTGACGTCAGTGAATCCACATCGCTGTCCAGGATGAAAGACTTGGGAGTAAGAATTGGCACGGCCATACACGAGAGATACATCGTGAAAACGAAGTGCCTCGTTAACCAACACAGAACTGGCACTATTAGCCACCGAACGCTGATGCTTATGCTGGGGGAGGATCTGAGCACATATGGACCTGTCCGGAGTGCAATGAAGATACCCCAACTGATAACTGAGTGTAGTTTGTTTTTAATTTTAACATAAGGGCGTTCTGTAAGCCAGGGGTGACGCCCCACGAGTGTCTTCGTCACTGTGTGTCATTCGGATGACCGCCTCTGCTGCTGACCCTGGCCAGATGAATTGCAGATACTACACTTTGATCTTAGCCAAAATGCAGAGAAATATAAACAAACAAACAAAAAAACAAAGATTATTTGGCCTTTCAAAGGCCTGCCAAAAAATAACAAAAAGGCTGTTAATGTACAGCACGATGGAATTTTAAAGTTATGGATATATTATTCTAGAAAAGCAAAGAAAGCATATTATAAAAATGTATTGTGCAAAAACTTAAGTACTTAGTACTTGTGTTAAAATATTGTTTATATTCTTTACATGTGCATAAAATATTGGGGTGTAGCATTAAAAATTAATTTATAAATGAAATTAACGAAAGATTAACAAAGTAATTGGCAGGAATGTAAATGTTAGAAATATCTTTATATTAGATAATGTCCCTTAAAATTTTAAGTTTTTATGTCCATTAATTTAACTTAATTTTGTTCCTTTTGTTTACTTGGTTTCTTTAGAATAGAATTATTTATACATTCGGTCACCACTCAACAATTATGCTAACCTGTTATTATGATAATCAGGACATGCTCTAAATAAATAATACAACAATAAACACGCGTAGTACTATTTTATGATTTCTTATCATGTTCATAGTATTTGGTTTTCATTATGATAATTAGAGTAAGTAGTAGCAGTCTTTTTGTTAATGTTAAAATTAAATCACAAATACTGAAGTATTGGAAAGATCAGGTTGTGTGACGGTGTATTCCATGCTCAGTCTTCGTAGACTTAGATGGATAGGACATGTTAGGAGGAAGGATGATGGTAGAATACCAAAGGACATCTTTTTTGGTGAATTACAGACGGGTAGGAGATCTCAGGGTCGGCCTCTACTACGATACAAAGATGTGTGTAAGCGGGACATGATTGATACAGGCATTGGTAATGCACATTGGGAGCTGAACGTGTTGATGAAGGGCAACTATCAGAAATGGAATAGAGACAAAGGAGAAAATTATTGCAGATAAAGCGCACACAGAGCGTGAGAGACTTAAGATGGTTATGATAGTGGAAATGACCATGTTTTCACATGCATCTACTGTGGACAAACATTTGCAGCACGGATTGGCCTTATCAGACACACTCACCACCGCCATGGGTCATAGTTATTAAGCCTTTTTGAAGCACAATGTACCAAACTATTGTCAGTCAAGACGATAAGGTGCGAATGAAACACATGAATGATGGGACACATACTGACCAATAAAGAGGTTCCAACTGCAGCTAGAAAAATATTGTTTAACTGCTACATATATCGTGTACAATAATTAGAAAAGCTGGCAAACATATGTTGGCAGTGGAAATGTAATTTGTTAAGAAAATGCAATAAATACCATGAAGAGACAAAACACAACAATGAGAAAGTCTTGCGTGGAGAAAATGGAAACCATAAACTGATGAGAGAAATTAAACATAGACAGACACGATTATGTAGGGCACGCTTTTAATCAAGGAAGAAAAAAAAACAGGACAATTTAGTAACAACCTACAAGATTGTGGTGGAAAGAACAAAAGGAAGACAGGGAGATACATATCTGGATGGTTAGACCACGTGACATAATTGAGACTAGAACACAAAGCTGATCCACGACTCTGGTGATGGTGTGAGATGGCGAAACATGACCGAACATGATTATCTACATGACACATGATGATGACTGACTTCTCACATCAACAGAAATTAAAAGTAGTAAGGGTTAACTATATAGAGTTGTATATAGTTTTACAGCTTTATAGAGTTCCCACTGACATTGTGTTTAAAACCAAATAGCAATTGTTATGATGAACTCAGGCAGGATGCAATTTTCTTTGCCTAAATGAGAGAAGTTCGACTTCATTGGCACGAACTCCGTTGCTAAAGCGACAACCCTCAGGAGTCTCAGAGAAATTTGCAATAGTGAACTGAAAGACGAATTCCGGTTTCGAACAAGAAAAGCTTCAGGCGCCAGGCAAGCGGCGTAACAACTTCGATACGGAAACCTCCATGTCTTGACTTATCATGGCAACGTGCGTCTGCTGTTTTCTTTGCTTATCAAAGCAATGGGCGTGGATCAATCCTTATCACTCCGTGCATTCTCTTCTGTGTTAGTACTAATCAGATGTGATAATAATGGGGGGGGGGGGGGGGGGGGGACATACCCTGAAGCAATTGCGATTCGTATTGCCAAACCATGGTAGCATAGAATTGGTGTGAATGTAAGCTATTTATTATCGGTCGTTTTGCTGACACATGTATATTAGGATGTTTCAGTATGTGTAGTTGTTGGTTTATAAGCGCACGTGCTTGTTGACTTCTGTAGATGTCCCTGTCTATTCCGCCATGTGTTGCGTATATATTTGTATACATTTTATAACATGAATTATGCCAGCAAGCCATTAATTTACTCATCCTCCTGGGATAGGAGGCCAGCACTGGAGTTCGTCACCTGGATGGCCAACTGCTGGGCACACTCAACAATGTCTTACCTCTTCCTGCTGGAGACATTGTCTGCAATCTCAGCTGAGAATATGCGGTTCTATAGGGGCGGCGGAACTGTTCGCACGTCTTCCAGGAACCGTAACCAAAGTTTAGCATCTTGTACTGGCCTTTGAACCCCCTTTCCACTCAGTTGTTAACACGTATTTTTCCCAGATACAATGTACAATGTACACACATAAAGAACGAATGGTAAGATTTGCTGAAGCAGATTCTGTTCATATGCTCAAACCATTAGTGTGTAAACAGAAAAAGATTTGATAGTCATTTACATTTTACAGTGGTAGACAGTATACATGACTTTGGTAATATGTGGTGTATATTTCAGCTTGAAAGATTAATTGTCTCACTTTATTTTATATTGAGTGACTTATACAGTTTGTGTTTGACAAGAAGCAACAAAATAGAGCAGGAAATAAATTGAGCAACACTTACATTTATTTCGTAATACTGATTGACTGCGTTTTCAAACCACCCCCCCCCCCCAAAAAAAAAAAAAAAAAACGACTGATTATTAATAACACTTAAATGTATTTGTTATTCCCTGAGTTCTTCTCTTTTCAATGCAATGCTCTCTTTACGTCTGAGACTAGCCTCTTTAACCTTATGTCTGCAAGAATCAGCGTAACACTAAGAATTTTAGATCTGGTCTTCTCAGCTTTTCTCTTGTGGCCGAACTCCGCCAGTACACGCTTGTTCTTGATGCCATTACCTTTGCACGTCATGTAGAGCTCGTGGTACAAATAAATATCAATTGAAGACAATAAATAAATACACACGTAATGTTGTGTCGCTCATAGAAGTAGGAGTAAGAATTAGAGACTAGAGGAGGCACTAAACAACATTAAAAATTGAAAGCTATAGTAACCGACCTGGATTCGAACCCGTCAGTTCCGAATGACGACAGCGCCTCGCTGCAGGAACAAATGTACTTCGACGAATGACCAACTAGACACCCGAAGTGTGGTGTCCTCATCAGCCAGGTCTATCATCCACATGAACTCACTACTATTGAATATGGACATAATTCTTATCCAACCATTGATATAGCACCATAGGTCTCAGAAATGTATGGTCAAATAACAACCACACTAACACATCAGACCGTAATGCTGTGTCTAGTATAGTAACGAACATTTAAAGAAGAGGTATAATTGGTCGGTTCCACTGTTGTACACGTATTACACATAAATATTGTCTGAGGAACCCTTTGAGGCCAACAAGACAATTAATTAATAAATACCGACGTATTGTTTTGGCGCTCATAGAGGTAGGTGTAAGAATTAGAGACTAGAGAAGAAGCGAGGCGCTATTGTCATTTGGAGGTGACAGGTTCGAATCCCGGTCGGTAACTTTAGCTTTCAATATTTATGTTATCTAGTGCGTCCTCTAGTCTCTAATTTTTGCGCCAAAACATTACGATGATGTTTACTCTTTTGGTTTTGATTGATATGATTCTTTGACTTTGCCATTTTATATCCATCTATTGTTGTCCACTAAGGCCAGTCTGCAATTGTCAGGGATTGGTGATCCAGGTTTAAGTTTGGATGGCCGTCTCTGCACCATGGTCAGATCAAGTACATGTATATCAACATTTTAATCTTAGGCAAAATGGTAGGGAAGTGAAGTAGACTGAGAAATGTGATCATAGGTCTTTGAACGGCCTGCCAAAAATAAAAGAATTGATTTTCAATACGTCATATGAAGAACAAATGCTACAGGTTTTATTAAGTACCATATATAGCTATGAAAGCAGATTATAAAATTATATTGTGCGAAAAATAAAATAATGAAATAATATAATTACTTGTGCTACAAAGCTGTTTATTTTTCTTCAACTTATGTAACTTAATGTGTTAAGTAATGGCAGCATAGGTTGATATGCAAATGAAATTAACGATATATTAACACGTGGCGTCAGAGCTAGACATGTCCAGTTGGGACAGTGACGATATACAAATACAGGCGTTGAGAGTTCATTCCAGTATACCATTCGTGGTGGTTAATGTTTATGCCCGCAATGCCAGTGTTGACGCCCAGAAGTGGCAGTGCTTAAGTGGCATATTAGGCCACGAGAGAAATGTTATTTTCTGTGGTGACTTCAACGCTAAAGGCAGATCATGGGGAAACACTTCCTCCAATACACAGGGGGAGGAGCTCGAGACTGCACTGGAAACCATCGACCTGGTTTGTATCAACAGTGGATGTGTCACCAGGACAGCAAGCCGTCCGGGCGATGAGGACAGTGCTATTGATCTGGCGCTAGTTTCACCTTCACTCACTACAGTGTGTAGATGGGGTGTCCTAGGACACCATGGCAGCGACCACCACCCGTGCAGCATACTGGTGGAGAAAGGCAGAACTAGGCAGCACAAGCTAAAGGTAAAGACGTTCCAGTATGACAGTACAGGGCAAGATGTGGTGAGTAAAATAAGACGTGACAAGCGCAGAACGTTTCAGGGCAGGAAAAAAAGCTCGGAGCAGCCACCGTGGTGGAGTTTCGAGGTGGAGAAGGCTTGGGTGGATAAGCGTAGTGCTGTAAGGAGATGGCAAAATGCCAAGAAGAACAGAGCTGGTCATCCTAGTCCCTGCTTGCACTTAGAAAGAGAGATGCACACAAAAGTAAGCTACTTCAAAAAACTGGTCAAGGTTGTTAAAAGCGAAAAATGGGCAGAGGTGTGTCAAAGAGTAAGCACAGACAAGTCACTGAAATTGTTCTGGCGACTACATAAAAGCATGAGTGGTGTAGTCAAGAATAAGAGCATTTCTGACTTCCATGGTGCTGACCTCACCTGGCAGAGGACTGACGAGGACAAGGGCAAAGCCCTCTTTGAACGCTACCTTGAGCAAAGCAACCAGACAGACATGGGAGGCCGAAATCTGGCCAAGGAGGTCACCTCAGACAGATGCAAGGCCCAGAACACTTCGGATGAAGACACAGTGACAGTGAAAGAAATCAAGGCTGTACTTCGACGATCAAAAAAAGTGCTCCAGGTCCTGATGGCATAAGATACGACGACATTAATAGGTGTACCGACAATGAGCTAGAGAAACTAGCAGACATGTACAACAACAGTATAGGGAGTGCTAGCATCAAGGAGGAATGGTCACACAGCTATCTGATTCCCTTGCCGAAGCCTGACAAAGACCACAAAAAAATTCAGGGATATCGAATTATAACCATGCAGAATACAATAGGCAAGCTGCTGGAGAAGGTAATTGCCAGGAAAATATCAAGCCAACTAGAGAGGCAAAGTGTTTTCCCACCCACCCTGGGTGGGTACCGTCCAAAAAGAGAAACCTGGACCAATGCAGCAGTCTTTGCCCAGGATGTCTATGAAGGTTTCCACTCAGGCACTGAAACCGTTGCTGCAGCGATTGATCTTGAGGACGCATACAACAGAGTAGCACTGGATTTTTTAATGTTTCAGCTTCTCGAACTAAACGTAAGTCCATTCCTCCTTAGTTGGGTCGCTGCAGCCCTCTTCCAACGGAAAGTAGTTTTTAGATGTGGCAGTTGGACTTCGGAACCAACAACAATATATCCTGGCCTACCATAGGGATCACCATTATCTCCGGTACTGTTCAACGCCTACACAGTGAGAATCACCAGTGAGCAGATCACTGGACCTGGCAGGACATTGTCATATGCCGATGATGTTTTAGTGTATCGTCAGGGGAAGGATAGAGAGGAGGTTGCTGTGCAACTACAAACCGAACTCAATCGCATAAGTACTTGGTGTGATGAAGCTGGGGCAATGGTCAACCCAACAAAGGCAACAGTGACTTGGTTCTCGTTGAATAATCATATTGTCAACACTCCAACACCAACTGTAATGCTGTGTTCAGAGACGGTGGAAAGAACGCAGGCAATGAATTACCTGGGGATACGGTTTGATCGAAGCCTTGCTTATAATGTGCACATAGACCAGGTGATAACAAAGGCCAAGCGGGGTTTGGCAGCGATGCGGGTGATGGCGGCAGCAAACTGTGAGCAGCGCCATCTATGTCTTCTGTACGAGGGGCTGGTCATGTCTGTTTTGGAGTATGCAATGGCAATCCTGACTCTCAGCCATAAGCAGATAGAAAGGATGGAAAGGATACAGAATGAAGCTATGCGCATTATTCTTGGATGTACAAGAGATACAGCATGCAGGGCGATGCGCTACCTTCTTGGGTTTCCAACCATTGAAGAGAGAATACAAGGTTGCGGGGCACGCGCCTACCTCAGAATTAACGCAAACACACATCATCCACTGCATAGTGAAATTAGGAAGGTGAAGGGCAGCAGGTTAAAAAGAGGACGGTCGTGGATGGGTCAAGCCGAAGACACTCTTCAACAGGTGTGTTCACTTGAGGACTTAGAACCTGGCGAGGAGTGGGTGCAAGTGCCAACAGACTTCTGCACATCCTTTTCAGTTTGCATCCAACTTGATAGAAAATGCAGACAAGAAAATCCGGCTGCTGTTGAGGCTGAAGTACAAGCGTTGATTTTCGAGAATTCGGTAGACGGTGACGCGGTTATCTACACAGATGGGTCGGTCGTCCGACATGTGAGAAGCTCATGGGCCTTTACAGCTCGGGCTGGAGGGAGAATTGTGAAGGAGGACTCTGGTGCTTTCACTGAAACCACAAGTAGCCTGACCATGGAAGTAATGGCAGTAAGTAAAGCAATAACATGGCTCGAGACACAGACATTCACTAGGGCTTGTTTCCTTAGCGACTCAATGAACATGATCAAGAGGATAGAGGAGGGGTCGATCCGAAGAGAATGGTTGCTGCCTCTGGAGCGGTCTCGACTGGCAAAGATTAGTTTCATCTTCGTGCCAGGGCATGCGGGAGTACAAGGAAATGAGCGGGCTGACAAGCTCGCAGGTGAGGCTACTGTGGAGGGCGGACGCGCCATGGACCAGGCCGACATTCTGAATGCTCTACGAGAAGTAAGACTTTTGCGAGAACCAAGTGATGACTGTGAATCTACAACAATGGCCAGACTGCGAGAGGAGAAAATTAAAAGAGGGGTGGCCAAACAAGAACACTACGCAGGAAGCCAAAGAAGATTGATAAACCAACACAGAACTGGCGTCGTTAGCCGCTACACGTTGCTGAGGAGGGGATCCGAGCACTTATGGACTGAATGGTTCGATGTGCAATGAGGATGATCTGTCGACTAACTAACTAACTAACTAACTAACTAACACGTTATTGCCAGAATTGCAAGTATAATATTTTTAGATTAAGTAATGTCCCCTAATATGTTGCGCCGTTATGTCCCTTACCTTAAGTGGGTTGTTTATGTGGTCTCCACCGAAGTTGTTTGAAAAGAATTGTTAATAAATTATGTTTCCACTCAACAATTATGCTATCTTGTTATGATAATCTGGGCATACTTTAGGGTTAAAAATATAAGAAAATAAATAAGCGAAGCACCATTTTATGATTTCTTGTCATGTTCATAATAGTTTGTTTTGAATATGATAACCAGAGTAAATATTTAGCAGTCAGATCAGTAGAAACAAATAAAGAAACGGGATAATTGTTCCTAATAAACACTGCAAAAGACATATTTGTGTTGTTGTTTTTTTAAACTCACTTTTAGCTCTTGCACAAGGATATAATCACATGAAAGAAGATGCAGTAAGATCTGTAGTGATAAATTTCACAGCGAGGAGCATTTTGTGTGATGATCACTGACACAGGAACAACGGAGTAGTATGGGATGACATTTTATCGTAACGTTGGTACCACGACTAACGTCTATTTTATCTTTACAATTGTGGAAAACTAATAAAGAATCCAAGGATAAATCTGAAGTTTTCAAATTATGGAAATATTGTCGAATAGATGGAATGTGATGGCAGGAGAAGAGTACAAACAAAACTCTAGTAAAATTGTGATTGAAGGAAACATCACTGAATGTTAACAAAGTTAGATAATTAAAGTACTCCAGGTGGATATATAAGCACTAATTCTTTTTAATGAATTTTAAGGCATAAAATGCGGAGTGATGTGTGCTGAAGGAAGACATCGTCACAAGTGTGTGGACAATATCAACACATGGACTGCAAGAATCCTGCATGAATGCACCGTGAAAAGGCTGGGCAATGTGTTGCTACATTCGAAGTTCTGTACAGATATGGCACTTGATGCCATACGAATGAGAAAACTGGAGTATGTCGTCACAACGGGAAAGTACTAGGGAAGGACAGGCAGTGGGGTAACAGGAAAGAAGCTACTAGACGGTTTGAAATTTCTGTATGCAGGAATATCAGTGTCAGAAATGGTTGGTAGCACATCAGACAGAAGGTTCTGAATAGGCATGGCCACCAACGCCAGACGGCTTGGACTATAAGTAGAGGAGAATCAATGAATCAATCAAGAAAACCACAAGAGCAGACCAGCACATGGTTCGTCATTCGCACTGCGAGCGCTAACAAGTCAAGTCGCATTATTCTGTCAAGAAGCCTGATCAGCGGGAAAATGACACGTAGAAAGTCCAACAACAAGAAACACGCTGTTGCCAAGATGTGCAGCGTGGGAGCCGACAACAAGAAGAAGAACGCCGAGGGCCCACCTGCTAGCTGCAAAGAGCCTGATACTACAGCCATTACTGAAGCTACTACGAGGGAGAAGATTGACAGCCCAACACAGTCAAGAACCAAGACAGCAGAGAAGGAGGAGAAAGACACCAGAGTCGGAAACACCGACTCAAAAACAGTCCGATGGGTTGTCAAGCGGATTCCTGTGGAGCTGACAGACGAAGAAATCCTGAAGCAGCTACGTGAAGAGAATCTTCACATCCGATTCTTGAAGGCGGAGCGACTTCTCACCTACTCCAAGATACCTACAACCTTGGCAGTAGTGACGTCTGAGGGCAGCGAGATGCCGAACACAGTATCATTCAACAAGAGAATGCAGCAACCAGAGAGATTCATACCAAGAATCACGCAATGTTCCAGATGTCAGAAGGCCGGCCACAGTAGAGCTACGTGTCGCAGTAAGACGGAAATATGCCGATACTGCGCCGATCACCACGCCTTCAAGGAGTGTCCGCTGGCCAAGCTGGACACGGACTTCCGAGCACCCAACAACAAAAGAAAGTGCGCCAACTGCCTGGGCAAACATGGAACAAGATACCTGGGCTGTCCGTACCTGCAGAGACACAGAGACGTCTTAAAGATCGCCATCATCACAAAGACACCATTCAAGGAAGCAATGCAGAGGGGTGAGACAGCCACGGGTATAGCACAAGCTGAAATAGATCAACTTCAAAAGCAGATAGACGAGTTGAAGAAACAAGTCAAGGCACTGCTGACGACGACTCCGACCAGCGATAATGAGAAGCTGCTGGCCGACATGAAAGAAATCCAGCTCAACATCAAACAAGAGATTCAGCGCATGGCTGAGATAAAGAAGGAGAACGAAGAAATCCTACAAATTATCAAGACCGAAAGAGAACTGCATAGAGCTGAAATGGAACTCTTTCAAAACAAACCAACAGAAGACACGCAAGAACTCACAGAAAAACCGCAAGAAGAAACCCAAGAGACCGAGTCTGAACAGCAAGCTAAAGCCAGCAGCCCAACCACAACGCCCAAGAGAGGCACAGAATACCCAGTCGACAAGGAGGAACTTAAGCGCCAGGAATTCAGAAGGCGCTGGGAAGAAAAAGAAAAGAAGAAGCCTAAAAAACTCCGGGGGAAACCGATGATGTACCCATTAGTACACTACAACTGTGAGGCCGACTTCGAGTACTATATCGAGGACGGTGAAATCGTTCCATGGTTGACCACGGAGGAAGAAAACGCTAGGCAGCAGATACGCAAACGCAACAGTGAAAACTGTTTCCCCAAGGAGGAAAAAGAAAACGTCGAAAAGCTCCTACAGAAAATGCACAAAAAAGGAGACAGAATACCAAATAAAAAGTCCTTTTCAGGACTGCAACCAGTCAAACCTGGAGCCTGCACCAACAACGAAAACAAAAGGAAACATGCACAAAGGACAGCCGCCGACCGATCCCCAGCTGGAGTGGGATTACGAAAAGTCCTTATAAGGACTGCAGCCAGACGAGTCAGGAGCCTACTCAAACAAAGAAAACCACAAGAACAGAAGAGCACAAAGGATAGCCGCCGACCACTGCTGACGTCACAGACACAAACGCTACATCACCAGTCCGAGATAGGACTCACAAGACAAGAATTAGGGTAAATAATCCCACAAAAACCACGATCCTCCACATTAACCGGGATAAAACCCGGGTCAATGAAGTCTTTCTGGTGACTGCCGTTTCCATCGACAATGAACTGTATTTCTCGTGGAGGACTTTTGTGTTGGCATTCTGGTGGCGGCATTATGCACAGTGTACCGGTGCGGGCTGTTGGCTTGCCGATACTCCTGTCTATTCCATTGTTCACATAGGGCAGTGAGGAGCATTTTTTGTGATATTCACTGGCACAGGAACGGAGCATAATGGGGACGACCCGTTGCCGTGAAGTTGGAACCGCGACTAACTAACTAACTAACCACAGCTGATGAAGCAGGTTAGACGAGGACGAATTTGGAATTTTTGTTTTTGAAATTTGGAATTGGAATTGGAAGATAGCCGACGACCGATCCCCCAGCTGACGTCACAGACACAAACCAACATAATCAGTCCGAGATAGGACTCACAAGACAAGAATTAAGGTGAATGAAACCACAAAAACCACGGACCTCAACAATAACCACAGCTGAGGAAGCAGGTTGAACGAGGCCGAATTTGGAAATTTTGTTTTGAAAATTTGAATTTGAATTGGAATTGGAATCAATCATGTGCAATGCCGGAAAGCGTGGGCTGTCATGACTCGCCATGTCACTCGATCGCCAGCGTCGTAGATCAGCTCAACCAAGAGGTAAACTAGGGTATGCCTACCCAGCATGTGAAGACAGGATTCGGCAGACTGCGCGGAAGAAATCATTCCTGATTCAACGGGCAAGACGGCGTTTACCTGCAAAGCGTTGTGGAACGTAATGAGCACGGCAAGGCACGTAGAGCGCCCTGGTCATCCACTGCACCTGTATTCGTCTCCAGTCGTCTCGACATGTCTTGCCACTGGACACAGATGGACTCAGGCGAGAGAGTGAGGTCGACGAATTGCGCAACTCTTCCTCACTTTAATCCAAGTCATCGCGCAAGTCATTCTTCATCCAACGTCACATATCACCTTCAAGCCCTGTGGCGATGTGCGAGCGGCAAAGCGGAAGGCGTGGGTACGCTGGCAGCCGTAGTCTCAGACCTGCACACAGGCGGCTCAGGCCATATTGTCGTCTTCTACTGACCGGAGCAGCAGTGGGATTCGGCAGCCCCCTGAGCGACTGAGCAGCCCTCTATAGGAACACACTGCTCACCTCCATAGCATGAGGAAGGGGCTAGAAAAGGTGCCTTAAACATTGTCTGCTTCATCACTACCTAACCAGCTAACCGCGGTTGGTGGGTACCCTAACTGCGGTCGATATACAAAGAAATATAAAACAAGCAAAGCTAAAAGAGGAAACCATATTCCCTAAACAATTGGAACTTGGAATGTACGCACCCTACTTGACAGAGACGGCGCGTCGGTTCCAGAGAGACGAACAGCACTGATTGGGAGAGAGCTGGGCAGGTACAACGTCGACATTGCAGCCTTGAGCGAGACACGACTTGCAGAATGAGGCCAAATCTGTGAAATAGGTGCCGGCTACACATTTTTCTGGGGTGGAACCGGCTCCATGGCCGAGGGGTTAGCAGCTTTCTCAGCTAACCCCGAATACTCTCGTCACGTGACGCGATGAGAATTAGCAGTGGTTCGAATCGCAAAAGTGACTTATGAGAGTATGGAGCCGGTCGCTCAGAAAGTCGTGGCGTGCTGATGAGCGTAATCTAGCCTAGGAATCAACATACAGCTGAAAGATGCTGATGTTGACCGCAATATCCTGAAACAGGATGGAAACGCGGGGGGAAAAAAAAAAAAAAAAAGGAAGGAAAAGCGAGGAAAGACGCCAATCCGGTGTGGGATTTGCCATTAAGTCGGCCCTGGTCGGCAAATTAGCTGGATTTCCAAAGGCTATAAACGACAGGCTCATGACCATGAAGTTGCCTCTGCTGAATGGAAGGAAGCACGCAACCATTGTGAGTGTCTACGCACCCACTATGACCAACGAAGATGATGTCAAGAACAAGTTCTATGAGGACCTGCACAATGTATTAACATCTGTTCCCAAAGGAGACAAACTTATACTCCTTGGGGATTTCAATGCCAGAGTAGGCACGGACACCACCTCTTGGAGTGGCATTATTGGAAAGCATGGAGTCGGAAACTGTAACAGCAATGGACTCCGCCTCCTTCAGACATGTGCCGAACATGATCTCCTTATTACGAACACAATTTTCCGTCTCCCCATGAGAAATAGGACATCGTGGATGCACCCTCGCTCGAAACACTGGCACCTCATTGACTGTGTCATCGTCAGGAGGAGTGACAGACAAGACGTTCGAGTGACAAAATCCATGTGTGGTGCCGAATGTTGGACAGACCATCGTCTCATTGTCTCGAAAATGAACATCCACATCAGGCCACCACGGCGTCCTCAAGGGGCAAAAATGCAAACAAAGCTAAATGTCACCCGCCTAAACAGCAAGAAAATGCAGCAGTCGTTTGAAAATATGCTGGAAGATCGCCTCAAGCCCAATGCGGAAGCTAAACAGGATACAGAAACAGAATGGAGAGCCCTAAAGGACATAATTTACAACACTGCTATGGAAACGTTGACGTAAGATAGTGTAGTTGTTTCTTTCTTCTACCGGTAAATTTAACATGGTGTCTAGTGCCTTACCCGTAAGAAACTCGCCAAGTCGCATCGCATACTCCTTCTCTGGAATACCTAACGCTTTGGCTGATGCCTCGAACCTGGCCAAATAATTTTCAAGTTGGTCCCGGTCTGTAAAATATGGCAGTTTTAATCTCTGTGACGACTGCGAAGGTCTTCTGCTTTCCTCACTTTGACCCTTCGAAGATAGTTCTAGTTTTTTCAACTCAATTTCAGTTTGCATCTGACACTTAATCTTCTCTTTCTCGATTTCCACCGCATTTGTGTGTTTTAACTTTTCAAGTTCCATTTGTGTCTCTCTCTCTCTCTTCTTGTAGACGCTTATTTTCTATTTCGGCTAGTTTTACTTGTGTCTCTTCCTGTAGACGCTTGTTTTCCATTTCAGCTAACTTTACTTCCTGTAGACGTTTTGCCTCGCGTTCATTATGCCTCTCCTCTCTTTCCGTCTGTTTTTGTTCTTTTGCTTCTGCATACTCCTGTAACTCTTTACCTTTCAGGCCTATTCGTTCACCTGCTTCAATATATTCCATTAAAGTAGGCATCTTGTACTTGCTGACACGTTGCTGTCAATCAGCCAACTATAAATGTGACGACTCTGCTGTTAGTCTTTGTGTCACTTCCCTACGTACACCAGCACTCCCTGTGTACGTAAATTCGTAGTGCTAAAATATCACTCTGTACTCACCCAGTCACTCTATAAGCACTAGGTAGTGAGGGAAAATATCCTCCCTCGCATATATCTATAACAAATAGTTGTATAACATTTCTGGAAATATTGTTAAACATACATATAAATACATATACAAACAAATGGATGATAACAGTAAGTGTTTTCTATAAAAACGTTAGACTCACAAGCCAAGTACACGGAGACGGTGATCACAAAGACATAAACTACAGTAACAACCACAAGCTTGTGTAGGGACACCCATAGTGCGCGTAATATCTAAATATAAACTGAAAAAGACCACTAGACAGCAGACATGACGAAAGATCACAATAATAACATATATCCTACCACCCCAAATATCATATGTAAATATAACGAAAAGAAAGAAGAGAAAAAAAATATCTTCAAAATCTACACAGCTGTGACGTCATACAACAAGTCTATAGATATTAGTTAGGACTCCAATGCCACTACACGACACGTTAACTCATTAACGTTTTCCTTACAAAAAATATCTTAAGCACCAGAAAATATCCACGTTTTGCAAAGCCTATCCTGATGAAGACAGAGATCGCAAACAGTGCCTATCAACAATTACATGTAAAACATATACATATATATAAGTCCACAAACGATAACGACAGTTAAGACGATGAGAGAGCAAAACAAAATGTGCAGATGGTTAGCCGACAAATATGTGCTTCTTAAGCCGTTGCCAGAAGTTCTTATTAATCAGTCACAAAAGGTTTTGTTCGTTAAAATTCCGTAATGTCTACGACGCTAGATTTCAAACCGATTTCTTGTTTTGTTGAGTGGTTACTGAATTCACGTGGTGATCACAAGTTCCAACTGTCAACAAAAATTGAAGATGATAGTAATATCCAAAATGTTCTGTCTCGACACAGTCCGTAACGTTATTGTACTTTCATTTGGACGTGGTGATACCAAGTAATAATCCAACCGTCTTTATCCTATCGTTGTGGAGATGGTCCATAGTTGTATCAATTATGTGATAGATTTACTTTTAAAGACAAAGTTCAACACAAAAAGACATCAACTGTTCCCCACTGTAACTGTGTAGAGTCAGTTCTTTTTCGGTAACTGTATGCAACCCAGCCTGCGGTGATGACATGTCATCCTTCGTTGTAACCATGATTTTGCATGACAGAGTAATGATAACGATAGTAGAACAGTTCAACAAAGTCGAAACATAAAGTCTGGTTTTCGTTCATAAACAAGTTGTTTATCCAGTTCTCTGGAAAATCTCAGTAACTTTTCACTGTCCCCAACCTTGACCCGCAGGTCAATTTCAGTAATCTTTGTCACAATAATACACACTGTAAACTGACCGGACACTTTTCCCGTTATACAAAACCGCTTTCCACACAACTTCTCAGCCCCGACCCGGCTGTGAACAAAGTAATGTCCGGAAATTTTCCGTTATCCACAACGACACCTGCCGTGCACCAACCCCTGTGGTACACTACCCCTGTATGTCACCCTTCCCGGTGAACAGCAAATGTCAATTTTCTCAGTGTATTCTACACATTCATTAACTCTCCCCTTCCCGGGAGTTCAATGTTCTCGTAAACAGCGCTGACTCGAATTGTCCGTGGAGACTCACAATTTCCACCTGCACTGTCTCTTAACTCCGCCCCGCCTCGTCTTTTAACGGCGTCGACAAATCTTGACCAGTCAAAAAGCGACCACACGGTGCGTTCCCTCACCACCCACACCTGTCAATATCTTGAATTATCAATCCTGTCTTTATCACCGACAGCGATGTCCTACACACACCTAGGACTGACTGCTATTGTCGCAAACACGTTTTTTTCCACGCGACATTTCACCTATGCTGTCCGCTAGCACAGTCTCTTGACGTATAAACACATGCGCCTGTCGTCTCAACCACGACAGTTTTTGTCTGTGCGCTCTTTGTACCTAGTGAGCAACCCCGTCACTCCCCACTCTCCGTTGACCTGCCGTGTCTTCTCTAGCGCGCTGACAGTTTTTCCTCGATCTGGCGTCTTACACACACACACGCTCGATATTCCCACTCCCTTCTGGATTAATCCTGGTTTTTCATTAGCTTGAGCACTACTGTCTGGTATCAAATTTACCTGTCGTGAACTTCACTTGAACTGTCTGCTAGCTTGAGTTTTTACTCCCGTCTGTCTGTGTGAATTATCTGGCGCACACACAAAGAGTTCACATTACCCTCTTGAAGCCACGCAATCCAAATTGTCAAGGG
Source organism: Cepaea hortensis (assembly GCA_963921405.1). Taxonomy (NCBI): domain Eukaryota; kingdom Metazoa; phylum Mollusca; class Gastropoda; order Stylommatophora; family Helicidae; genus Cepaea; species Cepaea hortensis. The sequence continues at coordinate 68,706,688 of OY992896.1, forward strand.
TTTGTTAGTTTGATGGAACGAAGTCACCAGATAATAACTCCTCTCTCAGCGAAGAGCCCACAGATATCTCAGAATGACAACAATGTCTATATTACAATGGGTTTCTTGATCGGACGAGCTCTCAGATACTCCTTACTAAGCGACGAGACCCCAGATGTCACACGTCGTACTTAATGATACTGTTCAATGTTCTTGATGATAAGTTTTCGTGTGATGGTCGTTGTCTAGGTAACGATGTTCATGGTGTGTCAATTGAGCTATCTAACTGTCTCTTAATCCAACTCACCCGAGAAGTGCACCTTCACCAGTTATGAAACAAGATTCAGTTGGCGCACATAATCCTTTATTACAGAAATAACATAGACTCACGGAACATATGTATATATCCAGAAACAATGTAATCCATAGACTATAAATATCCTCCTCACAATTTAACCCGCACACATCACTGGCTTCTCAAGCCTGCTTCATATCAAATCCACAAGATAGGTAATCCAGCTCCTATCCACCGCTGGACCTCACACAATACACCCACACACTGGGTTCAGGCCCTCACTCACTATAGAACCCACTCTGGTTCAGGCCTGTCTTTACAACTGGGAGAACAACACAACACGGAGATCTCTAACTCCGCTTCTCCTTAGACTACCGACCAGTTCGGCATCTACCCATCAACTGTCTTGAAGTCCCTTGACTTCACACAAAACTAAACTTCCCCCATCCCCCTGGGAGATTTTCTCTACCCTCACTATTTTATTTCTCAGGACTGGCTGTTTTCCCCATAGCCAGGTCAGTCATTTTACTGTCTCCCACTTTCATCCCTTCTCTCTCATGCCCGGTCATTCAACTCATTGTCAATGACCCAGGCTTATGTCAATACCATTGTATAAAAACCAACGCAAGGCGGTCTGCTTCCAAATCTCCCACAGCTGTGTTATGAACGCGGTATGCGAGAATACGAATTGCGCCCGTAACCTCTTCGCCACAGAACAGACTGAACCATAAGACGTATCCGAAGTCGAACCCACAACTTCCGGAGTGTGACATAGGTGGCTGAACCATTGCGCCACGGAGACCACTGTATGCAGGATATCATCACTGGAGATCTTCATGTACGACACTACCCCCCTGGCACCAGAAGAGAGCCGTGCCCCCGGCATACCTCCACATCTTTGATTTGTAAATGATGGCTTTCATTACACATGGCTATCTCCATAAGTGCCCCAGCCCCCTCCCGTAGAAAATGCAAGAAGAAATTTAATACTGCTACTTGTTGTTGGTGCGTATACTTGTATAATATTTATATCTATTGGTTTGCCTTTCATTTTGACCATAATAACTCTATCTGAAATACACCAGTAACCATTAATTGACTTGACTGTTATTTTTAATCAAATAGTAGTTCTACTCTACTCCTTTCTTGTGTGTATAGCCCCCAGAATAAATTATTGCGTTGCGTGTTTTTCGGTTGCAATTTTGATAATCCCTTCCATCTCATCTCACCCATGCCTAGAATAATCTCCATTTTCGTGCTTTCCACTTCTCTTATCACATTGTTCAACTGTCCCAACTCATTTAATGTCCTAACATTCCATATTCATATTTCAAATTTATTTCCCATTTTAAAATGTATTTCCTATTTTAAATTTATTCATTACGATTTTGTCATGAGTAGCTGGATGACGGTCTGGTGTCACCTGTGGCTCATAACTGTCCCTACCGGACGAGGATGTCCTAAGATAGCCATTAATGTCGTCCACTGCCTCTGATATGTGACTATTCATGAAATCTTGGGAAGATAATGTAATGGTTTCCCCTTGACGTCCACATCCACATGGGGGTCTTTTATGTCTGCTTTTGACAGCCATTTATCAGAACATGTGCGTACCCTGCTCTGCTCAGCAGCAGATGTGTCCACATATCCCGGTTGATATTCGGTCCCCAGGGCTGCGTTTGTCACACCATTGTGTGTTTCCCATCCTCTACCACTGGGAGGTGCAGTTGGGATTTTCCCTTCCTAGAGTTATGGTTTATGATGGCCAAAACATTCCAGTAAAGCTGAACTATAGAACACGCATACTCTCAGTCATGTATACTGTCTACCAAGGTTTAAAAACAACTGTCACCTCTTTTTAATTGCATACCAATGGTCAGGGCATACGAATAGCATCGTCTTAAGAAAATCTTAAAATGAAACAAAATGAACAAACAAAATTAATTTAAAGCAAGGGACATAACAAATTAACATATTAAGGGTTATTACCTAACATAAAACTAGTTCTAACATTTACAGTTCTAGCAGTTACACTGCAAACTTTTCTTTACTTTCGTTTATAAATAAATCTTTACCTCTACTTTATAATGTTTGCAGTTATATCTGCTAATAAAAAATAAACAGTGTTTTAATACAACTAATATATTACTTTATTACATTGTTTTTTGCAAAACAAATTTTGGTAAAATGGTTTCATGGAAGTCCATGCTTAATACATATAAGATTACTAATTCAGCAAATGGGTTGGTGTTATATTTTTGACTGGCCTTTGAAAGGCCGCATAAACTGTGGATGTTATATTTCTCAGCCTTTTCGCTGATATCCTAAGTGTAGTAACTGATCTTGATGGACCTGATGGGGAGGGTCAGGCCCCTGTGGGAACCCCTGAGCCTTTATAAAAACAAAACAACAATCGTCTTCAAATTATCGAGCTTTGAGCTAAGATCAAAGTGTAGTAACTTCACTTGATCTGGCCAGGGTCAGTAGCAGGCGTTGTCATCTGAACGACACACGGGGAAGTGGAACCTCTTGGAGCAACAAAGGCGCTTGTGAGACATTGCGACATAATTTTCTTTTTTAAATATATTTTTTCTTTACACGGACATGCGTCATTCACGTACACTGCTAGAAAACCCACTGCTGGGCGAGCTCACAGCAGGTCTGTAGTCGTCAGAAGCAGCAACATTTCTCTCCCCCCCCCCCCACTCCCACACCCTCGACGAGTACCTCGCGTCCATCACGTACCTCACACTTCCCGGGGGAGGGTATTCCCCTGTGTCCTTCTCCTGTCGTGCGCTCACATCCTTATTTCCAGCTTGGAGACGGTTTAATCGCTGGTGGCGGTTATCCCAAAATAACGTGTCTTGAGAAAGGGAACATTGCATTATGTCCTCACGACAGTAAAGTTGGAGCGGAGGAGAGGCAGGGGGACACGAATGAGTGAACTTTATTTTCAAAAGGTTACGAATTAGGCACGCAGGCCCATCTAACATTCTATAAAAAGAGATATGCTGGGCGGTTTGGCATCACGACATGAAGGAATTCCAAGATCAGAAACCAGTGGCAACACACGAGACACAAAGCAGTACGCAGACATGATCACCTTCGCAACAATTTTGGGATATTGGATCGAAAATAATTACCATAATACATAGTAAACACAACACTTGATCATTATTAGTTTGTATTTCGTTTGGTAATTTAAATGTATTTGATAGGCGAATCTGTTTCATATTGTTGAATGTTAGTCTGTCTACACTCTCATGCTCATGTCTGCCTCTCACCTGCCATCGTCTGTTATTAATTGATATAGGTAAAAACACTATTGACCTTCACACGTGGCTTTCCATTCACATTAATTTTATAAAGTGGCTTGGAGCAATATTACTAGAGTTTTGGTGCTTCTTTTCTCCTGCTATCGCACTCCTTCTGTTCGACAATATTTCCAAAGTTTGAAAGCTTCAGTTTTATCCTTGGATTGTTTATTCGTTGTCCACATTTCTTAACATAAAATAGACGTTAGTCGTGGTACCAACTTCACGACAAAGGGTAACCCCATACTGCTCCATTTCTGTGCCTGTGAAGATCACACAATATACGCCTCACTGCGAGAAGTGGAACAGACAGCAGTTCCCGCAAACCAAAAGCTAGCACACGCGTACATGCATACGGCTAATGCGAGAATGCTAACACAACAGTCCGCCACTATAATAATGTTTGTTGTCGATGGAAACAAACATTCACTAGAGAACTAACAGTTGTACAGACATTATTCTTACGGGAACACCCAGGTAACTATTCACATCTAATTTGAGAAATCGAAGTCAGATGTCATAAAGCAAGTGAGCTTATATATAACACTCATACTGAAACATTTAAATATACTTATGTCCGCACAACGACAGATAAGTCGTTATGAACACAGAAGTAAAACCATCTGCAAATCTAACCATTAGAGAACTCCTGTTTGCGGACGACCAAATATTACTAGCAAATTCAGAAGCTGAATTACACGACCACATGAATAGTCTAAACGAAATGTGTAGGGAACATAACATGAACATTAGCACAAGCAAAACAGAGGTAATAATTAAAGCAGAAAAATCAAACAACAATTCACCTAAACAAACATCCCTCGAAACAAGTAAAGAGTTTCAAGTACCTGGGAAGTATAATATCATCAAATGGCAAATCAGAAGACGAGATCGAAAGTAGATGCAATAAGGCAAACTAACTCATTGGACAAATTGCGCCAATACTAAAGAACAAACATGTATCAATAACTACTAAGAAAGCAAGGTACAAGAGGAACATGATGAGATGAGATGAGATGAGATGATATGAGATGAGATGAGATGAGAACGACAGATAATGATTAACAACTCTGTGTTGCCGATGTTAAACTTGGACATCATCTGAACCACACGCAAGATCTATATCTGTCAGATGAGGGGCTAGAAGGGAGCTGCCAACTTAACTTTCTGATACCGAGAAAGAAATGGTGTTATCGGACAGACAGTGAGACCAACACCTTCAACCTCATATATCAAACGCAGAAGTTCAAATGGTTCGGCCATCCAGTTAGAATGCAATACCACCTGTTACTAGCACTGGCCATGCGCCAAAGAAGATAACCTATATAGCTCAGGAAATAGAGGATGCCTTCCAAGAGAAAAAAACACACACTAGCAGTCTGGATAGATTTAGAAAAAGCATTTGATAAAGTATGGAAGGAAGGACTGAAAGTAAAACTGCAAAAAATGCATGTTTGTGGGAAAATGTACAAATGGATCAGCCACTACCTTGAGAACAGAACTGCCAAGGAGGAGTACTTTCACCAACATTAATTCTAGCATATATAAATGACATCACTGAAAAATTTCTAGCCATAGTACACACATCATCCTTTTCAGATGACCTAGCCATATGGACATCTGAAGAATATATTAGTACAGCAAGCCCTATTAGCGCTAGAGGACTGGTCAAAATCATGGCTAGTGAAGATAAGTGAGGAGAAAACAACATGCTGGAAATGAAGAGGCTGACAGACTGGCAAAAGAGAGCGGACGACTACCTATAATGAGGCAAAGAGGTTGATAACAAGCACTTATAGAACCAAATGGGAATCAGAGTATCCAGGCCACCAGAAGGATGATGCATATTACAAACTTGACCGAAGAGAACAAGTAGCAATCTTCAGACTCCGCGCAGGACATAACAGGCTGAAATATCACTTGTTCAATAAACTAAAGATAGGAGATACCGATGAATGTAATTGTCGAACTGGAAAAATTACAGCAAAACATTTGCTGCAGGATTGCCCAATATATGCAGAACAGAGAAAAATATTTTGGCCCACACCTGCTCCATTTGAGGACAAGCTCTATGGAAAAAAAAGTCGCTTAAAAGTCGACAGGGTCAACTTCATTGCACCGGGATTTTATCCCATATGGCTCGGTCTCTTTCCGCAGCACGGAAAGCGTCGCACAAAGCACGAACTCCGTAGCTTTTAGCGACGACCCATGGGAGTCTCTGAAACATTTAACTCGTAAAACGAAGGACGCGGCCCGGAATCGAACCCACAACCTTCGGCTCACGAGTCAAACGTCAAACGGCTTGACCACTTCGCCACAGAGACTCCCTAGAGAAGCTCTATGGAGATATCAACAAGCTCAAGTTGACCGCAGCTTACTTTAACTACATACAGGTTGACATTTAAAGGTGCATGAAGAAGTATTCAGACTGCCACACTTCATACCACAGGTATGTCGGTTACAAAAGCGACCCAGAGGCATGAAATGGAATATTGCTTGGATAGCAAATCCATTATGTGGAAAGTCCAAATCGAAAGCTCACTGTGTGGATGTCATCTGCAGACTGCATTCTTCTGGTTTCCGGAAGAACAGCCTATGGTGAACGGAGGGCCCAATATACGGAAGTGAGGCTAAGCAGCCATGTGCAGGACGTGACGATTCCTTGGGTGAGCCCAGTACCAGAGCGCTATGTGTTGGCTCTGCAAGTATGGAAGCCTCCTTGGATGGCGGGGAATGCCCATGGTCTGCCCCTGCCTTCCCTTGAGGGCTGACCTGGATGTCTTTGGCTGTTCTATATGGGCCAGCTGGAATGGGGGATAACACCACAACAGTGAGAATAAAACGTCCTAAGAAACTTCTGGGATGGTTAACCCGGTCAACAAATGCCCGCAGAAGTCGGATGTGTCGGCCTAACGGCGCAAGAACGCAGCTTTGTGTAAACAGGCACAACGCAATCACATCCGGGAAAAAAAACTCTGGATGAACGAAGAAGAAGAAGAAGAAGAAGAATCTGCTTCAGCAAATCTTACCATTCGTTCTTCATGTGTGTTGTAAAGTGTTATGCTTGTTGCGAATTATACATGTACGATAAATTGTGTAGGTACATACAAGATGTACCATTTTCAGAAAGCAAAATTAAATGAGAATACTTGGAGTATGAAAGATGCATTTTATAATAATTTAGAGAAAGCCTTCAAGAAATGCAAGAATTCTGAAGTACATTTCATAATGGGTAACTTGAATGCCAAAGTTGGAAATCAACAGGACGGATGCATAGTAGGCAAGTATGGACTAGGGGAACAGAATGAAAGAGGTTGCAGACTTGTACAGTGGGCAAACGAACATGATATGATTACTGGAAACACCTTGTATCAACAGAACCCAAGGAGATTATGGACATGGAGGAGTCCTGATCATAAGATTAGAAATCAGATTGATTACATTCTCATCAACAGAAGATTTCGAAATGTCTTAAAAGTCACAAAAACTATACCAAGCGCAGACTGCTACTAATTGATTATTATAGCTTCAGCAAACTTTAACAATCGACTACTTTGTGTGTTGAATAACACATGGGAGGCACTGTCTCTTTCAACCACGTGACCGCTCTCGAGCATATGTCTCGCTACCGATGAAGCAGGACTGTTCCGGTGTGTCGGCCTGCCTAGGCTACCATCTTCTGTGTGTAGTATCTTGTGTTACGAATCAACCTTCGTAAGCCATCCTTGTGCAAGCAGAAAGACATGTTAGTCAGTTTAAAATTATCGTGGTAGACAATCGACATTACTGTGCGAACATGTGTATATTTCAGTTTGAAGGATTTATCTAGTTAATTCACTTAAGTTGTGTGATTTCTGCAGTATGTAACTGACGAGATGCAGCGAAATATGCCAGGCAAAAAATCGTGCAATCTATTGTTTGTGTCTTCGTTATTCAAATTCATCACGGGAAAACATTGTTTTGAACTTAAAACTATGGCTGTAATGGACACAGAGCAGAGAATGTTCTTCACGCTATACCAGCACTTGATCCTCTCAGTGATTGATTATGGACTAGGACTGCTCACTGTCTCAAAGAGTCAGCTGGTGAAATTAGAGCGCATACAGAACGAAGCTATGCGGGTCATTCTGGGATGCACCAGAGATACTCCAGTAGTGTGAATGCGTTACATCCTTGGTCTGCCGACTGTTGCTGGTAGGCACAAGGTGATGCAGGCGAAGGCATACCTCAGAGTAGATGCAGACACAGATCACCCGTTGCATGAGGCGCTGGACGAAGTTAAGGGTCAGAGACTGATAAGAGAGAAATCATGGATGGCGCAGGCGGAGGATACAATCAGACAGGTGTGCCCCTTGGAGTACATTCACATACAGAAGTCTTGGAGAACATTAGGCGAGGAGAGGAGTGGGTCAGAGTGCCACCAAAGCAGTCAGACTTGTGCAGAGTTATAATCACATTGAGCCGGGAGTGCAGAAAGTGGCCAGCAGGGGCCACGAAAGTGGAAATCCAGCAGTAATTCAGGATAATGCTTGCCCGGGTGATGTGATTATCTACACGGATGGTTCAGTGTTGAGAGGTAGGAGAAGTTCCTGGGGATTCTTAGCAAAAGCTAATGGTCGACGTTTGGTGCAGGAGAGCCTGGCATATGATGCCACAACATCTAGCTTAAGAATGGAGATGGAGGCGGACAGTGCAGCTTTCCGCTGGATGGAGAAAACGATACAAACACACATTGTGATTGTAACTGACTCAGAAAGAATGATGAGGAGGGTGAGGAGAGGCAGGCTTCGTACAGAGTGGCTTGCTTCGCTTCGGAGGTCACGGGTGACAAGCATCGCCTGGATCTTTTCTCCGGGGCATGCCGGTGTGCTGGGGAATGAACAGGCGGACAGATTGGCTAGCTCGGCAAAACTTGGTGGAGTATTGATGCATGATAAGCAGACGTGGTTGCGGCCTTGTGGGAGCACGTGTATACCTCGGGGGAGCAAATGGATCACCATAATATGGTAAGAATGAGGCAGCGAGGTGTGACGAAGGGATCTGGCCGACGGTCGACGCTCAGTGCACCTTTAAAGTCCACTCTTAGCCAGTAGTGACATGCTGAAAACCAGGTAATCTCTCCTCTTAAGGTTTCTTCTTGAATTTATCTTGAAGATATAGCCTGGGCTTTTACAAAATTGGAGAGTATCCCTGTTTTAGGCTTCTCATCAAAGACTATTTCTTCAGTGCCAACTGTAGAGGCCAGAATTAGTGGATTCAGGCTGAACATTTGCAACTTGTTGTTCATGTAGTACTTTATGGAGTTTGACTTTTCAGCTGGAGTTGAAGCTAGAGCTCAGGACTTCCCTGGAGTTGTCCTGGTAATTGAAAGGCCTCCCCCATCTTCCTCATTCTCTGTTAATAAACAAAGGCACAACATGTGTTTACATATATTGAACCATTGTCACAGTTATACAGTACTATCACAGATTCAGAGAGGAATGGGAGGGGAAAGGGGAGTGTGATATTCGAACACCCGCCTCTCACTGATGATGAAGTGCAATTTTATTTGGGGGTTTGGGGTGATATCCTTTCCCCAGGTTCATCGCCAAAACCGTGAAGTCATAGGCACATACTCCTAATCAGAGGCAGCTTCACACAATTATCTTGTAAATTCTCACAATGAGTAGATCACAGGGACCGGTGTACCATGAGAACAGACAGTGTGATTAAGCACCAAGAAGTAGGCATTGTATGGCAGAAATCATGCACTAGAAATGCTTTCACATGTGGAATACACATAATGAAAGAAAACATGCATTTTCCCTGACAAATAGCATGAGCCTTCCCGTGTATTCAGCTGACTAGACACTGTAGGTTATGCCACATATTGCTCCTCATTGGAATGTAGCTCATATAAACCTAAACTATTGTTGCAAAGGACCAGTGCATAACGTCAAAGAGAAATTGCATCCCAGGCAACTCTTTATGAATGCTTTTGACAATTTTCTTGATCGTAATACAGTCACCAGACATTACATGGACTTTGTAATTTCTAAAGTGCAATGCAGTCCTGCATACCTGGAATTAATAAGTGTCTTTACTTTTACAAATATGAGAAGTTAATTATATAATTACCATCTCATTCACTCAAACATTCTCAGCCATTATAAGGGAGAAATTACATGCAGTATATAGCATCACACATTCTGAAACATAACTGCCAAAGGTAACTCTCAAGAGCGATGTACAGTTTGGTTAAGAATGGTCATGATAGGCACTCAACGAATGTTCAGAGCGCACAAAGGTTTTGCAATATGCATTGAGCGTGGTTTACAGTCATAAGCATATGCAAATCATCAAATCAGACAGACAATAGACATGGTAAGAATGTTTCACTGCGGTAGACATGACAGGTTTTGAGCAGCAGTTTTAGAGTCACTGTACAACGAATTCCTGTCTTCTTTTCACATTTTCTCAAGAAAATACTCGGCCATTCGTCTCTCTCTCTCACTTCATCAGGTTTACACATAACATATTAAATGATTTAGGTACCTGATGTGCAGATGACCACATCTTAAAGAATGCTTTTGGGCAAATTTTACCACTGCATCTTGAACACGTCCTTACGGGATGGAATCAAGGCTTCGACTGGCGGGCTAATTATGTATTAAGGAGCGTTACCAGCCCAAGGGTTACCCAATCAAATTGAGTCCCCACCTTTTATCTACCCTCTCTCGATCTAGAATCTACGATTCTATTTTTAGTTAGGGTATCAAGACGGCTTACTGTGGTTAACTACTAAGTATTGAGAAATGTAAATGGACTGGGGATGCGAACGTCTGAAGACATCATGCTACAAAGCCTCCCCATAAAAACTGTCATTGATACAATGACTGATAGGTCAGGCGTTCACAGTTCCCAGATCCTTTAAGTGGTGTCATCATTTACTCATCTCCCATTACTCCAACAAGAGCTGTGCATATGGAACCAATTGATTCTTTCCCTGAAAAATCTGCTCCAATATTCATCCATCAGTCATGAATTTGGTGGCATCTGCAAAGACCATGAAGTTAGTCCTGCATGAAGTTCCATTTAGTCACTGGAAGTATGAAGAGTTATGACCACACTTAGTGAACTGCTCTCCAATTCATTTCTGACAATGCTCCACAGTCAATCTCCATGCTATTTTTCCTGTCCATGATGAATGATCTCTCAGAGTCACTCACTTTCAAAGCATGAATAGACCATTGAGATTCATTATGAGAAGTAATGCTTTGCAATTAAGCCAACTTCTATATGTCTGATGAGAGTGGTATAATTCCATATGTCTCTCACTCATTTGTCTTTATCAGAACTTCATTCTTCCCTTCGCCTCTGGAGAATGATAATCCTGTGAGAGTGTATTTAACTGAACACTTTCTCCAACAGTAATCTTGGTATTTGGAACTGGGTTAAAATTTTTGATCATCACCGGAGCAAAGACAATCACTTCCGGGTGAACTGTATAGCAGCCGCTGCAGAACTTAAGACTAAAATCTACTAGTGCAGATTTGGGTAGCGTTGGACACAGGGTCTACCTTTCCAATAAGCCTCTTGTGTTTGCAGATAGTAGCAATATCCCATTACATTTCATTGACTTATTTCTGTAGTCTTACCATAGATTTAGAGGTGCACTTATTGGTTGAGATTTCCTCATTCCGTTAGGCCTCTATTTTGATTTGTTGTGAGAAGTGACAGCATTTTCTCTCCTTAGTTGCTCTATTTTCTAACGTAGCAACTGAATTTGTAGATGCAGCCAGACTGTGACATCTACTACTACTAATATAGAATTCCAGGTGGAGGTTCCAACTAGTTGTCTTCATCCATGCTTTAGCTAAGTGCTTTTGAGTGACTGGGAAGTATCCGTTCTTTCTCTCCCACATGAGCAAAACGTTTACATATGGCGAATTGGGCGAATCCTCTCAACACAGAGAAGTTCGTCATTATCACAGCCACCTTTGAAGGGGTGTGATTATATGGGTTAGCTTCTTAGTTACCAATATTGACTGGAAATTTGGAAGCCTATTTTACTGACTTTGAGGATAGTCCTGGCCAGGTCTTGTGAATATACCTCGCATCTCAGTAATAATATAAGATTCCCCTGCATAATGCATGGTTCTTATTATATAAAGAGTCGACTGCTGAACTTGCAGAGATCTTTATCTTGAAAGTAGTCAGCTGTTTGAAACTGATCTTTCGTTAGTCCACTTTCGCAGACATTGTATATAGAGTTTCAACTGCTGGAGTTGCAGTGGTCTCTACCATATAAGAGTTAACTGTTTAAGAACAGTAATCCTTATTAGTCCATTCCATCACAGACTTTGCTCTTGTCTAGAACTGAGCTACATTCCTACCATTTTTCCAGGCAGAAAAGTCTTCCCAATTGAGAATGAAAAAGGGGAATGACATCAGATGTACTCAACTTTGTCCGCCCTTTAATCTCCACCATTTCCTAGGCAGAAATGCTTTCTCAACTGAGGATGAATTGACGCCGACGTCGGAGACGGATCCTGTTTTATCTCTTCATGAAATTTTTCAGGTTGTCCACGTTATGCTCCTAGTCGTATGATACGCCAATGACATTAGGTTGGTTATCCATCGTTTCCCAGACACATACTTTGCGTACGCTCTCCATTGCCATATGAATGGCCAGGGGTCCAGTTATTTTGATGGCCTTCCTGGAGATTCAATGAGTTCACTCCTGGTGACGTGGATCCTAGTACACCAGAGATCACACCATCGAACAATAGACTAATGTCTTATATACACCAGACTGTGGTCGGTTTTATATGACCGCCCATGACATCAGGTAGAATCTTCCTTTCATCTCGTCCATTACGTATCAAGTACGCTTAATAATACCATTAATTCAGGAATGGCAAGTGACTGAGTTGATAAGGATGTTTTCTCCTGGAGATTCAATTGTGCTCACGCGCAGTAGCTTGATCAGGGCCACTGACAGGGTCAGACAACTGAAGAATAAACCCAACGTCAAATTGACACTGGACATTAGCCGGTACGAATACTGACTATACTGAGAGAGATTGCCAGTGAGGTGTCTTAATGGTTGCCCAAGTTTTCCATCAGGGTTCACACTCTCTGCTCTCAGTGTTGCCAACATGTTATGGGGACTGAGGAATTAAGTGCCCACTATATAATGTGATGCAGTGATATTAAAATGTAAATACACTAATTCCCCTTTCTCCCATGCTAGCCAATAGGGTTGAAAATGGAGTAGGCCCCCTATTTATTCCCTGGATAAAGTGTCTTAATTTATCTCAAGAAAAATCAAATTTATCCTGAAATTAGCTGTCTATGTTATTTAAAAATAATTTGTGTCTTCTGGTTCTCAGGTACCTTTGATACTCATAGTGAACACAGTATGCACAAAATTACACAACATTATTGACAGTCCATTACATCAGCCCATCTTGAAACACAACATTATCATGGGTATAGCACACATGTTGACCCATAAGATAATTACATTTTTGTTCAACTACATTGTACAATGTGACATTTGTGAACAGTGATACATGCAATATTACCACCATTGATGAAACAACCACCACCCGAGATTTACTTGTGGGTTTAAACATCTGGACCTTTTGTCCACATTTATGTGACGAGATCCATTAACCACATCATAAAACTCTAAGCAATAGGTTTAATTTTGCGAGAGGTTACTCCCTGATTCTAATACAAACATAGATATTCCCCCACAGGAGTCCCAGACAAGGTATACCCATAGTTTACATCCCGAGTCATCAGACCTCGTTATGTGAATCCCATAAAAGGTATTCCCAGGGTTCAATTAGTGCATAGAGCACTCAATATGTGATTACCTTGAGGGGTGTTCCCAGGGTTCTAATTGCCTATATTAGTCCACAATATGTGATCCCCTTTAGCAGGTTATTCCCAGGGTCCAGTCGCGGATACAGGTCAACAACATGTGATCTCCTTTAGGGGTGTTCCCGGGGTTAAATCGCGGATACGGGCCCACAACATGTGATCTCCTTTAGGGGTGTTCCCGGGGTTCAATCGCGGATACGGGCCCACAACATGTGAGGTTTTTTTGTGGGTTTATAGAGAATTACAGAAGTTCTAATGAGTGAAGTTCTATAAAGTATATCTCTCTATAAAAGATACAGGTTAGTAACAGCAAGTGTTGTCTAGAGGTATTGATATTTATTCTCGCATAACCCTTGTAGAGAAACCATTCAGAATTTTGGCTCATCGAGTACCCCCACTGTGAGAAATTAGACCTAAGTTAAGTTCTACACAGAATTATGTATAGATGATTTCTCTTCTAGGCCATATATAGAGATCTTGGCAGTTAGCCACAGTAACCAATGAAAGCCGTTCTCTCATCTTCCAGCTGACTGTGCTCTGATCGCCAACCTCATTTTTGATCTCATTACTTATTTCAAGTGACACAAGACACTTGGACAAATGATCACATTGACAATTGTACCATTGTAGTGAACATAAACAACAACAACTGTATTCTACACTGGTTGAACAAGACATCAACATGAGAAGATCTTGACAACAGTTGGACAAACATTCACAAAGGAATGATCACACCAACAGATTAGACAAGTCATACATCATGGAAGATACTTGACAACAACCACACAGGACTTCCACAATATCTGTAACCAACAACAACAGTAGAGTAACAGTCACCATGAAGATGCTTGACACCAGTTGGACATTTCTTTCTCAACAATGTACAAGATAATCACAGAGACATGTATCTCAAAAACTGTTCTCTTACTACTAATCTTTTATTAATGTCTGATGATGTTAAGTGAAGACTCAGGCTTCATATTCTGCCACAATTTACATCTCAAATATAAGTTTATATGCAAATTATAGTGACATTATCTATGAAAACCCAAACACCTCACTCAATATCCCCACAGAAACATTAATCTAAATACACCCTCCTCCTTCACATCTCTACACCATAGGTTATCCTACACCACAACACTTTAGGCTTCTATCATTTCTTCTATTGTCAATGAGGGAAACACATAGTTTGGGGCAGGCATAAGGACATTCTGCTCCTCTGGTCTGTTTAATCCTTTTAGCACCTATGATGGGTGTTGGACAAGCTCAGGTTGCAGTTCTCCCCATGATGATTTTCCAAGTCAGGCTATTCCCTGCTGTCACAGTTTGAAGAAAGTTTACAGCCCTATCCTTTCAATGGTGAGTTGACTGTTCATGAAGTTGACACTTAGGACTATTTCTACATTTCCCCTATTTCTATTAGGATTCTATATATATTCTATATATTCTATTAAGACTATTTCTTCAGTGCCAACTGTATAGGCCAAAATTAGTGGATTCAGGCTGAACATTTGCAACTTGTTGTTCATGTGGTACTTTTTGGAGTTTGACTTTTCAGCTGGAGGACTATTTCTACATTTCCAATAGAGGAAGATCTAAGAAATCAATATGTCCCAGCATTCTTCCTTCTCAGTCTATCTCCCCTAAGATTTCTGATGGAACTGAATCACCACACCTACTTATCACTAATCCATTTTGGGGAATTTGCTCTATGTATTAACTTCCGCTCCTTTAGCTTTCAGCCAATATTAATAATAACTGTGATATAGTCTGCTCCAATTGCACCTTTAATGTCCACTCTTAGCCAGTAGTGACATGCTGAAAACCAGGTAATCTCTCCTCTTAAGGTTTCTTCTTGAATTTATCTTGAAGATATAGCCTGGGCTTTTACAAAATTGGAGAGTATCCCTGTTTTAGGCTTCTCATCAAAGACTATTTCTTCAGTGCCAACTGTATAGGCCAAAATTAGTGGATTCAGGCTGAACATTTGCAACTTGTTGTTCATGTGGTACTTTTTGGAGTTTGACTTTTCAGCTGGAGTTGAAGCTAGAGCTCAGGACTTCCCTGGAGTTGTCCTGGTAATTGAAAGGCCTCCCCCATCTTCCTCATTCTCTGTTAATAAACAAAGGCACAACATGTGTTTTACATCTATTGAACCATTGTCACAGTTATACAGTATTATCACAGATTCAGAGAGGAATGGGAGGGGAAAGGGGAGTGTGATATTCGAACACCCGCCTCTCACTGATGATGAAGTGCAATTTTATTTGGGGGTTTGGGGTGATATCCTTTCCCCAGGTTCATCCCCAAAACCGTGAAGTCATAGGCACATACTCCTAATCAGAGGCAGCTTCACACAATTATCTTGTAAATTCTCACAATGAGTAGATCACAGGGACCGGTGTACCATGAGAACAGACAGTGTGATTAAGCACCAAGAAGTAGGCATTGTATGGCAGAAATCATGCACTAGAAATGCTTTCACATGTGGAATACACATAATGAAAGAAAACATGAATTTTCCCTGACAAATAGCATGAGCCTTCCCGTGTATTCAGCTGACTAGACACTGTAGGTTATGCCACATATTGCTCCTCATTGGAATGTAGCTCATATAAACCTAAACTATTGTTGCAAAGGACCAGTGCATAACGTCAAAGAAAAATTGCATCCCAGGCAACTCTTTATGAATTTTCTTGATCGTAATACAGTCACCAGACATTACATGGACTTTGTAATTTCTAAAGTGCAATGCAGTCCTGCAAACCTGGATTTAATAAGTGTCTTTACTTTTACAAATATGAGAAGTTAATTATAAAATTACCATCTCATTCACTCAAACATTCCCAGCCATTATAAGGGAGAAATTACATGCAGTATATAGCATCACACATTCTGAAACATAACTGCCAAAGGTAACTCTCAAGAGCGATGTACAGTTTGGTTAAGAATGGTCATGATAGGCACTCAACGAATGTTCAGAGCTCACAAAGGTTTTGCAATATGCATTGAGCGTGGTTTACAGTCATAAGCATATGCAAATCATCAAATCAGACAGACAATAGACATGGTAAGAATGTTTCACTGCGGTAGATATGACAGGTTTTGAGCAGCAGTTTTAGAGTCACTGTACAACGAATTCCTGTCTTCTTTTAACATTTTCTCAAGAAAATACTCGGCCATTCGTCTCTCTCTCTCACTTCATCAGGTTTACACATAACATATTAAATGATTTAGGTACCTGATGTGCAGATGACCACATCTTAAAGAATGCTTTTGGGCAAATTTTACCACTGCATCTTGAACACGTCCTTACGGGATGGAATCAAGGCTTCGACTGGCGGGCTAATTATGTATTAAGGAGCGTTACCAGCCCAAGGGTTACCCAATCAAATTGAGTCCCCACCATTCATCTACCCTCTCTCGATCTAGAATCTACGATTCTATTTTTAGTTAGGGTATCAAGACGGCTTACTGTGGTTAACTACTAAGTATTGAGAAATGTAAATGGACTGGGGATGCGAACGTCTGAAGACATCATGCTACACACGTCCAGAAACGTATTGTGGAATAACCGCCATCAGCGATTAAAGCGTGTTTAAGCTGGAAATCAGCAGTGGGGTTTCTAGCAGTGAACGTCGATGATGTATGTCCGTGTAAAAAAAAAAAAACATAAAAAAAAAAAAAAAACATAAATGCGCAATGTTCCACAGGGGCCAGAGTCGCCACTTCCCCGTGTGTAGTTATATGACCACCCCTGCTACTGACCCTGGCCAGATCAAGTGCATATACTACACTTTGATCTAAGCCCAAAGCTCGATAATTTGAAGGCGATTGTTGTTATTGTTTTGTTTTTAATAAATGATCGGGGGTTCCCATAGGGACCAGAGTCTCTCCATCAGTCCCTCACGTTCCTGTGCATCATTCGCATGACCGCCTCTGTATGTGGCCCTGGCGAGATCAAGTGCAGATACTACACTTTGATATTAGCCAAAAGGCTGCGAAATAAAACAACCACTATTTATTTGGCCTTTCAAAGACCAGTCAAAAATAGAACTTGAATTCCATCCTAAGATATTAGTACAGTTATATGTATAATTCAAGAAAAGCTATGAAGACATATTATAAAAATGTGTTGTGCAAAACGTAATGTAACTAAGTAATATATTTGTTGTGTTAATAAGCTGTTATTTTTCTTTTACATATACAACTTGAAATATTGAGGTATAGCAGTAAAGGTTGATTTGAAAACGTCTTTAACGAAAACTTAATAAAGTAATTTCTAGATCTGTAAATGTAAGAAATATATCTAGATTTGGTAATGTCCCTTAGTATGTTAAGTCGTTATCTCCCATGGTTTAATTTAATTTTGTTTATTACTTTTGTTTACGTGGTTTCTCCCGAAGTTGTTTGAACAGTATTATTTATTAACTCGGTCACCATTCAACAATTATACTAGGCCGTCGTTACGATAATCTGGACATGATATTAATAATAAAAAAATTAAATTAGAAATAAACAAGCAAAGTACAATTTTATGATTTCTGATCATTTGCATTGTATTTGGTTTCAATTATGAAAATTAGTGTAAACAGTAGAAGTCTTTTACATTTTGTATGATGTGAAACATACTGACCAATAAAAAGATGGCAATTGCAAAGAGGAAGGGATTGTTGAACTGCTACATAAATCGTGTACAATTATATTGGTGTGAAAAGTGTACAGTACACAGAAAAGCTGGAAGACGTCTAATGGCAGTGGAGATGTAGTTTCTTAGGAAAATGCAAAGAATACCACTGACAACCAGAAAAAAAAAACGAGCAAATCATGCAATGACGAAATTAAAACCATAAACTGATGTGAGAAATTAAACGTAGACAGTCAACAGTCAAGATTAATTGGGCATTTTATTTTAAAAAGAATAATAAATAAAAAAAAAAAATTAAACTAGGCAAGTTAGTAGCAACCTGCAAGATTGTGGTGGAAGGAACAAAAGAAAGACAGAGAGATAACTATCTGGATGGTTAGACCATGTGAGTGACATAAGTGAGACCAGAACACAAATCTGATCCACGACTTTGATAATGGTATGACATGGGGAAACATGGCCGAACATGATTATCTACATGACACATAATAATGACAAACAAATCTACAAAAATGAAAAGTAGTAAGGTTTAGCTTTATATAGTTCCCTCTGATAACGTCACGGGAGTCGTTGCTGGAGCTACGGAGTCCGTGATTTATGCGACGCTTGTGACAGATCGCTCTATGGAATGACACCGAGCCACATGGGATGAAACCTGTTGCAATGAACTCGACCCTCTCGCCTTTAAACCATGCGTTCCTTGTTTATCCTGCACTCTGTACCGAATTTCAGACATTTTGTATAATCATCCGCCGAATATAGAACCACCTGTACCGCCACGAGGAGCAGTATGAGCCAAGTCGTACACTCAACGGCCAACCCGTCTAGTCGTGAGTGCCGGCTTGACAAACGCAGTTGAGAGCTCGAGAAATATTGCTTTACAGATGTGAGACATCATCTCCAGGTCTGTACACTGCTTATTTAGTGAACACATTCAAACAGTTAGAAAGAAGATTGGAATCACATTACATGTTGCATGTGCTTTGCATGAAGTCGCCATCAACCCCACATCATAGGTCAATTTTACGTTCAGTAGTTTGCCATTGCGTTCTGAACGATAATTCAACCTTCAAGTCCATCTTACCAGTGTAGGGATTGAACCGCCGACAGGGCACCGGAAATTTCAGCGCAAGCGAATTAACCTAGCGGCCACGAAGACCTCTTAACTACGTATTGAAGGAGTAGCAATAAACATTAAAAGATACACAGTCGATTGTTTTATTAACCGAACCAGAGCGGAGATAATTGTATGTGATCAAAATGACTGGATAGAAACGTAAAGTAAACAAAAACAATGGTTATCAACACTGACAGCATCAAGCCACGTTTGGAAAATTAATGTGAATGGAAAGCCATTTGTGCAGTTTTTCTTACCTATATCAATTAACAACAGACGATGAAATGTGAGAGGCTGAAAGAAGTAACAGATTGTAGACAAAGTAGCATGCAACAATATATGCATGTATACTTTTTTTTAAATGTCAGAATGGTCGGATGGATAATAGCGCTCGTTCTTAAATATCGGGCGTGCTGATGCTGAGTTAAAGGGTTCAACCCATACACCGGACAGTTGTAATAACATGTTGAATTCTCGTCCTTGACTTGGGGACTGAATTTACAAATACTTCTGATATCGGAATGGGTTCGCCAGATGGAGAGGGACAATGGTAAAAAGGGAAAGCAAATCAACGCCCAAATTTCAGTTCTGTGATTCAAACAGTAGTGTTTATGCAGTAGGCTTGCCTTCAAAGTTTGCGAGAGCAACAACAACAACAACAACAAACATGCAACAATATGAAACAGAATCTTATATTAAATGCATTTAAATTAACAATAAACATTAATAGTGATCAAGTGTTATGTTTACTATATATTATGGTTTGGACTTCCGATTCAATATCCCAAAGTCTGATCATGTCTGTGCACAGCCTTGTGTCTCGTGTGCTGCCGCTGTTTCCTGATGTTGATATCCCTCCATGCCATGATGACAAACCACCCAGTATCGTCTCACTTTAGACAGGACTGCGTGCCCAATTCTTAACCCTTTGAAAATAAACTTTATTCGTTCATTGGTTCGTCTCCCCCTGCCTCTCCTCTGCTCCATATTTATCGTTGTGACGACATACTGCAGCGTTCCCTTTCTCATGACGCGTCCAAACACTAATTGTGGAATAACAGCCATCAGAGATTAAAGCGTCTCAAAGCTGGAAATCAGGATGTGAGCGCACGATAGGAGAAGGATAAACGGGAAGACCCTCCCCCGGGAAGTGTGAGAGAAGTAATGGACGCGAGGTACTCGTCGAGGGAGACGGGATGGAGGGTCAGGGAGAAATGTGGCTGCCCTGACGACTGCAGACCTGCTGTAAGCTCGCCCAGCGATGGGTTTTGTAACTGTGAACATGGATTACGTATGTATGTGTAGAAATACTTAATGTTTTGTTTGTTTGTTTGTTTGTTTTTAAATAAGGGCGCGCTGTCCCCCAGGGGTCAGAGTCGCCTATGAGATTCCATGTCGCTGTGTGGCGTTCGCCGCTGCATGCAGCCTTGGTGATGTAAAGTGCAGATACTACAAATATTATTTGACCTTTCAAAGGCCAGCCTAAAATATAACAATATGTATCATATCAAGAGAGCCTAGTGAAGATCTATACAGTATTCCATAAAAGCCAGGAAATCAGATAAATAAAATGTCCGAACAAAATGTAACTAAGTCATAAATGTATGTATGTAAGTGTTAAAAGGCTGTCATTTTCCTTAAAAAGGATAAAAAGAAATATTGGAGAATGGGAATAAAAGTTAACTTATATATGAAATTAACGAAAAAATTACAAAGTAATGAAAAACTGTAAATGTTAGAAATATTTTTTTTAGAACCGGTAACGTCCCTTAATTTGCTAAATCGTTATGTCCCATGCCTTAATTTAATTTTGTTTGTTCATTTTGTTTATGTGACCACTCCCAAAGTTTTTGAACAGAATTGTTTATAAATTACGAATGGTGAGATTTGCTTAAGAAGATGCCATTCGTATGCCCAGTCCATTGGTATGTAATCAAACAGGGATGCTAGTTTTTAAAATTTTTTTTTAAACATGGAAGACAGTATATAGGACTGGGAGTATGCGTGTTCTATAGATCAGCTTTACTGGAGAGTTTTGGCCATCATAGACCATAACTTTAGGAAGGTAAAATCTCAACTGCACCTCCCAGTGGTAGAGGATGGGAAACCCACAATGGTGTGAAAAACGCAGCCCTGGGGACCGAGTATCCACCTGATATATGGACACATTTGTTGCTGAGCTGAGTAGGGTACGCACTTATTCTGAAAAATGGCTGTCAAAAGCAGAAGCAAAAGCCCTCCATGTGGACGTAGACGCCAAGGGGAAACCACCACATTATATTCCCAAGATTTAATGAATAGTCACATATCAGAGGCAGTGAACGACATAATGGCTATCTTAGGACATCCTCGTCCGGTAGGGTCAGTCATGAGCCATAGGTAACACCAGACCGTTATTCAGCTACTCATGGCAAAATCATAATGGATACATTTAAAATAGGAAATATATTTAAAATGGGAATAAAATTTCAAATAGGAACATGGAATGTTAAGACATTAAATGAGCTGCGACAGGTGAATGATGTGTTAAGAGAAATGAAAAGCATGAAAATAAAGAATATTCTAGGCATAGATGAGATGAGATGGAAGATATCGTGCAAAATTACAACCGACAAACACAATAATTTATTCTGGAGGGAATACACACGAGAAAGGAATGGAACACTATTTTATTAAAACTAGCAGCCAAGTCAATTAATGGTTACTGGTGTATTTTAGATAGAGTTATAATGGTAAAAATGAAAGGCAAACCAATAGATATAAATATTATGCAAGTATACCCATCAACAATAAGTAGCAGCACTAAATGTCTCCTTGCATTATCTACGGGAGGGGGCTGGGACACTTATAGAGATAACCATGTGTAATGAAAGCCATCATTTACAAATCAAAGACGTAGAGGTATGCGGCGGGCATGGCTCTCTTCTGGTGCCAGGAGGGTAGTGTCGTACATGAAGATCTCCAGTGACGATATCCTGCATACAGGGCTTTCTTCTGATGCCAGGAGGGTAGTGTCCTACAAGAAGATCTCCAGCGACGATATTCTGCATACAGGGTCTCCGTGGCGAAACGGTTCAGCCAAATGCGTCACACCCCGGAAGTTGTGGGTTCGACTTCGGATACGTCTTATGGTTCAGCCGGTTCTGTGGAGAAGGCGTTACGGAAGCAATTCGTATTCTCGCATACCGCTTTCAAAATACAGCTGCAGGCGATTTGGAAGCAGACTGCCTTGCATTGGTTTTTATGCAATGGTATGAGTAATGGTCGTTCAGAAAGCAATAGCAAACTTCTGAACGTTAGCTTGCCAAGAAATTACAAACAGCCAGAAAATGTTGAGGTTGACCGTGACGTCATGTAAAGGAAATGTGACTAACCTGTTTTTATGCCTCTAATCCTCTTCTCCGTTTTGTTTTCAATCTCCCTCTATGTTGTTGTCCCCGTGGGTTATTCACACAACTATCTATCGACTCTATGTTTGATAAACTCACTAGCCGATATTCTTCTTAGCCGGTTTATCAACTCATCCAGCATTGTCTTCCTCTGTCCAGCTCTGTCTCTATTATCTTTAGTCTCCAATGTTGTCACAACGTTTTCCGTGAAAGGTAGGGGCTATTTTTTAGGACCAACCCTGCACACGCAAACTCATCATCATCATCAAGTGCGTGCCGGCTGGCGTAGACGTTCATGGCTCTCCACAGATCTCGGTCTTTGGTTTTCTGGATCGACTCTGCTGCTGAAATTCCCCCATGCCACCGTCTCAATCCATCCAGCATCATTTCTCTTGGTCTGCCTCTGCCTCTCTTCCCCTCGATCTTTCCAGTTGTTACGATGTTCTCCAATGCCTCTCTTCTCATCACGTGACCGAAGAAAGATGTTTGTCTCTGTCTTATTGTTGTATATAATGTTCTAGTTTCATTAGCCTGTTTCAGACAGTCGTCGTTAGTTACTCTGGCTGTCCAAGGAATTCGCAACATTCGTCTCAGGAACCACATCTCTGTTGCTTCTAATTTCTTCTTAATTTGTTCATTTACATTCCAAGATTCACTGCCATACAGCAAAACTGGTTCTACATAGCATTTTAGCACTCTCTTTCTTACATTCAGTGATAGTGACTTATTGCACAAGATACTCTTCATTTTCTGAAATGCGGCTTTTGCCTGCCCTATTCTGCTCCTAATCTCTGTTGTACATCTTCCATCTGATGTTATAAATGCCCCTAGGTATCTAAAATTATCCACTTGGTTAAGGATTTTTCCTTCTATTTCTATGTCACATTTTGGTGTCACGATTTTCTTTGATATTACCATTGTTACTGTTTTCTTGATATTCAAGGAGAGTCCTTTCCTTGCACTCTCTGTTACTACAACGTCTAATAATTGTTGTAGGTCTGATGAATTATCCGCCACCAATACTACTGAACGCAAACTTGCCAAGACTTCAACAACAGTAGTAAAATGCTGGTGTTGACAGCGATGTCCTGTAAATAGGATATTCATTAATTCAACCATTTAGTAGCATGACCTTTGCAGAACCTCGCTCCCATAACAGCCTTCCGGAAAACCTCTCGATCATAAGAAGATGTCCCGCGTCCGATACACCCATCTGGAGATCATCTTCCACATCCTGCACTCATCTTCTCTTTGGTCTTCCACTTTTCCTCTTCCCAGGCATATACCCCTCCATTATTGTTCTCTCCAAAGTTTCGTGACGTTTCAAGTGACCAAAACATTTCAATTTTTGTCGTTAATGGCCAACCTTCTTCAATATTCAGAACTTGAAGTATGGATGCATTTGTTCTTTTCTTTAAATAGCATATGCAACAAACAAACAAACAAGAAAAAAAAATACAGTTCCCAGTTCCCCTTCCTCATTTATGTCCATCATGTCCTAAGCGTCCCCAATGTCACGTGTTCAATTTCGTGTTGGGCAACCCCTGGCACTTCTCTCAGGAACTATGCCTTCTAACCCGGTTCTGACCAAACCACGTGACACTTACCATGGCCACAATATCTCAGCTTCCGAGACATCACGATATTAATGAGCCAGTTTTATTCCGTGGTTAAGTTATGTAAAGATAAAGGAATTAATAAATATACAATTCTCTTTATTTAACAAGTAACAATATAGTCGGGAAAAGTCTGATTTGTTCTTGCGTTATTTGTCTTTAAATTCAATCAATCAATCATGTGCCATGCCGGAAAGCGTGGGCGGTCATGACTCGCCATTTCACTCGATCACCAGAGTCGTAAATCAGCTCAGTGTTCCTGTCTCGTCCATGCCATGTGGCCAAGCCATCCAGATATTTTCCTCTCGGTCTTCCTCTTGGTCTGTTGCCTTCGATCATGCCAGTTGTCACTAAGTTCTCCAGTCCATTTCTTCTCATAACATGTCCAAAAAATGTTAACTTTCTACGTCTAATTTCTCTAATCAGTCTACGATTTTCATTTGTCTCCTGTAGTACTTGGTCATTGGTTTTTCTGTCTGTCCATGGTATTCTTTCCATTTTCCTCAGAAACCACATTTCTGCAGCCATCAGATGTTTTTCAGCTTGACTGCACATTGTCCAAGTTTCACATTCATACAAAAGAACAGGCTCTATGTATCCCCTCAACACTCTTTTTCCCGTTTCAATTGACATCTTTTTATTGGTCAGAATGTTTTTCATCTTGCTAAAGACTACTTTCGCCATGGCGATTCTTGTTCTAATATCTTCAAGGCATCTCCCATCAGATGTTATGACTGTTCCGAGATAATTGTACGGATTCACTTGTTGAAGAATATTCCCATTTACTTGTATATTACATAGTGGTACTTCGTTCTTCCTAGTGACGACCATAACCTGTGTCTTCTTACAATTTAATTCCAACCCCAGCTGCTCACTGTGGACAACAACTGCGAAAACTAATTGTTGCAGATCATGTGCATTGTCTGCAATCAATACTGTATCATCTGCATATCTAATGTTATTTATGTTTCGTCCTCCAATGCTGATTCCATTTATGTCTTCTACATTTCTGAAAATATGTTCACTGTATAGGGAAAAAAGATACCGACTTCGTGGCCGAGGGGTTAGCAGCTTTCTCCGCTAACCCCGAATACTCTCGTCACGTGACGCGACGAGAATTAGCAGTGGTTCGAATCGCAAAAGTGACTTATGAGAGTATGGAGCCGGTCGCTCAGAAAGTCGTGGCGTGCTGATGAGCGTAATCTAGCCTAGGAATTAACATACAGCTGAAAGATGCTGGTGTTGACCGCAATATCCTGAAACAGGATGGAAACGCGAAAAAAAAAAAAAAAAAAAAAAAATAGGGAAAAAAGATCTGGAGACATTACACATCCCTGACTAACACCTCTCTTAATAGATTGATATTGTCCCACTTCATTGTCAATCCTTATGGCAGCTTGTTGTTTCCAATATATGTTTTTTATAAGTCTAATGTCTTTCCCATCAATATGTAGATCTGCAAGCATATCCGCCATGTTGACATGTCTAACTCTATCAAAAGCCTTTGTGTATTCAGTAAAGCAAAGATGTATATAATTTGTTTACTTCTATAGCACGTTCAATAACTGTTCGCAGCATATACACAGCATTTCCTTCTGCAAACCCACATTGTTCTTCCCCTATTTCAGGTTGTATTTTCTTCCTCACTCTTTGCATGATAATTCGTAACGAGATCTTTTTGATGTGACTCATTATACTAATTGTTCTATGTTGATCACATTCCAAGGTTCCTGATTTCTTTGGCATTGCAATAAATACAGAATTACATAATTCAGAAGGTATATCTCCAGTATCATATAATGTGTTCAGCAGTCTGGTGACTTGCTCTAGTCCAAATTCTTCTAAAGCTTTAATAATTTCTGTTGTGATGTTATCTGCACCAGGGGCCTTGCCAGCTTTCAAATACTTAAGAACATTTTGAACCTCCATCTTTAAAATTGGTGGGCCTTCATTATTAAATCTAATATCATACTGATCTTCTCTGTTATCATTATACAGGTTTTTCACATAATCTGTCCATACATGTAGAATCTGATCTTTTTCTATTATGATTTTGCCATCTTTAGTTTTTAGACAGCCCGTTGATGTACTTGTTCTTTTATTAGTAAGTTCCTGAATTCTTTTGTGCACTAATTTGGTATTTTGACTGTTGTGTTGTTTTTCAATTTCTAAGCACTTTTCCTCAAGCCATGATTCTTTTGCCTTCCTACATAATATTCTGACTTGTCTGTGAATTTCTTCATATTTAGCAGGATTATTTTTGCTGAGTCTTCTTGTTTCCATTAGGTGTAAAATTTCTTCAGTCATCCGTTTCTTATGACCCATCTTCTATAATTTTGGAATAGTTGTTTCTGCAGCCAAACTGATTGAATTCTTTAACATTTCCCATTGATCATTCACATCCTGGAACTATATCTCTAGATCAGAAAATATATCAAATCTGTTCTGTACTTCTATGTTGAATTTGTTTTGTAGTTCCTTGTCATTACTCAATGTACACAAATCATATTTAGTGTTTCCTGATATATACTTGACTTTCTTCAGCCTTATCCTCAATGTTCCTGTAAGTAGTCTGTGGTCACTATAACAATCAGCACTGAGAACTGTTTTTGCTACTGTTAGTGCGTTTCTAAATCTTCTGCTAATCAGAATGTAGTCAATCTGGTTTCTGATCTTGCTATCAGGACTCCTTCATGTCCATAATCTTCTAGGGTGTTGCTTAAACCATGTGTTTCCTACAATCATTTCCTTTTCTTTAGCCCACTCTACGAGTCTGTATCCCCTTTCATTTCTCTCTCATAAACCATAACTACCTAACCAGCTAGCCGCGGTTGGTGGGTACCCTTAACTGCGGTCGACATACAAAGAAAGATAAAACAAGCAAAGCTAAAAGAGTAAACCATATTCCCTTAACAATTGGAACTTGGAATGTATGCACCCTACTTGACAGAGACGGCGCGTCGGGTCCAGAGAGACGAACAGCACTGATTGGGAGAGAGCTGGGCAGGTACAACATCGACATTGCAGCCTTGAGCGAGACACGACTTGCAGAAGAAGGCCAAATCTGTGAAATTGGTGCCGGCTACACATTTTTCTGGAGTGGAATGAAAAGCGAGGAAAGACGCCAATCAGGTGTGGGATTTGCCATTAAGTCGGCCCTGGTCGGCAAATTAGCTGGATTTCCAAAGGCTATAAACGACAGGCTCATGACCATGAAGTTGCCTCTGCTGAATGGAAGGAAGCACGCAACCATTGTGAGTGTCTACGCACCAACTATGACCAACGAAGATGATGTCAAGAACAAGTTCTATGAGGACCTGCACAGTGTATTAAAATCTGTTCCCAAAGGAGACAAACTTATACTCCTTGGGGATTTCAATGCCAGAGTAGGCACGGACACCACCTCTTGGAGTGGCATTATTGGAAAGCATGGAGTCGGAAATTGTAACAGCAATGGACTAAGCCTCCTTCAGACATGTGCCGAACATGATCTCGTGATTACGAACACAATTTTCCGTCTCCCCATGAGAAATAGGACATCGTGGATGCACCCTCGCTCGAAACACTGGCACCTCATTGACTATGTCATCGTCAGGAGGAGTGACAGACAAGACGTTCGAGTGACAAAATCCATGTGTGGTGCCGAATGTTGGACAGACCATGTGATAATTTGGTGTGTCCAGTGTGTGCCGCGTGGTTACACATCCGCTTCACATGCGTGATCCGGGACTGTTTCCGGATCCGGTCAGGGATATGCACTACTGACGAGCTCAAACGAGGGCGAAACTCGAGTATAGTGCTTCCATATTGACGTGGATAGGCCTTAGGTTCATACCGGAATGCGATCAGCGTTGCCAGTAGTGGGTTGTGCTCAATATTTAAATTTCAAATCCCGAAACAACCACATAATCAATTTATTATTGCTCACTGGATTTAGGAGACCTGGTGTTCCTTGCCAGTGAGAAGTCCTGATCGTTCGGGTCCCATCGATTGACGGACGTCGGTCGCGGCGATTGGGCAATCTTGAGCATAGCCTACGATGGGTAGCGTTGTGGTGTTCTGTTGTGATAATTTGGTGTGTCCAGTGTGTGCCGCGTGGTTACACATCCGCTTCACACGCGTGATCCGGGACTGTTTCCGGATCCGGTCAGGGATATGCACTACTGACGAGCTCAAACAAGGGCGAAACTCGAGTATAGTGCTTCCATATTGACGTGGATAGGCCTTAGGTTCATACCGGAATGCGATCAGCGTTGCCAGTAGTGGGTTGTGCTCAATATTTAAATTTCAAATCCCGAAACAACCACATAATCATCGTCTCATTGTCTCGAAAATGAACATCCACATCAGGCCACCACGGCGTCCTCAAGGAGCGAAAATGCAAACAAAGCTAAATGTCACCCGCCTAAACAGCAAGAAAATGCAGCAGTCGTTTGAAAATATGCTGGAAGACCGCCTCAAGCCCAATGCTGAAGCTAAACAGGATACAGAAACAGAATGGAGAGCCCTAATGGACACAATTTACAACACTGCTATGGAAATCCTGGGTCCAGCCCCCCGAAAGCATAAAGACTGGTTTGATGAAAATTCCGAAGACATCAACCAATTGCTGGCCGAGAAACATCTTCTCCTCAAGGCACATTTGAATGACCCAAAGTCAACATCAAAAAAAGATGCTTTCAAGAACATTCAGAGAGTAGTGCAGCAGAAACTTCGGGACATGCGGGACTCCTGGCTGAGCAGCAAAGCTGATGAAATTCAGGGCTTTGCTGACAGACATGATATGAAAAACTTCTACGACTCACTGAAAGCAATCTATGGTCCTTCATCACCAGGCATAGTTCCCCTCCTCAGTGCAGACGGGGGAACACTGGTCACCGATAAGAAAGAAATCCTCCAACGCTGGGCAGAGCATTTCAGCAAAATCTTAAATGCAACTTCCTTCTTCGATGATGAAACCATCAACTGCCTTTCTCAAGTTCCCAACCTGCCAACCATAGTGGAAATAAACAAAGCCATCCAGCAACTCTCCAGCGGCAAGGCACCTGGTCCTGACTCCATCTCAGCAGAGATATACAAGGCAGGTGGGCCGGTCCTAACAGAGCAGCTTCACCAAGTCTTCACAAACATATGGATGAACGAGACCATGCCACAAGATTTTAAGGACGCGTCAATAGTCCACCTTTACAAACGTAAAGGAAACCGCCAATCCTGTGACAACCACCGAGGCATCTCCTTGCTTTCAATTGCAGGGAAGATACTCGCCAGAATTCTTCTCAATCGCCTCACAGCCCATCTCGATCAAGGTCTTCTTCCTGAGAGTCAATGTGTCTTCAGAAAAGAACTTGGAACTGTTGACATGAGTTTCGCTGCAAGGCAGCTGCAAGAGAAATGTCAGGAACAGAACTGCGAAATGTTCTCCACTTTCATTGACCTTACCAAGGCTTTTGATACAGTCAGCAGAGAAGGATTGTGGAAGATTATGGCAAAATATGGCTGTCCACGAAAGTTTGTCCAAATAGTGCGGCTATTTCATGACGGCATGCAGGCAAGAGTACAGGAAAATGGTGAACTGTCTGAACCCTTTCCTGTAACCAATGGAGTGAAGCAAGGATGTGTCATGGCACCAACACTGTTCAGCCTCATGTTTTCAGCCATGTTGATGAATGCCTTCGAGAACGACGACATTGGAATAGACATCAACTACCATATGGATGGAAAGTTATTCAATCTCAGAAGGCTGAAAGCTAATACCAAAATTGACAGCGGCACCGTCAGAGAGCTCCTGTTTGCTGATGATTGCGCTCTATACGCCAACTCAGAGGCGGACATGCAACATAATGTTTCAGCTTTCTCACATGCCTGTGCCAACTTTGGGCTCAATATCAACTTGGACAAGACTGTAGTTATGTACCAGCTAGCTCCAGGGAATAATCACACTGTGCCTAATATTAAAGTGAATGATCATAGACTAAGTGTTGTTGACAAATTCACCTATCTTGGCAGCACTGTGTCACAAGCTGCCACAATCGATGTCGAAGTGAATGCAAGAATCTCCTAGGCCAGTGCAGCCTTTGGCAGACTGTACAATAATGTATGGGACAGAACTGGAATAAGCCTGCAAACAAAGCTAAAAGTCTACAAAGCAGTTGTATTATCCACACTGCTATATGCTTGTGAAACCTGGACTGTTTATCAGCGACACGCTAGGAAATTAAACCACTTCCACATAGTCTGCCTAAGGAAGCTACTGAAGATTAAATGGCAAGACAAGATTCCAGACACTGAAGTCCTAGAAAGAGCATCCATGCCCAGTATCCACACTCTACTGATGAAGAATCAGATTCGCTGGGCTGGTCACTTGACCCGCATGCCAGATCACAGGCTCCCTAAACGAACTGCGAACTGCGTTGTGGTAAACGCTCCCAAGGTGGCCAGAGGAAACGTTTTAAAGACACTCTGAAAATTTCACTGAATGCTTTTGGAATTCATCATGACACCTGGGAGGCTGCAGCCAGAGACCGAAATTCGTGGCGTGCATTATTGCGCAAAGGTGCAGTCATATGTGAGGCAACCAGGACTGCAAGAGCTGTGAAGAAAAGGCAGGACAGAAAAACCACTGCAGGAAATCCTCCTCCAGAGACGTCAAGCATTCTTTGCCCACATTGTCAAAGAACATTTCGAGCCAAAATAGGCCTTATCAGCCATTTTAGAACCCACGGCTCCACACCTTCAACCCCACTGGATGAAATGAATGGTCATCATCATTCTTGATGGACAAACAACAGTCAAACTGGTTTCTGATCTTGCTATCAGGACTCCTTCATGTCCATAATCTTCTAGGGTGTTGCTTAAACCATGTGTTTCCCACAATCATTTCCTTTTCTTTAGCCCACTCTACGAGTCTGTATCCCCTTTAATTTCTCTCTCATAAACCATAGTTTCCTACTGTGTATTTATCACCTTGATTTCCTACCTTTGCATTGAAATCTCCTATTATGATGTTTATTTCTGAATTTTTACATTTCTTTACTAAATCATTTTATGTCATTCTTCTTCTTCTGTTTTCCTGTTTGTAACTCAGAAATGGGACACGAAGAGTTCTGGATTAATTTCTGGTACATTCCTCATCATCCCTGTGCCATCACCATCATGTGCCATATGTAAACAAGCGACAAGGTTCGACTTCTCACATGATCACCAGAGTCTCGGATCAGTGTTGTCTTCTTTTTGCCTCTCAGAGTCAGGGCACCAGTATTGAATTGAGTTCTGGTTTGTTCCTCATAATCCAGGGTATTTACTATATATTATGGTTTGGACTTCCGATCCAATATCCCAAAGTCTGTCGGAGGTGATCATGTCTGTGCACAGCCTTGTGTCTCGTGTGCTGTCACTCCTTTTCTGATGTTGATATTCCTCCACACCATGATGCCAAACAGCACAGCTTAGTCTCTCTTTAGACGGGCCTGCGTGCCCAATTATTAACCCTTTGAAAATAAAGTTTGTTCGTTCGTTCTTTTGTTTCTCACTGCCTTTCCTCTGCTTCAACTTCCCCGTAGTGGGGACATACTGAAGTGTTCCCTGTCTCATGACGCGTCCACAAACTTATTGTGGGATAACCGCCACCAGCGATTAAAGCGTCTCCAAACTGGAAATCAGGATGTGAGCACACAACAGGAGAAGGACACAAGGGAACACCCTCTCCCGGGAATTGTTATGTACTTAATGGATACTAGGTACTCGTCGAGGGTGTGGCCGGGGAGGGGTGGGGGGGGGGGGGGGGTGAGGAGGTGGCTGCTTCTGACGACTAAAGACCTGTTGTGAACTCGCTCAGCCGTGTTTTCTAACAGTGAACATTGATTATTGTTTGTCGGTGTAAAAAACGTTTTAGTTTTGATTTTTTTTTTTTTAATTAGGGCGTTCTGTTCTCCAGGGATAGACAACCTATGAGGTTCTTCTTCCCTTTGTTTCATCCGGATGACCGCTCCGGCTCTTCTGCTGACGCTGGCCAGATGAAGTGCAGATACTACACATTGATCCTTGCCACTAGGCCGAGAAATAAAAATGGCCGAAGATTGTTTGGCCTTTCAAGAGCCTGCCAAATATATAAAATAATCGCTTTGAACCTGTGGTTACGATCGGGTGCTAAAGTTGTACATATATTATTCTTTACTAGCCAAGAAAGCAGATTATAAAAATGTATTGTGCAAAAAATAAGTACACTAATTTTTTGTGTTAATACGCTGTTTAAATTTCTTTACATTTGTAACCTAAAGTATTTAGGAATAGCAATAAGGGTTGAATTACAAATGAAATTAACGAAAAATTAACAAAGTAATTGCCAGAAATGTAAATGTTAGAAATATCTTTAGATTAGATAATGTCCCTTAATATATTAAGTTGTTATGTCGCAGGCTTTAATTTAATTTTGTTTGTTCCCTTTGTTTATGTGGTTTCTTCAGAACATAATTATTTATAAATGCGGTCACCCTCAACAATTATGCTAGCCTGTTGTTGTTGTTATTTTAACCTGGACATGCTCTAAATAAATAATTAAAAAAGTAAACAAGCGAAGTACCATTATATGATTTCTTATCATGTGCATAGTATGTGGTGTTCATTATGATACTTAGTGTAAATAGTGGAAGTCTGTTACCTTTTGCATGATGGGACACATACTGACCAATAAAGAGATATCAACTGCGACTAGAAAAAGATTGTTGAACTGCTACATATATCGTGTTCAATTATATGGATGTGAATCGTGTGCAATAATCAGAAACGCTGGCAAACATCTGTTAGCAATGGAGATGTAATTTCTGAGGAGAATGCAAAGAACACCATGGAGAGACAACACACAACCATGAGAAAGTCCTGCAAGGAAAACTTGAAAACCAAAGACTTATGAGAGAAATTAAACTTAGACAGACACGATTATTTAGGGCACGTTTGTGAATCAAGAAATAAAATCTAGACAATTTAGTAACTACTTACAAGATTGTGTTGGAAAGAACAACAGGAAGACAGAGAGATAAATATCTGGATGGATAGACCACGATACATAATGGAGACCAGAACACAAAGCTGATCCACGACTCTGGTGATGGTGTGAAATGGCGAAATGTGGCCGAACATGATTAGCTGCTACATGACACATGATGATGACTAACAAATCAACTTATTGAGTTCCCACTCATAACGTCATGGGAGACGTCGCTGGGGATACGGAGTTCATGCATTGTGCGACGCTTGTGGAAGATCGCTCTATGGAAGGACACCGAGACATATGGGATAAAACCTGTTGCAATGAAGTTGACACTTTCACCTTTAAACCATGGATTCTTTTTTTTTTATCCCGCACGATTGCTCTGAGTTTCGGAACTTGTGTGTAACCGACCGCCGAGTACAGAATCACCTGTACCGCCATGAGGAGCTGTAAGAGCGAAGTCGTACACTCAACAACCAACCCGTCTAGTCGTGTGTGCAGGGTTGAAAAACGCAGCTGAGAGCTCTAGAAGTAATGCTTTACAAATGTGAGACAAGGAGTATGCATCACCTCCAGATCTGTGCAAAGTTTATTCAGAGAACATATTCAAACAGGTAGAAAGGAGACTAGAATCACATTAAATATGTTGCATGCGCTTTGCAGGACGTCGCCAACAACCCCAAATCACAGGTAGATGTTCTATTGAATTTTACGTTCAGTAGTGTGACATAGCCGGCTCCCTGGCGAAGGTGAAACAGACGTAATTTGTAATCCTGTTCGAAACACCGTTGCGGGCGATGTGGAAGCAGACAGCCTTGCGTTGGTTTCCCATACAAATGTATGAGTGCTGGTAGCTCAGAAAGAAATAGCAAACTAATGAATGTAAATTAGCCAAGGCATCCTGGGGTTGACTGCAACGTCATGTAAAGGATATGCACTAACTTTATGTTTTAGAGTTTGCCATTGCTTTCTGAACTAGAAGTCAACCACCAATTCCAAGTGACCGGTGTAGGGATTGAACCGCCGTCAGGGCACCGGAAATTTAAGCGCAAGCAGATTAACCCAGCGACCATGAAGACATTTTTGTTTCTTTCCTGCCAACTAGATGCTGTGTGTTATTTTTATTTTTATTCTGTGTTTTAGTTTGCTTTGTATCTGTTTGTGTTGTCCTGCCCTTGATAAAGGTTTGTAGAACTGAAACGTCGACCCTGCTTTGCTGTCCTGTAATACGTATTGTTATATTTTAATACTTCAGGTATTATATATTTATTGATTGTTTTTTGTTTATGTTTTTTTTTTTTTTTTTGGGGGGGGGGGGGGGGGGGGATAAGTTTCACCTGTCTAAGATTGAGATTTTTGCAAGGGACGTACATTGTGTCTGTGTCTAGTATATCTTCTCTTCGCAGGATCTAAATATACCTTATTGTTTGCAATTCATATTGTTATATCCTGCTGCAGCCGCTGTTTTTTCTCTTGTTCCATATTTGTAGATTGAATAGCGTCCTTTAACATTATATATATATATATATTGTTATGTCCCATGTCTTAATTTTCTTTTTATGTGTGTTCCGTATGTTTATGTGGTATCTCCGGAAGGTGTTTGACCAGAACTGTTTGTACATCCAGTGACAGTTGGGGCTGAGACCGACTGAGGGTCGGATGCTTTGGACAGTGGAGTGTCAGGACCAGAGAAGTATAGGTCCGTGGTCTGCAAGTGAATGATAGGGGAGTTAGTAATAGAACTCTGCCCTTTGGGTTTTCAGTGATGGGAATTCTGAGACTAAGGATTAAAGACTGAGCCCGGTTATCAGCAGACATAGTGTATTGAGGCCTCAACCCCAAAGTGGGTTGGATAATTAGTGAAGGCTTAAACCCAGTGTGTGGGTTGGATTGTGTGAGATCCAGCCGTGGATAGTAGCTGGATAACTGTCTTGTGGATTTGAGATTAAAGAAGGCCTTGAGAAGGCAGTGATGTGTGGGTGTTAAGTTGTGAGGATGATATATATATATATATATATATATATATATATATATATATATATATATATATATATATATATATATATATATTCTATGGATTATATTGTTTCTGGATATAGAAGTATGTTCCGTTTGTCCGTGTTCTTTCTGCATTAAAGGATTATGTGCGCCAACTCAATCTTGTTTAATGACTGGTGGATGTGCACTGCGGGGGTGAGTTGTATTATGAGACAGGAGGCTAGCTCAACTTACACTCTGTAATGACATACAAGGAGCAGTGTAATCTAGACAACGACCATCTCACTCAGTTATTATAAAGAACATCGTGAGATATCTGAGGGCTCTTCGGTCAAGAAACCCATTGCATTATAGACATTGTTGTCATTCTGAGATATCTGAGAACTCGTCGCTTAGTAAAGATTTTCTGGCGGCTGCATTCGATCAGGGATCACGGTGATATATTGATATATCTGTGAGCTCTTCGCTTAGAGAGGAGTTATTGTCTGGTGACTACGTTCGATCTAATAAACAAACAAACCCTTGACAATTTAGACATTACTGCTTCAAGAGTTTAATGGGAGCTCTGTTGGTGTGCGCCAGATAATTAACACAGACAGACGGGAGTGAATATCCAAGCTAGCAGACGACTTCGTTTCAAAGGTGTCGGAGAATTGACACACTGTTCACATGAGGCCAGAGAGAGAGGGTGCACAGCGGAGCGTATCCACGGTATAAAGACAAGGTTTGCGCCTGTGTGAGAATTGGTGAGCAGACAAAACAGCAGCACAGAAAAGTCAGCGCTACGATACTAGCTGGACTATATCCTGACAGGTGTGTGTGGGTGTGTCGAAGACAGGATTTAACACCAAAAATAACAGACAGGTCGCGAGATGGTCACTACTGGTTAATTTGATACCGGACAGTCAGCACACGTAAACAGACGAGGCCGGGGTGCCAATAGACAGTACAGGTAAAGTACTGAGAACAGTAAACTCTCGGGAAGGGGAGATTTACATGGATTTGTGGAACCACAAAAGTTGATAGTTGCGGTTTCGCCAGAGGGGTGACCGAAGGGGGTAGGAGCAGTACCCCTACCGCAGTCAGAGTTGGTGCGGATTAATGGTTAAAAATAAAAAGAAAACCTCAGCAATGGCCAGCGGGGTGAGGTCGGTGGAAA
This sequence comes from Cepaea hortensis, assembly GCA_963921405.1. Lineage (NCBI taxonomy): Eukaryota > Metazoa > Mollusca > Gastropoda > Stylommatophora > Helicidae > Cepaea > Cepaea hortensis. The sequence continues at coordinate 68,743,065 of OY992896.1, forward strand.
GTGTGATTTTCCACGGAGTTAAAAGAGTCAGCCGTGTTGGGGCAGAAGTCAAGGCTGTTTACCAGATAGAAGTTACTGAGGATTTTTTCCCACTGACAATGATAAAGAGAAATTGAGGTCACAGTATGAGTCGGGGGTGGATGGAGTGAAGGAACTCAGGAAATTTCCACGGCCTATGGTTGTCAAGATGACTCATATGTCGGGAAAATGAATCGTGAATGAACAAAACAAGTTATTTTGAACGAAAACCATACTTTATGTTCGTCCTTGTGTTGAATCCTTTTGTTATCATTACTCTGTCATGAGCAAACATTTGTACAACGAATGATTACGTGTCATCACCGCAAACATGGTCGCACACAGTTGCCAAAAAAGAACTGACTGTACAGAGTTAAAGCGCTGGGCATTTGCTGCCATATTTTTTTTTTGTTGAACCTTGTCATTAAACGTGAATCCATAACATAGATGATACAAAAAGAGGCCACCCCCGCAACCAAGTTATAAAGAAATTTTGATTATTACTTTGTTGTCACCACGTCCAGGGGAAAGTAACAACATATCAAAAGAACATTTTTCTGTTGGGATTTCGTAAGATATTTCGGAACATTAACTTTAACCAACAGACATTTCCAGGATATTATTGGAAACTATTTTTAACAAATTAAGAACTTTTGCGACTGGTTAATAAGTACAGTATTGTCGACCAGCCATTTGGACATTTTGTTTGCTCTCATAGTTTTAACTGTCGTTATCGTTTGTGTATCTATATATGGATATGTTATTACATGTAGTTGTTGGATAGGCATTTTTTGCAATTTCTATCTAAATCAGGATAGACTTGGCAAAACGTGCTTCTGGTGCTTACGATATTTTTGTAAGGACAACGCTAACATGTTAGCCTGGTCGTGCATTGGCATTGGGGTCCTAACCAATATCTAGATCCACTGTGTATGACATCAGATTCGTGTATATTGTTAATTAAGAGTGCTTTTCTTTCTTTTCATTATATTTACATGTGATATTTGTTTTCTTCGGATATATTTTATTATTGTGATCTTTCGTCATTTCTACTGTCTAGTGGTCAGTGTCAGTTTATATATATATATATATATATATATATATATATATATATATATATATATATATTACGCGCACTGTGGTCGTCTCACACAAGCTTGTGGATGTTAATGGTGTTTTTTTTTTCATTGTGATCACCGACTCCGTGTACTCAGCTTGTGCGTCTAGCGTCTCATAGGATTCACTTATCGTATCATTCATTAGTGTGTATATATATACGTATGTTTAAAAATATTTCCAGAGACTTTATGAAACTAGTTGTCATATATATATATATATATATATATATATATATATATATATATATATATATATATATATATATATATATATATATATATATATATATATATATATATATATATATATATATATATGTAAGGAAGTATAGGTAAAAACCTCCTCACTACCTAGTGCTTGTAAAGTGACTGGGTGAGTACAGAGTGATATTATTAGTACTACGAATTTACGTACACAGTGAGTGGTGGTGTACTTGGGGAAGGTACACAAAGACTAGAAGCAGATTCTTTACATTTATAGTTTGCGGACAGACAGCAACGTGTCCACAAGTACAAGATGCCTACTTTAATGGAATATATTGAAGCAGGTGAAAGGTTAGACCTGAAGGGTAAAGAGTTACAGGAGTATGCAGAAGCAAAAGAACAAAAACAGACTGAAAGAGAACAAAGACAGTCTGAAAGAGAACAGAGACAGGCTGTACTCGAGGCCAAACGCCTACAGGAAGAAAAGTTAGATGAAATGGAAAACAGGAAGAGAAAGAGATACAATTGAAACTAGAAAAAGAACAACAAAAACGCCTACACGAAGAGAGACAAATGCAACTAGAACTTGAAAAGGTAAAACAAACAAATGTGATGGAAATTGAGAAAGAGAAGCTCAAGTGTCAGATGGAAACGGAAATTGCAAGAAAACAGTTAGAATTCTCATCCAAGGGTCAAAATGAAGGCAGAAGACCTTCGCAGCCGTCACAGAGACTAAAACTGCCATACTTTACGGATCGTGACAGTCTTGAAGCTTATCTTTCCAGATTCGAGGCATCGACGAAATCTTTAGGCATTCCAGAAGAGAATATTCTATGAGACTGGGTGAGGTTCCAACGGGTAACGCCCTGGATACCATGTTTAATTTATCTTTGGAAGAAAGAAACAATTACACTATTTTGCGTCAACGATTGCTTACAAAGTTCCAACTAACTGAAAATGGATACAGAACAAAGTTCAGACAATTAGTGCCAGAGACAAATCAGGATTTTACAGATAATGTCAATACAGTAAAGAACACATTTAAATAAAGGAAGATGCTTGCAGAAGTAGGGAAAAATTTTAATAGATTAGTGGATTTAATGCTAAGAGACAAGGTATTATCTTCATGCAATACAAACTTAGTGGTGTTCTTTGAAGAACGTAAACCAAAGGACATAGACACAATGTCCAAGTTAGGGCAAAACTATATGACTGCACATCCAAACAGTTCTATTGGTAGACAAATGAGTGAGGAAATAGTCTGTGCAGCGTATACGAAACAGGACCAGAATCCAGTTATTAGACCAAGATCGAAGAGTGTGGATTCGGCACAGAAATATGAGCAACAAGGACCTAAAGACAATGGTTTCTGTGGTAACCATTTTGGCAGAGCAGGACGTTATCCATACAAAAGGGGCAATTTTCAGAGACGTCCAAATAGTTATGCCGGATGTTGGAATTGTGGGAGCTGGAGACACAAGGCAGCACAGTGTGATGTACAACCACCCAGTGAGCCAACGAGTAACGTAAGGAAGGAGATCATCTGTTTCAAATGTGGAAACAAGAACCATTTCAGCTATGAGTGTACGATGGGAGAAACAGAGCACTCAAAAGCAGTGCAAGTAATTGAGACGATTACCAATGAACATTGTAGTGGATGTAAACCTCTTTTTGAAAAGACGGTCAGCCGGTCTTAATATGTGGTCACACAGTTAAAGCAGGATCAGCAGTGCAAGCAGGAGGAAGTATGAAGATGCACCATGGATTCGTCAATAATAGGCCAGCGTTAACAATTAGGGATTCCGGATGTACGTCCATTGGAGTTAGAAAAAGTTTAATCGAACCCTCGGATTACACAGGGAAAAAGATTAGATGCATAACATTTAATGGGACAATAGAATTCTACCCATTAGCCGTGATAACAGTAAAAACACCATTTATCACAGGAAGAGTGACAGCGTGTGTTCTAGACTCACCAGTGGCGAATCTGATCATAGGAAATGTGCCCGGAGTTAAAGATTGTACAGAAGAAGAAGTAGTTTAATGAGACCAAAAACATAGTTTAAGCAGTAACGAGGTAGTTATCAAAAGAAAACCTAAATTAGAGAGTATAGCTGAACAAGAAGAGGCACTTGAAGTAGACATAGGGACTGCGTACAAGGATAGTACAGCTGAGCAGGTGAGAATGGATCTCAAAGATAGCTGTAGGGAATCCCAGCGACAAGATACTACTCTGGATAAATGTTTCCAAAGGTGTAGTAAAGTTGAACACAGGCAATTAAAGAAGGGTAGGTGGTGCTTCAAAAGGAAGACCAAGGCTCTCACTCGCAGGTTTTCAGATGGTGGAACTGCACATGGGCAAGTAATAGTACCGTTAGCACATAGAGACCGATATACAAGAATAGTTCAGGATAGGGTATGTTCAGGACACATAGGAGTAAGGCGTAAGCAGCAGAGAGAAGGTGCCATGTATATTGGCCAGGATTTAATAAAGAGGTTAGACTAAACAGAGACTCCAGTGTAACGGTACAATATGCAGATAGCAAAGTTAAGGCAGTTCAAAGGAGTGTTAACGACATCACTAAACCAGGGTTAGGAATAGCAAACAGGTGTTTTAAAGATATAAGAAACATGAGGCATGTGTATATGAAGGGTAGACACAGCATCGACAGGAATCAGAGGTGGGTTGATGCAAGAAAAGAACCACCTGATATATGGTCGGTACACAAAATCTCCAGATAGTCGATGGAAGACAGAAGCAATGCAACGCCTCGACATTTATTCATGGACCATTAATAGCGAAGTTACATGGTTTGTGTGGTACTGAAGATGTTAATAAACCTGCGGGTACATAAATATAATGCTTTTCTATGTTATGTGGATTATTATGCCATGTATTAGCTCATGCATTGATACACAAGATGGAAAGTTGGTGGTATTGAGGTGTTGGTAATATGGTAGTCTACTATGACTACTTGATGTATTATTTAGTGTGGTAGGTAAAGTAAGATGGAGTCATACTTAGGGCTATTCAGGCAATATTTCTGGGTCACATATTTGATAGGTATTAGGCTCCCAACATTTGAAAACGATGTTTTCTTTTAAGGGGTGGGGTAATGACATAGGCCTGGGTCATTGACAGTGAGGTGAGTGACCTGTAGCCACGCTACGAGAAAAACAACCAGCCCTGAGAAATAATGGTGAGGGTAGATGCATACCCCCAGGGTGGATGGGGTGAGAGACAGTTTAGTTTTGTGTGAAATCAGGAGACTTGGGGCAGTTGGGGCTGAGACCGACTGAGGGTCGGATGCTTTGGACAGTGGAGTGTCAGGACCAGAGAAGTATAGGTCAGTGGTCTGCAAGTGAATGATAGGGGAGTTAGTGATATAACTATGACCTGCGGGTTTTCAGTGATGGGAATTCTGAGACTAAGGATTAAAGACAACCCGGTTATCATCAGACATAGTGTATTGAGGCCTCAACCCCAAAGTGGGTTGGATAATTAGTGAAGGCTTAAACCCAGTGTGTGGGTTGTATTGTGTGAGATCCAGCCGTGGATAGTAGCTGGATAACTGTCTTTTAGATTTGAGATTAAAGAAGGCCTTGAGAAGGCAGTGATGTGTGCGTTTTAAGTTGTGAGGAGGATATATATATATATATATATATATATATATATATATATATATATATATATATATATATATATATATATATATATATATATATATATATATATTCTATGGATTATATTGTTTCTGGACATAGAATTATGTTCCGTTTGTCCGTGTTCTTTCTGCATTAAAGGATTATGTGCGCCAACTCAATATTGTTTAATGACTGGTGGATGTGCACTGCGGGGGTGAGTTGTATTATGAGACAGGAGGCTAGCTCAACTTACACTCTGTAATGACATACAAGAAGCAGTGTAACCTAGACAACGACCATCTGACTCAGTTATTATAAAGAACATCGTGAGGACCATTTTATGATCTCTTATCAGGTGCATAATATTTTGTTTTGATTATGATAATTAGCGTTAATATTAGCAGTCGGATCAGCGGCACATGTACAGAAAAATTAATATTATACCTCGTAAATACTGATAGAGACATATTTAACAAAGAGACGATTAGCTGTTGTACAAGGATATAATCCTATGAAAGAAGCTGAAGTAAAATCTATAGTACAAAATTTATATTCAAACAGTGCCTAGAAAATCATGTTTCGCGAATTCATAGAGTGAATTGGCACAGCTACCTTGGAACTATCATAACGTCTGATGGGAGGTGCAATAATGACATTAGATCAAGCATCGCTATGGCACAAATGCATTTTGCTTGATGAAAAAACATGCTGACCAATATATTTGATGTCAATTGTAACGATAAAAAGATTTTGAACTGCTACATAGATCATGACCAATTATATGGATGTCAATCGTGTGTTAAGGAAAGCTGGCAAATATCTTATGGTAGTGTAGATATAGTTTCTGGGGAAAATGCTAACAATACAATGGGCAGACAGAAAAGCCAATGACCAGGTCCTTCAAGAAATAAATGAAAATCGTAAACTGGTTAGAGAAGTTAAACGTAGAAAGTCAAAACTTCTGGTCACCTTATGAGAAGAAATGAATTTGAGAACTTGGTGATAACTGGCAATATCGAGGGGGAAGAGAGCAAGGAGAAGGCAGAGAAGTAAATACCTGGATGGTGAGGCCCTATGGAATGGTCGAGACAAGAACACTGAGCTGATCCCCGACTCTTCTGTCGTGTGAGTTGGCGAAACATGCCCGCCCACAATTATCGGCATGGCACGTGATGAATGAATCCACGCGTAAAATTCAGTCCAGTGATACTAAAAGTAGCGTTTATTGACTACGCTTGAGTTCAAAGAGAGCTAGTGCAACAGCAACCCCCCCCCCCCCCCCCCCCCCCCAAAAAAAAAAAAAAAAAAAAAACACACTCAAAAAAAAAAAAACAACAACAACAAGCAAAAAAAAAAAAAAAAAAAAAAAAAAAAAAAAACCATGCAACAATATGAGTTAGATTATATCAAATTTAGTTAAATTACCAATTAAAGTTAATAGCACGATGACGGGCTAAATGGGTTCATTTTGTGTGCCTCCTTCAATTGTGTGGGTACCCACCTTGAGCACATTTTCTTAAATTTAAATCGATCAGGCATTATGCTGTATGCTGAACCATAAGAGCATCCTTTTACAGATGCTACAGAGTCTATTGTTACTCATCTGTCACCTCTAATCATCTCCACCACTTTTCTTGACCAGAACGGATTTCATCAACTTATTTGTTTATGTGCTGCATATGCGCATGAGACACATAGCGCCACCTGACGAACGGGAATATAAAGTTCGATGCTGCTGTAACCTAATGACAATTGTAAAAAAAAAACAGCTACATTTACCTTCCATCCCACATAACTGTGTGACTTACTTATTGAATCGCCCTCGTAACTATGTAGTCGTCCTCTATAGATTCATACCTAACTGTTTACACACCTATCTATAGATTCATACCTAATTGTTTACACACCTCTCTATATTCATATATTTTACATATTTTATTAATATTATATATTACATTATACATTCACGCCGCTCCCTGGCCTAGGAGTTAACGTCGTTTTTCTACGTGATTCCGTATATTCTCGTGAGTAACGTAACATGTGGGGGAATCGGTAGCGGTTATCGCCACGTTGGCAACTTACGGGGTATGTGAGCCGGCCGCTCAGAAAGCAATGGCAAACTACTGAGCGTAATCTTGCCTAGTACATCAACAGCAGCGCAAAACTGCTGGTGTGGACTGCAACGTCCTGTAAGGGATATGCAACATTATATATATATATATATATATATATATATATATATATATATATATATATATATATATATATATATATATATCATTGGCACCTTGCCGTCTTGACAGACGATAGTTTGTGCTTTAAAAAGGCATAATAACTTTTAACTATGGCGGTAGCGAGTGTGACTGATAAGGCCAATTTGCGCTGTAAATGTCCGTTCACAGTGGGTGCATGTGAACACGTGGTCATTTCCACCATCATGCACCATCTTACGTCTCAAACGCTTGGTGTGTGACTTTTCTGCAATAATTTTCTCCTTTGACTTTATTCCATTTCTGATGTTTGCCCTCCATGCAACACGTTCAGCGGCGACTTGCTCCCAATGTGCATTATCAATGCCTGTATCAATCATGTCCCGCTTACACACGTCTTTGTATCGTAGTAGAGGCCGACCCTGAGATCTCTTACCCATCTGTAGTTCACCAAAAAAGATATCCTTTGGTATTCTACCATCATCCATCCTCCTAAGATGTCCTATCCATCTAAGTCTACGAAGACTGAGCATGGAATAAACTGTCACACAACCTGATCTTTCCAATACTTCAGTATTTGTGATTTTGTCTTGCCACTTAATACCAAGAATTCTTCGCAGACACCGCATATGAAAGCTGTTTAAATTGTTCTCTTGGTGTGAGTAAGTTGTCCAGGTTTCACTGCCATAGAGAAGAGTACTAAGGACACAGGCTTGATAGACAAGGACTTTTGTTTTGGCAGTAAGCTTCCTGTTCTCCCAGACTCTTTTTCTTAACCTGTTCATTGTTGTTGCTGCCTTACCAATCCGGATGTTGATTGCCTGATCTAGGGATAATTTGCTATTTACCACTGATCCTAGATATGTAAAATGGTCTACTATCTCTAGTTCGGCGTCGTCAATAAAGATTGATGGTACCCCATGTGCACCTTGTGACATAATCTGTGTCTTCTTTTTGCTAATTGTTAAACCAAATTCAGAACAAGCATTGGAGAATGCAGATAGTAGACATTGCAATTCTTCCTCAGAGTGGGTCGTAACTGCAGCATCATCTGCAAAAAGCAACTCTCTGATCAGTACCCTCCTAATTTTGGTCTTAGCCTTCAATCTCTGAGCATTGTAGAGGCCGCCATCTGAGCGTGAGTGAATGTATATACCACCATCCTGATCACGAAATGCATATTTCAGTAGAAGTGAAAAGTATATTCCAAAGAGGGTGGGAGCTAGTACACAACCTTGCTTAACTCCACTCTTGATTTCAAATTCTTCAGAAGTTGCACCATCAAACTTGATTATACCCTTCATGCCTGTGTGGAACGATTCCACAATGGACAGAAGAGTTGGTGGGCAGCCAATCTTCTTTAGTGCCTTGAACAGACCCTCACGACTGACCAAATCAAATGCCTTTGTGAGGTCGATGAAGGCAATAAACAGTGGTTGATTCTGTTCACGGCATTTTTCTTGCATTTGTCGCAATGAGAATATCATATCAGTGGTAGACCGGTTCTGTCGAAAGCCACACTGTGATTCGGGGTAGACTTGATCTCCTAGGACTTGAAGTCTGCGCAGAACAATTCTGGCAAATACTTTTCCAACAATACACAGAAGTGAGATACCCCTATAGCTGTTGCAGTCGCTCCGATCGCCCTTGTTCTTGTACAGTGTTATGATGCTTGAATCTTTGAAATCCTGTGGGACTTGTCCTTCACGCCAGCATAGCTCTATTAGCTGGTGGATCTGTATAGTGAGTGTGTCTTGCCCACTCCTGATAACCTCTATTGGAATCCCATCCTTACCTGGAGCCTTGCCAGATGCAAGTTCATTTATAGCACACTTAACTTCTGTTATGGTGGGAAGTGTGTCCAGGTGGTCAAGAGTTGGTAGAGCCTCTATGGCGTTGAGGGCATCATCCGCTAGTTTGGTCTCACTTGAGTAAAGCTCCAAATAGTGCTCTACCCATCTGTCCATCTGCTGTTTCTTATCAGTGATGACTTCTCCAGTCAAGGTTTTCAATGGTGCACTTCTTTTGATCACTGGACCACAGGCTTTCTTTATTCCTTCATACATGCTTCTTATGTCTCCCTTATCACTTGCGATTTGAATGGACTCACATAACTTGATCCAATAATCATTTGCACACTGCCTGGCAGCCTTTTGCACATCCTTCCTAGCTTGCCTTAGCTCACTCAGAGTGTTACGCGTTGGTCTTTCCTTGTTTCTTAAGAGAGCTTTCTTCTTCTTATCAATCAAGGGCTGCAGAGTCTCGCTGTTGGCCGCAAACCAGTCCTGCCTCTTATGATCCACAGTGCCGTAAACCCCTACGGCAGTTTTATAAAGAGTTTCCTTAATTTGACCCCACTTTTCATTTACTGTACAATTTTCTGGTGTATCAGTGAAAGCGTCTTCAAGTTGCTGTTGAAACTGAAAGCACTTTTCAGGATCATGAGTGTTGATAATATTAATCCTGGGGCTAGATTTGTGTTTAGCTGTGTAGATTCTCTTTGGTCTCAGTCTAACTCTTGCAACAACCAAAGAATGATCTGTATCACAGTCAGCACTGTGGTAACTACGAGTCAATGATATATGGTTCAGATGTTGTCTCCGTGTGATGATGAAGTCCAGCTGGTGCCAATGGCCGGACCTTGGATGTTTCCATGTGACCTTATGCATCTCTTTTGTTTTAAAAAAAGAGTTTGTAATACATAGGTCATTATTGGTGCAATGCTCCAGCAGCCTTTGCCCATTTTCATTCATGCGACCGATGTTGTATTTTCCAAGGGACACTGGCCATGAACTCGAGTCCTTGCCCACACGAGCATTGAAATCACAGAGCATATAAATGTAGTCAGATTTTGGAACTGCCTTGATCACGGAGTCTAACTCCTCATAGAACAAATCCTTCACATCATCAGAGGAATCGAGTGTCGGTGCATATGCAGTAATAATGGTGGCAAACCCACAAGAGGTTGCCAAGCGCAGGGATAATAGTCTTTCATTTCCTCCTGCTGGAATTTCAATCATTCCCAGTAGCGAATTCTTCACTGCAAAGCCCACACCGTGTTGCCTTTTTTCTGCCTGCCCTCTACCCTTCCAGAAAAAGGTGTAGTTGTTTTCCCTGAGTGACCCTTCCTCAGCGAGGCGAGTCTCCTGCAGGCCAGCAATATCAATGTTAAGACGATTGAGTTCGGCATCAATCACAGCCGTTTTTCTCACATCGTCAATATTGGTCAAGTCAGTGGAAAATCCTGGACACATGGTTCTCACGTTCCAGGTTGCAAGCCGTAGCTTGAGGTTTCTATTTTTATTTTTCTTTGTACCTGGTGCATTGGTTTTACAGCCTGCGATTCAGATTTTGTCCTAGCCCCAAGCACCCATTGAAGCAGGCAGGCTGTGGCGGATCAGCACCCAATTGGCTGGGGGCTGCCCAGCTTGAGGCGGGCGGTAGCTGATCAGTGACACCTATAGGTGTCTCCCACCGTCAGAGGCAACGCGTGGCGCCCCATGTCTACGCCAACTGACAAGGACTTATAACCCGTAACAGTTGCCTCTCGCTTTGATTCCGAGACCAGTTAAGACCAGGGATGGAGTTATTGCCTCTCCATAGCACAAAGCCTGGGCTAAAATATAGAGATCATGTGTTGCCCATGCAGCATGATCCCTCTCTCGGCCTGTCTAGTTCACTCCAGAGGAAAGGTAACACCCCTACATCTGGAACAAGACAAGCTGCAGAAGCTGCCGGATCAGCAAAGCAATGCTCTAACTGTCCGCCTGTCGGAGCTTCGATCCTAGACCAGTCGCCAACCAAGGCTTAGGGCCTGGTCTGCCCTGCCATGACAATTTTGTCTTTAGCTTGCATTTTCTCGCACCAGGGTAAGGCTTGTACCCTCCCAATTGCGCTCTTCCGCCCGAAGCCGTTGGCACAATGTGGGGTGTCGGGTTTGGTAAGCGCCGCCCAACGTTCGGCGCTAACAGAAACCAGGTAGTACCGTCTACTGTTATATGGTAGCTCAGTCATATCTGACTAAGACCTGACATATATATATATATATATATATATATATATATATATATATATATATATATATATATATATATATATATATATACATCTTTGGTAACATACATCCTTTCTGGCCCTCTGGCAACCTAACTATACGTAAACTTTGTATCATAAACAGCGCCTTTGTAAACCGGTTTGAACCACCATTTCTGATCCCACATGGGAACCAAGTAGTTGTGTTTACTTTATTTTGTTGGTCTTTTTTTCCGTTCTTTTTTTAAAATCTGTTTATGTTGTCCTGTCCTTGATAAAGATTCTTAGAATGGAAACGTCGGCCATCATTTGTGTCCTATAATACTTATGTTTTATTTTATTATTTCCTTATTATATATTTATTGATTGTTTCTAATTTTCATAAGTCACACTTTGTTTTCCCCTGTGTATGATGGAGTTCTTTGTAGGGTATGTACACTATGTCTGTGTTTAGTATGTCTTTTCTTTTCGCAGGAGCTTAATATACCTAATTGTTTGCAATTCATGCAAAAATGTGAGTGCCAGTCGTTAAGAAAGCAATGGCAAACTACTAAACGTAAATTTGCCAAAACATCACGAACGGCCATAAAATTCTGGGGTTGAGTACAACGTCAGCTAAAGGATATGCAACTAACTGTTTATTATGTTTTGCCATTACTTTCTGAACTAGAAGTCATCTTCTAAGTCCAACTTGCCGGTATAGAGATTGAACCGTAGTCAGGACACCGGAAATGTAAGCGCAAGCGCGTTAACTCAGTGGTCACGAAAACCTCTGTACTCCATATTGGAGGAGTAGCAGTAAACATTAAAAGATAGACACGACGATTGTTGTATTAGTTTTATTAACTGAACCATAACGGAGTTGATTGTAAACATTAGGCGATCAGAATGATTGGATGTAAGCACAACATAAACCAAAACATTGTTATCAACACTGACAGCATCAAGCCACTTATGAAAATTAATGTGAATGGATAGCTACTTGTGCAGGTCAACAGTTTTTCTTACCTATATCAATTAACAACAGACGTTGACATGCGAGAGGCAGCAATAAGTAAGAGAATTTAGACAAAGTTTTTTTTTTTTTTTTTAATTCGCATATCCTTTACAGGACATCGCTTTCAACAGCAGCATCTTTCAGCTGTATGTTGATTTCTTGGCAAGATTACGCTCAGTAGTTTGCCATTGCTTTCTGAGCGGCGGGCTCAGTTATCTCGCAAGTCACCAGCGGGGGTACAACCGCTTCCAGTTCTCGCCCGTTACGTGACTCTGCGTGATAAACGGGATTACGGAGAAAGTGGTGTAACCCCTCCGACAGACAAAGTAACATGCAATAATACTTTTACTATTAGGGCAGCATGGGCGAATGGTTAAGAGCGCTCGTTTTTAAACATCCGATGTGCTGATGCTGAGGTAGGAGGTTGAACCCCTACTCCGGCGAGTAGGAGTAAAATGTTGACTTCTTGTCCTTGACTTAAGGACATAAATCAAAAGTACGTCTGAAGCCGGATTCCGAGGGACACTGGTAATAAGGAGAAGCTAATCCACACACAAAATTCATTCAGTCCATTGATATTAAACGTAGCGTTTATGGAATACGCTTGAGTTCAGAGCGAGCGACTGCAACAACAACAACAACAACAACAACAACAACAACAACAACAACAACAACAACAACAACAACAACAACAACAACAACAACAACAACAACACCAACAACAACAACACAACAACAACAACAACAACAACAACAACCTGCAAACATGTGAGACATATTCTTATCAAATACATTTAAATTACCAATTAAAATTAATAGCGATTACAATATATTATGGTTTGGACTTCCGATCCAAAGTTCCCAAAGTCTGGCGAAGGTGATAATATCTGCGCAGAGTCTAGTCTCTGGTGTGCTGCCACTCCATTCTGATGTTGATATTCCTCCATGCCATGGTGCCAAACTGCGCAAAATCGTCTCTCTTTAGACAGGCATGAGTGCCCAATTCTTAACCTTTTGAAAGTAATGCTTGTTCGTTCGACTCCCCCTGCACCCCCCCCCCCCCCCTCTGCTCCAACTTAACCGTTGTGACGACATACTGCAGCGTTCCCTTTCTCATGACACGTCCACAAACGTATTGTGGGATAACCGCCATCAGCGATTAAAGCGGTTTTAAGCTGGAAATCAGGATGTGAGCGCACGGCAGGGGACGGGATGGGGTTGTGTGTGTTTGTGTGTGTGTGTTACGGGGGGGGGGGGGGGGTTGTTGGAATGTGGCTGCTTCTGACGACTGCAGACCTGCTGTGAGCTCGCTCAGCAGTGGGTTTTTTTTTTTTTTTAGCAGTGAACATAGATGACGTATGTCCATGTATAAAACCTTTCAAGTCACCGTGTCTTTCAGATGACCACCTCTGCTGATGACTCTGGTCAGGTCAGGTTCAGATGACTACTCTTTGATGTTAGCGCATAGGTCAATCATTTGAAGCGACCGTTCTTCTTGTTGTTGTTTTGTTTTTTAAATAAAGGCTCGGTGATTCCCACAGGTGGTAGAACCGCTCATTCAGTTCCTCACGTACCTGTATGTTATTCGGATGGCCATCTCTGTATGTGCCGGTCTCTCTGGCCGAGGGGTTACACCACTTTCTCCGTAATCCCGTTTATCACGCAGAGTCTCGTAGCGGGCGAGAACTGGAAGCGGTTCGACCCCGGCTGGTGACTTGCTCGAAAGCCGCTCAGAAAGCAATGGCAAACTACTGAGCGTAATCTTGCCAAGAAATTAACAGACAGCTGAAAGATGCCGCTGTCGACAGCGATCTCCTGTAAATGATATGCGGGGGAAAAAAATCTCTGCATGTGGCCCTGACTAGATAAAGTGCTGATACTACACTTTGATATTAGCCAAATGGTTGAGAAATAAAATAGCTGTAAATTATTTGGCCTTGCAAAGGCCTGCCAAATATATATCAAAGACATACACCTCTTCATATCTAGACAGGGTAGTAAAGTTATATATACAGTATTCTGAAAGACAGGAATGTAGATTATAAAAGTGTATTGTGCAAAAGGGGTAATTAAATAATACAATCTCTTATTAGTAATATGTTTATGTTTCGTAGTAGAAATATTGCAGAAGTGCAGTAAAGGTTGATTTATAAATGATATTAACGAGACCTTAAAAAGTTAATTGCCAGGACTGTAAATGTTAACAATATTTTTAGATTTGGTAAAGTCACTTAATATGTTACGTCGTTATGTCCCATGCCTTAATTTAATTATGTTTATTCCTTATGTGTACGCGGTTTCTCCCGAAGTTGTTTGAACAGAATTGTTTATAAATTCGGTGACCACTCAACAATTATGATAGCCTGTTATTGTGATAATCTGGAACAGATCTAAATATAAACAACAAATAAGAAAATAAACACGCGAAGTACCATGTTATGATTTCTTATCAGGTGTGAAATATGTTGTTTCGATTATGACAATTAGAGTTAGTATCAGCAGTCAGATCGGTAGAAAATATAAAGAAAAAGGAATATTGTAACTTAAAACACTTGTATAAACACTACAAAAGACATATGTTTAAAAAATCACGTTTAGCTTTTGTACAAGGATATAATCCCATGAAAGCAACAAATATAAAATCTAATGATGGCTAAATGTATAACCAAACAATGTCTAGAAAATCATGTTTCGTCAATTTATATAGTGAATCGGTACAGCTACCATAGAACTGGCTTAACATCTGACGGGATGTGCATTAAAGACATTAGATCAATCATCGCTATGGCAAAGATGCCATTTGCTTGATGGAAGACATACTGACAAATAAAATGATGTCAAATGCACGCGAACATTAGTATAAAGTGTTAATAGATTGTGTGTAATTATATAATCTAACACTGAGTAGAGATATTAGACGTAGACAGTCTACCTAATGAGAAGAAATAAATTGGAGAACTTGATGACAACTGGCAAGATCGACGGAATGAGAACTAGGGGAAGGCAGAGAAGTAAATACCTGGATGGCTTAGCCACATGGTATGTTCGAGAGAAGAAAACTTACTTGATCCACCACTCTCGGATAGGGTGGGATGGCGAATTATGACAGCTTACGCTTATCGGCATGGCACATGAATGAATGAATTATTATATGGACGTGAATCATGTACAGTTATATGGATATGAATCGTGTACCGTGAGCAGAATAGCTGGCAAACATCTGATGGTAGTGGAGATGCAGTTTCTGAAGAAAATACAAAGGAATGCATGGCCTGACGTAAAAGAATCAATGAGCAAGCCCTACAAGAAACAGTTGAAAACAGTAAACTGATTAGAGAAATTTGACGTTGACAGTCAACACTTTGTCGACACTTTATGAGAAGACATAAATAAATTAGAAATGTTAGTAACAGTTGGAGAGACTAAAGGGACAGGAATAAAGGCATGGCAGAGAGATCAATTATCTCGATGGCTAGACAACATGGCATAATCGAGACAAAAACACACTGTTTATCCCCGACTGGCGATCGTGTGAGATGGAAGAACAGGATCACCCATTCGTATCGATATGGCACATGCTGATGACCAAATAATAAACAAGAATGGAAAGTGGTAAGGCTTAGCTTTATAGCTCCGACCACGGAGACTCCAATGTTGCTGTTTTCTTTGCGTATCAAAGCAATGGTCAGGGTTCAATCGCTGTCATTGCCTGCATACTCTTCTTCTTTTTTTTTCCTTTCTATTTTGTTTTTATATTTTGTTGTTTGTTTTGTTTAACTACAGGTTTGATGACAGAGGTTTGATAACAATGAAAAACATATGATGAAGCAGCTGCGATTCGTATGATAAAACCATTGTTGTGTAAAAAAAAACAAAAAAACAGTCATGATATTCAAATAACAGTGTTACACATTTTAAATTACGATGGGAATATGTGTGTTGTAATTTCAGCTTGAAGGATTCGTTGATTTGCCTGTTGTGTGACTTCTGACACTTGAAGAGATTAAGAAAAGTATGTCAGATAATAAACTGTGCAAAGTTTTGTTTATGTCTTCGGTATTCGAAAACGTTTACAAGCAAAATACGTGAGGCAGGTAAATTGCAGTGTGGGTGACAGGATCAAATACGATGTTCAGTAAAGGACCTGATACTTGATCATCATCATCTTTCACTTTTGCCGAGAAGCGTCGTGGGGAGAAATAGTTGATGTTCCAGCGTCAGATGGGTGGCACTGTATAGTGTCCTTCCGTGTGATTGTACAATCTCCTTGTCTATGTTTCTCCTCTGGCATCCTCTTGTTCTCGTATCAGATCTTCTGTGGTGTAGCTCTAGTGCTGGTAACTGATGGTATTACATTCTAACGAGATGGCCGATCCATTTGATCTTCTGCTTTTCAATATATGTTGATCCCACCGTCTGTCTGATAACACAGTTTTTTTTCCCCCCTCGGTATCGGAAAGTTAAGCTGGCAGCACTTCCCTAGCCCCTCATCTCGCAGATTTTGATTTGGATGATGTCCAAGAGTGACATTGGTAGCTTTGGGCTGGTGTGAATATGCTACTAATTATCTGTCGTTTCGTGGACATAAGTATATTCGGATGTTTCAGGATGGGTGGTAATTGATATATAAGCTCTGTTGATTTTTGACATCTGACTTAGATTTCTAAATCAAATGTCAATAGTTAGCTGATGTTGCCTTATGAACAATGTGCGTGCAATTGTTGGTTCACTAGAGACTGTTGCTTCCATCGTTGATAAATTGTAATTCTGGTGGCGGACTGCTCTGTTTGCATTCCCGCATTGGTCGTATGCATGTATGCCAGTGCGTGCTTTTGGTTTGTCGGAACTGCTGTCTGTTCCACTTTTCACGGCGATGAGCAGTTTCACTGACATAGAAACGGAGTATACGGTGTAACTCTTTGAAGTGTAGTTTGAACCACGACTATCGACAATTTTAAGGTTTAGCAATGTGGACAACGAATAAACAATCCAAGGATACAATTAAAGATTTCCAAATTTGGATGACAGGAGAAGAGATGAATCAAAACTCTAGTGAAATTGTGATTGAAGAGGACACTACTGAATGATAACAGGGTCAGATAATTAAAGTATTCCAGGTCTATATGGAAGCACCAATTCTTTAAAAATGATCTTAACGAAGAAATGCTGGAGAATTGTGCTCACGGAAGACAACGTGGCAATGGTTTGGACAATATCAACATATGGACTGCTAGAATTCTGTATGATTGCACCGTGACAATATCAACACATGGACTGCTACAATTCTGTATGATTGCACCGTGACAATATCAACACATGGACTGCTACAATCCTGTATGATTGCACCGTGAAAAGGCTGGACAATGTGTTGTAAATGTGCTACATCTAACCCTTTGTACAGATGTGGCACTTGATGATGATACTAATATTTGAATTAAGTTTCGCTCACATTCTTGGAGAATGTCATGTGAAGGGGAAAGCTGGAGTATGACGTCACCACGGGAAAGCTAACTTTACTTGTGTCTCTTTCTCTTCCTGTAGACGCTTGGCTTCAGCTACTTTTTCTTCCTGCAGACGTTTTGCCTCGCGTTCATTATGCCTCTCCTCTCTTTCCGTTTGTTTTTGTTCTTTTGCTTCGGCATACTCCTGTAACTCTTAGCCCTTCAGGCCTATCCGATCACCTGCTTTAATATATTCCATTAAAGTAGGCATCTTTGTACTTGTGGACACGTTGCTGTCTGTCAGCCAATTATAAATGTAAAGACTCTGCTACTAGTCTTGTGTACCTTCCCTAAGTACACCACCACTTGTTGTGTACGTAAATTCGTAGTATTACTAATGTCACCCTGTACTCACACAGTCACTCTATAAGCACTAGGTAGTGAGGTGGGGGTATTACTCCCTCGCATATATATCCAATAGCTGTCAAAACATTTCTGGAAATATTGTTAAACATACATAAATATACAAACGAATGGATGACCATAATAAGTGGTGTCTATAAACGCTAAACGGATAGGCTAGTGACACGCATACAGATGATTACATAGAAATAAAAACCACTAACATCGACATGCCCATGTAAAAACACAACTGTGCGCGTAATATATAAATTTAAACTGACACCAACCACTAGACAGTAGAAATGACGAAAGATCACAATAATAACATATATCCGACCACAACAAATATCATATGTAAATATAACGAGAAGGAAGAGAAAAAAAAATATATGCTCAAAATATACACAGCTGTGACGTCAGACAACACGTCTCTAGATATTAGTTAGGACTCCAATGCCACTGCACGACACGTTAACTCATTAACGTTTTCCATACAAAAATATCGTAAGCACCAGAAATATCCACGTTTTGCAAGGCCTATCCTGATATAGGTAGAGATCGCAAAAAGCGCCTATCCAACAACTACATGTAATCAAATATCCATATATATATATATATATATATATATATATATATATATATATATATATATATATATATATATATATATACATATATATATATATATATATATATATATATATATATAAATAGACAAACGATAACGACAGTTAAGACGATGCGTGCAACAGAATGTCCAACTGGTTGGCCGATAAATCTGTACTTATAATCCGTCGCCAAAAGTTCGTATTTAATAATTCTTTTACAATAGGATGGAAGTGTTTGTTAGTTAAAATTCCGAAATGTCTACGACGCTAGATATCAAACCGACTTTTTGTTTTGTTGAGTGGTTACTGAATTCACGTGGTGATCACAAGTTCCAACTGTCGACAAAAGTTGAAGATTGTCAAAGACTCAAGTATAGAGGAGGAAGACCACCCTGAATGAGTGGTCTACCTCCAGTAGATTAGAGGTAACTCAGTGCCCCTATATGAGGGCAGGGTAGGTGATAGGAAGGGGAACTATTAGATAGTTCTCTCATGAGACACGGAGGTGTCATCCAGAGAGTTAGCACTCTGGTCACGGCATGATCACGGCAACGTGAAACTAGAGTGTAACTCAAGAGAGGCCACTACTCAAGCGTGCTAAATGAGGCCGCACGCAAAAAGCCGTAGTGCGCCCTGAGTCCTTCCGCGTACTGTGTAAACAGCACGCGGAGTGGAATCAGACGGGACACAGACTTCATAGTGATAACATCGCTTAGCGATGCTTGTTTCGTTAGCCGAATAGATAGATTAGCAATAGGGTTAGGAAATGACTAGTGATAGGATGTTCTGTGCATTTATTCTTGTGTGATTTGATAGCGACTGTTTGTTGTACATTGATGTGATACAAAGAGCCAGTGGCAATAAAATGTGTTAACCAATTCCTCTCGTACGACGAGCAAGTCTTTTGTGTGGTGCGAGAGAAGTATCCTAGAATGCCTGTGACAGCGGTTGCTGACAAAGATGATAGTGATATCCACACTGTTCTGTCTCGACACAGTCCGTAACGTTATTGTACTTTCATCTGGACGTGGTGATACCAAAGTAATAATCCAAACGTCTTTATCCTATCGTTGTGGAGATGGTCCGTAGTTGTATCAATTATGTGATAGATTTACTTTTAAAGACAAAGTTCAACACAAAAAGACCTCAACTGTCCACCGCTTTAACTGTGTAGAGTCAGTTCTTTTTCGGTAACTGTATTCAACCCAGCCTGCGGTGATGACATGTCATCCTTCGTTGTAACAATGATTGCTCATGACAGAGTAATGATAACGATAGTAGAACAGTTCAACAAAGACGAAACATAAAATCTGGCTTTCTTTCAAAACACCTTGTTTATCCTGATCTCCTGTGGAAATTTTTTTAGTAAATGTCCACTGTCTCTGACCTTGACCTTCGCAGTCAACCTCAGTCAGTACCTCCCTCTGTACATCAGTACATCTTTATCACAATCAGTGGAAAAATCCTCCGTAAATATTTCCACACAACCTTCTCAGCCCCACTCCGGCTGCTCTTTTTCACTTCGTGGAAAGTCACACTTAATCTGTCTG
This sequence comes from Cepaea hortensis, assembly GCA_963921405.1. Classification (NCBI taxonomy): domain Eukaryota; kingdom Metazoa; phylum Mollusca; class Gastropoda; order Stylommatophora; family Helicidae; genus Cepaea; species Cepaea hortensis. The sequence goes on from OY992896.1 coordinate 68,763,290, forward strand.
TAAACTGCCCGGAACTTTTCCATCATACACAAACACTTTCCACTTCTGCCCCAGCACCTGTGGTAGGGGTACTGTTGCTATCCCCTTCGATCACCTTTCCCGTTGAATCCGCAAATGTCAATTTTCTCTGTGTATTCTACACATTCATTAACTCTTCCCTTCCAGGGAGTTCAATGTTCTTGTAAACAGCGCTGACCCGATTTGTCCGTGGAGACTCACAATTTCCACCTGCACTGTCACTTAGCGCCGCCCCGCCTCGTTTTTTAACGGCGTCGACAAATCTTGACCAGTCAAAATGCGACCACACGGTGCGTTCCCTCGCCACACACACCTGTCAATATCTTTGATTCTCAATCCTGTCTTTATCACCGACAGCGACGTCCTACACACACCTAGGTCTGACTTCTTCTTGTCACAAACAACTCACTGTCCACACGACATTTCATCTGTGCCCGTCTGCTGGCGCTTCAGTCGCTTGACCTATAAACACATGCGCCTGCCCTCTCTCAGTTGATCTGTGACGTGTCTTCATGCGCGCTGACAGTCTTTCCCGATGTGCGGTCTTACACACACACGCGCAGGATATTCTCACCACCTTCTGGATTAATCCTGGTTTTCCGTTAACTGGTTGCTAGCAAATTTACCTGTCCTGAACTTGACGTGAACTGTCTGTTCGCTTGAGTATTCACTTTGTCTGTCTGTGTTTATCTGGCGCCCACAAAAAAGAGTTCACATTAACCTCTTGAAGCAACGATATCCCAATTGTCACGGTTTGTTAGTTTGATGGAACGAAGTCACCAGCTAATAACTCCTCTCTCAGCGAAGAGCCCACAGATAATTAACTGGTTTCTTGAACGGACGAAGCCTCCCAGATTATCACGCGATGTTGTTGACGATAAGTTTTCGTGAGATGGTCGTTGTCTAGGTAACGATACTCCTGGTGTGTCAATTGAGCTCTCTCACTGTCTTACACTATGACTCACCCCAGCAGTGCACATTCACCAGTCAGTAAACAAGATCGATTTTGGCGCACACAATCCTTTAATACAGAAATAACACAGACCCACGGACAAACGGAACATGTTTATAAATCCAGAACACAATGTAATCCACCGAAGAGATATATATTCCTCACAACTCTACACGCACACATCAATGTCTTCTCAAGGCCTGCTGAATCTCAAATTCATAGACATTTAGTCCAGCTACTATCCACGGCTGGATCTCACACAATACGACCCACCCACTGGGTTGGAGCCTCTGCTCCCTATGTAACCCACTCTGGGTTTTAGGACTGCATTCACAGCTCGGAGAATCACACAACACCGTTCTCCGTCGACTACCGACTCGTTCGGTGTCTAAAACTCAACTCTCTTAAACGACCTGACCCGCAGTCGGTCTCTTCTCTCACTGACCTTCAAGTCCCCTGACTTCACCCAACACTCAACTGTCTTTCGCCCCATCCACCCTAGGGGTGGGTGTCTGTACTCACCCTTACCATTATTTTATGGCTGGTTGTTTTTTCTCATAGCCAGGTCACTCACCTTACTGTCACTGACCCAGGCCTGTGGCAGATTGATTGATTTAGGAAACGACATCAAGTGCCACACCCTGCACTCCTGGCTCAATGTGATTATACTCTGCACAAGTCTGACTACTCCGCTGGCACTCTGACCAACTCTTCTCCTCGCCTAATGTTCTCCAATGGGCACACCTGTCTGATCTTATCCTCCGCTTACGCCATCCATGATTTCCCTTTTATTAGTCTCTGACCCTTAACTGCGTCCAGTGCCTCATGCAACGGGTGATCTTTGTCTGCAGCTACTCTGAGGTATGCCTTCGCCTGCATCACCTTGTGCCTACCAGCAAATGTTGGCAGACCATGGATGTAACGCATACACACTACTGGAGTATCTCTGGTGCATCCCAGAATGACCCGCATAGCTTCGTTCTGTATGCGATCTAATTTCACCAGCTGACTCTTTGAGACAGTGAGCAGTCCTAGTCCATAATCAATCACTGAGAGGATCAATGTTGGTATAGTGTGAAGAGCATTCTCTGCTCTGAGTCAATTGCAGCCATAGTTTTAAGTGCATTGAGTCCCTTTTGAGATCTTGTCACAACCGTCTCCACATGGTCCTTGAAGGTGACTCCTGTCACATGTGATTCCCAGATACGTCAGTTTGTTCTCTCTGTTGACGCTTCTACCATCTATCGTGGGGCTTGGGGCATCATCTCTCATTCCGGGTGGATGACAGCACTCATTTCTGTGCACCAGTCAATCACTTTGTCTACTGTCGCCTGTAGCTCCTGGGCTATTTGCTCCCTATCTCTCCCCTGCCTATATGCAAGAACATCATCTGCAAATGTTAGTATCCTACCAACCCCTGGTGCTTCTAGTTTTGCAATCTTGCTCGTACACACGTTAAGAGCACCGGTGAGATTGCAGATCCCTGTGGCAGTCCCGGCGTTAAAATATGTGGCTCTGAGGTCCATGCATCCAGACGGAGAGCAACCCGACGAGAATGCAGGACGGCTGCTATCCCGTTCACCAACCAGGGATTGACCCCCTTCTCCATAAGTGCGGTCATCAAAATATCATAGCGAAATCTATTGTACGCATCCTCGAGATCAAGCGCTGCCGTCATTGTTTCCTGTATACTCTGGAACCCCTCATAAACGTCAAAGGCAAAAGTGGCTTTCATTTGACCAGGTATCTTTTCCTGGCTTGTAGCTCTCCAGGTATCTTGGAAGAAGCTTCCCCCTTTCCAAAAAATCATGCCGCTTAACAGCGACTATCTTCTCTAAAACCTTCTCAAATATATTTTGAAGGGTGATGATCCTAAAGCCGCGGAGCTTTGAATGATCCTTGAATGGTTTTGGGAGAGGGATGAGATAGCTATGTAACCAAACCTGCGGTTCTGATGCTGTCCTAATGCTCTGATTAAAGCAGTCGGCCATCTCCTCCAGGTCTGCATCGCTCAAAACCTTCATGTCATACTTGACCCCATCAGGCCCTGGTGCCGTGTCTTTTGCCTTTTTCAAAATATGTTTAACATCTTCAACCCGTATGATGTCTTCATAATGCCTATTCTCCATTGTGCCAGATAATTCCTCTCTAACTGCATCCCTGGTATCCGCATCATTATGATTGGTCTGCTGTAAAAATCTCTTTACAAACTTCTCCCCTTTCTCTTTGTCTGTTGTTACGCGTACACCATCATCTTTATAAATTGTTCCCACTGTCATAGGCCGATCTTTTCTCTGCATTTGTCTGTACAGTTTCCAGAATTTTCGCAGTGTTTTATCACTTCCAATCTCCTTCATAAAACATTCCCATTTTACGTTCTTGGCCTCTGCAGCACATCGCATGTTCATGTTGTTGGATGACCGCCATCAGTGATTAAAACCGGAAATCAGGATGTGATCGCATGGCAGGAGAAGGACACCCAGAAAGACCCTCCCCCGGGAAGTGTGAGGATCGCAGAAGACACGAGGTACTTGTCGAGGGGGAAGTGTGCCAGCTTATGACGACTGCAGACCTGCTATGAGCTCGCCCAGCGGTGGATGTTCTTGCAGTGAACATGGATTACGTATGTCAGTGTATCAAAACTTATTTGTTAAATTTGTATAAGGGCGCGCTGTTCCCCAGTGCCCAGAGGCGCTTCGTGAGATGTCATGTCCCTGTATGTAAATTGCAACGAGAAAAATATTGTTGAAGTGATATTTGCATACAGACGACTACCTCTGTCAGATAAATCCGCACTTTGATTTCTGCCAACAGGCTGATAATTTGAAGGTAAATTGTATTTGTCCGTTTAACGGCCATTTTTTCCTGTCAACCCACTTGAGTGGGGAGGGGGAGGGGGGGGGCAAAGTTATAGCTTTTTTATACACACTGAAATAACATGTATGATACTGACTTTCACTACCATCAAGTACAGTTCAAACAGACAGACAAACAGACAGACACACAGACAGACAAACAGACATACATAGTTGGTTCAGGCGTTACAATATGAACAGAAGAATGTAAGTAGACAAATAAGAAATCAGCAGGAAATCAGGATGTCTGCGCACGCCAACAGAAGGACACTGGAAAAGTTCCGCCACCGTGTAGCCTGAGAAACGTAATGGAAGCGAAGCACTCACCTCGGAAAAGGGACGGGGGTGCTGCTTCTGACGACAGGAGATTTCATGTGCTGCTTTCTCCGCCGTCGATTGTCTATACGTCAACATGGAGTATCATAACACGAATCTTATTTTTTTAATTATTTTTGCTTTGCAAGATGCGTAGTGTGTTTATTTTACATTTGAGAATATATATGCAATATATGCGAATTCATATACACGTGATAACACTGCATTCAAGGCATGGTGTAATTACCTACATATTACTCGTTGTTGATGATGGTGGAGTAATCATTTCCTCTCATGCACACTGAAATCTTCCAATAGAAATTCTTTCATACTCCAAGTATTCTCAATCACACTGAGTTTTATTTAAACAAGTTAAACGGTATCAATGAATCTTTCCATCCGTCCATTATGTGACATGCCGATAAGCGTGGGCAGTCATGTTCTGCCATCTCACTCGATCACCAGATTCGTGGATCAGCTCCGTGTTCCTATCTCGACCATGCCACTTTACCAAACCATCCAGGTATTTACTTCTTGGTCTTCCCCTTCGTCTCTTTCTTTCGATCTTGCCAGTCGTCACCAAGTTCTGCAAGTCATTTCTTCTCCTAACATGCCCAAACAATTTTGACTGTCTACGTCTAATGACTCTAATCAGTTTACGATCTTCATTTATTTCTTGTAGGGCTTGTTCATTGGTTTTTTCCCCATTTATTTCTTGTAGGGCTTGTTCATTGGGTTTTTTTTTTTGTTGGTCTGTCCATGGTATTCTTTGCATTTTCTTCAGAAACCACATTTCCACAGCAATCAGCTGTTTTTCTGCTTGACTGCTTATTGTCCACGCTTCACATCCAAGTATATGTTCTATGTAGCACTTCAACACTCTTTTTCTCGTTTCAGTTGATATCTTTGTATTGGTCAGTATGGTTTTCATCTTGCAATAGGCTATCTTCGCAATGGCAATTCTTGTTCTAATCTCTTCAAGGCATCTCCCATCAGATGTTATGACTGTGCCGAGATAACTGTTTCTGAACTGTTTGTTATAACATCTGATGGGAGGAGCATTGAAGACATTAGATCAAGCATCGATATGGCAAAGATTCCATTTGCTGGATGGAAAACATACTGACCAATAAAGTGATGTCGATTGCAACGAGAAAGGAGTGTTGAAGTGGTACATAGATCATATACAATTATGTGGATGTGAATCTTGTAGAGTAAGCAGAAAAACTGGCAAACATCTGATGACAGTGGAGATGTAGTTTCTGAGGAAAATGCAAAGAGTACCATGGACAGACAGACAGACCAATGAGCAAGTCCTGCATGGAAGAAATAAAAACCGTGACTGATTAGAGAAATTAGACGTAGACAGTCAAGATTCTTTGGACACGTTATGAGAAGGAAAATAAAAAATAATAAAAATATAGAAGGTTTAGTAACATTTGGAAAGATTGAGGGGAAAGGAACAAGGGGAAGTGAAGGAGATAAATATCTCGATGGCTTTATCACATGACATAATCGAGACAAGAACACATTGCTAATCCACGACTGGTGATCGTGGGAAATGGCAAAATATGAACTACCAGCTTATCGGTATTGCACATGATGGTGATTAAGAAATCAAAACAAATGTATAGTGGGAAGATTTAGCTTCATAACTTAGATACGGAGACTTCCACCTCTTTGCTTATCACGGCGATGGTCTGTTGGAATTGTCTGTGCCTATCAAAGCAGCGGTCATGAATCAATCCCTATGAATGGCTGAATTCTCTTCTTTTTTGTTTTAGTCCTGCTAATATTTGATAGCCGGCTTCGTGGCTTAGAGGTTATGACTTTTCTCCGTAATCTCGTATACTCTCGTCAGGTAACGTGATGACGGTTCAAATCAGCAGTGGTTCGAATCGCATCGGTAACTTACGGGGTATGTGAGCCGGCCGCTCAGAAAGCAATGGCAAACTACTGAGCGTTATCTTGCCAAGAGATCAACATACAGCTGAAAGATGCTGGTGTTGACAGCTAAGTCCTGTAAAAAAGGATATGCTAAAAAAAAAAAAAAAAAAAAAAAAAAATATTTGATAATAATGAAAAACATCTGCTGAAGCAGATGCGATTCGTTTTCCCGAACCAATATTGTGTAAACAAAAAGTCTTCATGTTCCATTGAAAATTACTGTGGTAGACAATGTAAAATACTGTAGGAATATGTGTGTTGCAGATTTCAGCTTGGTGATCGTTTAAGATGGCGAAATATGACCGCTCAGGCTTAGCGGCATGGCAAATATTTCAGCTTGAATGATTCGTTGATTTGCTTGTTGTGTTACTTCTGACACTTGAAGAGATGCAGAGAAATATGCCAGACAATAAACTGCGCAATCTACTGTTTGTGTCTTCAATATTCAAAACCATATACAGGCAAAATACGTGAGGCGGGTAAACTGGCGAAGGATCGACAATCCATTCGGAGGGGGCCATGATTAGACGCTACGTTCAGTAAAGGACCTGATACTTTATCATCATCATCTGCAACGTTTGCCGTCAAGGGTCATGGGGAGAAATAGTGTCTTCTTTGGCGTATGGCCAGTGCTAGTAACAGGTGGTATTGTATTCTAAAGGGATGGCCGAACCATTTGAACTTCTGCTTTTGATATATGTGGCTGAAGGTGTTGATCTCACTGTCTGTCCGATAACACCATTTCTTTCTCGGTATCAGAAAGTTAAGTTGGCAGCTCCCCTCTAGCCCCTCATCTGACAGATATAGATTGTGCGTGTGGTTCAGATGATGTCCAAGTTTAACATTGGCAACACAGAGTTGTTAATCATTATCGGTCGTTCTCATCTCATCTCATCTCATCTCATCATGTTCCTCTTGTACCTTGCGGTGTCGATGTGAAGTATAAACATCGTGAGAGTGCCCGGTTATGGGCTTCATATATCGATATTCCCATGGACTCTGCTATTCCCTCCGTTCAACGTTTACGTGGTCGGCCTCTTCCTCTGCTTCCCTCTGGTCTGTACATCATTGCTTGTTGTGGTATACTGTTAGTTGGTAACCTACTTGCATGGCCAAACCATTTGACTTGCTGTTTTCTAATCAAATATAGTGCTGCTATAACCCCCACTTTGGTCCTGATTTCTTCATTTCTGATCTTATCTCTTCTTGATACATTGAGTATTCTTCTCAGGAATCTCATTTCTGTTGTGATTTTTCTTTTCTCATTTTCTGTCATTGTCCAGGTTTGGCATTGGTAGCATAGAGCTGGCAGGAAAAATGTGTTGTAATGTGCTTTCTTAGTAGTTATTGATACATGTTTGTTTATTATTGGCGCCATTTGTCCAATGAGTTAGTTTGCCTTATTGCATATACTTTCGATCTCGTATTCTGATCTGCCATTTAATGATATTATACTTCCCAGGTACTTGAAACTCTTTACTTGTTTCAAGGGATGTTTGTTTAATTGAATTGTTGTTGTTTTTTTTCTTCTTTAGTTATAGTCATTACCTCTGTTTTGTTTGTGCTAATTTTCATGTTATGTTCCCTACACATTTCGTTTAGATTATTCATGTGGTCTTGTAATTCAGCTTCTGATTTTGCTAGTAGTGCTTGGTCGTCCGCAAACAGGAGTTCTCTAATGGTTAGATTTGCAGATGGTTCTTCTTCTGTGTTCAGAACGACTTATCTGTTGTTGTGCGGGCATAAGTATATTTAAATGTTTCAGTATGAATGATATATATATAAGCTCACTTGCTTCATGATATCTGACTTCGATTTCTCAAATTAGATGTCAATAGTTACCTGGTGTTGCCTTAAGAATAATGTCTGTACAACTGTTAGTTCTCTAGTGACTGTTTGTTTCCATCGACAACACACTTTATTATAGTGGCGGACTGTTGTGTTAGCATTCTGGCATTAGCCTTATGCATGTATGCGTGTGCTAGCTTTTGGTTTGCCGGAACTGCTGTCTGTTCCACTTCTCGCAGTGAGGCGTATATTGTGTGATCTTCACAGACACATAAATGGAGCAGTATGGGGTGACCCTTTGTCGTGAAGTTGGTACCACGACTAACGTCTATTTTATGTTAAGAAATATGGACAACAAATAAACAATCCAAGGATAAAACTGAAGCTTTCACACTTTGGAAATATTGTCGAACAGAAGGAGTGCGATAGCAGGAGAAAAGAAGCACCAAAACTCTAGTAATATTGCCCCAAGCCACTTTATAAAATTAATCTGAATGGAAAGCCACGTGTGAAGGTCAATAGTGTTTTTACCTGTATCAATTAGTAACAGACGACTGCAGGTGAGAGGCAGACATGAGCATGAGAGTGTAGACAGACTAACATTCAAAAATACGAAACAGATTCGCCTACCAAATACATTTAAATTACCAAACGAAATACAAACTAATAATGATCAAGTGTTATGTTTATTATGTATTATGGTAAGACTTTTCGATCCAATATCCCAAAATTGTTGCGAAGGTGATCATGCCTGTGCACAGCTTTGTGCCTGGTGCGCTGCCACTGGTTTCTGATTTTGATATTCCTCCATGCCATGATGCCAAACCGCCCAGCATATCTCTTTTTATAGAATGTTAGACGGGCCTGTGTGCCTAATTCTTAACCTTTTGAAAATAAAGTTCATTCGTTCGTGTCCCCCTGCCTCTCCTCAGCTCCAACTTTACTGTCGTGACGACATAATGTAATTTTTCCTTTCTCAAGACACGTTATTTTGGGATAACCGCCACCAGCGATTAAACCGTCTCCAAGCTGGAAATAAGGATGTGAGTGCACGAAAGGAGATGGACACATGGGAATACCCTCCCCCGGGAAGTGTGAGGTACGTGATGGACGCGAAGTACTCGTCGAGGGGGTGCGAGTTTGGGGGGGGGGGGCGAAATGTGGCTGCTTCTGACGACTGCAGAACTGATCTGAGCTCGCCCAGCAATGGGATTTCTAGCAGTGTACGTGAATGACGTATGTCCGTGTAAAAAAAAAAAATCTTAATTTTTTTAAATATTATGGCGCAGAGTTGCCCCATGAGGTTCCACTTCCCCGTGTCTCGTTTAGATGACCCCCCCCCCCCCCCTGCTACTGACCCTGGCCAAATCAAATGAAGTTACTACACTTTGATCTTAGCTCAAAGCTATATAATTTGAAGACGATTGTTGTTTTGTTTTTAATAAAGGCTCAGGGGTTCCCACAGGAGCCTGACCCTCCCTATCAGGTCCTGACGTCAATGTGTGTCATTCGGATGACCGCCTCTGCATGTGGAACTGGCGAGATCAAGTTCAGTTACTACACTTTGGTATCAGCCAAAAGGGTGAGAAATATAACATCCACAGTTTATTTGACCTTTCAAAGGCCAGTCAAAAATATAACATCTTTCAGTTAATGCGAATTTAGTAATCCTTCCTTCCTTCCAATTTGTAAAAAAAACCAAACTTTCCACCTTGTTTCAACCAGCCCGTGCGGCATCGGTTATAATAGCGGTGGTTTATAGTGCGAGGTTTGTTAGTTTCTCTGTGTGCCAGTAAAAGCTGGCTTATCCTATGTCTGTGACGTCAGCATAGGGGATTCTTTGGCCGGCAAGTTTTCCTTTTGTGTGTTTTTAGGCAGTTACTTCTGGCAGTGTTGGCTTCTGGATCCTCTGAGCTGGAGCTGTTGGTGGACCATGCATCTTTTTGTTTTTGTCGTTCTTCTCTCATTTTCTCTCTGAGGCTATTCATTCCCCTTTTATATTCTTTGAACCAAGTGGGGCTGTCTAGAGGCTCCTTCATTGCTGCTCTGACTTTTGGTTCATTCCGTCTTTCGACAATATTCCACACCTTTTCATGTTCAGCCTCTGATGCTCCTTTCTTGTATATGCCCCAGTCTTCTTCCGGTTTGTCGGAGGTTTTCTTCGTACTTTCTTGTAGAGTCTGTTTGGTTTCCGGTTTCGGCATCACAACAGAGCTGGTGTTAGTAGTTTGCTGTTGTTGATTGACCAGAGAGTTGACTTTATCTTGCGTCTTCTTATCTTTTTTCTTGTGGATTGTCGTTATCAGCTTATCGATGATTTTCACTTGAGTGTCATCTGGCGGTTTCTCTGCGTTCTTTTCATTGGGTTCGTGTGGCTTGTTTTGGGATAGTTCCCTTTCAGCTTTTTGCATTTGTCTCTCCGCCATGATGTCACGCGTTATCAGCTTATCGATGATTTTCACTTGAGTGTCATCTGGCGGTTTCTCTGCGTTCTTTTCATTGGGTTCGTGTGGCTTGTTTTGGGATAGTTCCCTTTCAGCTTTTTGCATTTGTCTCTCCGCCATGATGTCACGTAGGATTTCTTCGTTTTTCTTGGTCGCCTGGATCATGTTCTCCACCTCTTGTGTTATATTTCGTTTGATCTCTTTTAGTTCCTCAAGCAGTTTTTCGCTGTCGCTATTCAGTGCCGGTGTTTGTAGTGTCTTGATCTGCTGCTTTAGCTCGTCAATCTGGCTCTGCAGCAGTGCTCTTTCATTTTGCGAGATTCCTGTGACTGTCTCACACCTCCGCATTGCTTCCTTGAATGATGTCTTGTTGACAATGGAGAGTTTCAACACATCTCTGTGTCTTTGGAGGTACGGACATCCCAGGTATCGTGCTCCATGATGTCCCATGCAGTTGGCGCACTTACGGTTTCTGTTAGGTGCCTTGAAGTCCACGTCCAGCTTGGCTAGCGGACACTCCCTAAAGGCATGGTGCTCAGCGCAGTATCGGCAGATGTCTGTCTTGCCGCGGCATATGGCTCTACTGTGGCCGGCCCTCTGGCATCTGGAGCACTGAGTTACTCTTGGAATAAATCTCTCTGGTAATTGAACTTGCTTGTTGATGGACACTGATATCGGCATTTCGCTTCCCTTACTGGTCACCACCACCAGCGTCGTAGGTATTTTGGCATATGTTAATATTCGTTCCGCTTTAATGACTTGGATGCTGCGATTTTCCTCCTGTAACTTCTGTAGGATTTCATCGTTCGTTAGTTTCACATGAATCCGTTTAACGACCCATCTGACTGACTTTGTGTCGGTTTTACCGGCTCTGGTGTCTTTCTCCTCCTTTTTCTCCGCTAACATGGATCTTGTTACAGGCGGGCCGTCATCGGTCTTTCTTGTGGTAGCGTCATTTGATTTAATTGCTGTTTTTTGGGTGTTATCAGGAAGATTCTCAGCGTCCGTCTTCTTCGCGATTTTAGAGGCTCCCCCGCTGCACACCTTGAGGCTCTGCGTTTTCTTGGTGTTGGCCTTGCGAACCATTTTCTCCCCACATCAGGCTTCTTGATGATTTAAGGTGACTTGGCTAGATAGCGCTGAAAAGTGCTGTCAATATTCCCGTATTAGGCTTCTTGATGATTTAAGGCGACTTGAAAGTAATCCTATTTGTACTAAGCATGAAATTTCATGAAAGCATATTACCAAATTTTGTTATGCAAAAAACTATGTACTAAAGTAATATATTAGTTGTGTTAAAACATTATATACTTTTTATTAGTCGATATAAATGGAAACATTATAGAGCGGTGACAAAGTTTCATATATAAATGAATGTAAAGAAAATTTGCAGTGTAATTGCCAGAACTGTAAATGTTATAACAAGTTTTAGGTTAGGTAATGTCCCTTAATATGTTAAATCGTTATGTCCCTTACCATAAATTAATTTTGTTTGTTCATTTTGTTTATGTGGCCACCCCCGAAGTTGTTTGAACAGAATTGTTTATAAATTACGAATGGTACGATTTTCTTAAGAAGATGCTATTCGTATGTCCTGACCATTGGTATGTAATCAAAAAGAGATGACAGTTGTTGTTAAACCATGGAAGACAGGCAGGCTGAGAATATGCGTGTTGTATAGTTCAGCTTTACTGGAGAGTTTTGGCCATCATAAACCATAACTGTAGGAAAAGAAAATCCCAACTGCACCTCCCAGTGGGAGAGGATGGGAAAACCCACAATGGTGTGACAAACGCAGCCCTGGGGACCGAATATCCACCGGGATATATGGACACATCTGCTGCTGAGCAGAGCAGAGTACGCACTTGTTCTGATAAATGGCTGTCAAAAGCAGACATAAAAGACCCAATGTGGATGTGGACGCCAAGGGGAAACCATTACATTATCTTCCCAAGATTTCATGAATAGTCACATATCAGAGGCAGTGAACGACATTAATGGCTCTCTTTTAAGACATCCTCATCGGGTAGGGACAGTCATGAGCCACATGGGACACTAGACTCTCAACCAGCTACTCATGACGAAATCATAATGAATAAATTTAAAATAGGAACTAACATTTAAAATGGGAAATAAATTTCAAATATGAATATGGAATGTTAGGACATTAAATGAGTTGGGACAGTTGAACAATGTGATAAGAGAAGTGGAAAGCACGAAAATGGAGATTATTCTAGGCATAAGGGAGATGAGATGGAAGGGATTATCTAAATTGCAACCGAAAAACACGCAACACAATAATTTATACTGGAGGCTATACACACAAGAAAGGAGTAAAACTACTATTTGATTAAAAATAACAGCCATGTCAACTAATGGTTACCGGTATATTTCACATAGCGGCTTTGATCGCACCGTCCAATTTCTTTCTTGTAATCGTGTTTTAGAAAAGCTCACAACCTACTTCGCGTTTTTTGGTGATTCATTCATTGCCTCATTTGTTCGTTGCAGGACTTGTTCGTTAGTTTTTCTGTCTTGCCATTATATTCTTTGAATCTTCCTCAGAAACTACGTCTTCAGTGCCATCCGATGTTTGCCAGCTTTTCTGCTTACTGTACAGGATTCGTATCCATATACTTCCATCCATCATGTGACATGCCGATAAGCGTGGGCGGTCATGTTCTGCCATCTCACTCAATCACCAGAGTCGTGGATCAGCTCCGTGTTCCTGTCTCGACCATGCCATTTGGCCAAGCCATCCAATTATTTACTTCTCAGTCTTCCCCTAGGTCTCTTCCCTTCGATCTGGCCAGTTGTCACCAAATTCTCCAAGTCGTTTCTTCTCATAACATGCCTAAAAAATGTGGACTGTCTGCGTCCATATAATTGTACACGATCTATGTAGCACTTCAACATTCTTTTTCTCGCTGCAGCTGACATTATTTTATTGGTTAGTATGTTTTCCAATAGGCATCTTCGTCGTAGCGATGCTTGATCTAATGTCCTTAATGCACCTCCCAGCAGATATTATGGCACTTCTGAGATATTTATATTGATTCACTCTATGAATTGACGAGAGACAGTTGTATCGGTTCACTCTATGAATTGATGAAGCATGATTTTCTGTGCATCGTTTTTCTTTTTTTTCTTTTTCTTTTTTTTTTGGTTAGAAACGTATCACCACAGATTTTACTGCAGTTTTTTTATGCGATTATATCCGTGTGCAAAAGCTAAACGTTATTTTTTTTCTCAAAAATATGTCTCTAGCAGTGATTATTAATTACAATATTCCTTTTATTATTATATTTTCTACCGATCTGACTGCTACTATAACTATGGTTATCATAATCAAAACAAAATATTATGCACATGATAATACATCATAAAACGGTGATTTGCTTATTTATTTTCTTATCTTTTTGTTTCTTTGTTTTAATTTAAAGCATGGCCAGATTATCATAACACCAAGATGGTATAATTTTTGAGTGGGCACCGAAGTTATTAACAATTTTCTTCAAATAACTCCGGGAGAGGCCACATAACTCACGAAATTAAGATAAAGGACATAACGACTTAACATTTTAAGGGACATTACTTGATCTAAAATTATTACACTTAAAATTTTGGCATTTACGTGTTAATATATCGTTAATTTCATTTGCAATCAACCTATTCTGCAAATACCTAATACTGTAAGTTATATATGTTGAAGAAAATTAACAGCCTATTAGAACAAGTAATTATATTATATCTATTTTTTTTGCACAATTTATTTTTATAATCTGCTTTTCTAGCTGTCTATATTAATAAATAAAACATTTAGAATTCTGCGTTGATATATTCTGCAGGTATTGATTTATTATATTTTTGGCAGGCCGTTAAAAGGCCAATTTCAGTCTACGTCACTTCCAGAAATTGTGCTTCAGATCAAAGTGTGGATGTATCTGTACTTGATCTGGCCAGTTAGTCGACAGATCATCCTCATTGCACATCGAACCATTCAGTCCATAAGTGCTCGGATCTCCTCCTCAGCAAATACCGCAGCGTGTAGCGGCTCACGACACCAGTTCTGTGTTGGTTTATTAATCTTCTTTGGCCTCCTGCGTAGTCTTCTTGTTTGGCCACACCTCTTTTAACTTGCTGTTCTAGCAGCCTAGACCATGGTTGTAGATTCACAGTCATCGTTTGGTTCTAGTAAACGATTTACTTCTCGTAGAACATTCATAAACTCCCATGGCTGCAAGCCTGTCAGCCTGTTCATGTCCTTGTACACTCGCACGCCCAGGAACGAAAATGAAACAAATCTTTGCCAACCGAGACCGCTCTAGAGACAGCAACCACTACCTTCGGACCCACCCCATCTCTATCTTCCTGAGCCTACTAATTGAGTCACTAAGGACTGTGTCTCGAACCCTGTTCTTGCTTTACTTACTGCCCTGACTTCCATAGTTAGGCTGCTTGTGGTCAAAACAAAACCACCAGTCTCTTTCTTCACAATTTTCCCTCCGGCCTGAGTTATGAAGACCCATGACCTTCTCACTCCTCGAACGACCGACCCATCCGTGTACATGACAGCATTATCCTCTAGTGAATTCTCGAAGATCAGAGCCTGTACTTCCGCCTCCACCGCAGCTGGATTTTCTTGTCTGCATTTCCTGTCTAGTTGGATGCACACTGAAAAGGATGTACAGAACTCGGTTGGCACCTGTACCCACTCCTCGCCAGGTTCTAAGTCCTCAAGTGAACACACCTGCTGAAGAATGTCTTCGGCTTGACCCATCCACAACTTTCCTCTTTTTAACCCGCTGCCCTTTACCTTCTTTACCTTCAGTGGATTTTGTGTGTTTGCGTTGACTCTGAGATAGGCACGAGCTCGGCAAATTTGTATTCTGTCCCTCATGGTTGGAAAATCAAGAAGTATGCTTCATTTCTTGTTGTGTTGATGTTTAGTACGTTCCTTCTCGCAGGAGCTTGATATACCTATTTGTTTCCAATTAATATTGTTATATCCTGCTGCAGCCGCTGCTTTTTCTTTCTATTCCATGTGAATATGGGAGCCGTTGTTAATTCAACAGGACATGATGTCGAAGTTCTCTGAAACCCATCAAGACACGTCTCGTCCCGCTCTCCATAACAATTAGCACTGGGCCATAATACCGTCTGCCTGCCAGCTAGCTCAGCTCACAACTGAACTCTTTGTGTGCTGGACGTACCACTGCGGCTGCGCGCGCATGCGCCGTCCGTAGTGGCGGAACTCAGTTTCCGACAACCGGTTTCTGGATTTTTCTTCAAGGGTGAGCAATCGCTATGGTCGGGGTTGAATAATTTTACTGGTTCTTTCCCCTCGATCAGTAAATTTTAACCAGGCTGCCAGATGTCACAACGGACATTTCACCAGGCCGAAGAATGTCACAAGGCGAACAGAGTGGTTTCGTCACAGGTACAATTGTCTGGAAACTGTCATAACGTCTGATGGGAGGTGCATTGAAGACGTTAGATCAAGCATCGATATGGCAAGAATGCCTTTTGCTTGATGGAAAACATATTGACCAATAAAATGATGTCAATTGCAACGAGAATAGGAGTGTTGAAGTGCTACATAGATCGCATATAATTATATGGATGTGAATCGTGTACAGTAAGCAGTAAAGTTGGCTTACATCTGATGGCAGTGGAGAAGTAGTTTCTTAGGAAAATCCAAAGAATACAATGGACAGATAGAAAAACCAATGAGCAAGTCCTGCAAGGAAGAAATGAAAACGGTAACTGAGTAGAAAAATTAGACGTTGTGTCACTTGTCGTCCCGGGAGGAACGTGGAATCAACAAGCACACCTTTAAGCTTATTACACTTTGGGATTATTGACAGACTTCTGTCTACACTCCTCCCTTCCGTCTTCTATTCCATATATATATATATATATCTCTCTTTCTCTCTCTCTCTCTCTTATTCCTTCATCACATACTCCGACAACAGTTTCATTCAACAATTAATAAAATATTTATTAATTAAAACTATGTCTGGTGTATGTATGGACTGTGTATATGTAGTTGGTAGTGTCTTCTATTGTGAGTCCAAGATAGGACTCTGCATTCGTATGTGCCGTATCTTTCTCCCATCAGCATACGGCCAAGCCACCAGACATCATCACACAAATAAATGGACAGATCTCACCCTGGATGATCCTTTCCTCTTGAGTCTGGAGGTAATCCGTTATTTGAAAAAACAAATGTTCAATGTCTAATCACCAGAAAATAATGCGATTAAGGTAAGTCATTGAAAATACACATATGTCCTGGTGTTTGGAAGTTTTACCATCCATCACTGAAAACCACATCACCACTGTCTATCAATGTCTCTATATCTACTTAACCGTTTTTGAATATTTGTAACCTGTTCTTGAATTCTTCAATGTTTCTTTTAGGTGATTACCCACTTCAAATATATTTAGCCTATGTTGTTCGGCCTTTATATAATGAAAGTCCTTTCAATGGTTTTCACAAAAAACTAATTCTTGGTAATTCGTTATGACAGCCCACGATTAGTGAATGGCTATGGTGAAGTTGCTCTATTTAAATACTTTCACTGCACCAGTGACGTTAATGTCTTTCATCTTTTCTGAGCATGTCAGGAGTATATATGAAACCTGTGGGATATATATATATAATCAGGTGATATGAGTCTGCTTCAAACTACCTCTTATGTGAGAGTCTTTCTCCGGCCATAATCAGACTTCCGAAAGATACTCTGACATAATACAGACGAGTTCACTAAAGTCTAAACGATTAACTAACACAAAGAAATGGTAAAAGCCAAGCACACACACCTATTTCCCTATGCTATACTATTACGCTAAGGCTAGAGTACCTTATTTAGTTCTATGTTCATCCATGAATTGAAATACACAAACGCAGATGCGTTAATATCCCAGCGCCTTAAAACAATAAGGGACGTATATTTCTTTCCAAGTACAGAATGCATAGATAGTATCCGTCCAGATTGGTAGCACACACTGACTACAAAACAAGTTGACAACTATTTATACTCAGTGTCAAATTCTCCGGTGTTTTTGATTCTCAATCAAATTTGCCATAAGTCCAACATCAAAAGTCTGTGAAGTCACGTATGTGTTAGTGGCGCTCCGTCTCGTGTCTCCTTCGTCTCGTCCTCCGTTCTTCCGCTGGTCCATACGCTCGCACATCAATTAGTTTTAACCCTTTGATCATCGTCTTCGTATGTTCCCCCGTTGGTTCCCCAACCTGCTGTCTCTGCGTTGTTTTGTCCGTTGAAGTAGATGGGTAATGACCCCTCACACTGTATCCTATTTTTATACCCTTCGGTCAATGATCTTTAATTTATCCTCATCTCAGACTGACGTACTCGATTGTTAACCCTCCTCCTACATTGCAATTAATTTTATATGTAAGTTATCAAGGAATCACTAAACTCACAGTTTTCCCGTGACACGTTGACAGACACGATTCATTGGACACGTTATGATATTCTTCTTCTTCTTCTTCTTCTTCTTCTTCTTCTTCTTCTTCTTCTTCTTCTTCTTCTTCTTCTTCTTCTTCTTCTTCTTCTTCTTCTTCTTCTTCTTCTTCTTCTTCTTCTTCTTCGTCTTCTTCTTCTTCTTCTTCTTCTTCTTCTTCTTCTTCTTCTTCTTCTTCTTCTTCTTCTTCTTCTTCTTCTTCTTCTTCTTCTTCTTCTTCTTCTTCTTCTTCTTCTTCTTCTTCTTCTTCTTCTTCTTCTTCTTCTTCTTCTTCTTCTTCTTCTTCTTCTTCTTCTTCGTCAGCGTTCCGAGCCATTGAGGTTCTTTGCTGCAGATACAATCCGTCTTCTTCGTCTTCTTCTTCTTCTTCTTCTTCTTCTTCTTCTGCTTCTTCTTCTTCTTCTTCTTCTTCTTCTTCTTCTTCTTCTTCTTCTTCTTCTTCTTCTTCTTCTTCTTCTTCTTCTTCTTCTTCTTCTTCTTCTTCTTCTTCTTCTGCTTCTGCTTCTGCTTCTGCTTCTGCTTCTTCTTCTTCTTCTTCTTCTTCTTCTTCTTCTTCTTCTTCTTCTTCTTCTTCTTCTTCTTCTTCTTCTTCTTCTTCTTCTTCTTCTTCTTCGTCTTCTTCGTCTTCTTCTTCTTCTTCTTCTTCTTCTTCTTCTTCTTCTTCTTCTTCTTCTTCTTCTTCTTCTTCTTCTTCTTCTTCTTCTTCTTCTTCTTCTTCTTCTTCTTCTTCTTCTTCTTCTTCTTCTTCTTCTTCTTCTTCTTCGTCAGCGTTCCGAGCCATTGAGGTTCTTTGCTGCAGATACAATCCGTCTCCATTCGTCTCTCTGGTTATGATATCGAAAAAAAAAATTAAACTAGAAACTTTAGTAACATTTGGAAAGATTGAGGGGACAGGAACAAAGGGAAGGCAGAGAGATACATATCTCGATGGCTTGATCACATGACATAATCGAGACAAAACACATTGCTGATCCGCAACTGGTGATCATGGGACATGGCAAAATATGACATATCAACTTATCGGTATGGCACATGATGGTGATTAAGAAATCAAAACAAATTTATAGTGGGAAGGTTTAGCTTTATAACTTTGAAACGGAGAATTACACTTCTTTGCTCATCAGGGCAATGATCTGTTGGAATTTTCTGTGCCTATCAAAGCAGCGGTCAGGAATCAATCCCTGTGAATGGTTGCATTCTCTTCTTTTTTGTCTTAGTTCTGCTAAGATTTGATAATAATGAAAAACATGTGCTAAAGCAGATGCGATTCGTTTTCACGAACCAATGTTGTGTAAACAAAAAGTCTTCATATTCCATTGAAAATTACCGTGGTAGACACTGTAAAATATTGTAGGAATATGTGTGTTACAGATTTCAGCTTGGTTATCGTTTAAGATGGAGAAATATGACCGCTCACGCTTAACGGCATGGCAAATATTTAAGCTTCAATGCCTCGTTGATTTGCTTTTGTGTGACTTCTGACACTTGAAGAGATTCAGAGAAATATGCCAGACAATAAACTGTGCAATCTTCAATATTCAAAAACATATACAGGCAAAATACGTGATGCGGGTAAACTGGTGAAGGATCGACAATCCATTCGTAAGGGGCCAAGATGAGACGCTACGTTCAGTAAAGGACTTGATACTTGATCATCATCATCTGCAACGTTTGCCGTCAAGGGTCATGGGGAGAAATAGTGTCTTCTTTGGCGTATGGCCAGTGCTAGTAACAGGTGGTATTGCATTCTAACGGGATGGCCGAACCATTTGAACTTCTGCCTTTGATATATGTGGCTGAAGGTGTTGATCTCACTGTCTGTCCGATAACACCATTTCTTTCTCGGTATCAGAAAGTTAAGTTGGCAGCTCCCCTCTAGCCCCTCATCTGACAGATATAGATTGTGCGCGTGGTTCAGATGATGTCCAAGTTTATAACATTGGCAACACAGAGATGTTAATCATTATCTGTCGTTCTCATCTCATCTCATCTCATCTCATCTCATCTTATCTCATCTTATCTCATCTCATCTGATCTCATCTCATTTCATCATGTTCCTCTTGTACCTTGCGGTGTCGAGGTGAAGTATAAACATCGTGACAGTGCCCGGTTATGGGCTTCGTGTATCGATATTCCCATGGACTCTGCTATTCCCTACGTCCAACGTTTACGTTGTCGGCCTCTTCCGCTGCTTCCCTCTGGTCTGTACATCATTGCTTGTTGAGGTATACTGTCAGTTGGTAACCTACTTGCATGGCCAAATAATTTGACTTGCTGCTTTCTAATAAACTTTTTTGCTGCTATATCCCCCACTTTAGTCCTGATTTCTTCATTTCTGATCTTATCTCTTCTTCTCAGGAATCTCATTTCTGTTGTTGTGATTTTTCTTGTCTCTTTTTCTGTCATTGTCCAGGTTTGGCATTGGTAGCAAGAGCTGGCAGGAAGATTGTGTTGTAAAGTGCTTTCTTAGTAGTTATTGATACATATTTGTTCTTTAGTATTGGCACCTTTTGTCCAAAGAGTTAGTTTGCCTTATTGCATCTACTTTACATCTCGTCTTCTGATCTGTCATTTGATGATATTATACTTCTCAGGTACTTGAAATTCTTTACTTGTTTCAAGGGAAGTTTGTTTAGATGAATTGTTGTTGTTTTTTCTTCTTTTGTTATAGTCATTACCTCTGGTTTGCTTGTGCTAATTTTAATTTTATGTTCCATACACATTTCGTTTAGACTATACATGTGGTCTTGTAATTTAGCTTCTGATTGATTGATTGATTGATTGATTTAGGAACCGACATCACAGCATTCGGGACATTCCCATAAGCGCTCCGTCCCCATCCCCAGCAGCCTGATTTTGCTAGTAGTGCTTGGTCGCCCGCAAACAGGAGTTCTCTAATGGGTAGATTTGCAGATGGTTCTTCTTCTGTGTTCAGAACGACTTATCTGTCGTTTTGTTGACATAAGTATATTTAAATGTTTCAGTATGAGTGATATATATATAAGCTCACTTGCTTTTTGACATCTGACTTCGATTTCTCAAATTAGAAATCAATAGTTACCTGGGTTTTCCCTTAAGAATAATGTATATACAACTGTTAGTTCTCTAGTGACTGTTTGTTTCCATCGACAACAAACTTTATTATAGTGGCGGACTGTTGTGTTAGCATTCTGGCATTAGCCGTATGCATGTACGCGTGTGCTAGCTTTTGGTTTGCGGGAACTGCTGTCTGTTCCACTTCTCGCAGTGAGGCGTATATTGTGTGATCTTCACAGGCACATAAATGGAGCAGTATGGGGTGACCCTTTGTCGTGAAGTTGGTACCACGACTAACGTCTATTTTATGTTAAGAAATGTGGACAACGAATAAACAATCCAAGGATAAAACTGAAGCTTTCAAACTTTGGAAATATTGTCGAACAGAAGGAGTGCGATAGCAGGAGAAAAGAAGCACCAAAACTCTATTGATATTGCTCCAAGCAACTTTATAAAATTAATGTGAATGGGAAGCCACGTGTGCAGGTCAATAGTGTTTTTACCTATATTAATTAACAACACCTGACGGCAGGTGAGAGGCAGACATGAGCATGAGAGTGTAGACAGACTAACATTCAACAATATGAAACAGATTCGCCTATCAAACACATTTAAATTACCAAACGAAATACAAACTAATAATGATCAAGTGTTATGTTTACTATGTATTATGGTAAGAATTTTCGATCCAATATCCCAAAATTGTTGCGAAGGTGATCATGTCTGCGTACTGCTTTGTGTCTGGTGTGCTGCCACTGGTTTCTGATGTTGATATTCCTCCATGCCATGATGCCAAACCGTCCAGCATATCTCTTTTTATAGAATGTTAGACGGGCCTGCGTGCCTAATTCGTAACCTTTTGAAGATAAAGTTCACTCGTTCGTGTCCCCTTGCCTCTCCTCCGCTCCAACTTTACTGTCGTGACGACATAATGCAATGTTCCCTTTCTCAAGACACGTTATTTTTGGTTAACCGCCACCAGCCATTAAACCGTCTCCAAGATGGAAATAAGGATGTGAGCGCGCGACAGGAGAAGGACACAGTGGAATACCCTCCCCCGGGGAGTGTGAGGTACGTGATGGACGCGAGGTACTCGTCGAGGTGGTGATAGTTGGGGGGGGGGGGGAGAAATGTGGCTGCTTCTGACGACTGCAGACCTGCTCTGAGCTCGCCCAGCAGTGGGTTTTTCTAGCAGTGTACGTGAATGACGTGTCCGTGTAAAAAAAATCTTATTTTTTTTTTTACAATTATGGCGCAATGTTCCACAGTGGCCAGAGTTGCCCCATGAGGTTCCACTTCCCCGTGTGTCGTTCAGATGACCCCCCCCCCGCCACTGACCCTGGCCAGATCAAGTGAAGTTACTACACTTTGATCTTAGCTCAAAGCTCGATAATTTGAAGACGATTGTTGATTCGTTTTTAATAAAGGCTCAGGGGTTCCCACAGGGGCCTGCCCCTCCCCATCAGGTCCTGACGTCCCTGTGTGTCATTCGGATGACCGCCTCTGCATGTGGCACTGGCGAGATCAAGATCAGTTACTACACATTGATATCAGCCAAAAGGCTGAGAAATATCACATCCACAGTTTATTTGGCCTTTCAAGGGCTAGTCAAAAATATAAGAACAACTGTACCCCGAAAGTTACTAAGCTACTTCCGATCCGATCCGATATTGAAAACAAAAATGGCAAACTCGGTCTCCCTCAACCTGCTTCTTTCAGCGTTGGTTAGATAGTCGATCCGTGGGTTTGTGTGGGTCTTTTCACCCTTGTTTTTACTTTTGCTCTCTTACGAGTGATGTCTGGTTCTTGTAGGTTTGTTTCCCTTTGCATTGCATCTCCTCAAATAGGTTGATTTGGTGGCATTGGCTTCTGGCTCTTCTGGTGATTTGTTTGGCTAGTGAAGGCTCCTGGCTCGTCTGGCTTGGCTGATTTCAGTCCTGAAAAGGACTTTTTATTTGGTGTTTTTGTGGCCATTTTTGTGCAGTGATCGTAGGAGTTTTTCGATGTTGTCTTCCTCTTCCTCCTTGCGTTGGATTTCGAGAAATAGCTGATATTTCTTTTCGCTGTCTTCCCCACTGAGCTTCCACGGGATGATCTCTCCGTCCTCTATATAATAGTTGAATTCGCTCTCAGCGTCGTAGTATGTGTCTGGGTACACTACCGGTTTCCTGAGTTTCTTGGGCTTTTTCGCTTCTCTTTCTTCCCAGCGCCTTTTGTATTCCTGGTGAATGCGTTTCTCCCGTCTTGCACTTTCTCGAAGCTCCTCCAAGGTAGGCACCCTGGGCCAGTCATCGTCAGGGTGCTCATCTCTGCATTCTGCTGATGTCTGGTTAGTTTGAGCTTCAGGCCCGGTGTCTTGGTTTTCATCTTGCGGTTTCTCTGCTAGCTCTTGTGTGGTTTCTGTTGGTTTGTTTTGGAATCGTTCCATTTCAGCTCTGTGCAATTCTCTTTCGGTCTTGATACTTTGTAAGATTTCTGCGTTCTCCTTCTTCAACTCGGCCATGCGCTCCATCTCTTGTTTGATGTTTTGCTGTATCTCCTTCATTTCAGCAAGCAGTCTTTCATTTTCGTTGGTTTGTGGCGGTGTTAGGAGTAGCTTGATTTGCATCTTTAGTTCGTCTATTTGGCTTTGCAGTTGGGCTCTTTCCGCTTGTGAGCAACCCGTGGCTGTCTCGCACCTCCGCATTGCTTCGTTGTATGGTGTTCTTGTGGTTGTGGCTATCTTCAGGACGTCTCTGTGACGTTGCAGGTACGGACAGCCCAGGTATCTTGCCCCATGCTTGCCCAGGCAGTTGGCGCACTTCCTCTTGTTATTGGGTGCTCTGAAGTCGGTGTCCAGCTTGGCCAGCGGGCACTCCTTAAAAGCGTGATGGTCGGCGCAGTATCGGCAGATTTCCGTCTTGCTTCGGCAGATTGTTCGACTGTGGCCGGCCCTCTGGCATCTTGAGCATTGGTTGATTCTTGGTAGGAACCATTCAGGCTGCTGAGTTATATTGTTGATTGACACCAGGTGTGGAATCTCGTTGCCCTCAGTCGTCACCACCGCCAGTGTGGTTGGTATCTTCGAGTACGTCAGGATCCGCTGTGCCTTCAGGATTCTGATGTGGAGGTTTTCTTTCTGCAGCTGTTTCATGATTTCGTCGTCTGACAGCTCCCCCTGGACACGTTTTACAACCCATTTGGCTGTCTTGGAGTCGGTGTTGCCGCCTCTAGTGTCTTTCTCCTCCTTCTTCTCGGCTGTCTTAGCTCTTGTATGTGGTGGGCTGGTCTCGGTCTGTCTCGAGGTAGCTTCATTTGAGTTAACTGTAGTTACGTGGCCTTTGCTGCAGCTTACAGGTAGGTTCTCCACATTCGTCTTCTGTCCGGTCTTGGCGGCTCCCACGCTGCCCATCTTGCTTGGCTGTGGTTTCCTATTGTTGTTTTTGCGTGCCATTCTCCCCCGTATCAGGTAGCTTGAAATTATAAGGCGACTTGGCTTGATAGCGCTGAGAAGTGCTGTCAAGCGAATCGGGCTGTCGAGATGACTACGCTACTCATATGTATTAAGCTTGAATATCCATGAAAGCACATTACCAAAATTTGTTATACAAAAAACAATGTAATAAAGTAATATATTAGTTATATTAAAACAGTGTTTACGTTTTATTAGCAGATTAACTGCAAAGATTACGGAATTGTTGTAAAGGTTTACTTATAAACGAAATTTAAAAATTCTTTGTAATGTAATTGCTATAAATGTAAAAGTTAGAATTAGTTTTAGATAAGGTAATGCCCCTTTATATGTTAATACGTTATGTCCCTTGCATTAAATTAATTTTGTTTGTTCATTTTGTTTATGTGGCTACCCCCAAAGTTGTTTGAACAGAATTGTTTGTAAATTACGAATGGTAAGATTTTCTTAAGAAGATGCTATTCGTATGCCCTGACTATTGGTAAGAAATCAAAAAGAGATGACAGTTGTTTTTAAACCATGGTAGACAGTAGACATGACTATGAGTATGCGTGTTCTATAGCTCAGCTTGACTGGAGAGATTTGGCCATCATAAACCATAACTGTAGGAAGGGAAAATCCCAACTGCACCTCCCAGTGGTAGAGGATGGGAAAACCCACAATGGTGTGACAAACGCAGCCCTGGGGACCGAGTATCCACCGGGATATGTTGACACATCTGCTGCTGAGCAGAGCAGGGTACGCACTTGTTCTGATAAATGGCTGCCAAAAGCAGACATAAAAGACCCCCATGTGGATGTGGACGTCAAGGGGAAACCATTACATTATCTTCCCAAGATTTCATGAATAGTCACATATCAGAGGCAGTGAACGACATTAATGGCTATCTTAGGACATCCTCGTCGGGTAGGGACAGTCATGAGCCAAAGGTGACACTAGACCCTCATCCAGCTACTCATGACAAAATCATAACGAATAAATTTAAAATAGGAACTAAAATTTAAAATCGGAAATACATTTCAAATATGAATGTGGAATGTTAGGACATTAAATGAATTGGGACGGTTGAACAATGTGATAAGAGAAGTGGAAAGCATGAAAATGGAGAAAATTCTAGGCAAGGGTAAGATGAGATGGAAGGGATCGTCAAAATTGCAACCGAAAAACACGCAATAATTTATTCTGGAGGGGATACACACAAGAAAGGAGTAGAACTACTATTTGAATAAAAATAACGGCCAAGTCAATTAATGGTTACTGATGTATTGCAGATAGAGTTATTATGGTCAAAATGAAAGGCAAACTAATAGATATAAATATTATACAAGTATTAGCACAAATAACAAGTAGCAGTACTAAATGTTTCCTTGCATTATCTACGGGAGGAGGCTGGAGCACTTATGGAGATAGCCATGTGTAATGGAAGCCATCATTTACAAATCAAAGACGTAGAGTTATGCGGCGGGCAGGGCTCTCTTCTGATGCCAGGAGGCTAGTGTCGTATATGAAGATCTTCAGTGGCGATATCCTGCATACAGGGCTCTCTTCTGGTGCCAGGAGGGTAATGTCGTACATGAAGATCTCCCGTGACGATATCCTGCATACAGGGCTCTCTTCTGGTGCCAGGAGGGTAGTGTCGTACATGAAGATCTCCAGTGGCGATATCCTGCATACAGGGCTCTCTTCTGGTGCCAGGAGGGTAGTGTCGTACATGAAGATCTCCAGTGGCGATATCCTGCATACGGGGTCTCCGTGGCGAAATTGTTCAGCCACCTATGTCACGTTCCGGAAGTTGTGCGTTCGATTTCGGATGTCTTATGGTTCAGCTGGTTCTGTAGCGAAGGAGTTACAGAAGCAATTCGTATTCTCGCATACCACGTTCACAACACAGCTGCTGGAGATTTGGAAGCAGACCGCCTTGCGCAAGTTTTCATACAATGGTATGAGTGCTGGCATTTCAGAAAGCAATGGCAAACTTCTGAACGTAAGCTTGCCAAGAAACCACAAACAGCAAAAAGATGCTGGGGTTGACCGTGACGTCATTCAAACGTAATGTGACTAACCTGTTTTTATGCCTCTAATTCTCTTCTCTGTTTTATTTTCGATCTCCATCTATGTCGTTGTATCTGTGGGTTATTCACACAACCATCTATCGGCTCTATGTTTGATAAACTCAATAACTGATATTCTTCTTAGCCGATCTATCAACTGATCTAGCATTGTTTTTCTCTGTCCAGATCTGTCTCTAATATCTTTAGTTTCCAATGTTGTCACAATGTTTTCAGTGAAAGGTTAGGGATGGTTTTTAGGACTATACCTGAACACGCATGTGAGGTTTATTTATTAGGGGTTACATCTGTTAGACTGTAACACCCACTTAAGAGGAATTTAACTGGCTGAGGAATATTATCAGGGTATGCCAAAGGGGATGGGTTCCTATCCTCTATCAAAATAACCTTCTAGAAGCTAAATGTTATGGTTCGTTCCCCCACGTAAAGATACTAAGGATGTGTTGTATCTACACGAATTAATGAAAAAAAAATATAGATATAAGTTTAAGATTCTTGGGAAGGTGTGGAGACCACGGACTGTTGCCAGTATCCCAAAAAAGGGATGCCCTTTTCTATTACTGGGGAAAAGGTGCTAGTGTGCAGGTGTCCGCCCTCATGCGGTCTAAATTATTATTATCATCTATGATGGATTAACTTACACAAGTATGTGATGGACTAGACCAACAATATCATGACAGAACATTCACAGTATAAACAGGACATAAAGTGACATCACATAATATTTATGTTTACACAAATTCTGTAAGAATCAATCAACAAATGGTCTGGTAACACAAGTGTAATAAGTCAAAAAAAAATTATGATCACAAAATATTAATTTCACATAGAGTACATCTCTGAAGAAAAATTGACATATATGTTCACCTGAAATGCTTACTGGGGTGAATGCATAATGGTGGAAACAAAACAAAACCCAAGTGAATCATTCAGTAAACCACAAATGGATATATGTATCCTAAGTAACTAAAACATAAGTAAAAGGATAGTATGTCTTGTGCAGCTCATATCAGCCGGTAGGTACTTCGGTGGGTTTAAGATTCAAATGGATGCAAGTCTCTTACTGTTAACCAGTTTTCTCTCAGAGGGTCATCTTCAATGTCAGTGAGGGATGGTAAGGGTCTACAGTTAGGATCATCAGGAATTCTCAGTGAGTTCATGGGTTACTGTCACAAAATAAAACCGTGTGTTTAACCGGTTGATTATTATAGAGGATTTTTTTGATTAACCGGACTATCTGCTAAGCAACAAGGGTTTCAACGAATACAGAGAAAACATTCATAGTTGTGGCTACACGTGTTTCCAAAACAGGTCGGGCAGAAATAACAGTTGTACTTGTACATCTGGTTGACGGATTGGCCACCCTCGGAAGTGCGGGAAAAGAATCCCGACATCGCCTTGACAAGTTTGTCAACATTTGAATACAGATGGAAGCAGTGGGGTCATAGTGGCAAACGGATGTTGACCGTCACCTGTCGGACAAAATTAACAAGTGGAAGATGTATAGAGGAAGTGAGTGCGCTGAATCATACATCTCGTTGACAAGTCAAAAACATATCAGAGGGAGAACGGAAGTACTTAGCACGGAAGTAACAGTACATAGGTCAATTCGTAGTTTCCGGAACATCGAGAAGATTGACAGCTGGTTATTTGCCACTATTGTTGGGATCATACAGGAACTCGCTGGCTTGTTTTGGGAATCTAAACAATTGATGACAACTTTGACAAGGACTCAAGCCAGGAAAAATCGATTCCTGACAATGGATGATATGCGCAAATAACACCTGCAGGACGTCACCCATATCACGTGACAATTTTAGGGGTTTGCCAGAAAACCATGATTGGAGATGGGGAGTTGACCAAAACCCGTGGATTAGGATGGACGTGTTTGTGGGAGAGCTCTACAGTGTTAGATTAATTTAACATTAACTAGCATGTGCCGTTATGGCAAAGTGTAGTAGCCATCCCGGGAATGAGGCGGTTTTTACATAAGGTAGTCAATATAGTCTATTAGTTCTACTTAATATAGACTGTAGCCTTGTTAAACTATAGTGTGATGATTAGCACTGTTAGTGGAAACTAGTTAGAGTAGAATAGTGATATTAACTCTGCTAGTTAAGAATAGATTAGTGAAGTGTTGATAAGCTTTACTAGTTGAGAATTGAGTAATGAGGGATAATTGGGATCTTCCCGTAGGTGTCCCTGGTGGGCGGGTTTCCGCATTCTGTTTGGTGATTTTTCCTTTGTCATAGCCTGATTCGACTCTAGGTGGGTAGCTAATCTGCTCTATGACTAAGTCTAGTTAGCTTAAGATCATTAAGCAAGGTGATAGGCTTACACTCAGCCGAAAGGATCAGTGACTAGTACTATCACCAGATGTGTTGTTTCTATCCTAGGTTCCCTACCAGATCCAAGGAAACGCAACAAGTTTTTTGGGAAAGAATTAAAAAACCCATTAGGAAGAACACCAGTTCAAGAGTCACTAGAGTTGCATACAGAACGTAACTTACGCTAGAAGGAAATTGATTCATCAAAGAGAGTGATGCATACTGATGCACCACACAGCATTAGACAGTAGTAACGAACCGAGAACCGGCTAAGAGTACCTAGAGTTAGTACAGTAACAATTAACATTAGTAATTAGCACTTATGGACTGAATGGTTCGATGTGCAACGAGGATGATCTGTCGACTAACTAACTAACTAACTAACTGCGTACACACTACAAAAGACTTGTGCAGTTTGTTTAGGAACATTAGGAACGGACATTGTGTAGATTGCAACCGGTCCCTGATTAACTCTTAATACCACCGGTGTCTATTTCGGATGTTCATGAAATTGGATTACCAGAGGTCTACAGAGGCAAAGCATTATCCGGCAAGATGGTTCCGGCAACGGGTGAGACGTACTTGTTCTGACGTAACGTGCTGTGGTCTATCTTTGCTGTGATCAGCTGACTGAGTTGGTGTCTGAGAGACAGAGTCTACACACTTTATAGAACACGTCACACATTTTCTTCGCATACACGTCTCATACACGTTACACTTTTATTTTAATAAATTAATCTTTATTAATTTCTAGAAGCAAGAGTTGTTGAGTATGTTGCGTTGGGGAAGTATGAGAAGGGGGCATAGTACGACAGTGTGAGAGTGATAGGAAAAGGTGTCCATAGGCTGATGGAGTGTGTTGGACGGAAGCTGGTGGATTCTCCAGAATATTGAGGGGGAAAAAAATAATATTATAATGTGGGTGTCGGATCTCCTCACTCCAGGGACGACACTTTAAAGGAGGACACGACATTATTGGGGGCTCGTCCGGGATCTTTGGACAGCGGGATCTCTCGTAAACGGGATCTTTGGACAGCGGGATCTCTCGGAAACGGAATCTTTGGACAGCGGGATCTCCCTTAAACGGAATCCTTGGACAGCGAGATCTCCTGCAAGCAGGAACCTTTGACAGTGGGATCTTCTGACAACGGGGTCTTTTGACACGGGATCCTTAGTTATAAGAGGGAGATATCAGTTTGGAGAATCCAGCTAGAGTGAATGTGGATAGGGGTTAGGACTAATATCTTACCTGTTCACACTTCACACGTCTGCATAGGTCTGTGGTCCTGATTCTACTCTTGTCACTGAGTGAATGTACTGTGTGTGGTAATATCTAGATTTATAGTACTTGTTCATATATCGGTATAGTAATTTGCAGTTATATTGTACTAGACCTGCTAGCTTACCTCTCTGTATAATGGCCACCCCTAAACTAAGCACGTTAGAATTAAAGGCAAGGGGGGAAGAAATGGGATTGGCTGGGTCTTCTCTAACGGATTACATACAGGAAGTGGAGAGAGAGTATCGTCAAGCAGAAAGGGAAGAGCGAAAGGCCGAACTGGAATTGAGAAGGATGGAGTTGGAACAAGCAGCTAAGAAATTGGAAGCTGAGCAAGCAGCTAGGAAATTGGAAGCTGAGCAAGCAGCTAGGAAATTAGAAGCTGAACAAGAAGCACAGAAAAGGGAGCACGAGTACCGGATGCGGGAACTCGAGCTCAAGAGTCAATCTAATGGAGAAACTGAGGGAGCAGTTGGAGGTTCCTCCATCCCAGGATCAACACCAGTAGGTGGACATGGGTACCATGCTATGAAGTTTCCTTTAGCGGTCTACGAGGAGGACAAAGAGAAGATTGATCAATACCTTCAACGCTTCGAGGCTATGTCAGTTGCTATGGGTTTGGAGCGTAACAAATGGAATCTTAAGCTATCCCAGGGATTACGCGGGACCGGTTACGAGGTTTATACTCGCCTGCCACCAGGACAGGAGAACAATTATGATGAGTTAAAGACGGCTCTGCTGAAACGATTCGAGGTTACGTCACATACCTACCGGAAAAAATTTCGAGCAGCGAAACGAGAACCGGGAGAGTTGTTTGCCGCCTACAGTTTGCGTCTTAAATCTTATCTCCATAAGTGGATGGATTTGGCTGGGTTCGCACAGGACTATGAGAGTCTGGAAGAGCTCATGGTGGTCGACCAGCTGAAGAAGCAAATGTCTAAACCTCTCAGGACGTTCCTGGGAGAACAAGGAGCGGAACGTATTGACCTCGTGACTAAATTAGCAGAACGGTTCGTCGAAGTACATGGGGAGGCAGGGGAAAACCTTTCCACCAACACCAAAAGTCAAGAGAAACATGACAAGAAGAAAACCAAAAACTCAGGAACAAAAAAGTGGGAACCTTATGTGCAAAAATCAGAGGATAGTTCAGAGAAGAAGAAGGAGGGAAGCAAGAGCACTTCAAGCTCTACACCTAAACGACCGTGGTCGGAGAAGTGGTGTTCAATTTGTAAGTCACCCTCTCACAATACGAGGGACTGCAAATCGAAGGCTAAGAACCCTCACTTCGCAGCATGTCAAGTGACTTCCAAGGAGGTTGTCACGGAAAATGCCAAGGTCAACAAGGAAGCTCGCCACCAGGAGAGCTCACTCAAGTCTGGCAATAGAAAATCTAGGACAGGGAAATGGTGCAACCAATGCAAGTCAAACACGCACAATGCTATTGACTGTAGGGGAAAGTCAGGAGACACTCAATTCGTCGTGTGCTCAGGAAAACCTAAGGTGGAGCCCACCGAACAGGTCGAGGCCGAGGAAGAGACTCCAGACCAGGAAAAACCACCGGTAGTGGAATTGGTAGAGGTTAACGGTCGTCAAGTGGAGTGTTTATACGACACAGGACTGGACGGGGAGGCCGTGATTTCTGCGGATCTGGTACATCCAGAACAATTCACAGGTGAGACATTGGATATACAGCCTGCTCAGAAGAGTGCTGTAGTCATGAAGTTGCCTATTGCTAATGTGGAGATTCGGTCAAGGTACGTCACCGGCACCATCAAGGCCGCTGTATTGACCGATCCCATTTTTCCCGTCATCCTAGGTTGCCGGTATGTCTTTCTGGGAATGCCCAGGGAGCCAATCCATATGGGAGCAATGCAGACTCGCTCTCAGACGAAAACGGAAGAGGCAGACGCAATTGTGACTAACCCAATGCCGGGGGAGCTACGAACTGCCCAGAGTGAGGATGATACTTTACGTCCTTGCTACAAAAAGCTGCAGAAAAGTGCTGATCCACCAGGACGGGGGCAGTACTACATGAAGAATAGGATACTCTACAGGAGAGCAGGAAGGGGAGACAACCTATACGGTCAGTTGGTCGTCCCGAAAGCTCATCGGTCCCAGATTCTTCATATGGGGCATACCATCTCCTTTAGTGGACACATGGGTATTGCCGCCACCATGCAGCGGATTTCCTGCCACTACTATTGGCCGGGAATGACAGATGATGTGCGTCGGTATGTGAAGTCATGCCCTGAGTGCCAGAGGGTGGCACCGAAACACTGGACAGCACCGGTGATGTTGGGTGAGATGCCCATCATGAACTCTCCTTTCGAGAGGGTAGCCATCGATATCGTGGGTCCACTTCCCAGGACTAGGAAGAGGAACATGTATATACTCACAATGGTGGATTGCTGTACAATGTGGGGTGAAGCCATACCGTTGACCACGATTGACTCGAAAAGAGTGGCGGACGCACTGATGGAGGCCTTTACCAGATTAGGCTTTCCGGATCAAATTCTGACGGATAATGGATCTCAGTTTTGTGGAAAACTCATGGAGGAGGTATTTAGGGTGTTTCACTCTAACCACATACATACCAGCCCTTACCACCCTCAAGCCAATGGACAAGTAGAGCGTTTCAACGGCACGTTGATGACAATACTCAGGAAATTAGCGCAGGAAAAACCGGATAGGTGGGATGAATATATCCCAGCAGCACTCTTTGCCTATCGGGAAGTTCCTCATGGCTCAACAGGACTACCACCCGCTACGTTGCTGTTTGGTCGTCCAATCAAAGGACTGTTGGAAGCCATGTTGAGGAGTTGGACTGAAGAGGGGACGTCAGAAGAAGTGATCTCATCCTATCAATACGTGGAGGAACTGAAAGAAAAACTCCACAAGGGATGGACTCTGGCAAATCAAAACTTGAAAAAGGCCAGAAAAAGACATGCGGCTTACTACAACCGTAGGTCTAAAGAAAGATCTCTAGAGGTAGGAGATAAAGTCTTGTTGCTACTCCCAACGGGAAACAACAAACTGGAGATAGGTTGGCAAGGACCATTTCCCGTGGAAAGGGTAATATCCAGAACCAACTATCAGATCCGGATCCGGGGAAAGTCGAAGATTTTCCATATCAATCTCTTGCGGAAATACGAAGAGAGACCCGGAGACAAGGCAGCTCACCTCATGGCAATGGCAGTTGCAGTGGAGACAGAAGTGGGAACCAGCGAGGGCAGGGAATATCCCTTAGTACACCAGGAAACCTATAGGGATGTGCAAGTGAACCCTAATCTGACCTCCCAGGAGAGGGAAAGGATAACCCAGGTTCTCAAGTCTCATAAGGAGATACTGACTGATAAACCAGGACGAACGAGGTTGGTTGAGTTCGAGATGACTTTGACCACACAGGAGCCTGTTCGCCAAAAGGTTTACCCAGTGCCATTCTCTAAAGAAAAGGCCCTAGAGGAGGAAATACACAAATTGCTGGAGGATGATGTGATTGCACCATCCACATCCCCATACAATGCGGGGGTAGTTTTGTTACGCAAACCAAGTGGAGAACACAGGTTGTGTATAGATTACCGACTTCTGAACAGTCACACACAATTTCAGGTGGAACCTTTGCCGAATCCAACTCAGCTATTCGCTAGGCTCCATAAGGCTCGGTACTTTTCAAAGGTGGATCTGAGTCGGGGGTACTATCAGATACCAGTCAAACCGGAGATTCGACCACTGTTAGCTTTCAGTACACCCAGGGGACACTACGAATTCAAGGTCATGCCCTTTGGACTCAGCAATGCACCTAGTGTGTTTACACGCATGATGAGGACTTTACTAGATCCGTTACAGGATCCGTCCATCATCTCATTCATGGATGATATTCTGATTTCCAGTGACAGCTTGGATGACCACTTACAATCCTTGGAGAGAGTGTTTAATAGACTCAAGGAAGCAGGGCTTACTGCTCGTCCAACCAAGTGCATGATTGGTTACCAGACTCTGGAATTTCTAGGTCACACCATCACTCCAGGACACATTGTTCCAGAAGAGAAGAACCTGGAGAAAATCAGAAATGCACCAAGGCCAAAAACGAAGAAGGATGTGCGATCTTTTCTCTCGTTGTGTGGGTTCTACCACAAATTTATCCCACATTTCACTGAACTGGGAGCTCCGTTGACGGAAACCTTGAAAAAGGGATTCCCGGACCAAATCAATTGGACACCAGAATGTGAGAATGCCTATAGTCAGTTAATGGAGGCCTTGGTCAGCAAACGTGTATTACAGCTCCCTGACCTTTCCAAACCATTTGTGTTGAGAACGGATGCAAGTGCGATTGGAATTGGAGCCGCTTTGTTACAGGAAGGAAAAGACGATGCTTCGGTTTTGAAACCTGTGGCATACGCAAGTAAGAAACATCTACAGGCGGAGAGGAATTATTCAACCGTCGAGAGAGAATGCTTGTCCCTCGTATGGGCAGTGCAAAAATTTCAGCCATATTTGTATGGAGTTAAGTTTCGGGTCCAGTCGGATCATCAGCCCCTGATGTTCCTGGCTACTTCTCAGAAGCTCAACGCCCGTTTGATGCGGTGGTCGTTGTTACTTCAACCGTATAATTTCACAGTAGAGTACATTCCTGGGAAGGAAAATGTTGGAGCGGACTTCTTGTCAAGACACCCAGCTCCTGAAGAAGAAGAATGAATCATCTGGATTAAACTCACGGTGGAGAAGAGTGAGATGGACTACTCTCTTAGGAGGGGGCCTATGTCACAAAATAAAACCGTGTGTTTAACCGGTTGATTATTATAGAGGATTTTTTTGATTAACCGGACTATCTGCTAAGCAACAAGGGTTTCAACGAATACAGAGAAAACATTCATAGTTGTGGCTACACGTGTTTCCAAAACAGGTCGGGCAGAAATAACAGTTGTACTTGTACATCTGGTTGACGGATTGGCCACCCTCGGAAGTGCGGGAAAAGAATCCCGACATCGCCTTGACAAGTTTGTCAACATTTGAATACAGATGGAAGCAGTGGGGTCATAGTGGCAATCGGATGTTGACCGTCACCTGTCGGACAAAATTAACAAGTGGAAGATGTATAGAGGAAGTGAGTGCGCTGAATCATACATCTCGTTGACAAGTCAAAAACATATCAGAGGGAGAACGGAAGTACTTAGCACGGAAGTAACAGTACATAGGTCAATTCGTAGTTTCCGGAACATCGAGAAGATTGACAGCTGGTTATTTGCCACTATTGTTGGGATCATACAGGAACTCGCTGGCTTGTTTTGGGAATCTAAACAATTGATGACAACTTTGACAAGGACTCAAGCCAGGAAAAATCGATTCCTGACAATGGATGATATGCGCAAATAACACCTGCAGGACGTCACCCATATCACGTGACCAATTTTAGGGGTTTGCCAGAAAACCATGATTGGAGATGGGGAGTTGACCAAAACCCGTGGATTAGGATGGACGTGTTTGTGGGAGAGCTCTACAGTGTTAGATTAATTTAACATTAACTAGCATGTGCCGTTATGGCAAAGTGTAGTAGCCATCCCGGGAATGAGGCGGTTTTTACATAAGGTAGTCAATATAGTCTATTAGTTCTACTTAATATAGACTGTAGCCTTGTTAAACTATAGTGTGATGATTAGCACTGTTAGTGGAAACTAGTTAGAGTAGAATAGTGATATTAACTCTGCTAGTTAAGAATAGATTAGTGAAGTGTTGATAAGCTTTACTAGTTGAGAATTGAGTAATGAGGGATAATTGGGATCTTCCCGTAGGTGTCCCTGGTGGGCGGGGTTCCGCATTCTGTTTGGTGATTTTTCCTTTGTCATAGCCTGATTCGACTCTAGGTGGGTAGCTAATCTGCTCTATGACTAAGTCTAGTTAGCTTAAGATCATTAAGCAAGGTGATAGGCTTACACTCAGCCGAAAGGATCAGTGACTAGTACTATCACCAGATGTGTTGTTTCTATCCTAGGTTCCCTACCAGATCCAAGGAAACGCAACAAGTTTTTTGGGAAAGAATTAAAAAACCCATTAGGAAGAACACCAGTTCAAGAGTCACTAGAGTTGCATACAGAACGTAACTTACGCTAGAAGGAAATTGATTCATCAAAGAGAGTGATGCATACTGATGCACCACACAGCATTAGACAGTAGTAACGAACCGAGAACCGGCTAAGAGTACCTAGAGTTAGTACAGTAACAATTAACATTAGTAATTAGCACTTATGGACTGAATGGTTCGATGTGCAACGAGGATGATCTGTCGACTAACTAACTAACTAACTAACTGCGTACACACTACAAAAGACTTGTGCAGTTTGTTTAGGAACATTAGGAACGGACATTGTGTAGATTGCAACCGGTCCCTGATTAACTCTTAATACCACCGGTGTCTATTTCGGATGTTCATGAAATTGGATTACCAGAGGTCTACAGAGGCAAAGCATTATCCGGCAAGATGGTTCCGGCAACGGGTGAGACGTACTTGTTCTGACGTAACGTGCTGTGGTCTATCTTTGCTGTGATCAGCTGACTGAGTTGATGTCTGAGAGACAGAGTCTACACACTTTATAGAACACGTCACACATTTTCTTCGCATACACGTCTCATACACGTTACACTTTTATTTTAATAAATTAATCTTTATTAATTTCTAGAAGCAAGAGTTGTTGAGTATGTTGCGTTGGGGAAGTATGAGAAGGGGGCATAGTACGACAGTGTGAGAGTGATAGGAAAAGGTGTCCATAGGCTGATGGAGTGTGTTGGACGGAAGCTGGTGGATTCTCCAGAATATTGAGGGGGAAAAAAAATAATATTATAATGTGGGTGTCGGATCTCCTCACTCCAGGGACGACACTTTAAAGGAGGACACGACAGTTACATGGGTGAGATCTTTGAAAGATGGGGGTGGTGGATGGTGCAAGGAAATTGGCTGTATTAATATTTGGGCTGGCAAAAGATGGACAGCCCTCAGCGACCAAGTTCGCATCTTCACAACAGTAGGTTTTCAGTTACACCGCCCATCTTAACTTCAAGAATTCACCACACAATGAAAGCTTTGCCTGCCCAAGGACCTAGAACATTGCTACGCTTCAACGCACCAGGTGGTGAACAACCTAGAATGTTAAGATAGAACTCATTTCCCCCTCCCAATTGCGCCTAGAGGGTCTGGCTGTCTCACCCGGCTTTACGCAATCGCTCTCATTGGTTTGAATCGCTGAGCGACGCGGGGTATGGCGTATGGAAATGGTAAGAAATCTTAAGTCGAAGGCCGTGGGGTGGCTGGAAATATCTCACAACGCAAAATACTGAACGTAATTTTGCCAAGACTTCAACAACAGCAGTAAAATGCTGGTGTTGACAGCAATGTCCTGTAAATGGGACATTCATTCATTCATTCATTCATCCATTCATTCATTCAGTAGCATGTCCTTTGCAGAACCTCGCTTCCATCACTACCTTCCGGAAAACCTCTCGATCCCCGCGTCTGATACACCCATCTGGAGATCATCCGCCACATCCTGCACCCATCTTCTCTTTGGCCTTCTTCTTCCTCTTCCTCTCTTGATAGGCATTTACCCCTCCGTTATTGTTCTCTCTAAACTTTCGTGACGTTTCAATTGACCAAAATATTTCATTTTGTTTTGTTTTGTTTGATTGTGTTAATAGCCAACCTTCTTCAATATTCAGCTCTTGAAGTATGGATGCATTTATTCTGTTGTTTAAACAGGACAAGCAAAGGAAAATACCTGAACACATGCTTACCTGGCAACTAGGTCAGGGCAATTATCATCATCATGCTGCATGTATCCTACAGAACGTCGCTCTCATCACAGCCCGTCTTTTGTCAGTTCCCCTTCCTCATTTATGTCCATACCCAAGGCGTCCCCAATGTCCCGTGTTCAATGTCGTGTTGGTCAACCCCTAGCTCTTCTCTCAGGAACTATGCCTTCTAACCCGGTTCTGACCAAACCACGTGACACTTAACATGGCCACAATATTTCAGCTTCTGAGACATCACGCTATTAGTGAGGTAGGTTTATTCCGTGGTTAAGTTATGTAAAAAATAAAGGAATTAATAAACATATAATTCTCTGTTTTTCTTTTTCTTTTAACAAGTAACAATATACTCGGGAAAAGTCTCTTTTTTTCTTGTGTTATTTATTTTAAATTAGATTTACTAAATCAGTTTCTGTTATTTCTTCTTCTTCTGTTTTTCTGTTTCTCTCTCAGAACCAGGCCACGAATAGAGTTCTGGATTGATTTTTGGTACATTCCTCATAATCCCTGTATCATCATCATCATGTGCCATATGTAGATAGATCAAGCATCTCTATAGCAAAAATGCATTTTGCTTGACGACAACCATGCTGACCAATATATTTGATGTCAATTGCAACGAGAAAAAAAAAGAGTGTTGAACTGCTACATAGATCGTGAACAATTATATGGATGTCAATCGTGTACAGTAAACAGAAAAGCTGGCAAATATCTTATTGTAGTTGAGATGTCGTTTCTGAGGAAAATGCAAAGAATATCAGACAGAAAAGCCAATGACCACGTCCCGCAAGAAACAAATGAAAATAGTAAATTGATTAGAGAAATTAGACGTAAAAAGTCATTTCTGATCACGTTATGAGAAGAAATGAATTGGAGAACTAGGTGACAACTGGCAATATCGAGAGGAAGAGAAAACGGAGAAGGCAGAGCAGTAAATACCTGGATGGTGAGGCCCTGTGGTATGGTTGAGACAAGAACACTGAGCTGATCCACGACTCTGGTGATCGTGTGAGATGGCTAAACATGATCGCCCACGCTTATCGGCATGGCACGTGATGAATGAAACCACGCGTAAAATTCAGTCTTCAGTCTAGATATACTAAAAGTAGCGTTTGTGGACTACGCTTGAGTTCAAAGAGAACGAGCGCAACAGCAAACACCCCCCCCCCCCCCCCCCCAACCAAAAAAATAAAAAATAAAAATAAAAATAAAAATAAAAGTGCAACAATATGAAACAGATTCTTAGACCAAATATATTTAAATTACCAATAACAACAAGAATATGAAACAGATTCTTAGATCAGATACATTTAAATTACCAATAAAAATGAGTAGCGATCAAGTGTTATGTTTACTATATATTATGGTTTGGACTTCCGATTCAATACCCCAATGTCTGATCACGTCTTTGGTAGCCTTGTGTCTCGTGTGCTACCACTCCTTTCTGATGTTGATATTCCTCCATGCCATTATGCCAAACCGCGCAGTATTGTCTCTATTTAGAGGGGCATGCGTGCCCAGTTCTTATCCCTTTAAAAATAAAATTTGTTCGTTCATTCGTTCGTCTTCTCCAGCCTCTCTTCTGTCCCAGCTTTACCGTTGTAACGACATACTGCAGCGCTATCTTTCTCATGACATGTAGACAAACTTATTGTGGGATAACCGTCACCAGCGATTAAAGCGTCTCCAAGCTGGAAATCAGGATTTGAGCGCGCTGCAGGAGAAGGACAAAAGGGAAGACCCTCCCCCGGGAAGTGTGAGGAACGTAATGGACGCGAGATATCCGTCGAGGATTAGGGACGGGGGGAGGAGGAATAGACAGATAAATGTGGCTGCTTGTGATGTCTGCAGACCTGCTCAAAGCTCGCTCTGCGGTGGATTTTGAAGCAGAGAACATGGATGACGTATGTCCGTGTATAAAAGCTTTCACGTCGCCGTGTATCATTCAGATAACGACCTCTGATGCTGACTCTGGCCAGATCAAGTGTAAATGAGTAGACTTTGATCTTAGCGCTAGGGTGGATATCTTGAAGACGATTGTTGTTGTTTGATTTGGTAAAGGATCGGGGGTTCCCACAGGGGCCAGGGCCCAGCCACCAGGTCCTCACGTCCCTCTGCATGTGGCCCTAGCCAGATAAAGTGCAGAAACCACACTTTCATATTTGCCATGAGGCGGAGAAATAAAGTAACTGAAGATTATTTGGCCTTCCAAAGGCCTGCCAAAAATATGCACATGTATATGACATCATGCATATCACGATAGGGTACTAATGTTGTATATATTATTCCAGGAAATACTGGAATCAGATTATAACATTGTATTATGCAAACAATTTTAACTAAATAATATAATTACTTATATTAATACGCTGTTGATTTTTTTATCGCATGTAACATAATATATTGAGGATTCTCAATGAAGGTTGCTTTAAAAATGAAACTAAAGAAAAATTTAAAAAGTAATTGCCAGAACTGTAAATGTTAGAAATAGTTTTAGATTAGGTAACATCCCTTATTATGTTAAGTCGTTATGTCCCTTTCTTGAAATTAATTTTCTTTGTTCCATTTGTTTTAAGTGGTCACTCCGGAAGCTGTTTGAAACGAATTTTTTTTATATATTCGGTGACCACTCAACAATTATACTAGCCTGTTGTTATGATAATATGGACATTCTATTAAACAAATGGACAAGGCGAGTATCGTTTTATGATTTCTAATCTGTATGATAATATTTTAGTTTCATTACAACAGTTAGTAGTTGAAGTATGATCTGTAGAATATATTAAGGGAAAAACACATAATGTCCCGAATAAACGCTGCTTGAAATATATTTTAAAAACGTCAAGTTTAGCTTTTGTACAAGGTTATAATTCAATTAAGACAGCTGCAATAAAATCTA
This sequence comes from Cepaea hortensis, assembly GCA_963921405.1. NCBI lineage: Eukaryota > Metazoa > Mollusca > Gastropoda > Stylommatophora > Helicidae > Cepaea > Cepaea hortensis. The sequence continues at coordinate 68,803,958 of OY992896.1, forward strand.
TCGCGTTAAATTAATAAAACATCAATGCATAGAAAATCTTGTTTTGTCAATTCATAGAGGGAATCGTTAGCAGCTTTCTCTCGTCAATTTATAGAGTGAATCGGCACAACTTTCTCTTGTCAATTCATAGAGTGAATAGGCACAACTTTCTCTCGTCAATTTATAGAGTGAATATTCACAACTTTCTCTCGTCAATTTATAGAGTGAATCGGCACAACTTTCTCTCGTCAATTTATAGAGTGAATCGGTACAGCTTTTTCTCGTCAATTGATAGAGTGAATCGGTACAGCTTTCTCTCGTCAATTTATAGAGTGAATAGGCACAACTATCTCGGAACTATCATAACATCTGATGGGAGGTGCATTACAGACATTAGATCGATCATCACTGTGGCAAAGATACATGTTGCACATATAAAAACATATTGAAAAATAAAAAGATGTCAATTGCAACGACCAACAAGATTGTTGGGCAGAATAATGCTGTTCGCAGGTAGTATTGGCAAGTGCAGAGGTGGTTGGGGGAGGGGGTAAGAGGAGGTCAATTATATAACCGCAAAGATAGAGACAGGAAAATGACAGGAGAGGAAGGAGTTGGGGTTGGGGGAGACGTCCAGGTGAGCAACAGTGAAATGAAATGGACAGCAATTGAGGGACTATTCATTCTGAAACATTTTAACATTCACTGGGGCTTGTTTCCTTAGCGACTCAATGAACATGATCAAGAGAATAGAGGAGGGGTCGACCCGAAGAGAATGGTTGCTGCCTTTGGAGCGGTCTCGACTGGCAAAGATTAGTTTCATCTTCGTGCCAGGGCATGCGGGAGTACAAGGAAATGAGCGGGCTGACAAGCTCGCAGGTGAGGCTACTGTGGAGGGCGGACGCGCCATGGACCAGGCCGACATTCTGAATGCTCTACGAGAAGTAAGACTTTTGCGAGAACCAAGTGATGACTGTGAATCTACAACAATGGCCAGACTGCGAGAGCAGCAAATTAAAAGAGGGGTGGCCAAATAAGAACACTACGCAGGAAGCCAAAGAAGATTTATAAACCAACACAGAACTGGCGTCGTTAGCCGCTACACGTTGCGGGATTTGCTGAGGAGGGGATCCGAGCACTTATGGACTGAATGGTTCGATGTGCAATGAGGATGATCTGTCGACTAACTAACTAACTAACTAACTTAAACATTTTTCTCACTTATTTGTCTTCTATTCCACTCCGTGTTCTGACAATCATTTCTGATGTAGATGTTTCTCCATGTGATGATCACAAACTGTCCGGCATCTTCTCCCGCTGCATCTCCTCATCTCTAACTTTCCCATTGTGACGACATACTGCAGTGTTCCCTTTCTCATGACACGCCCACAAACGTATTCTGTGATGACAGCCGTCAGCGATTAAAGCGTGTCCACGCTGGAAATCAGGATATAAGATCACGGCAGGAGAAAGACACACGGAATAACTCTTCTCCAAGGCGTGTGTGACGTAATGGACGCGAGGTACTAGTCAATAGAGAAGCGTTGCTGCTTCTGACGATTGCAGACCTGTTGAGAGCTCGTTCAGGAGTGGATTATCTAGCAGTAAACATGGATGACGTATGCCCGTGTATCAAAACTTGTCTTTTTGTTTTTACACATGTATGCGTGTTTCCGGTGTGTACTCCCGTTGACATTCTGCGTGTCTACGATCGCTTGTGTTGAAGTAACTTCAAGTAACAATTGTCTAAAGTTTTCTATGTCAATATAATCAATTTCCAAGTTCGTATGACACTCTCTTCACTATGCATCGTTGACTTCAAATGTCTAGACTTATTACATTGACTCATCATTGACTTCATCATCAAACTGTACAGAATGGACATGTTGACCTCTTGATTACATATTAATTATTGCGCCAGTCTCTTGTTGACAGTTCAGCGTTGACCTAGTTTCAAAGGCTTCTGCCTCCTTTACCGATATGTTTGTAGACTGTTAATGTTTGTAATTGAAATTTCCACACGCACAGTTTATTTACAAATTGTATGTTTTTCGTATTTCATATTTCGATGTTTACATTTTTTAATGTATGTTACACGGCTTGATAGTTTATTTCTTGATGTTTTCATTTTCTGGTTTTCATAATCATCTTGTTTCTTGAAAGTTCTTGACTTTCTGATGCCAAGTTCGTTGTCTATTGAAAAAAAAAAATGTTCTGTGTTGGCAAGTTCGTTGTTTGTTGAACCTTCATTATATGTTAAATAAGAATGAAGAAGAAGAAGAAGCAGAAGAAGAAGAAGAAGAAGAAGAAGAAGAAGAAGAAGAAGAAGAAGAAGAAGAAGAAGAAGCAGCAGCAGCAGCAGCAGCAGAAGCAGCAGCAGCAGCAGCAGCAGAAGAAGAAGAAGAAGAAGAAGAAGAAGAAGAAGAAGAAGAAGAAGAAGAAGAAGAAGAAGAAGAAGAATATATCATATTTCTACTCAACCATATCTCTCTCTATCTCTCTCTCTCTCTCTCTCTCTCTCTCTCTCTCTCTCTACCTCTCTCTCTCTCTCTCTCTCTCTCTCTCTCTCTCTCTCTCTCTCTCCGCTCTCTCCTCTGCCCTCTATCCTCAAGGATTGAGAGGAAACAAACACGCAAGTAGACTGATAGGCTTGGCTGCTGTAGGGAGGGGACCCTCAATGGACCAGGCTTATATCGTGAACACCCTCAAGGAGACAGGGGGGGGGGGGGGTACATGACATACGGGAAACTTGGCATTCTGCAATTTTGTTCAGACTGAAAGAACATCAAGTCAAAGGGAACTAAACTAGATAGAGCCCCATCCGTGAAGATAAAGAAGTATAGTCAACCTAGACAGAACTGATGACGTCAGTCACCACACGCTGAGGGAGATACTAGGGAGGGGATCTGACTACTTATGGGACTATGGTCCCATGTGCAATGGGGATGATATGTTTACTAATTAATTAACTAACTAACTGACTAACAAACTGACTAACTAACTAACTTATATATAAATAAGTAACTAACTAACTAACTAACTTCTATATAAATAAGTAACTAACTAACTAACTAACTTCTATATAAATAAGTAACTAACTAACTAACTAACTAACTAATTTCTATATAAATAAGTAACTAACTAACTAACTGACTAACTAACTTCTATATAACTAATTAACTAACTAACTAACTAACTAACTTCTATATAAATAAGTAACTTACTAACTAACTAACTTCTATATAAATAAGTAACTAACTAACTAACTATCTTCTTTATAAATAAGTAACTAACTAACTAACTAACTAACAAACTTCTATATAAATAAGTAACTAACTAACTAACTTCTATATAAATAAGTAACTAACTGACTAACAAACTTCTATATAAATAAGTAACTAACTAACTAACTAACGAACGAACTAACTAACTAACTAACTTCTATATAAATAAGTAACTAACTAACTAACTAACTTCTATATAAATAAGTAACTAACTAACTAACTAACTAACTAACTTCTATATAAATAAGTAACTAACTAACTAACTGACTAACTAACTTCTATATAACTAACTAACTAACTTCTATATAAATAAGTAACTAACTAACTGACTAACTTCTATATAAATAAGTAACTAACTAACTAACTGACTAACTAACTTCTATTTAAATAACTAACTAACTAACTAACTAACTAACTAAATAACTAACTAACTAACTAACTAACTAACTAACTAACTTCTATATAAATAAGTAACTAACTAACTAACTGACTAACTAACTTCTATATAAATAAGTAACTAACTAACTAACTGACTAACTAACTTCTATATAAATAAGTAACTAACTAACTGACTAACTAACTTCTATATAAATAAGTAACTAACAAACTAACTGACTAACTAACTTCTATATAAATAAGTTACTAACTAACTAACTGACTAACTAACTTCTATTTAAATAACTAACTAACTAACTAACTAACTAACTTCTATATAAATAAGTAACTAACTAACTAACTGACTAACTAACGTCTATATAAATAAGTAACTAACTAACTAACTAACTGACTAACTAACTTCTATATAAATAAGTTACTAACTAACTAACTGACTAACTAACTTCTATTTAAATAAGTAACTAACTAACTCACTCACTAACTCACTCACTAAATCATTCACTTACTAACTGTAGCCTCTATTATAGCATATGCTCTCAACCAACCCGTGCCAAGCAACCCTTTCCTGTGCCGCCTTCTTTTAGCACTGTCCATGCCTGTCTATATTATCCTTCTTTCAGCACCGTTCTAGCCTGTCTATATTATCCTTCTTTCAGCCCTGTCCATGCCTGTCTATATTATCCTTCTTTCAGCCCTGTCCATGCCTGTCTATATTATCCTTCTTTCAGCCCTGTCCATGCCTGTCTATATTATCCTTCTTTCAGCACCGTTCTAGCCTGTCTATATTATCCTTCTTTCAGCACCGTTCTAGCCTGTCTATATTATCCTTCTTTCAGCACCGTTCTAGCCTGTCTATATTATCCTTCTTTCAGCCCTGTCCATGCCTGTCTATATTATCCTTCTTTCAGCACCGTTCTAGCCTGTCTATATTATCCTTCTTTCAGCCCTGTCCATGCCTGTCTATATTATCCTTCTTTCAGCCCTGTCCATGCCTGTCCTATATTATCCTTCTCTGTCTCTAACTGTGCTGTGGCAAGGGGGCCACGAACACAAATCGTAATCTTGCATACCGCTTTCGTAACATGGCTGTGGGCGATTTGGAAGCAGACCGTAATGCGTTAGTTTTCATGAACTGATATATGTCGTTCAGTAAGCAATGGCAAACTTCTGAACTTAAACTTGCCAAGAAACACAAACAGCCAAGAAATGCTGAAGTTGACCGCGACGACCTGTGAAAGTAACGCGACTTACTGTTATATGCCTCTAATTCTCTTCTCCGTGTAGTTTTCGATCTCCTTCTGTGTCGTTGTCCCTGTGGGTTATACACACAGCCATCTATCAACTCTATGGAACAAAAGAAAAAGCATGGAATATAAGAAAAAGCAGCGGCTGCATCAGGATATAACAATATGAATTGGAAACAAATAGGTATATTTAGCTCCTGCGAGAAGACACATACTAAACACAGACACGTTGCACATATCTTACAAGGAAATCCATCGTAGACAGGTGAAAACAAAGTCAGTGACTTATCCAAAATCAGAAGCAGTCAACAAATATATAAAAATTAAATAATATTAAATAAATTAAAATAAAAAAAAAACGCATAAATACGTACAATAGGACACACTGGACGGCCGACGTTTCGATTCTAAGAATCTTTGTCAAGAACAGTACAACACAAATAGATAAAATAACGAAATTATAGAAGATAAAGATTGTTGAACTGCTATATATATATTGTGAACAATTATAAGAATGTGAATCGTGTACAGTATTAAGAAAGTAGGCAAACATCTGTTGGTAGTGAAGATGTAATTTCTGAAAAAAATGCAAAGAATACCACGGAGAGGCAAAACACAAACTACAATGAGAAAGTCCTGCAAGAAAAAAATGAAAACCATTCATTGATTAGAGAAATTAAACATACACAGACACGATTATTTAGGGCACGTTTTTAATCAAGAAAACAAAAATGAACTAGACAATTTAGTAACAACCTACAAGATTGTGGTGGAAAGAACAAAAGGAAGACAGAGACATACATATCGGGATGGTTAGACCACGTGACCACATATTACGGCGTGATCGCTGATACTGATAGAGATGCGTTTTTCTTTCAATTTCCTCCATAATTCTCGAGCAATAGTACTTGAACAAATAAATTCCCTACCGGTTTGCTGGACCTGTCGTGGGTTCATCCTTATTTGAACAGATTGATGTTAAGAAACACGCACGAAACACATAATTACATCTCTGAATCAAAGCGATGCGGTTTACACTGCCATCTTGAACCCGAACAATCGATCCAATATCCCAATGTCTGGCTAACCTGGTAATGTCTGGCTAACCTGGTAATGTCTGCGCACAACCTTGTGCCCCGTGTGCTGCCACTCCTTTCTGATGTTGATATTCATTCATGACATGAAGCCAAACCACTCAGCATATCTCTATCTCTATAGAATGTTAGATGACCCTGCGTCATCATCATCATCAAGTGCCATGCCAGCTGGCTAAGCTGTTCATGGCTCTCCACAGACCTCGGCCTTTGGTGTTCTGGATCAACTCTGCTGATGATATTCCTCCATGTCACCGCCTCAATCCATCCAGCATCATTTCTCTTGGTCTGCCTCTTCTTCTCTTTCCCTCGATCATTCCTTTTGTCACGATGTTCTCCAATGCCTCTCTTCTCACGGGCCAGCGTGCCTAATTCTAAACCGTTTAAAAATAAAGTTCGTTCGATCGTCTCCTCCTGCCTCTCCACCACTCACATTTCTCCGTTTTGGCGACATACTGCAATGTTCACTTTATCATAACACGCCCACCAACGTATTGTGGGATGACCACCACAAATGATTAAAGCGTCGCCAAGCTGGAAATCAGGAAGTGAGCGCACGGCAAGAGAAGGACAAACGGGAAGTCCCTCCCAAGGGAAATGTGAGGAACTTAATGGACGCGAGGTACTCGTCGAAGGGGGAAATGCGGGGAGGGGGGGGGGGGGGGGGCTGCGTGGCTGTTTCTGACGACTGCGGACCTGCTGTGAGCTCGCTCAGTGGTAGCTTTTCAAGCAATGGACATGGATTACTTATGTCCCTGTATCAAAACTTATGGTTTGATTTCTTTATAAAGGCGCGCGGTTGCACAGTGGACAGAGCCGCCCCATGAGGTTCCACGTCTCCGAGCTCATTCGGATGACCACCTCTGCTGGTGACCCTGGCCAGATCAAGTGCAGATGACTACTCTTTGATCTTAGCCAAAAGTTCTATAATTTAATAGTGATTTTTTTTTTCTTTAAATAAGGGCTTGCACCAGAGCCACCCCATTAGGTCCCTACGAACCTGTGTGTCGTGTGATCATCTTAGCCAAAAGGCTGAGAACATATTTAAAGCTGATTATTGATTGACCTATCAAAGGCCTGCCAAAAATATGAAGACATCTGTCAAAATTGCAGTGTAATTAGGTGGGATACAAAAGTTACATATATATTATTTTAGGAAAGCCAGGAAAGCAGATTATAAAAAATATATTACGCAAATACTTAACTAAATAATAGCATAACTTTTATTAATACAGTATTTATTTTTCTGTAAATTCTATAATACAAAGTATTCAGAAATGACAGCAAAGTTTGATTTGCAATTGTACTTAACGACATATTTAGAAAGTAATTACTAAAACTGCAAATATTAGAAATATTTTTAGATTGAATAGCGTCCCTTAACATTATAAATTGTTATGTCCCATGTCTTAATTTATTGTGTGCGTGTTTCATTTGTTTATGTGGTCTCTCTGGAATTTGTTTGACCAGAATTGTTTGTACATTCTGTGACTACTTAATAGTTATGCTAGCCTGTTGTTATGATAATTTGCAATTGCTCTAAATAAATATATATATAAAACAATAAACAAGGGAAGTACCATTTTATGCTCTCTTATCAAGTGCATAATATTTTGGTTTGATGATGATAATTAGCGTTAATATTGGCAGTCAGAAAGTAGCAAATGTACATAAAATAAAATATTGTACCTAATAAACACTGTTAGAGACATATTTAACAAAATCATGTTTAGCTTTTGTACAAGGATATAATCCTATGAAATAAGCTGAAACAAAATCTATAGTACAAAATTTCTAATCAAACAGTGCCTCGAAAATCATGTTTCATCAATTCATAGAATGAATCGGTACAGCTATCTTGGAACTATCATAACATCTGATGGGAGATGCATAAGACGTTAGATCAAGCATCTCTATGGCAAAAATGCATTTTGCTTGATGAAAACCATGCTGACCAATGTATAAGATGTCAATTGCAACGAGAAAAAGAGTGTTGAACTGCTACATAGATCGTGACCAATTATATGGATGTCAATCGTGTACAGTAAGCAGAAAAGCTGGCAAATATCGTGTGGTAGCGGAGATGTAGTTTCTGAGGAAAATGCAAAGAATACCATGGGCAGACAGAAAAGCCAACGACCACGTCCTGCAAGAAACAAATGAAAATAGTAAATTGATTAGAGAAATTATACGTAGAACGTCATTTTTGGTCACGCTATGAGAAGAAATGAATTGGAGAGCTAGGTGACAACTGGCAATGTCGAGAGGAAGAGAAAAAGGAGAAGGCAGAGCAGTAAATACCTGGATGGTGAGGCCCTGTGGTATGGTTGAGACAAGAACACTGTGCTGATCCACGACTATGGTGATCGTTTGAGATGGCTACACATGATCACCCGCGCTTATCGGCAAGGCACGTGATGAATGAATCCACGCACACAATTCAGTCCAGTGATACTAACAGTAGCGTTTATGGACTTCGCTTGAGTTCAAAGAGAACGAGCGCAACAGCAACCGCCACCCCCCCCCCCCTCCCCCCACCAAAAAAAAAGTGCAACAATATGAAACAGATTCTTAGACCAAATACATTTAAATTACCAATAACAACAAGAATATGAAACAGATTCTTAGATCAGATACATTTAAATTACCAATAAAAATGAGTAGCGATCAAGTGTTATGTTTAATATATATTATGGTTTAGACTTCCGATTCAATATCCCAATGTCTGATCACGTCTGTGGTAGCCTTGTGTCTCGTGTGCTACCACTCCTTTCTGATGTTGATATTCCTCCATGCCATGATGCCAAACTGCCCAGTATCTCTCTCTTTAGTAAGCCCTATGTGCCCAATCGTAACCCTTGCAAATAAAGTTTGTTCGTTCGTTCGTCTCCTCCTGCCTCTCTTTTGCCCCAACTTGTAACGACATACTGCAGCGCTATCTTTCTCATGACATGTAGACAAACTTATTGTGGGATAACCGTCACCAGCCATTAAAGCGTGGCCAAGCTGGAAATCAGGACGTGAGCGCGCTGCAGGAGAAGAACAAACGGGAAGACCATCCTTCGGGAAGTGTGAGGAACGTAATGGACTCGAGATACTCGTTGAAGATTATGGGACGGGGGGAGGAGGGATAGACAGATAAATGTGGCTGCTTGTGATGTCTGCAGACCTGCTGTAAGCTCGCTCTGCGGTGGATTTTGCAGCAGAGAACATGGATGACGTATGTCCGTGTATAAAATCTTTCTCGTCCCCGTGTATCATTCAGATAACGACCTCTGATGCTGACCCTGGCCAGATCAAGTGTAAATGAGTAGACTTTGATCTTAGCGCTAGGGTGGATAACTTGAAGACGATTGTTGTTGTTTGTTTTGGTAAAGGCTCGGAGGTTCCCACAGGGGCCAAAGCCCAGCCATCAGGTCCTCACGTCCCTGTGTGTCATTCGGATGACCACCTCTGCATGTGGCCCTGGCCAGTGTTGCCATTTTAGTACTTTTAACGCTAAATTTGGTGCTATTTAAGTCAGTTAGTGCGAAAATTGTCCTTTTAGAGCGACCGCGTAAATTTAGTGCTTCATAAAATTATTTTTTTGCTTTTTGGTGCTTTTTGGGGTGGGTAAAAATTACTTTAAAATTCATTTTGGAATACTAAAAAGCCGAATTTGAACTGAAGCGAGGGAGTAAAACAGTCTTAGTATGTTACCGCGCAATTTTCAACGAATTTAACTCCCTTTAATAGCAGACTACAAGTTTCCCGATGAGAAAGAAATTCGTGGAAGGTGCATCCAGTTTTTAATAGAGCTATTGACACAGCTGCGTTTACGTACACCCGATAACGTTCGAGTGTTGCAGTCCATGTCATTTCTTAGTGGAAGTGAATGTCTACAGCCAATGAAGCCCTGTATATTGGATCGTGCTAAAATGTTTGTAGAAGATGCAGCTACTCTCACCCGCATCGATTTCCAGTGGATAAAACTTCATCATATGCAGTGGACACAGACCTCTGACACACTTGGACTGTGGGCAGAAATAGCCTCATATTCATACAGGGATGCCACCGGTGAAAATCCTTTCCAAGATCTTACAGATTTAGCTTTAACTCTGCTCATTTTACCTCATTCTAATGCGGACGTGGCGCGTATTTTCAGTCAGATGGGAGTTATAAAATCAAAATTGCGGAATAGACTTAGCATAAAGAGTTTGACAGCTGTTTTGACTATTAGATATGGAATGAAAAGATATGGCAAACGCTGTCATGATTATAAACTACCTAAGGTTATTCTGCGAAAAATTGGATCACAGGAGGCATATACATGTTTCTTTCAATCATCCTCCTCATCCTCATCATCGCAGGAACAAACACAACAGGAAATAGCTACAGAAACTGAAGAGGAGTTGTTTGACTGGGATTTGGCAGATCTGGAATAAACTTCATTCTAATATTCAGTGATAATAATAAATTATAATGTGCTACTTTATAACATTTTCAATGAATACCGCCAGGGCCACATGACCGCCCACGCTTTCCGGCATGGCACGTCATTGATTGACCGCCAGGGCTTGTTGTAGTGATTTCCCAAAAATATAGTATTGCAATTTGGTGCTTTTTTGGCTCGAAAGTAGTTCTGATAGCGGTTTGGCGGATCTGGAATAAACTTCATTGTAATATGAAGTGATAATAATAAATTATACTGTGCTACCTTGTTACATATGTAATAAAAACATTTGGTGTTTTTCTTTGGTGTTTCCTAAAAAAATTGTGGTGCTTTTTAGTGCTTTTTTGGGTCGATTTTTGTGCTTTTTCATCAAAGGGAGATGGCAACACTGCTGATGGAAAACTTACTGACCAATACAATGATGTCAATTCCATCCATCCATCATGTGCCATGCCGATAAGCGTGGGCGGTCATGTTCTGCCATCTCACCAGAGCCGTGGATCAGCTCCGTGTGCGTTTCTCGACCATGCCACTTGGTCAAGCCATCCATGTATTTACTTCTCGGTCTTCCCCTTAGTCTGATCCCTTCGATCTTGCCAGTCGTCACCAAGTTCTCCAAGTCATTTCTTCTCATAACATGTGCACATGTTTTGACTGTCTACGTCTAATGACTCTAATCAGTTTACAATCTTCATTTGTTTCTTGAAGGACTTGTTCATTGGTTTTTCTGTCTGTCTATGGTATTCTTTGCATGTTCCTCAGAAACCACATTTCCACAGCTATCAACTGTTTTTCAGCTTGACTGCTTGTGTCCACGTTTCACATCCATACAAAAGTATAGGTTCTATGTAGCACTTCAACACTCTTTTTCTCGTTACAATTGATATTTTTTTTATTGGTCAGTATGTTGTTCATCTTGCGAAAGCTACCTTCGAAATGGCAATTCTTTTTCTAATCTCTTCAAGGCATCTCCCATCAGAATGATGTCAATTGCAACGAGAAAAAGAGTGTTGAAGTGCTACATAGATCGTATACAAATATATTGATTTTTATCGTGTACAGTAAGCAGAAAAGCTGGCAAACATCTGATAGCAGTGGAGATGTAGTCTCTGAGGAAAATGCAATGAAATACCATGGGCAGACCGAAAAGACAATGAGCAAATCCTGCTAGAAACAAATGACAACAGTAAACTGATTAGAGAAATTAGACGTAGACAGTAAAGAATCTTTGGACACATTGTGATAAGAAAAACATGAACTAGAAAATTTAGTAACAGTTGGAAAGATTGAGTGGAAAGGAACAAGAGGAAGGGAAAGAGATAAATATTTCGATAGCTAGACCATACGGTATAATCCGGACAAGAACACATAGCCGATCCACGACTGGTGATTGTGTGAGATGGCGAAACATGACCACCCATGATTATCCACATGGCACATGATAATGATTAAGAAATCAACACAAAAGGAAAGTGGGAAGACTTAGCTTCATAGCTTCCACACGGAGACTTCAAATGTTTTGCTTCTCCGTGCTATAACCTGTCGGAATTGTCTTTGCTTATCAGAGCAATGGTCAGTCATCAATACTTATCATTAGCTGCATTCTCTTCATTTTTGTTTTAGTACTGATATGATTTGATAACAATGAAAACCATATGCTGAAGCAGATGCGATTCGTAATCCCATACCATTGTTGTATTTAAAAAAAAAGTCTTGATACTCCATTGAAAATTACTGTGGTAGATACTTTAAAATACTGTGGGAATATGTGTGTTGCATATTTCAGCTGGGTGAACGTTTAAGATGTCGAAATATGACCTCTCACGCCTATCGGCATGACAAATTATGATAATATTTTAGCTTGAAGGATTCGTTGATTTACTTGTTGTGTGAATTCTAATACTTCTAGAGAATAAGTGAAATATGCCAGACTATAAACTGTGCAGTCTACTGTTTGTGTCTTCAGTATTCAAAAATATATACTGGCAAAATACGTGAGGCGAGTAAACTGGCGAAAGATCGACGATCCATTCCGATCAGGCCATGCTGAGAGGCTTCGTTCAGTAAAGGACCTCCTACTCGATCATCATCATCTGCAACTTTTGCCGTCAAGCGTCGTTGGGAGAAATAGCGTCTTCTTTGGCGTATGGCCAGTGCTAGTAACTGGTGGTATTGATTTCTAACGAGATGGCCGAACCATTTTATCTTCTACTTTTCGACATATACAGCTGAAGGTGTTGATCTCACTGTCTGTCCGATAACACCATTTCTTTCTTGGTATCGGGAAGTTAAGTTAGCAGCTCCTCCCTAGCCCCTCATTTCGCATATATAGATTTATCGTGTGGTTCAGATGAAGTTCAAGTTTGACATTAGCAACATAGAGTTGGTTTAAGTATGTTAATCATTATCTGTCGTTGTGCGGACATAAGTATATATGGATGTTTCAGTATGTGTGACAGTTATATATAAGCTAACTTGCTTTTTGATATCTGAATTAGATTTCTCGAAATCAGATGTCAATAGTTAACTGGCTTTGCCTTAAAAATAATGTATGTACAACTGTTAGTTCTCTAGTGACTGTTTGTTTCCATCGACACCAAACTTTAATTACAGAGGCGGACTGTTGTGTTGGCAGTCTCGCATTAGCCGTATGCATGAATGCGTGTGCGTGCTTTTGGTTTGTCGGAACTGCTGTGTGTTCCACTTCTTACAGTGAGGAGTATATTCTGCGATGTTCACAGACACAGAAATGGAGCAGTATGGGGTGAACCTTTGTCGTGAAGTTGGTACCATGACTAATGTCTATTATATTTTAAGAAATGTGGGAACGAATAAACAATCCAACAACAAAACTACAGATTTCAAACTTTGGAAATATTGTCGAATAGATGGAGTGTGATAGCATGCGAAAAGAAGCACCAAACCTCTAGGAATATTGCACCAAGCCACTTTATAAAATTAATGTGAATGGAAAGCCACCTGTACAGGTCAATAGTCATCATCATCATCATCATCATCATCATCATCATCATCATCATCATCATCATTGTCGTAAGTAAGCCTTTCATACTTTAGAGTCGTCCCTGGAGTGAGGGGAATCAACACCCACATTTTTATTAACCCAATATTATTGTCCTAGAGAAACCACCAGACTCCGTCCACAAAACTCCGTCAGTCTGCAGACACCTCTTTCTCACTCTCACTCACCCCTGGATCATGCCCCCTCTCACTCTTCCCCAACACAACATACTCAACAACTATATCTTTAACAAATAAATACAAAATAATTTATTAAATCAAAGAGTATGTGTGTGAGAGGTGTGTGTGCGTGTGTACTGTGTAAAATGTGTGTCGAATATTCTAGTGTGTATGTAGATTCAGAGCAGCAGATCAGGAGCCCAAGTCATATGATCATCATAGCAAGGGTACACCACAGCATGATAGCTTAGTACGTGAACACATCACCGATTGATGCGTCTCTTCTTCCAGACATTGACTTTCTCCGGGATCCACTGGGTCGACTAGATGCATCCATCCATCCATCATGTGCCATGCCGGTAAGCGTGGGCGGTCATGTTCTGCCATCTCACTCGATCAACAGAGTCGTGGATCAGTTCCGTGTTTTTGTCTCGACCATGCCACAAGGCCAAGCCATCCAGATACTTGTTTCTAGGTCTTCCCCTTGGTCTGTTCCCCTCGATCTTACCAGTTGTCACCAAGTTCTCCAAATCATTTCTTCTCATAACATGCCCAAAAAATTGTGACTGTCTACGTCTAATGTCTCTGATCAGTTTACGATCTTCATTTGTTTCTTGAAGGACTTGTTCATTGGTCTTTCTGGCTGTCCATGGTATTCTTTGCATTTTCCTCAGAAACCACATTTCTACAGCCATCAGATGTTTTTCAGCCTGGCTGCTCATTGTCCAAGCTTCACATCCATATAAAAGTACAGGTTCTATGTAGCATCTCAACACTCTTTTTCTCGTTTCAATTGACATCTTTTTATTGGTCAGTATGTTTTTCATCTTGCTAAAGGCTACTTTTGCCATGGCGATTCTTGTTATAATCTCTTCAAGGCATCTCCCATCAGATGTTATTACTGTTCCGAGGTAATTGTACCTATTCACTTGTTGAAGAATATTCCCATTTACTTGTATATTACACTGTGGTATTTCGTTCTTCTTAGTGACGACCATAATCTGTGTCTTTTTACAATTTAATTCTAACCCTTGTTGTTCACTGTGTGTAACAACCGCATCTACTAAATGTTGCAGGTCCTGTTCATTGTCTGCAATCAAGATTGTATCATCTGCATATCTAATGTTATTGATGCATCGTCCCCCAATGTTGATTCCTTCCATATTATCAATATTTCTGAAAATATTTTCACTGTACAGGGAAAACAGATCTGGAGACATTACACATCCCTGTCTCACACCTCTCTTAATAGGCTGATATTGGCTTACTTCATTATCAACTCTTATGGCAGCTTGTTGTTTCCAATATATGTTTTTTACAAGTCTAAGGTCTTTCCCATCAATTTGTAGTTCTTCAAGCATCCTTATCATGTTGACATGTCTCACTTTATCAAAAGCCTTTGTGTAGTTTACTAGATGCATGGTCCACCAAAAATAGCTATTGTATAACCTTAATCATGGATCTGTCACTCACTGTAAAGACTAAGGTCCCTATAACTCAAATAAGTACTGATCGCTGTACAGTGAAAACTAGGTGTCAATGTCACAGGTCTCACATTTGTTCTAATCCATGTTCATAGATTGTCACCCACAAACGGTTTTAAAGTACTTCTTCACTGTACTAAATTATTCCACGAGAACTTCATGTTCAAATGTCTTTCTCTACACACTAATGTTCAGTGTTATGTGTTGAAGAAACGAGTATCACCCACCCTGGGTAAATCCCTATTGTAAATGAATCGTTTATAATGTCTTGCTCAACTGAGCCAGTTACATAAGGACCCTCTGGATCCTAGGCCTAGCATAAACAGTGCTGTTTGGACTTTCTTCTGGGTTTTTATTCATCATATAAAACAAAATGAATGTTCATTTGATGTTCTTCTAAATGAGAGTTGACCTCCATCAAACCCAGTGTAGAGCTTCCTCATAGACGTAGGGGAACCTGTTAGAGAAAGAGACAACATTTGGTGAAGGCCGCCTGATACTTATCTCTACTAGCTGAATGTAGGCCTACTGCCTTGCTCAGAGATTTATCAGTGAACTAAACTCTGTCAAGGATCAGAGTGGCTTATCACTTCAATCTGAATCAGTTTATGACAAGGAAAGACCAATAAACAGAGTGCAGAACCCCAGTGGGCACCCCACTGAAAGATCCCACTATTGGACACTTCCCCCATCTCCCAACCCATTCTTAAATCTCTCCAAAAATCACCCCACTACACGATTATCACTAGCAGAGCTAATTCTCCCTTCCCTACTCTTTACTCAACTAACAGAGCTAATCATCACTTCACTACTCTAGCTAGTTTTACCAAGGCTACTGCTTATATTAATTAGGCTTAAATATATTATCTATAATACCTTATGCAATACACATCACTCCTGGATGGCATCTACAACTTGCCATAAAGACATATGTTATTTAATGTTAATTAAATCGAACACATTAGATGCTCTCCGAATTTCCTCACAGCGGTACACACACACGTCAGCTCTAATCAACTTTTTCTTCAACACTAACGGTAAACAAGCTATGTTTTTGTCCCAGAGCTGGGAGTGTTCTAGTGAAGTTCTAACTATTTCCAGAAATCTTATTTCCCTTTGGTTTAATCAATGTCACCAGTTGTCTCCCCCTGTTTTGACAACCCAAAACAAAACTCATCAGATGGTCCCAGGGGCAGATTATCCATTTTAGACTAAGTTCTTATCCCCCTTGCTCCACCAATAAACAAATTGTCTCTCTTGTTTCAACAACCAAAACAAGCCCGCGTGTCTCAACCACATGCCTACAATTTCCTGACTTGTGGAAACTTCAAAGATAATTCCACTGCCTGATCCTACCGACTCGCCATAGTAAACAACTGCTGCTGCAATTTAGACTGTCCTTGTTATCTGTATTATCTGATTGTGACTCCACGGTGATTTCACGACAATCATCATCATCATCATCGTCATCATGTGCTATGCCGATAAACGTGGGCGGTCATGTTTTGCCATCTCACTCGATCACCAGAGTGGTGTATCAGCTCCGTTTTCTGTCTCGACCATGCCACGTGGCCAAGCCATCCAGGTATTTATTTATCGGTCTTCCCCTTGGTCTCTTCCTTTCGATATTGCCAGTTGTCACCAAGTTCACCTTCAATTTATATATCTTCTCATAACATGCCCCAAAAATGTTGACTGCCAACGTCTAATGTCTTTAATCAGCTTACTATCTTCATTTTTGTTTCTTGAAGGACTTGTTCATTGGTTTTTCTGTCTGTCCAAGGTATTCTTTGCATTTTTCTCAGAAACCACATTTCTACAACCATAAAATGTTTTCAGCTTGTCTGCTCATTGTCCACGCTTCACATCCATTAACAAGAATAACATGTTCTATGTAGCACTTCAACACTTTTTTTCTCGTTTGAATTGATATCTTTTAATTAGTCAGCATGTTTTTCATCTGGCAAAAGGCTACCTTCGCAATGGCAAATCTTGTTCTAATCTCTTCAAGGAATCTCCCATCAGAAGGTCAACAGTATTTTTTTTTACCTATATCAATTAATAACAGATGACGGGAGGTGAGAGGCAGTCATGAGTATGAGAGTGTAGACAAACTAACATTCAACAATATGAAATACATTCTCCTATCAAATACATTTAAATTACGAAACAAAATACAAACTAATAGTGATCAAGTGTTATGTTCACTATGTATTATAGTAAGGATTTTCGATCCAATATCCCAAATTTGTTGCGAAGGTGATCATGTCTGTGCACAGCTTTGTATCTCGTGTGCTGCCACTGGTTTCGGATGTTGATATTCCTCCAAGCCATGATGCCAAACCGCCCAGCATATATCTTTTTATAAAATGTTAGACGGGCCTGCATGCCTAAATCTTAACCCTTTGGAAATAAAGTGCATTCGTTCGTGTCCCTTCTGCTTCTCCGCTGCTCCAACGTTACTGCTGTGACGACATACTGCAAGGTTCTTTTTCTCTGACACGTCTATAAACTTATTTTGGATAATCGCCACCAGAGATTAAAGCGTCTCCACGCTGGAAATCAGGATGTTAGCGCACGACAGGAGACGGACACATGCAAAGACCCTCCCCCGTGAAGTTTGAGGAACGCGCAATCGACGCTATTTCCTTGTCGAGGAGGTGGGAGTGGGGTGGGAGATGTGGCTGCTTCTGAAGACTGCAGACCTGCTGTGAGCTCGCCCAGCAGTGGGTTTTCTAGCAGTGAACGTGGATGACGCATGTCCGTGTAAAAAAACTGTTTTTGTTCTTTTAAAATAAGGGTGCAATGTTCCACAATGATCAGAGTCGCCGCATGAGGTTCCACTTCCACGTGTGTCGTTCAGATGACCACCCCTGCTACTGACCCTGGCCAGATCAAGTGTAGATGACTACACTTTGATCTTAGCCCAAAGCTCGATAATTTGAAGGCGATTGTTGTTTTGTATTTAATGAAGGCTCGGTGGTTCCCACAGTGGCCAGAGTCGCCCCATCTGACCCTCCCGTCCCTGTGTGTCATACGGATGACCCCCTCTGCATGTGGCCCTGGCGAGAACCAGTGCAGATATTACACTGATGGTAGCCAAACGACTCGAAATAAAACATGCAGTTTATTTGGCCTTTCTAAGACCAGTCAAAATTATAACTATAAGCAAGTCATTCATGGTGAGAAAGTTGTAAATTCATATGCATTATTCCAGAAAAGCTATAAAAGCATATAACCAAAATCTGGTGTGCATAAAACAATGTAACAAAATAATGTATCAGTTGTGTTAAGACGCTATTTATTATTATTTAACGTATATAATTTGAAATATTGCGGAATAGCAGGAAAAGTTGATTTACAAACTAAGCTAACGAAACGTTAACAAAGTAATTGCTACATCTGTAAGCATTAGAAATAGTTATAGATTGGGTAATGCCCCTTAATATGTTAAGTAGTTATGTCCCATGGTTTAATTTAAGTTTGTCGCTTGTGTTTATGTGGACTCCCCTAAAGTTGTTTGAGCATAATTATTTGTACATTCGGTCACCACTCAACAATTATGCTAGCGTTTTGTTATGATAATCTGGACATGTTCTAAATAATAATACAAAACTAAGAATAAGAAAATAAACAAGCGAAGAACAATTTTATAATTTCCTATTATGTACATAGTAGTTAGCAATGGCAAACTACTGAGCGTAATCTTGCCAAGAAATCAACATACAGCTGAAAGATGCTGGTGTTGACAGCAATGTCCTGTAAAGGATATGCAAAAAAAAAAAAGTTATGATTTTCCTAATTAGCGTTACTAATAACCGTCTTTTACCTTTTACATGATGGCAAACATACTGACCAATAAGAAGATATCAATTGCAACGAGAAAATGATTGTTGAACTGCTACACAGATCGTGTACAATAGTATGGATGTGAATCGTATAAAGTAAGCAGACAAGCTGGCAAACATCTGATTGCAGTGGAGATGTAATATCTGAGGAAAATGCAAATAATACAAAGGACAAGCAGAAAAAAAACAACAATGAAAAAGTCCTGCAAGGAAAAAATTAAAACCGTAACCATATAGGATAAATTAAAGGTAGACAGTCAAGATTATTTGGGCACGTTATTAATAGAAAGAAACAAATAAATTAAAAATAAAATAAACTAGACAATTTAGTAACAACCTGCAATATTGTGGTGGAATGAACAAAAGGAAGGCAGAGAGATACATATCTGGATGGTTAGATCACGTGACATAATCGAGACCAGAACACAGATCTGATCCACGACTCTGGTGATGACGTGAGATGGCGAAAGATGGCCGAACATGATTATCTACATGACATGATCATGACAAACAAATCTATAGAAATTAAAAGTGGTAAGGCTTAGCTTTATAGTGTGTTCCCACTGATAACGTTATGGAAGTCGTCGCTGGAGCTACGGATTTCGTGCTTTGTGCAACGCTTGCGACAATTCGCTCTGTGGAAAGACACCGAGACATATGTGTTAAAACTTGTTGCAATGAAGTCGACCCTCTCTCTTTTAATCCATGCGTTCCTTTCTTATCCCGCACTCCGCACCGTGCTTCGGACATTGTGTGTAACCGACCGGCAAATACAGAACCACCTGTACCGCCATGAGGATCAGTATGAGCGAAGTCATACACTCAACGGTAAACCCGTCTGATCGTGTGTAACCGGGTTGACAAAGGCAGCTGAGAGCTCGAGGAGTATCGCTTTGCAAATATGAGACAAGGGTTTGCATCAGCGACAGGGTTGTACAATGTTTATTTTAATGGGCATTTCGAGGCACGTAGAGTGCCCTGGTCGTCCACTACTCCCGGTATTTGTCTCCAGTCGTCTTGACTTGTCTTGCCACTGGATTCAGATGGACTCAGGCGAGAGAGTGAGGTCGACGAATTGAGCAACTCTTCCTCACGTTAATCCAATTCAACGCGCAATTCATTCTTCATCCAAACACAATGTTTATTTGGTGATCACATTTAAACATACAGAGAGAAGACTGGAATCACATTAAAAATGTTGCACGTGCTTTGCATGATGTCGCGAAGAACCCCAAATTACAGGTTCATTTTCTAAGGAATTTTACGTTCAGTACTTTGCCATTGCCGCTCCGTGGCTAAGGATTTACGGTCGCAATTCGTAATCCCGCATACCGCGTTCGAAACACAGTCACCCGAGATTTGGAAGAGACCGCCTTGCGTTGGTTTCCCATACAAAGGTATGAGTGCCGGTGGCTCCTAAAGCAATGGCGAACTACTAAACGTAAATTTGCCAAGACATCACGAACAGCTAAAAATGCTGGGGTTGACTGCAACGTCAGGTAAAGGATATGCAACTAACTATTGTTTTATTGTTTGCCATTACTTTCTTAACTAGAAGTCAACTTCTAAGTCAAACTGATCGGTGTAGGGATTGAACCGCGGTCAGGGCACCGGAAATGTAAGCGCAAGCGAGTTAACCCAGTGGTCACGAAGACCTCTTACCTCCATATTGGAGGAGTAGTGGTAAACAGTAAAAGATACACACGACGATTGTTGTATTAGTTTTATTAACTGCACCATATGATACAACTATCTCTGAACTGTTATAACATCTGATGAGAGGAGCATTGAAGACATTAGATCAAGCATCGATATGGCAAAGATGCCATTTGCTGGATGGAAAACATACTGACCAATAAAGTGATGTCGATTGCAACAAGAATAGGAGTGTTGAAGTGCTACATAGATCATATACAATTATGTGGATGTGAATCTTGTACAGTAAGCAGAAGAACTGGCAAACATCTGGTGGCAGTGGAGATGTAGTTTCTGAGGACAATGCAAAGAGTACCATGAACAGACAGACAAACCAATGAGAAAGTCCTGCATGGAAGTAATAAAAACCGTGACTGATTAGAGAAATTAGACCTAGACAGTCACGATTCTTTGGTTATGAGAAGGAAAAAAATAGAAAGTTTAGTAACATTTGGAAAGAGTGAGGGGAAAGGAACAAGGGGAAGGGAAGGAGATATATATCTCGATGGCTGATCACATGGCATAATCGAGACAAGAACACATTGTTGATCCACGACTCGTGATCGCGGGAAATGGCGAAATATGACCTACCAGCTTATCGGTATGGCACATGATGGTGATTAAGAAGTCAAAACAAATGTATTGTGGGAAGGTTTAGCTTCATAACTTAGATACAGAGACTTCCGCTTCTTTGCTTATGAGGGCAATGTTCTGTTGGAATTGTCTGTGCCTATCAAAGCAGCGGTCAGGAATCAATCCCTATGAATGGCTGAATTCTCTTCTTTTTTGATTTAGTCCTAATATTTGATAATAATGAAAAACATGTGCTGAAGCAGATGCGATTCGTTTCCCAGAACCAATGTTGTGTAAACAAAAAGTCTTCATGTTCCATTGAAAATTACTGTGGTAGACACTGTAAAATACTGTAGGAATATGTGTGTTGCAGATTTCAGCTTGGTGATCGTTTAAGATGGCGAAATATGTCCGCTCACGCTTAGCGGCATGGCAAATATTTCAGCTTGAATGATTCATTGATTTGCTTGTTGTGTGACTTCTGACACTTGAAGAGATGTAGAGAAATATGCCAGACAATAAACTGTGCAATCTACTGTTTGTGCCTTCAGTATTCAAAAACATATACTGGTTAAATACACGAGGCGGGTAATCTGGCGAAGGATCGACAATCCATTCGAAAGGGGCCATGATGAGACGCTACGTTCAGTAAAGGACCTTATTCTTGATCATCATCATCTGCAACGTTTGCTGTCAAGGGTCATGGGGAGAAATAGTGTCTTCTTTGGCGTATGGCCAGTGCTAGTAGCTGGTGGTATTGCATTCTAACGGGATGGCCGAACCATTTGAACTTCTGCCTTTGATATATGAGGTTGAAGGTGTTTATCTCACTGTCTGTCCGATAACACCATTTCTTTCTCGGTATCAGAAAGTTAAGTTGGCAGCTCCCCTCTAGCCCCTCATCTGACAGATATAGATTGTGCGTGTGGTTCAGATGATGTCCAAGTTTAACATTGGAAACACAGAGTTGTTAATCATTATCTGTCGTTCTCATCTCATCTCATCTCATCTAATCTCATCTCATCTCATCTCATCTCATCTCATCTCATCATGTTCTTCTTGTATCTTGCGGTTTCGAGGTGCATAATGCCGCCGCCAGAATGTCAACACAAAAGTCCTCCACGAAAAATACAGTTCATCGTCGATGGAAACGACAGTCACCAGAAAGACTTCATTGACCCGGGTTTTATCCCATATGGCTCGGTCTCTTTCCGCTGGGCGACCCGCCGAAAGTGCCGCACAAAGCACGAACTCCGTAGCTACAGCGCCGACTCCCAGCAGTCTCCTGAAAAAGTACTCGTGAACCGAAAAGGCAAACCAGTCAATCCAGCAACAGCCGGCCGCCATAGTTCCGAACACGTAGTTCACGCTAATAACAACCGGGGACAAATGCAAAAGCATTCCACGCGAAATTCACAGTTCACAGTGTCGCGCCAAGCACTCACTCAGTCGCAGGGCGACGGAACCATAGCCTCCTTAGTCGCCTCTTACGACATGCATGGTAGGCAACAGTGTTGCTATTCTTTGCTCCCCCGTATGGGCCCCGGCAACACACGGGCGTGTCCAGTGAATCCAGTCTCTAGTGACTGTTTGTTTCCATCGACAACAAACTTTATTATAGTGGCTGACTGTTGTGTTAGCATTCTGGCATTGGCCGTATGCATGTATGCGTGTCCTAGCTTTTGGTTTGCCGGAACTGCTGTCTGTTCCACTTCTCGCAGTGAGGCGTATATTGTGTGATCTTCACAGGCACAGAAATGGAGCAGTATGGGGTGACCCTTTGTCGTGAAGTTGGTACCTCGACTAACGTCTATTTTATGTTAAGAAATGTGAACATCGAATAAACAATCCAAGGATAAAACTGAAGTTTTTAAACTGGAAATATTGTCGAACTGAAGGAGAGCGATAGCAGGAGAAAAGAAGCACCAAAACTCTAGTAATATTGCTCCAAGCCACTTTATAAAATTAATGTGAATGGTAAAGCCACGCGTGAAGGCCAATAGATTTTTTACCTATATCAATTAATAATAGACGACGGCAGGTGAGAGGCAGACATGAGCATGAGAGTGTAGACAGATTAACAGTCAACAATATGAAACAAATTCGCCGATCAAATACTTTTAAATTACCAAACAAAATACAAACTAATAATGATCAAGTGTTATGTTTACTATGTATTATTGTAAGAATTTTTTATCCAATATCCCAAAATTGTTGCGAAGGTGATCATGCCTGTGCACAGCCTTGTGTCTGGTGTGCTGCCACTGATTTATGATCTTGGTATTCCTCCATGCCATGATGCCAAACCGTCCAGCATATCTCTTTTTATAGAATGTTAGACGGGCCTGTGTGCCTAATTCGTAACCTTTTGAAAATACAGTTCACTCGTTCCTGTCCCCCTGCCCCTCCTCCGCTCCAACTTTACTGTCGTGACGGCATAATGCAATGTTCCCTTTCTCAATTCATTGGCACCTTGCCGTCTTGACAGACGATAGTTTGTGCTTTAAAAAGACATAATAACTTTTAACTATGGCGGTAGTGAGTGTGACTGATAAGGCCAATTTGCGCTGTAAATGTCCGTTCACAGTGGGTGCATGTGAACACGTGGTCATTTCCACCATCATGCACCATCTTACGTCTCAAACGCTTGGTGTGTGACTTTTCTGCAATAATTTTCTCCTTTGACTTTATTCCATTTCTGATATTAGCCCTCCATGCAACACGTTCAGCGGCGACTTGCTCCCAATGTGCATTATCAATGCCTGTATCAATCATGTCCCGCTTACACACATCTTTGTATTGTAGTAGAGGCCGACCCTGAGATCTCTTACCCATCTGTAATTCACCAAAAAAGATAACCCAAGACACGTTATTTTGGGATAACCGCCACCAGCGATTAAACCGTCTCTCCAAGATGGAAATACGGATGTGAGCGCACAACAGAAGAAGGACACAGGAGAACACCCTCCCCCGGGAAGAGTGAGGTACGTGACGGACGCGAGGTACTCGTCGAGGGGGTGTGAGTTGGGATGGGGGGGGGGGGGGGGGTGGGGAGGGGGCAGAGAAATGTGGCTGCTTCTGACGACTGCAGATCTGTTCTGAGCTCGCCCAGCAAGGGTTTTCTAGCAGTGTGCGTGAGTGACGTATGTCCGTGTAAGAGAACAATCTTAATTTTTGTTTTTAATTACGGCGCAATGTTCCACAGGGGCCAGAGTTGCCCCATGAGGTTCCACTTCCCCGCGTGTCGTTCAGATGACCCCCCTGCTACTGACCCTGGCCAGATCAAGTGAAGTTACTACACTTTGATCTTAGCTCAAAGCTCGATAATTTGAAGACGATTGTTGTTTTGTTTTTAATAAAGGCTCAGGGGTTCCCACAGGGGCCACACCCTCCCCATCAGGTCCTGACGTCCCTGTGTGTCATTCGGATGACCGCCTCTGCATTTGGAACTGGCGAGATTAAGATCAGTTACTACACTTTGATATCAGCCAAAAGGCTGAGAAATATAACATCCACAGTTTATTTGGCCTTTCAAGGGCCAGTCAAAAATATATCAGCTTCCGGTTTAACAACGAACTAACTAAACTTAAATGTATTAACTTGTAATCCATGATAACATACTACCAAAATTTGTTACGCAAAAAACAATGTAATAAAGTAATGTATTAGTGGTGTCAAAACACTGTTTATGTTTTATGAGCAGATATAATTGTAAACATAAGAGAATAGTCATAAAGGTTTATTTATAAATGACGTTAAGGAAAAATTTGCAATGTAATTGCTAGAACTGTAAATGTTAGAACTAGTTTTAAGTAAGGTAATGCCCCTTAATATTTTAATTCGTTATGTCGCTTGCCTTAATGTAAATTTTTTTTTGTTCATTTCATTTATGTGGCCACTCCCGAAGTTGTTTGAACATAATTGTTTATACATTACGAATGGTAAAGTTTTCTTAAGAAAATGCTATTTGTATGCCCAAACCATTGGTATGTAATCAAAAAGAGATGGCAGTTGTTTTTAAACCATGGTAGACAGTAGACAGGACTGAGAGTATGCGTGTTCTATAGTTCAGCTTTACTGGAATGTTTTGGCCATCATAAACCATAACTGTAGGAAGGGAAAATCCCAACTGCACCTCCCAGTGGTAGAGGATGGGAAACCTACAATGGTGTGAAAAACGCAGCCCTGGATACCGAATACCCACCGGGATATGTGGACACATCTACTGCTGAGCAGAGCAGGGTAAGCACTTGTTCTGATAAATAGCTGTCAAAAGCAGACATAAAAGACCCCCGTGTGGATGTGGACGTCAAGGGGAAACCATTACATTATCTTCCCAAGATTTCATGAATAGTCACATATCAGAGGCAGTGAACGCCATTAATGGCTATCTTAGGACATCCTCGTCGGGTAGGGACAGTCATAAGCCACAAATCAAAATCAAATCAAATCAACTTTATTAGGGTCACAAATTGGGCGCGCAGGCCCGTCTTACATTCGGCCCTTCCAATCACTCGTCTTTCGTTCATCAAGAGCATTATACATTTACATAGGAAGATAAAATAAACATTGTGAAATGAATGTTGTAAACATAAACAAGGCTAATTACCATGTTATGAAGCCCATCTCCCACCTATCCATACATCACCCCACCCACACAACACCCCCACCTACCCACACACACGCGCACCAAGGGACACATACACACCCCCACCTACCGACACACACGAACACCAAGGGACACATACATACCCCACCAACCGATCCATCCACCTCCCGCACATCCCCCACCCACACACACTGCCCTCACCTGATCCCCCAACCAAAACACACTCGCCACCCACAAACATTCCCCCACCAACCCACACATCCTACGCCCATCCACATACACATACTACCCCACACATCCTCTCCCCACCCACACCTCAAACCACCCATCCCCCAGCCACATCTCCATCGACAACATATTCCCCACCCATGCACACAATCCCCCACCAACCCACACATCGCACATCCACTCACACATTCCCAAACCATACACACACATCCCCACCAACTGACATGTCCCTACCCCCACCCCACACACACACATCTCTCTAACCACCCATACATCCCCAATCCACTAACACACACCCCACCACCCACACATACAACTTCCACCCACCCACACATGCCTTAACCTAATCCCCCACCACACAATCCCCCACCCGCACATCACATACACCTCCTATCATGCACTATTCCCAACCCACGCACCACACACACACATATCCCTCACCAACACATCCCCACTTACACACCACACACATATCCCCCACCCAGATACCACACAATATTCCCACCCACACCCATACCCTTACCCATCCACCCCACATACCCCCACTTACACAACACAAAAACAAAACAAAACACAAAAATCCCCCACCCACACACACATACCTCACCCACACAATATCCCCAACCAACACACCACACACCTCTCCCCACCCACACACGCATTCCCTACCCGTCCACCAACACACACTCACTCACGCATACATTCTCCACTACGCACCCACACCCCCCCCCCAACCAAACATCTCTCGATCACAATACCCCTACCCCACACACATCCTCCACCCACTCACACATCCCACCCCGACACATACAACTCCCTCACCCACTTACACATCCCTAAGCCACTCACTCACACACCCCCACCCACACATTCCCCATCCAAACACACACATCTCCCACCAACACTCCCCCACATACTTCCCCCAACCACCACAATCCCCTACTCACCCATACATATACCCCATTCATACGCACATTCCCCGCACCCATCACACACATCCCCCACACCACACACTATCCTCCACCCATACCTCCACAAACATACCCTCCACCCACACATCATTCACACATCCCCCACCAACACACCGCACAAATATCTCAAACCCACACACCATACACTTCTCCCCACCCACCCTTGCATCCCCAATCCACCCAACACAATCCCCTACCCACACAACCCCGCCTCCTACACATACTTCCTCAAACCGTCCACACATCTCCACCCACATAAACACACATCCCCTTCATCCGTCCCATACACATATCCTCCACCCATACACACATCCCCCACACCCATTCCAACACCCCTACTTTCACCCCCACACATCCATCCACACATCCCACCAACACCCACAAATACCACTACCCACCAAAACCAACACACCCCAACCCATCCAAACGCATACCCCCACCCACACACCCCCCACCCACACACCCACTACCCACACATATCCCCACACTCACACATATCCTCCACATACACTCACACTTCCTCACATCTAGACACATACAAAATGTCTCACGATAGTATTGAAACTAGTATGAAGAAACTCTCACACTTTACTCACACATATACACTGACACTTGTCATGAGCAGTCTCATAAAAATGTTAAACATGGAGAAAAATGTGTACATAAAATGTATGTGACGTAAAAATAGTGATGCTCTCTCTCTCTCTCTCTCTCTCTCTCTCTCTCTCTCTCTCTCTCTCTCTCTCTCACACACACACACACACTCACTCACTCTCACACATTCACTCTTCCGCTCATTCATTCACTCTCCCGCTCATTCACTCTCCCGCTCACTCATTCACTTTCCCGCTCACTCATTCACTTTCCCGTTCACTCATTCACTCTCCCGCTCACTCATTCACTCTCCCGATCACTCATTCACTCTCACGCTCACTCGTTCTGTCTCTCATTCACACTCACTGACTCTCTCACTCAAACTACAGTAATGAACATTAGTTTATATTATGCATGATAAAATCAAATGGTATTTAACTGATAATATGACAGATGAGAATACACAAACATATGGATTCGCGTGTTACATAACATGCGTGTTACATGACATGCATCTGCTCAGCTCTCTCTCTCTCTCTCTCTCTCTCTCTCTCTCTCTCTCTGTATTCTTTCATATACACACACTCACACGCATGCACGCGCTCACACACATACACTAACACATCAACTCTCCCACTGTCTAACTCTCTAACACACAATCCTTCACACACACACACACACACACACACACACACACACACACACACTCACTCTCTCAATCACACTCTCTCACACATACACATACACATGAACGCATGCACATGAACGCACGCACGCCTACATTCCCTCACTCACTCTCACACATACACGTACGAATGCATGCACTGACACATTCCCCCACCATTTCTCGCTCAATCACTCTCTCCACACACACGCATGCACGTGCACACACACGCATCCACTCTCTCCCTCTCTCTAACACCCACTTTCTCTCTCTCTCTCTCTCTCTCTCTCTCTCTCTCTCTCTCTCTCTCTCGCTCCCACACGCACACACATATATAGTGAACAATTATAGTTAAACAATTATAATGAACAATTATACTGAACAATTATACCAGTAAATGAATTATGGTGGCATATAGTCGGTATGGATTAAGTATTGAAAGAGTTTTCGGTTAAATGTGTAGGGACTCATTGGAGTTTTCAGATCTGGAGGCAGATCATTCCATAAGTGAGCACCAGAATAGGCGAAACATGTTTTGTATAGGTTCAATCTAGGCTTTGAGACATGTAACAAATTTAGGCGCTTGCTGTTCATTGCATTAGATTGAATCAGCGGCAGAAGATACTCTGGGGTATTTTGAGATATAATTTTATTCACTAATTTGGCTTTGTTGAAAAGGAAGCGCTTTTGTAGTGGTAGAAGTCTTAGATGACTGTACAAATTATTACTTTCAACGTGCTTTATGCCAGAAACCAGACGAATAGCTCGGTTTTGTAGAGAACATAGTCGTTTTAAATTAGATTTAGGGCAACCATCCCAAACTGTGGAACAGTAATCGAGATGTGATTGGATATAGCATGTATAGAATATTTTTCGTGTGCTTTCGTCCAGGAAGTGCTGAATTTTAGCAAGTTGGTAAACTTTTTGTGCTATTTTCTTGGTAAGAGCGTGAACATGAGAGCTCCAGTTCAAATGGCTGTCTATTAAAAGCCCTAGTGTTTTATGTTCAGTCACATTAACTATAGGTAACGTGCCCATGCGGAGTTCGAGCGGTGATCCAGTTATGGCTAGTGTCTGTAGTTTTTGTCTGGTCGTTATTAGCATGGATTTGGTTTTGTCGATGTTAATTTGCATGCGGTTTTCATTGCTCCATCTAGTAAGATTATCAAGTTCCTTTTGTAAAGAATTCTCTAATTCACTACGGTTTTCTTGACTAGTATATATAGTACAGTCGTCTGCAAATAGATCACAAGTTGTATTGATATATAAAGGAAGATCATTAATATAAACTGCAAAAAGCAGCGGACCTAGTATTGAGCCCTGAGGCACACCAATATTAAGCTGTGTGGGTCTTGATAGACAGTTGTTGAAGGACACGACTTGTTGCCTGTCGGATAGAAATGACGTAATTATGTTCACCATGTTGGTGCTTGTCTTCATTTGCTTGAGTTTTCTAATTAAAATATCGTGATCTACCATATCAAAAGCTTTTTTAAAGTCTACAAACACCGCTCCACAAATTCTACCGTTGTTGATGTTTAAGTGCCAGTTATCGGTCATTTTTGTTAGAGCACTATGGCAAGAATATTTAGGTCGAAACCCAGATTGACTGTTAATTATTAGATCATTGTTAATTAAATGGTGTAACGTTATTTTATGAATGTGTTTTTCTAGTGGTTTTGATAGCGACGATAGTAAGGAAATAGGTCTATAATTACCCAAAACACTATTATCGATTGAGCCATTTTTAATTAGCGGAAACACTTTAGCAATTTTAAATGCAGATGGAAAGTAGTTTTTGGCCAGGCACTGGTTATATATGAACGTTAAGGACTCGCTAATGACTGGTGCAGCACAACGAAGAATTCTATTACTGATACCATCTAGGCCGTGTGAGTTTGTTGATTTGAGGTTCAAGAGATATTTATAAACGTCTGCAACAGACATTAAAGGAATCTCAGCGGGAATATTTCTGGTGCACTTCTCCTCACAGAATGATGTCAGTGAACTTAAATTACACGATGAGTCTGGTATTGAAGACTTTAGATTCTCTATTTCCGATTGAAAGAAACAACTGAATTCATCGCATGTTATAGAATTTGCTATTGCTGATTCTGTAGGACGTTTCTTATTGGTTAGCAAGTTAATAGCCTTCCATATATTTGTACTGTTTGAATTATCTACAATCAAATTTTTAAAATGATCTTTTTTAATCCTACGAATTTCATATTTAACTTTATTCCTTAGTCTGCGGTAATTGATGAAGTCTTTATTTTTGTGTGCTGTATCTCGCTCTCTCATGATTTGCAGCACTTCTCTAGTGACCCATGGGGATTTATGTTGATTTTTGACTCGAACTTCTTTGATTGGCACGTGTTTATCGAACACATTGTACACTGTCTTCGTGGCAACATGTGACACATGACCGTCATCCAGCTACTCATGGCAAAATCATAACGAATACATTTAAAATAGGAACTAAAATTTAAAATGGGAAATAAATTTCAAATATGAACATGGAATGTTAGGACATTAAATGAATTGGGACAGTCGAACAATGTGATAAGAGAAGTGGAAAGCATGAAAATGGAGAATATTCTAGGCATAGGTGAGATGAGATTGAAGGAATCGTCAAAATTGCAACCGAAAAACACGCAATAATTTATTTTGGAGGGGATACACACGAGAAAGGAGTAGAACTACTATTTGATTAAAAATAACAGCCAAGTTAATTGATGGCTACTGGTGTATTTCAGATAGAGTTATTATGGTCACAATGAAAGGCAAACCAATAGATATAAATATTATACAAGTATACGCACCAACAACAAATAGCAGTATTAAATTTCTTCTTGCATTATCTACGGGAGGGAGCTGGAGCACTTATGGAGATAGCCATGTGTAATTAAGGCCATCCTTTACAAATCAAAGACGTGGAGGTATGCGGCGGGCACGGCTCTCTTCTGGTGCCAGGAGGGTAGTGTCGTACATGAAGATCTCCAGTGACTATATCCTGCATACAGTGGTTTCCGTGGCGAAATTATTCAGCCATCTATGGGACGCCCCGGAAGTTGTGGGTTCGACTTCGGATACGACTTATGGTTCAGCCGGTTCTGTGGCCAAGGTGTTACGGAAGCAATTCGTATTCTCGCATACCGCGTTCACAACGCGATATTAAAGAGCCAGTTTTATTCCGTGGTTAGGTTGTGTAGAAATAACGGCATTAATAAATATACAATTCTCTTTTTTTAACAAGTAACAATATAGTCGGGAAAAGTCTGTAATGTTCTTGTGCTATTTGTTGCTTGCTTGCTTGTGTTCGTTGGCTTGAGCTCCAACGCAAAGTCCTGTATGTTGGATGAAGGCATCCTGTTGTCCAACATCAGTGTGATGTCATACCGGACCTGAGGTTTGCGTGAGTATCCGTTGTCCCATGTCTGGCTTATTGGTGTGCAGACTGGTGGTTCCTCGCCGTACAGGCAGACACTCTCCGACTTCGGAGGAGATCGGCGATCCTACTGACTTTAGCCAGGACCCCAAAGGGACCTGTTGCCCAGGACGCTCGACGAGGACGCGTCAATAGGTCTTGGCCAGTATATAACCCGGCCCTGGTGCCTTGGAAACCCCTCTGCGTCTCTGCTATTTGTTTTTAAATTAGATTTATTAAATCAGTTTCTGTTATTTCTTCTTCTTCTGTTTTCCTATTTGTCTCTCAGAACCAGAACACGAATAGTTCTGGATATATTTCTGGAACATTCCTCATAAACCCTGTGCCATCATCATCATGTGCCTTATGTAGATAAACGACATGGTTAGCCGTCTCACACGATCACCGGAGTCTGGGATCAGGGTTGTGTTCCTATTGCCTCTCAGAGCCAGGGCATCAGCATTCGATTGAGTTCTGATTTGTTCCTCATAATCCCTGGTATTTACTATATATTATGGTTTGGACTTCCGATCCAATATCCCAAAGTCTGGCGAATGTGATCATATCTGCACACCGCCTTGTGTCTGGTGTGTTGCCACTCCTTTCGGATGTTGATATTCCTCCATGCCATGATGCCAAACCATACAGATCAGTATCTCCTTAGACGGGCCTGCGTGCCCATTTCTTAACCTTATGGAAATAAAGCTTGTTCGTTCGTTCGTTCGTTCGTTCGTCTTGCCTTTCTTCTGCTCCAACTTTACCGTTGTGACGACGTACTGCAGTGTTCCCTTTCTCATGACACATCAACAAACTTATTGTGGGATAACCGCCACCAGCGATTAAACCGTCTCCAAGCTGGAGATCAGGGTGTGAACGCACGGCTGGAGAAGGACACACGGGAACACCCTCCTCCGGGAAGTGTGAGGGACGTAATGAACGCGAGCTACTCGTCGAGGGAGTGGGGGGGGGGAGAGAAAAAGAGAGAGTGAGAAAGAGAGAGTGAGAAGAGAGAGAGAGAGAGAGAGAGAGAGAGAGAGAGAGAGAGAGAGAGAGAGAGAGAGAGAGAGAGAGAGAAGAAGAAGTGTCCACTTCTGACGACTGCAGACCTGTTGTGAGCTCGCTCAGCAATAGTTTCTAGCAGTGATCATTGATTAACGTTTGTCAGTGTGTAAAAACACATTTGTTTTAAAAAATATGGGCGTTCTATTCTCCAAATGTAGATGCCC
This sequence comes from Cepaea hortensis, assembly GCA_963921405.1. Lineage (NCBI taxonomy): Eukaryota > Metazoa > Mollusca > Gastropoda > Stylommatophora > Helicidae > Cepaea > Cepaea hortensis. Next base: position 68,836,904 of record OY992896.1, read on the forward strand.
CATGAGGTTCGTCGTCCGGATGACCGCCTATGCTGTAGAGCCTGGCCAGATGAAGTTCAGATACTACGCTTTGATCTTAGCCAAAGGGCCGATAAATTAACAAAAAAGACGAAGATTATTTGGCCTTTCAAGGGGCTGTCAAGAATATAGGAATTGATCCACTTTATTGGCTCACAATAGGATGTTTAATTTATGTATATATTATTCTAGAAAAGCCGAGAAAGCAGATTATAAAAATGTATTTCGCAAATACGTAAGTACAATATTTACTTATGTGAACACGCCGTTAATGTTTTTTTTTATATATTTTAAAATAATGGGTGGTAGTATTAAGTGTTTATTTATAAATGAATTTAATGAAAAATGATCAAAGTAGTCGCCAGAAATTTAAATTTTAGAAATATCTTTAGATTGTGTAAAGTCCCTTACTATGTTAAGTGGTTGTGTCCCATGCTTAATTTTATTTGTTCCTTTTGTTTACTTGGTTTCTTCAGAAGTTGGTAGGACAGAATTATTTATACATTCGGTCACCAATCAACAATTATGCCAGCCTGTTGTTATGATAATCTGGACATGCTCTAAATAAAGAATTAAAAAAAAAAAAAAAAAAAAACAAGCGTAGTACCGTTATATGATTTCATGTGCACAGTATTTGGTTTTCATTATGATAATTAGCGTAATCAGTGGCAGTCCTTTACCGTTTGCATGACGGGAAACATACTGACCAATACATAGATGTTAACTACAACTAGAGAAAGATTGTTGAACTGCTACATATATACTGGGACGCAGAGGTGTTTTCAAGGCGCCAGGTTTTATACTGGCCAAGACCCAATAGGCCTAACACGTCTTAGCCGTGCGTCCTGGCTAACGTAGTAGGATCGCTGATTCTTCCGAAGTCGGAGAGTATCTGCCTGCATGGCGAGGAACCACCAGTCTGCACACCAATAAGCCAGACATGGAACAACGGATACTCACGCAAACCTCAGTCCGGTATGACATTATATTGATGTTGGACAACACGATGTCTTCATCCGACATACAGGACTTCGCGTTAGAGCTCAAGCCAATGAACTCAAGCAAGCAGCAAGCTACATATATTGTGTACAATTATATGGATGTGAATCGTGTACAGTAGTAAGAAAATCTGGCAAACATCTGTTGGCAGTGGAGATGTAATTTCTGAGGAAAATGCAAAGAATACCTTGGAGAGACAACAAACAACAATGAGAAAGTCATGCAAGGAAAAAATGAAAACCATACATTGATTAGAGAAATTAAACATAGACAGACACGATTATTTAGGGCAAGTTTTTAATCAAGAAAACAAAAATGAACTAGACAATTTAGTAACAACCTACAAGATTGTGGTGGAAAGAACAAAAGAGAGATAAATATCTGGATGGTTAGATCACGTGACATAATCGAGATCAGAATACAAATTTGATCCACGACTCTGGTGATGGTGTGAGACGGCGAAACATGGCCGAACATGATTATCTACATGACACATGAACATGACAAACAAAGCAACAGAAATGAAAAGTGATAAGGCTTAGCTTCATAAAGTTCCCACTGATAACGTCATTGAAGTCGTCGCTGGAGCTACGGAGTTCGTAATTTGTGCGACGCTTGCGGCAGCCTGCTCTATGGAAAGACACCTAGACATATGGGATAAAACCTGTTGCAATGAAATCGGCACTCTAGCCTTTAAAACATGCGTTCATTTTTTTAAACCGGCATTCTGCACCCAGTTTCGGACCTTGTGTATAACCCACTGCCGAATACAGAACCACTGTACCGCCATGAGGAGCAGCAGTATGAGAGAAGTCGTACACTCAACGTTCATCCCGTATAGTCGTGTGTACAGGGCCGACAAATGCAGATGAGAGCTCGAGAAGTATTAAGAAAATAAACACACGAAGTGCCATTTTATGATTTCTTATTCGGTGCACAATATTTTGTTTTGATAATGGGAAACTACTGTCAGATCGGTAGAAAATATAAAGACAAGAGAATATTGTACATTTTAAACACTTCTAGACATATTTTAAAAATCACGATAACTTTTCCACAAGGATATAATCCAATGAAATAAATTGAAGTAAAATCAATAATGCTAAATGCCTAACAAAACATGCCTAGAAAATAATGTTGCGTCAATTCATAGAGTGAATCCATACAACTGTCTCTAGTCAATTCATAGAGTGAATCGGTGCAACTGTCTCGGAACTGTCATAATATCTGATGGAAGATGCATTAAAAACATTAGATCAAGCATCGTTATGGCAAAAATGCTGTTTGCTTGAGGGAAAACATACTTACCAATACAAAGATGACACTGGCAAAGAGGAAAAAGAGTGTTGAAGTGCTACATAGATCGTGTACAATTATATGGATGTGAATCATGTACAGTAAGCAGAAACGCGGGCAAACATCTGTTGGCAGGGGAGATGTAGTTTCTGAGGCAGATGCAAAGAATATAATGGACATACAAAAATAACCAATGAGCCCAGTCCTACAAGAGGCAAATGAAAACAGTAAAATGATTAACGAAATTAAAATAGTTAGTCAAGATTATATCGGCACTTAATTAATGGAAATACACTCGTGAACCGAAAGACGTAGTCCTGAATTGAACCCACAACCTTCGGAGAGCGAGGCAGACGGCTTGACCATTTCTAATTAATGGAAATAAACTAACCAGACATTTAGTAACAGTTGGAACGATTGAGGGGAAAGGAACAAAGGGTAGGCAGAGAGATACATATATCGTTGGCTTGACCCCATGGCATTATCGAGACAAGAACACAGAGCTGATCCACGACTGGTGATCGTGTGTGATAGCGAAACATGACCGCTCATACTTAACGGTATGGTACATGATGATGACTAAGAAATCAACAAACATGGAAAGTGGTAATGCTTGGCTTCATAGCTTCGATACGGAGACTCCCATTTCTTTGCTTATCTTGGCAATGGTGTAGTTGCTGTTTTCTTTGCGTATCAAAGTAATGGTCAGGGATCTATCCTATCAAATTTGGTGATGGTGAAAAACACGTGCTGAATCAGATGCAATTCGTATGCTAAAACCATTCTTGTGTAAACAAAACGTCTTGGTATTCCGTTGAAAATTACCAAATGGTAGATACTTTAAAATACTGTGAGAACATGTGTGTTGAATATGTCAACTTGAAGGATTCGTCGATTTTCTTGTTGTGTGATTTCTGACCCTAAAATAGAAGCAGCGAAATATGCAAGACAATAAACTGTGCAATCTACTGTTTGTGTATTCAGTATTTAAAAACAGATACTAGCAAAATACGTGAGGCGGGTCAACTGGCGTAAGATCGACAATCTTTTCGTAGGGGAAAGGAAAGGGGAGGGGGGATATGATGTTCAGACGATGTTTAATAAAAAATAAATAAATGTTTTGCATATCCTCTACAGGACAACGCTGTCAACAGCAGCATCTTTCAGCTCTCTGTTGATTTCTTGGCAAGATTACGCTCAGTAGTTTGCCATTGCTTTCTGAGCGGCCGGCTCAGTTATCCTGCAAGTCACCAGCGGGGGACGAACCGCTCCCAGTTCTCGCCCGCTACGAGACTCTGCGTGATAAACGGGATTACGGAGAAAGTGTTGTAACCCCTCGGCCAGAGAGACCGGCTATGTTTAATAAAGGACCTTATAATATACCACCATCACTTTCCACGTCTGACGTCAAGCATCGTGGGGAGAAATAATTGACATTCCAGCGTCCGATGTGTGGGGCTGGATAGTGTTATTCCGTGTGATTGTACGATATTTATGATTTCATCAATCCATGTTTTCTCTCTGGCATCCTCTTCTCTCATATCAGATCTTCTGTGTTGCATTGCCAGTGCTGGTATCTGGTGTATTGCATTCTAACGAGATGTCCGATCCATTTAACTGATTAATTGGCATGAGATAATTAATCATCGTAAGTGACTTTACGTAACTGCCATAGGCTTATTTGTCGCCGAAATGCTGTCATTGCCTTATAATACAACATGCCTGCTACCATATTAACAACTTGTAAGCCCTAACTGTAACACTCACCTGCTTCCAATCTTCCGGGATGCTTTTTTGTTTGGTCCAAACCTATTTTTTTTTTTTTTTTATTTGGCACTGAATCTGTTAATTTTCTGCTTTTCAGTATATGTGGCTCAAGGTGTTGATCCCACGGTCTGTCTGATAACATAATATATGTGGCTCGAGGTGTTGATCCCACTGTCTGTCTGATAACATAGTATATGTGGCTCGAGGTGTTGATCCCACTGTCTGTCTGATAACATAGTATATGTGGCTCGAGGTGTTGATCCCACTGTCTATCTGATAACATAGTTTCTTTCACGGTATTTGAAAGTTAAGTTGGCAGCTCTTCTCTAGCGCCCCCCCCCCTCCCCCATCTCGTAGATATTGATTCTGTGTGTGATTTAGTTGATGTCCAAGTTTGACATTGGCAGCACAAGGTCGGCATGAATATGTTATTTATTATCTAACGTTGTGCGGACATAGGTACAGCTTGATGTTTCAGTATGTGTGATAGTGATATATACGCTCACTTGATAGTGATATATACGCTCACTTGATAGTGATATATACGCTCACTTGATAGTGATATATACGCCCACTTGATAGTGATATATACGCTCACTTGATAGTGATATATACGCCCACTTGATAGTGATATATACGCTCACTTGATAGTGATATATACGCCCACTTGATAGTGATATATACGCTCACTTGCCTTTTATATGTGACTTAGATTTCTCGAGATCAGATGTCAATAGATAGCAGGTTTTGTCTTGAATATAATGTATGTAGAACTGTGAGTTCTCTAGTGACTATTTCCATCGACAATAAACATTAATTATTGTGGCGGACTGTTGTGTTGGCATTCGCGCATTGGCCGTATGCATGTATGTGTGTGCGTGCTTTTGGTTTGTCGGAACTGCTGTCTGTTCCACTTCTGACAGTGAGGACTATATTGTGTGATGTTCACAGACACAGCAACGGAGCAGTATGGGGTGACCCTTTGCGTGAAGTTGGTGCCATGTTAAGAATTGTGGACACCGAATAAACAATCTAAGGATAAAACTGAAGTTTTCAAGATTAGGAAATATTGTGGAATATAAGTAATATGATGTCAGGGGAAAAGACGCACAAAAACACTAGTAATATTGCACCAAGCCACTTTATAAAATTAAAGTGAATGGAAAGCCACGTGTGCAGGTCAGTAGTGTTTTACCTATATCAATTAACAACAGACGACGGCAGGTGAGAGGCAGGCATGAGTATGAGAGTGTAGACAAACTAACATTCAACAATATCAAACATATTCTCCTATCAAATGTATTTAGTTTTTTTCGCATATCCTTTACAGAACATCGCTGTCAACACCAGCATTTTACCGCTGTTGTTGATTTCTTGGCAAGATTACGCTCAGTAGTTTCCCATTGCTTTCTGAGCGGCCGGCTCACTTATCCTGTAAGTCACAAACGCGGCGAGAACCATATTTACATTACCAAACAAAGTTGAGACTAATAGTGATCAAGTGTTATGTTTACTGTGTATTATGATAAGGATTTTCAATCCAATGTGCTGTTGAGCTCGCCCACCAGTGGGGTTTCTAGCAGTGAACGTGGATGAAGTAGGTCCATATGAAAAAATACTTAATTTTTATAATAATAATAATAATAATAATAATAATAAGGGCTCAATGTTCCACGGGAGTCAGAGTCGCCCCATGAGGTTCCACTTCCCCGTGTGTCTTTGAGATGGTCACCCCTGCTATTGACCCTGGCCAGATCCAGTAATCTTCGCCCAAAGCTCGATAATTTGAAGACGATTGTTGTTGTTTTGTTCTTAATAAAGGCTCGGTGGTTCCCATCAGGTCCTCACGTTCCTGTGTGTCATTCGGATAATCGCCTCTACATGTGGAACTGGCCAGATCAAGTGCAGATACTACACTGATATTAGCCAAAATGCCGAGAAATTAAACAGCCACAGTTTATTTGGCCTTTCAAAGACCAGTCAAAAATATTTACATCAACAACAGACCTAATAAAGAAAATCTATTTGTATTGTTCCACAAAAGCTATGACAGCATATTATCAAACTGTGTTGTTTAAAAAACAATGTAACTAAGTAATATATCAGTTGTACTAAGACACTGTTTATTATTCCTTGACTTATATAAACAGATATATTAATTAATGGTAGCAAAGGTTGATATATGAATGAAACTAACTAAAAATTAACAATGTACTTGGCAGAACTGTAAATGTTATAAATATTTTTAGACTGAGTAATGTCCCTTAATTTGTTAAATCGTTATCTCTCATGGAATTACTTAATTTTGTTGGTTGCTTTTTTTCTTACGTGGTTTCTCCCGAAGTTGTTTGAAGAATATTGTTGATTAATTCTGTCACCACTCAATAATTATGCTAGCCTATTGTTATGATAATCTGGGCATGCCATTAATAAAAAGTAATAAGATAACCAAAGGAAGTGTCATTTAATGATTTTTTAAATCATGTGCATAGTATTTGGTTTTGATTATAATAATTAGTGTTAGTAGTAGCAGTCTTTATTTATCATGATGGGACATACTGACCAATGGAAAGATGACAATTGCAAAGAGAAAATGTTTGTTGAACTGGTACATAGATCGTGTACAATTATATGGATGTGAATTGTATGCAGTAGTTAGTTAGTTAGTCAACATATCATCCTCATTGCACATCGAACCATTCAGTCTATAAGTGCAGGGATCCCCTCTTCAGTAAATCCCGCAACGTGTTGGGCTAACGACATAAGTTCTGTGTTGATTTATTAATCTTCTTTGGCTTCCTGCGTAGTGTTCTTCTTTGACCACACCTTTTTTTTTTATTTGCTGTTCTCGCAGTCTGGCCATGGTTGTAGTTTCACAGTCATCACTTGGTTCACGCAAAAGTCTTACTTCTCGTAGAGCATTCAGAATGTCAGCCTGGTCAATGGCGCGTTCGCCCTCCACAGCAGCCTTACCTGCGAGCTTGTCAACTCGCTCATTTCCTTGTACTCCCGCATGCCCTGGCACGAAAATGAAACTAATCTTTGTCATCCGAGACTGCTCCAGAGACACCAACCACTCTCTTCAGATCCACCCAATCTCAGTCTTCTTGAGCATGCTCATTGAGTTGCTAAGGAAACATGCCGTAGTGAATGTCTGTGTTTCGAGCCATGTTGTTGCTTTAGTTACTGCCATGACTTCCATAGTCAGGCTACTTGTGGTCTCAGCAAAAGCACCAGAATCTTTCTTCACAATTCTCCCTCTAGTCTTAGCCGTAAAGGTCCATGCACTTCATACTCGTCGAACGCCGACCCATCTGTGTACATGACAGCATCACCCTCTAACGAATTCTCGATGATCAACGCTTATATTTCCGCCTCCGGATTTTCTTGTCTGCATTCTCTGTCTAGCTGGATACAAACTGAAAAGAACGAACAGAAACCTGTTGGCACTTGCACCCACTCCTCGCAGGTTCTAAGGCCTCAAGTGAACACACGTGCTGAAGAATGTCTTCAGCTTGGCCCATCCACGACCTTCCTCTTGTTAACCTGCTGCCCTTTACCTTCTTAATTTCACTGTGCAGTGGATGTTGTGTGTGTGCATTGACTCTGATGTAGGCACTTGCTCTGCAAATTTGTATTCTGTCCCCTATGGTTGGAAAATCAAGAAGATAGCGCATCACCCTGTATGCTGTATCTCTTGTACATCCAAAAAATAATACGCATAGCTTCGTTCTGTATCCTTTCCATCCTTTCCATCGCCTTACGGCTGAGAGTCAGAATCGCCATCGCATACTCAAAAACAGACATGACCAGACTCACGTATAGCGCTGCTCGCAGTTTGCTGCCACCATCACCCACATCGCAGCCAAACCCCACTTGACCTTTGTGATCACCTGGTCTATGTGCTCATTGTAAGCAAGGCTTCAATCAAAACGTATCCCCATGTTATTTATTGCCTGCGTTCTTTCCACAGTCTCTGAACTGTATAGTGTATAGTGCTTCCATATTGACGTGGATAGGCCTTAGGTTCGTACCAGAAAACGACCAGCGTTGCCAGTAGTGGGTTGTGCTCAATATTTAAATATATGATAGAAATGGGGATGTGGTTTATGGGGAAAATGACAGAATACCATTGTCACACAGAAAAAATCAACGGGCAAGTACTACAAGAAACAAATTAAATCTGTAAAATGTTTAGAGGATTTATGTGAAGACAATCAAGATATTTGGAACACGTTCTGAGAAGAAATAAACAAGAAAACTAAGTAACAACCTGCAAGATTGTGGTGGAAAGAACATAAGGAAGACAGAGTGGTAAATATGTGGATGGTTAGACCACGTGACATAATCGAGACCAGAACACAAAACTTATCCACGACTCTGGTGATTGTGTGAGATGGCGAAACACGGCCGAACATGATTATCTACATGACGCTTGATTCCTGTGAAAGAAACTGCCGTAAAATGCTAAATTTCTAACAAAGCATTCTCAGAAAATCATGTTTTGTCAATTCATAGAGCGAATCCATACATCTATCTCTCGTCATTTCATAGAGCGAATCCATACATCTATCTCTCATCATTTCATAGAGCGAATCCATACATCTATCTCTCGTCATTTCATAGAGCGAATCCATACATCTATCTCTCATCATTTCATAGAGCGAATCCATACATCTATCTCTCGTCATTTCATAGAGCGAATCCATACATCTATCTCTCATCATTTCATAGAGCGAATCCATACATCTATCTCTCATCATTTCATAGAGCGAATACATACATCTATCTCTCATCATTTCATAGAGCGAATCCATACATCTATCTCTCATCATTTCATAGAGCGAATCCATACATCTATCTCTCATCATTTCATAGAGCGAATCCATACATCTATCTCTCATCATTTCATAGAGCGAATCCATACATCTATCTCTCATCATTTCATAGAGCGAATCCATACATCTATCTCTCGTCATTTCATAGAGCGAATCCATACATCTATCTCTCATCATTTCATAGAGCGAATCCATACATCTATCTCTCATCATTTCATAGAGCGAATCCATACATCTATCTCTCATCATTTCATAGAGCGAATCCATACATCTATCTCTCATCATTTCATAGAGCGAATCCATACATCTATCTCTCATCATTTCATAGAGCGAATCCATACATCTATCTCTCATCATTTCATAGAGCGAATCCATACATCTATCTCTCGTCATTTCATAGAGCGAATCCATACATCTATCTCTCATCATTTCATAGAGCGAATCCATACATCTATCTCTCATCATTTCATAGAGCGAATCCATACATCTATCTCTCATCATTTCATAGAGTGAATCCATACATCTATCTCTCATCATTTCATAGAGTGAATCCATACATCTATCTCTCATCATTTCATAGAGCGAATCCATACATCTATCTCTCGTCGTTTCATAGAGCGAATCCATACATCTATCTCTCATCATTTCATAGAGCGAATCCATACATCTATCTCTCATCATTTCATAGAGCGAATCCATACATCTATCTCTCATCATTTCATAGAGTCAATCGGTGCAACTATCTCGGAACTGCCATAACATCTGATGGGAGGTGCATTAAAACATTAGATCAAACATCGCTATGGCAAAGATGCCTTTTGCTTGATGGAAACATGCTGACCTATAAACAGATGGCGCTGGCAAAGTGAATAAGAGTGTTGCAGTGCTACATATATGGTATAGAATTATATGGATGTGAATCGTGTACAGCAAGCAGAATATGAGTTAAACATTTGTTGGCAGTGGACATGTAGTTTCTGAGGAAGATGCAAAGAACATATTCTTTTTAAAATTCGCATATCCTTTACAGGACATCGCGGTCAGCATCTTTCAGTTGATTGTTGATTTCATGGCAAGATTTCGCTCAATAGTTTGCCATTGCTTTCTGAGCGGCCGGCTCACTTATCCCGAAAGAACCGCTACCAATTCTCACGCGCTGCGTTACCCTACGTGGATAAACGGTATTACGGAGAAAGTTGTGTAACTTCTCGGCCAGGGAGACCGGCAAGAACATAATGGACATATAAAAGTAACCAATGAGCAAGTCCTACAAGAAGCAAATGAAAATAGTAAACCGATTAAAGAAATTAAAATAGACAATCAAGATTATATGTTGTTGTTGTTTGTCTATCAAGAATGATGATGGCCATTCATTTCATCCAGTGGGGTTGAAAGTATGGAGCCGTGAGTTCTAAGATGGCTGATAAGGCCTATTTTGGATAAAGAATGACTTGTGCGATGAATTGGATTAAAGTGAGGAAGAGTTGCGCAATTCGTCGACTTCACTCTCTCGCCTGAGTCCATCTGAGTCCAGTGGCAAGACAAGTCAAGACGACTGGAGACGAATACAGGTGCAGTGGATGACCTGGGCGTTCTACGTGCCTTGCCGTGCTCATTACGTTCCACAACGCTTTGCAGGTAAACGCCGTCTTGTCCATTGAATCAAGAATGATTTCTTCCGCGCTGTCTGCCGGATCCTGTCTTCACATGATGGGTAGGCATACCCTATTTCACCCTTGGTTTGACACCAAATCGGCTACCCGCGCCTGGTTTAGCCAGCCTCTCACAGCTGTAGCTCGGGGGGGGGGGGGGAGGGGGGTTGGCCGCTGTCGCATGCTGACACTTTACTAGGAGCCACAGGCGTGAGCTGGGTGTCAGGCTTGGACCAGTGGGGGATGGGTCCTGAGAAGGACATGAGGGTCATCCTTACCAAAGGTGCTACCAATGCCTGACACCCCGTACCCATTATTAGATTATACGGGCACGTAATTCATGGAAATGCACTTGTGAGCCGAAATACGTAGTCCAGAATTGAACCCACAACCTTCGGAGAGCGAGGCAGGCGGCTTGAGAACTTCTAATTAATGGAAATAAACTAAACAAACATTTAGTAACAGTTGGAACGATTGAGGGGACAGGAACGAAGGGAAGGCAAATAGATACATATACCTATGGCTTGACCACATGGCATAATCGAGACAAGAACACAAAGTTGATCCACGACTGGTGATCGTGTATGATGGAGAAACATGACCTCCCAAGCTTATCGGCATGGCACATGGTGATGGCAAGAAATCAACAAATATGGAAAGTGGTAAGGCTTGGCTTTATAGCTTCGATACGGAGACTCCCATTTCTTTGTTTATCTTAGTAATGGTCTGGTTGCTGTTTTCTTTGCTGATTAAAGTAATGGTCAGTGATCTATCCAATCAAATGTAGTAATAATGAACAAACATATGCTGAATCAGATGGGATTCATGTGCTCAAACCATTGTTGTGTAAACAAAACGTCTTGAATTTCCGTTTAAAATTACCAAATGATAGATACTTTATAACACTGTGGGGAATATGTGTGTTGAATATTTCAGCTTGAAGGATTCGTCGATGTGCTTGTTGTGTGACTTCTGACCCTAAAATAGATTCAGTAAAATATGCCAGACAATAAACTGTACAATCTACTGTTTGTGTCTTCAGTATTTAAAAACATATACTAGCGAAACACCAGACTTGGCCATGGGAATGTTATTCCTATGGGAATCCCATGGGAAAGGTCCCATGGGATGGGATGGGATGGGATAGGCATAAATTATCATGTGATGGGATGGGACACAAAAATATGTCCCATGGACAAGCCTGCTAGGCTTGGCAATGTGAATGTTATTCCCTTGAGAATCCCATGGGAAAGGACCCAAGGGATGGCATGGGATGGGACAGGCATAGATTAACATGGGATGGGACAGAAAAAATATGTCCAATGGACAAGCCTGCAAAATACGTGAGGCGTGAAAACTGGTGTTAAGATCGACAATCTTTTCGTAGGGGAAAGGAAAGGGGAGGGGGGACATGATGTTCAGAAGATGTTAAATAAAGGAACTTATAACTGATAACCATCACCTTCCACATTTGACATTTGATATTGCAGCGTCCGACGTGTGGCGCTGGATAGTGTTATTCCGTGTGATTATACAATCTTTTTGATGTCGTCAATCCATATTTTTTCTCTGGCATTCTCTTGCTCTCGTCTCAGATCTCTGGTGCAGCGCCAGTGCTGGTATCTGGTGTATTGCATTCTAACGAGATGTCCGATCCATTTAACTGATTAATTGCCATAGGATAATTAATCATCGTAAGTGACTTCCCCTATCTGCCATTGGCAAATTCATCTCCGAAATGTTGTAATTGCGTTGTAATACAACATGCCTGCTACCGTTTTAACAACTTGTAAGCCCTAACTGTAACACTAACCTGCTACCATATTAACAACTTGTAAGCCCTAACTGTAACATTCACATGCTTCCAATCTTCCGGCATCCATTTTTGTTAGATCCAAACATACTGTGTTTTATTTTGCACTGGATCTGTTAATTTTCTGTTTTTCACTATATGTGGCTCGAGGTGTTGATCCCACTGTCTGTCTGATAACATAATATATGTGGCTCGAGGTGTTGATCCCACTGTCTGTCTGATAACATAATATATGTGGCTCGAGGTGTTGATCCCACTGTCTGTCTGATAACATAATATATGTGGCTCGAGGTGTTGATCCCACTGTCTGCCTGATAACATAATATATGTGGCTCGAGGTGTTGATCCCCCTGTCTGTCTGATAACATAATATATGGGGCTCGAGGTGTTGATCCCCCTGTCTGTCTGATAACATAATATATGTGGCTCGAGGTGTTGATCCCACTGTCTGTCTGATAACATAATATATGTGGCTCGAGGTGTTGATCCCACTGTCTGTCTGATAACATAATATATGTGGCTCGAGGTGTTGATCCCACTGTCTGTCTGATAACATAATATATGGGGCTCGAGGTGTTGATCCCCCTGTCTGTCTGATAACATAATATATGGGGCTCGAGGTGTTGATCCCACTGTCTGTCTGATAACATAATATATGTGGCTCGAGGTGTTGATCCCACTGTCTGTCTGATAACATAATATATGTGGCTCGAGCTGTTGATCCCAATGTCTGTCTGATAACATAATATATGGGGCTCGAGGTGTTGATCCCACTGTCTGTCTGATAACATAATATATGTGGCTCGAGGTGTTGATCCCACTGTCTGTCTGATAACATAATATATGTGGCTCGAGGTGTTGATCCCCTGTCTGTCTGATAACATAATATATGTGGCTCGAGGTGTTGATCCCACTGTCTGTCTGATAACATAATATATGTGGCTGGAGGTGTTGATCCCACTGTCTGTCTGATAACATAATATATGTGGCTCGAGGTGTTGATCCCACTGTCTGTCTGATAACATAATATATGTGGCTCGAGGTGTTGATCCCACTGTCTGTCTGATAACATAATATTTGTGGCTCGAGGTGTTGATCCCACTGTCTGTCTGATAACATAATATATGTGGCTCGAGGTGTTGATCCCACTGTCTGTCTGATAACATAGTATATGTGGCTCGAGGTGTTGATCCCACTCTCTGTCTGATAACATAGTATATGTGGCTCGAGGTATTGATCCCACTCTCTGTCTGATAACACAGTTTCTTTCACGGTATTTGAAAGTTAAGTTGGCAGCTCTTCTCTAGCGCCCCCCCCCCCTCCCCCATCTCGTAGATATTGATTCTGTGTGTGATTTAGTTGATGTCTAAGTTTGACATTGGCAGCACAAGGTCGGCATGAATATGTTATTTATTATCTAACGTTGTGCGGACATAGGTACAGCTTGATGTTTCAGTATGTGTGATAGTGATATATACGCTCACTTGCCTTTTATATCCGACTTAGATTTCTCGAAATCAGATGTCAATAGATAGCAGGTTTTGCCTTGAAAATAATGTATATAGAACTGTTAGTTCTCTAGTGACTGTTTCCATCGACAATAAACATTAATTATTGTGGCGGACTGTTGTGTTGGCATTCGCGCATTGGCCGCATGCATGTATGAGTGTGCGTGCTTTTGGTTTGTCGGAACTGCTGTCTGTTCCACTTCTGACAGTGAGGACTTTATTGTGTGATGTTCACAGACACAGAAATGGAGCAGTATGGGGTGACCCTTTGCGTGAAGTTGGTGCCATGTTAAGAATTGTCGACACCGAATAAACAATCCAAGGATACAACTGAAGTTTTCAAGATTAGGAAATATTGTGGAATAGAAGTAATATGATGTCAGGAGAAAAGACGCACCAAAACACTATTAATATTGCACCAAGCCACTTTATAAAATTAATGTGAATGGAAAGCCACGTGTGCAGGTCAGTAGTGTTTTACCTATATCAATTAACAACAGACGACGGCAGGTGAGAGGCAGACATGAGTATGAGAGTGTAGACAAACTAACATTCAACAATATCAAACATATTCTCCTATCAAATGTATTTAGTTTTTTTCGCATATCCTTTACAGAACATCGCTGTCAATACCAGCATTTTAGCGCTGTTGTTGATTTCTTGGCAAGATTACGCTCAGTAGTTTCCCATTGCTTTCTGAGCGGCCGGCTCACTTATCCTGTAAGTCACCAACGCGGCGAGAACCATAGTTACCATTACCAAACAAAGTACAGACTAATAGTGATCAAGTGTTATGTTTACTATGTATTATGATAAGGATTTTCAATCCAATGTGCTGTTGAGCTCGCCCACCAGTGGGGTTTCTAGCAGTGAACGTGGATGAAGTAGGTCCATATAAAAAAATACTTAATTTTTATAATAATAATAATAAGGGCTCAATGTTCCACAGGAGCCAGACTCGCCCCATGAGGTTCCACTTCCCCGTGTGTCGTTGAGATGGTCACCCCTGCTACTGACCCTGGCCAGATCCAGTGATCTTCGCCCAAAGCTCGATAATTTGAAGACGATTGTTGTTGTTTTGTTCTTAATAAAGGCTCGGTGGTTCCCATCAGGTCCTCACGTCCCTGTGTGTCATTCGGATAATCGCCTCTACATGTGGAACTGGCCAGATCAAGTGCAGATACTACACTAATATTAGCCAAAATGCCGAGAAATTAAACAGCCACAGTTTATTTGGCCTTTCAAAGACCAGTCAAAAATATTTACATCAACAACAGACCTGATAAAGAAAATCTATTTGTATTATTCCACAAAAGCTATGACAGCATATTATCAAACTGTGTTGTTTAAAAAACAATGTAACTAAGTAATATATCAGTTGTACTAAGACACTGTTTATTATTCCTTGACTTATTAAACAGATATATTAATTAATGGTAGCAAAGGTTGATATATGAATGAAACTAACGAAAAATTAAGAAAGTACTTGGCAGAACTGTAAATGTTATAAATATTTTTAGACTGAGTAATGTCCCTTAATTTGTTAAATCGTTATCTCCCATGGTATTACTTAATTTTGTTGGTTGCTTTTTTTCTTACGTGGTTTCTCCCGAAGTTGTTTGAAGAATATTGTTGATTAATTCTGTCACCACTCAATAATTATGCTAGCCTATTGTTATGATAATCTGAGCATGCCATTAATAAAAAGTAATAAGATAACCAAGGGAAGTGTCATTTAATGATTTTTTAAATCATGTGCATAGTATTTGGTTTTGATTATAATAATTAGTGTTAGTAGTAGCAGTCTTTATTTATCATGATGGGACATACTGACCAATGGAAAGATGACAATTGCAAAGAGAAAATGTTTGTTGAACTGCTACATAGATCGTGTACAATTATATGGATGTGAATTGTTTGCAGTAGTTAGTTAGTTAGCAGACAAATCATCCTCATTGCACATCGAACCATTCAGTCTATAAGTGCAGTGATCCACTCTTCAGTAAATCCCGCAACGTGTTCGGCTAACGACATAAGTTCTGTGTTGATTTATTAATCTTCTTTGGCTTCCTGCGTAGTGTTCTTCTTTGACCACACCTTTTTTTTTTTTATTTGCTGTTCTCGCAGTCTGGCCATGGTTGTAGATTCACAGTCATCACTTGGTTCACGCAAAAGTCTTACTTCTCGTAGAGCATTCAGAATGTCAGCCTGGTCAATGGCGCTTCCGCCCTCCACAGTAGCCTTACCTGCGATCTTGTCAACCCGCTCATTTCCTTGTACGCCCGCATGCCCTGGCACGAAAATGAAACTAATCTTTGTCATCCGAGACTGCTCCAGAGACACCAATCACTCTCTTCAGATCCACCCAATCTCTGTCTTCTTGAGCATGCTCATTGAGTTGCTAAGGAAACATGCCGTAGTGAATGTCTGTGTTTCGAGCCATGTTGTTGCTTTAGTTACTGCCATGACTTCCATAGTCAGGCTACTTGTGGTCTCAGCAAAAGCACCAGAATCTTTCTTCACAATTCTCCCTCTAGTCTTAGCCGTAAAGGTCCATGCACTTCATACTCGTCGAACGCCGACCCATCTGTGTACATGACAGCATCACCATCTAACGAATTCTCGATGATCAACGCTTATATTTCCGCCTCCGGATTTTCTTGTCTGCATTCTCTGTCTAGCTGGATACAAACTGAAAAGAACGAACAGAAACCTGTTGGCACTTGCACCCACTCCTCGCAGGTTCTAAGGCCTCAAGTGAACACACGTGCTGAAGAATGTCTTCAGCTTGGCCCATCCACAACCTTCCTCTTGTTAACCTGCTGCCCTTTACCTTCTTAATTTCACTGTGCAGTGGATGTTGTGTGTGTGCATTGACTCTGATGTAGGCACTTGCTCTGCAAATTTGTATTCTGTCCCCTATGGTTGGAAAATCAAGAAGATAGCGCAGCACCCTGTATGCTGTATCTCTTGTACATCCAAAAAATAATACGCATAGCTTCGTTCTGTATCCTTTCCATCCTTTCCATCGCCTTACGGCTGAGAGTCAGAATCGCCATCGCATACTCAAAAACAGACATGACCAGACTCACGTATAGCGCTGCTCGCAGTTTGCTGCCACCATCACCCACATCGCAGCCAAACCCCACTTGACCTTTGTGATCACCTGGTCTATGTGCTCATTGTAAGCAAGGCTTCAATCAAAACGTATCCCCATGTTATTGATTGCCTGCGATCTTTCCACAGTCTCTGAACACAGATTTGCAGTTGGTTTTGGAGTGTTGACAATATGGTTATTCAAACAGAACCATGTCACTGCTGCCTTCGTTGGAATGACCATTGTCCGAGATTCCACACACCAAGTGCTTTTGTGATTTAGCTCGGTTTGTAGTTCCACAGCAACCCGATCTCTATCCTTACCCTGACGATACACTAACACAGTGGTTCTCACCCGGTGGGGAATCCCCCCCCCCAGGGGGGAATTTCAGGGTTTCCAGGGGAGGGGGGGGGGGGGGGGGGGTTGGAATGAAGACCATTTCAAGATCGTGTTAATACAAGAACCGATTACTTGACATAGTTTTTCCCTTCATACTTTACAGTTATGTATGTCTCGTCCTTCTAAAATTCATTTTATAAAGTAAGTAGACCCACAAATCATGTTTTATGTGGATGTCTAGACTTGTTTTAGTATATGCTATTACATTTGCCTTCCACTTTTACGTATACTGTGTAGGGGTGAGGGGATTTTTAGATAGGAAATATGAAAAAAGGGGGAGGGGGAATGACGTTCTGAAAATACGGTGAAAGGGGGAACGGGCCAAATTTTTGATAGGAAGGGGGGAATGGCGTTCTGAAAATATGGTGAAGGGGAGAATGGGCCAAAAAAGGTTGAGAACCACTGCACTAACACATCGTCGGCATTTGACAATGTCCTCCCCTGCCCAGTGATCTGCTCGTCGGTGATTATCACAGTGTAGGCGTTGAAAAGCACCGGAGATAATGGTTATTCCTGTGGCAGGCCCGGATATATTGTAATCAGAAAACCTTGTAAACATCTGATGGCCGTAGAAGTGTAGTTTATGTGGAAAATGCAAAGAATACTACGGACAAAAAACAAAACCAAAAAAAAAAACAAAAAACAATGAGCAAGTCCTACAAGGAAGAAATTAAAACTATAAACTGATTAGAGAAATTAAACGTAGACAGGCAAGATTATTTGGGTAAAAAAAACAACAACTCTAAACAAGTTAGTAACAACCTGCAAGATTGTGATGGAAGGAACAAAAGGAAGGCAGAGAAATAACTATCTGGATGGTTAGACAACGTGAGTGACATAATTGAGATCAGAACACAAATCTGATCCACAGCTCTGGTGATGGTGTGAGATGGCGAAACATGGCCGAACATGATTATTTACATTACACATGAACATGACAAGCAGAACTCATTCATTCATTCATTCATTCATTCATTCATTCATTCATTCATTCATTCAGTAACATGTCCTTTGCAGAACCACGCTCCCATAACAACCTTCCGGAAAACGTTTCGATCACAAGTAAGATGTCCCGCGCCCGATACACTCATCTGGCGATCAAAACAAAACTACAGAAATATTCATTAATAAGGCTTATCTTTATAGAGCTCCCATTGATAACGTCATAGGAATCGTCACTGGAGCTACGGAGCTCATCCTTTGTGCGACGCTTGCAGAAGACTCCGAGACATATTAGATAAACCTATTGGAATGAAGTCGACCCTCTCGATTTTGAACCATGCATTCCGGTTTTTTTTAATCCCGCATTCTCCATCGAGTTTCGGACCTTGTGTGTACGCTACCGCCGAATACAGAACCACCAGTACCGCCATCAGGAATAGTATGAGCGAAGTTGTACACTCAACGGCTCACCCGTCTAGTCGTGTGTACCGGGTTGACAAATACAGTTGAAAGCTCGAGAAGTATTGCTTTACAGTTGTGCTTTACAGCGGTTACAGGGGCAGTTCATAATCCCGCATACCGTGTTCGAAACACAGCTGCAGGCGATTTGGAAGCCTTATGTTGGCTTCCAGTACAACGGTATGAGTGCCATTCGTCCAGAAAGCAATGGCAAACCATTTTTGTCCATATCCTTTTACAGGACATCGCTGACAACACCAGCATTTTACTGCTGTTGTTGATGTCTTGGCAAGTTTACGTTCAGTAGTTTGCACTTGATTTCCCAACGACCGGCTCCCATGTCAATTCGCTGAAACACTGTCAGCTGCCAAATCGCGCGTGGCTGTGATTCGAACGCGGGTAAGCGGGATTACGAATCGGCAATGAAAAACTACTGAACGTAAATTTGCCAGTCATCACGAACAGCCAAACAAAAGCTGGGGTTCACTGCAACCTTCTGTAAAGAATATGTAACTAACATTTGTAATTTTAAGTTCGCCATTGCTTTTTGAACGAGACGTCAACCTCCAAATCAAATCCAATTGACCGGTGTAGGGATTGAACAGCCGTCAGGGCACCGGAAATTTAAGCGCAAGCGCATTAACACAGCGACACAAATAGTTTTTAATTTAATATTGGAGGAGTAGCAATAAACAGCAACAGATACACTGACGATTGTTTTATTATCCGAACCATAGCGGAGTTAATTGTAAACATTGGGCGATCAATATTACTGGATATAATAATAAAGTAAACAAGAAAAAAAAAACAGTATGGGGTATCAATACTGACAGCACCAAGCCACTATGGTTCTTAAACATCCGGTGTGCTGATGCTGAGGTTCGACCCCTACTCCGGACAATTGGACTAAACTGTTGACTTCTCATTTTTGACTTGCGGACTTAAATTACAAGCACGTCTGATGTCGGAGTGCGTGCACCTGATGGAGAGGGGCACTGGTAAAAACATCAAGCTAATCCACACGCACTATTCAGCCCAGTATTACTAAAAGTAGTTTTTGTGTGGACTATGTTTGAGTTTAAAGCTAGCGAGCGCAACAACAACAACAATCATGCAACAATATGAACCAGATCCTTGTATCAAATACATTTAAATTAACAATTACAATTAATAGCCATCAAGTGTTATGTTTACTATATATTGTGGTTTGGACTTCCGATCAAATATATATACTGAAGGACTAGCGAAGATGATCATATCTGTACACAGCCTTGTGTCTCGTGTGCTGCCACTCAGGAACTATACCTTCTAACCCAGTTCGACATGGCTTAACATGGCCACAATATTTCAGCTTCCGAGACATCACGCTATTAATGAGCCAGGTTTATTCCTTGGTTAAGTTATGTAGAAATAAAGGCATTCATAAATACACAATTCTCTTTATTTAACAAGTAACAGTATAGTCGGAAAATGTCTGTTTTGATTTTGTGTTATTTGTTTTCTCCTCTTCTTCTTTCGTTCGCTTGAAATACAACTATAACTACAATGTTGTCTCTTGTATGAACCTAACAGTCTTTTTTAGTTCACTCAGCGGTCCATAGAGTTTATGTTCCACTGTTGTCTCTCTATGCCAGAAGGTTTGCCTGGATATGTTGTAGTTGGGCAGTCCTGGAGTATGTCCTCTGCTGTCTGAGGCTCCAAACCACACGTGCGCATGGCTGAATCACCAATCTTGAATTTTGTATACATGTCGTTGCGTAATCTGTTGTGCCCTGTTCTAATGACTTGTTCTGGTCTGTCCATTACGGGGTAGTCGTCTTGAGCAGGCTTTGGTGGCCTTATGACTGATTTGAACATTCTTTTCTTTTGGTGGTATGTAATGGGCACATCAGGATGTTCTTCTTTTGCTCCTTCCTTAGCTAATTGATCAGCTCTGTCGTCTTCGAATACTCGACAGTGGGATGGTATCCACTGAATGGTGACCTTATGATGACTGCTAAGTTCAGAAAGTATTGTCCTTAGTAATGGCAATTTCCCAGACAGGAGCGCCACGAGTACTGATTTTGCATCTGTCAACAGCACCACAGTTTGTGTACCAGGTTGGTATTTAGTAATTTCTCTGTTGCTATCTTGATTGCCTCAATTTCAGCATCATAGTTATGGCAGTACTTTCCTGTTGAAACTCTGGCCGTGTCCCTAGTATTATTTGGGTATTCTATGTACACTCCCGCTCCTCCATTTCGGACAGCATTTTGTGCTGACCCATCTGTGTAGACTCAGATCCAGCGGTCCTGTGGGTATTCGTCATCAAGGAAGCTGACAGTGGCTGTTTTGCGCTGTACACTGTTCTGTTCTTCCTTGTCAAATATTCCTCGCACTTTAGTCTTTATTTGTAGTGATAGTCTATGTGCATCTTTCCATGGAATTCGCTCTGGAATAGTTGTCAGGGGATACCAACTGGGGCAGATCGGTGATTTCTCTGCAGAGTCGTTTCGCTTGGTGGATTAAACGTCTTCTTTTGTTTTCAAATTAGATTTACTAAATCAGATTCTGTTACTCCTCTTCTTCTGTTTTGCAGGTTGTTTTGGATTGATTTCTGGTACATTTCTCATCATCCCTATACCATCACCATCATATGCCATATGTTGATAAGCGACAAGGTTCGCCTACCTACACGATCACCAGAGTCTGGGATCAGCAGGCTTGGCCATGTGAATGTTATTCCCATGGAAATCACATGGGAGAGGTCCCATGGGATGGGATGGGATGGGACAGCTCACATTTGTATTTCCCATGGGACAGTAGACATGTTATAGCAACTTGATCTCCGTCAGAGCTAACCTTAATTGTTTTTTTTTAATAAAATTATATTTTACCTTTTAAAAGCTTTTTATCCTTCTTTTTTCTTTATATATTTATATTTTTATATAAATATATTTTATATTTTTTTATCCTCCACGAAACAAAGCACTTAAGTGTGATGACCCCAGAAACAAATGCCTTGAGGATGAAGTCATCATGTTTCAAAAATTACGGCAACCAACTTCACAACCATTAAGTTATTGGACAAATGAACATAGGTGTCCACTGCTAAAAGCAAGTGCGAAAATTGTTTTGGCCATACCAGTGTCCTCAGCGGCAGTAGAGCGCTTATTAGTGCAGCTGGATTGTTGTTGAGTAATTTATGAAAACGGATGTTACCATCTCTCGTTATAAACTCTGTGTATATCCGATTTGCATGTAAGATGAAAATTGTGGAAATGGTTCAGGGATTACCTGGATTAACTGAATTATTATAAACCGTTGGTTAGCAGGAAATTGATAATGTGCTGAATGAGCAGAGTGACTCAGAAACAGAATGAGAGTGTCAGAATGACACTGAATTGTCATATTTAGATTAAACGGTTTTTTTTTCTCCATAGAATACGCTTGAATATTACTAGATCGAGTCAATATGTAAGTCACACAGTTCTGTGGAATGTCAAGTAAATGTAGTTGGTGTTTTCTACAGGTGTCATTTGGTGACAGCAACATCGAACTTTATATTAACGTTCGTCAGGATGGGCTAGGTGTCTCATGCGCAGCGCACAGACACAACGGCAGCTGTACTTACGGAGTGTACAACCAAAGAGCAACTTGCTGTTGTGCGTTTATTGTGGGCTGAAGGACTGCCTGCAAAGGACATTCATAATAAAATTCTTCCTATTTATGCTGCCAAATGTTTGTACCGTAAAGCGTGCTTCAATGTCATGGAAACATCCTTCTTCGCCTCGTGTCCAAAAAATTAAATGTTACGCCATCAGCAGGGAAGGTTATGCTGACAATGTTCTGGGATTGTCAAGGAGTGCTTTTAAACAATTTCAAGACGAAAGTTGACAATGTGAATTCTGAATCGTACTGTGAAGTTATATCGATGCTGCATGATGCAATTTGAAGAAAACGTCCATGACTGCTGACTAGAGGAGTGTTGCTTCTTCATGACAATGTCAGACCACATATGGCTCTATACAATATGAAGAAAACGTCCATGACAGCTGACTAGAGGAGTCTTGCTTCTTCATGACAATGTCAGACCACATATGGCTCTATACAATATGAAGAAAACGTCCATGACTGCTGACTAGAGGAGTGTTGCTTCTTCATGACAATGTCAGACCACATACGGCTCTATACAATATGAAGAAAACATCCATGACTGCTGACTAGAGGTGTGTTGCTTCTTCATGACAATGTCAGACCACATACGGCTCTATACAATATGAAGAAAACATCCATGACTGCTGACTAGGGGTGTGTTGCTTCTTCATGACAATGTCAGACCACATACGGCTCTATACAATATGAAGAAAACATCCATGACTGCTGACTAGAGGAGTGTTGCTTCTTCATGACAATGTCAGACCACATACGGCTCTATACAATATGAAGAAAACATCCATGACTGCTGACTAGAGGAGTGTTGCTTCTTCATGACAATGTCAGACCACATACAGCTCTATACAATATGAAGAAAACGTCCATGACTGCTGACTAGAGGAGTGTTGCTTCTTCATGACAATGTCAGACCACATACGGCTCTATACAATATGAAGAAAACGTCCATGACTGCTGACTAGAGGAGTGTTGCTTCTTCATGACAATGTCAGACCACATACGGCTCTATACAATATGAAGAAAACGTCCATGACTGCTGACTAGAGGAGTGTTGCTTCTTCATGACAATGTCAGACCACATACGGCTCTATACAATATGAAGAAAACGTCCATGACTGCTGACTAGAGGAGTGTTGCTTCTTCATGACAATGTCAGACCACATACGGCTCTATACAATATGAAGAAAACGTCCATGACTGCTGACTAGAGGAGTGTTGCTTCTTCATGACAATGTCAGACCACATATGGCTCTATACAATATGAAGAAAACGTCCATGACTGCTGACTAGAGGAGTGTTGCTTCTTCATGACAATGTCATACCACATACGGCTCTATACAATTTGAAGAAAACGTCCATGACTGCTGACTAGAGGAGTGTTGCTTCTTCATGACAATGTCAGACCACATACGGCTCTATACAATATGAAGAAAACGTCCATGACTGCTGACTAGAGGAGTGTTGCTTCTTCATGACAATGTCAGATCACATACGGCTCTATACAATATGAAGAAAACGTCCAGGACTGCTGACTAGAGGAGTGTTGCTTCTTCATGACAATGTCAGACCACATACGGCTCTATACAATTTGAAGAAAACGTCCATGACTGCTGGCTAGAGGAGTGTTGCTTCTTCATGACAATGTCAGACCACATACGGCTCTATACAATATGAAGAAAACGTCCAGGACTGCTGACTAGAGGAGTGTTGCTTCTTCATGACAATGTCAGACCACATACGGCTCTATACAATATGAAGAAAACGTCCATGACTGCTGACTAGAGGAGTGTTGCTTCTTCATGACAATGTCAGACCACATACGGCTCTATACAATTTGAAGAAAACGTCCATGACTGCTGACTAGAGGAGTGTTGCTTCTTCATGACAATGTCAGACCACATACGGCTCTATACAATATGAAGAAAACGTCCATGACTGCTGACTAGAGGAGTGTTGCTTCTTCATGACAATGTCAGACCACATACGGCTCTATACAATATGAAGAAAACGTCCAGGACTGCTGACTAGAGGAGTGTTGCTTCTTCATGACAATGTCAGACCACATACGGCTCTATACAATTTGAAGAAAACGTCCATGACTGCTGGCTAGAGGAGTGTTGCTTCTTCATGACAATGTCAGACCACATACGGCTCTATACAATATGAAGAAAACGTCCAGGACTGCTGACTAGAGGAGTGTTGCTTCTTCATGACAATGTCAGACCACATACGGCTCTATACAATTTGAAGAAAACGTCCATGACTGCTGGCTAGAGGAGTGTTGCTTCTTCATGACAATGTCAGACAACATACGGCTACATTAACGCAAGAGAAGTTCTGGAATATCCACCTTACAGCCCCGACTTAGCCCCTAGCGATTTCTACATTTTTAGTCCACTGAAAAACCACCTTGGTGGGAGACATTTCGCGAATGACGCCGATGTTGAATGTGAAGTGAAAAAGTGGTTTAGAAAACAGTGCACGCATTTCTATGCAGCCGGTTTGAGGGTACTAAAAAATAATGGGGTAAGTGTATCAATGTTGGTGGAAATTATTTAGGGAATTAAAGGGGCAATGCACGTATAAAAATAAATCGATTTCAAGTTGTTATCGTAGTTAGTTCTTTGTCTACAGCCATTTGTGACTTACTTATTGACCCCCCCCCCCCCCCAAATAAAATTAATCAATTCTGTCATATTATATGTCTCTTTATACTTGTAGTCCTATTTAGTAGACACTAAACCGAAACTTTCATAAATTTCATAATTTTATTTGAACTGTATTCCATATTAATATTATAATGAGAATCCAATGGAATGGGATGCGACGGGCACACATTACCATGGGATGGGATGGGATGCGACAGAAAAATATGTCCCATTGACAAGCCTGAGGACCAGGGTTGTGCTCGTTTTGCCTCTCAGAGTCAGCGCACCAGCATTGGATTGCGTTCTGATTTTTTCCTCATAATCCCTGGTATTTACTATATAATATGGTTTGAACTTACGATCCAGTATTCGAAAGTGTGGCGAAGGTGATCATGTCTGCGCACAGCCTTGTGTCCCGTGTGCTGCCACTTCTTACAGATGTTGATATTCCTCCATGGCATGATGCCAAACCGCACAGATTAGTCTCTCCTTAGAAGGGCCTGCGTGCCCACTTCTTAACCCTTTGAAAATAAAGCGTGTTCGTTCGTTCGTTTGTTCGTTCGTTCGTACGTCCTGCCTTTCTTCTGATCCAACTTTGCCGTTGTGGCGACATATTGCAGAGTTCCCTTTCTCTGACACGTCCACAAACTTATTGTGGGATATCTGCCGTCAGCGATTAAAATGTCTGCAAGCTGGAGATCGGGATGTGAGCGCACGGCAGAAGGACATACGGGAAGACCCTCCTCCGGGAAGTGTGAGAAACCTACTGGACGTGAGGTACTCGTTCAGGGGTAGGAGTGGTGGGGGTGTGGCTGGTTCTGACGACTTCAGACCTGCTGTGAGCTCACTCAGCAGTGTGTTTTCTTGCAGTGAACATTGATTAACGTTTGTCAGTGTATAAAAACTTTCTTTTTGTTTTAAAATAAGGGTGTTCTGTTCTCCAGGGGTAACGCCGCATGAGGTTCCTCGACCCTGTGTGTCATTCGGATGACCGCCTCTGATGCTGACCCTGGCAATATGAAGTGCAGATACTACACTTTGATCTTAGCCGAAAGGCCGAGAAATGAACAAACCGAAGAGTACTTGGCCTTTCAAAGGCCTGCCAAAAATGTAAGAATATGTCAAGAATTCTGTATCACGATAGTTTCTAAAGTCAAGCATATATTATTCTAGAAAAGCCAGGAAAGCAGATTATAAAAATTTATTGTGCAAAAATGTAACTAAATAGTATAATTACTTTTGTTTATACTCTGTTTATTTTCCTTTAACAATTAACTTGAAACATTGAGCAATAGCAGTAAATTTTTATTTAGAAACGAAAATAACGAAAAGTTTACAATGTAGTTGCCAGAACTGTAAATGTTAGAAATATTTTTAGATTAGGTACTGTCCCTTAATATGTTAAGTCATTACGTCCCTTGCCATAATTTTATTTTGTTTGTTCATTTTGTTTATGTGGCAACCCTCGAAGTTGTTTGAACAGAATTGTTTATAAATTACAAATAGTAAGATTTGCTGACGAAGAGGCTATTCGTATGCCCAAACCATTGGTATGTAATCAAAAAGAGATGATAGTTTTTTTTTTTTCTCTCTATAACCATGGAAGACAGTATTCAGGACTGGGAGTATGTGTGTTCTATAATGGTTCAGCTTTACTGGAGACTTTTGACCATCATAGAAAATAACTTTAGGAAGGGAAAATCCCAACTGCGCCTCCCAATGGTAGAGGATGGGAAACACACAAGGGTGTGGCAACCGCAGCCCTGGGACCGGGTATTCGCTGGAATATCTGCTGATAAGCAGAGCAGGACACGCACTTGTTCTCACAAATGGCTGTCAAAGACCCCCATGTGAATGTGGACGTCAAAAGGAAGCCACCACACACTTCCCCCAACCACCCCACCCATACACACATTCCCCGCACCCATCACACACATCCCCCACACCACACACTATCCCCCACCCACACACATATCCTCACCCATACCACCACACCCCCCACCCACACACCATGCACACATTCCCCACCAACACACCGCACAAATATCACAAACCCACACACCATACACTTCTCCCCACCCGCCCTTGCATCCCAATCCACCCAACGCATTCCCCTACCCACACAACCCCGCCACTCACACATACTTCCTCAAACCACCCACACATCACCATCCACATAAACACACACACCCCACACCCATCCCATACCAATCCCATACACATATCCTCCACCCATACACACATCCACCACACCCATTCCCACACCCCTACTTTCACCCCCATACATCCATCCACACATACCACCAACACCCACAAATATCACTACCCACAAAAACCCACACACCAGAACCCATCCAAACGCATACCCCCACCCACACATCCCCCACCCACACATATCCCCACACTCATACACATCCTCCACACAAAATCACACTTCCTCACATCTAGACACATACAAAATGTCTCACGTGAGCATTGAAACTAGTATGAACAAACTCCCACACTTTACTCACACACATACACTGACAATTGTCTGAGCATTCTCATAAAACTTTTAAACATGGAGAAAAATGTGTACATAAACAGTGTGTGACGTAAAAATAGTGATGCTCCCACACACAGAGATACACACAGAGAAGGCACACACACACACACACACACACACACATTCACTCTCACGCTCACTCATTCTGTCTCTCATTCACACTCACTGACTCTCTCACTCAAACTACAGTAATGTACATAAGTTCATATTA
This sequence comes from Cepaea hortensis, assembly GCA_963921405.1. Taxonomy (NCBI): domain Eukaryota; kingdom Metazoa; phylum Mollusca; class Gastropoda; order Stylommatophora; family Helicidae; genus Cepaea; species Cepaea hortensis. Next base: position 68,864,750 of record OY992896.1, read on the forward strand.
TACATGATAAAATCAAATGGTATTTAACTGATAATATGACAGATGAGAATACACAAACATATGGATTCGCGTGTTACATAACATGCGTGTTACATGACATGCATCTGCTCAGCTCTCTCTCTCTCTCTCTCTCTCTCTCTCTCTCTCTCTCTCTCTCTCTCTCTATTCTTTCATATGCACACACTCACACGCATGCGCGCGCTCACACACACACACACTAACACATCAACTCTCGAACTGTCTCTCTCTCACACACAATCCTTCACACACACACTCACTCTCTCAATCACACTCTCTCACACATATACATACGCATGAACGCATGCATGCACGCACACACTCCATCACTCACTCTCACACATACACGTACGAATGCATGCACTGACACATTCCCCTACCATTTCTCGCTCAATCACTCTCTCCACACACACGCACGCACGTGCGCACACACACATTCACTCTCTCACTCTCTCTGACACCCACTTTCTCTCTCTCTCTCTCTCTCTCTCTCTCTCTCTCTCTCTCTCGCTCCCACACGCACACACATATATAGTGAACAATTATAGTTAAACAATTATAATGAACGATTATAATGACCAATTCTAATGAACAATTATACCAATAAATGAATTATGGTGGCATATAGTCGGTACGGATTAAGTATTGAAAGAGTTTTCGGTTAAATGTGTAGGGACTCATTGGAGTTTTCAGATCTGGAAGCAGATCATTCCATAAGTGCGCACCAGAATAGGCGAAACATGTTTTGTATAGGCCCAATCTAGGCTTTGAGACATGTAACAAATTTAGGCGCTTGCTGTTCATTGCATTAGATTGAATTAGCGGCAGAAGATACTCTGGGGTATTTTGAGATATAATTTTGTTCACTAATTTGGCTTTGTTTAAAAGGAAGCGCTTTTGAAGTGGTAGAAGTCTTAGATGACTGTACGAATTATTACTTTCACCGTGCTTTATGCCAGAAACCAGACGAATAGCGCGGTTTTGTAGAGAACATAGTCGTTTTAAATTAGATTTAGGGCAACCATCCCAAACTGTGCAACAGTAATCGAGATGTGATTGGATATAGCATGTATAGAATATTTTTCGTGTGCTTTCGTCCAGGAAGTGCTGAATTTTAGCAAGTTGGTAAACTTTTTGTGCTATTTTCTTGGTAAGAACGTGAACATGAGAGCTCCAGCTCAAATGGCTATCAATTAAAAGACCTAGTGTTTTATGTTCATTCACATTAACTATAAGTAACGTGCCCATGCGGAGTTCGAGCAGTGATCCAGTTATGGCTAGTGTCTGTAGTTTTTGTCTGGTCGTTATTAGCATGGATTTGGTTTTGTCGATGTTAATTTGCATACGGTTTTCATTGCTCCATCTAGTAAGATTATCGAGTTCCTTTTGTAAAGAATGCTCTAATTCACTACGGTTTTCTTGACTAGTATATATAGTACAGTCGTCTGCAAATAGATCACAAGTTGTATTGATATATAAAGGAAGATCATTAATATAACTGCAAAAAGCAGCGGACCTAGTATTGAGCCCTTGAGGCACACCAATATTAAGCTGTGTGGGTCTTGATAGACAGTTGTTGAAGGAAACGACTTGTTGTCTGTCGGATAGAAATGACGTAATATGTTCACCATGTTGGTGCTTATCTTCATTTGTTTTAGTTTTCTAATTAAAATATCGTGATCTACCATATCAAAAGCTTTTTTAAAGTCTACAAACACCGCTCCACAAATTCTACCGTTGTTGATGTTTAAGTGCCAGTTATCGGTCATTTTTGTTAGAGCACTATGGGTAGAATATTTAGGTCGAAACCCAGATTGACTGTTAATTATTAGATCGTTGTTAATTAAATGGTGTAACGTTATTTTATGAATGTGTTTTTCTAGTGGTTTTGATAGCGACGATAGTCAGGAAATAGGTCTATAATTACCCAAAACGCTATTATCGATTGAGCCATTTTTAATTAGCGGAAACACTTTAGCAATTTTAAATGCAGATGGAAAGTAGTTTTTGGCAAGGCACTGGTTATATATGAACGTTAAGGACTCACTAATGACTGGTGCAGCACAACGAAGAATTCTATTACTGATACCATCTAGGCCGTGTGAGTTTGTTGATTTGAGGTTTAAGAGATATTTATAAACGTCTGCAACAGATATTAAAGGAATCTCAGCGGGAATATTTCTGGTGCACATCTCCTCACAGAATGATGCCAGTGAACTTAAATTACACGATGAGTCTGGTATTGAAGACATTAGATTCTCTATTTCTGATTGAAAGAACCAACTGAATTCATCGCATGTTATAGAATTTGGTATTGCTGATTCTGTAGGGCGTTTCTTATTGGTTAGCAAGTTAATAGCCTTCCATATGTTTGTACTGTTTGAATTATCTACAATCAAATTTTTAAAATGGTCTTTTTTTACTCCTACGAATTTCATATTTAACTTTATTCCTTAGTCTGCGGTACTTGATGAAGTCTTTATTTTTGTGTGCTGTATCTCGCTCTCTCATAATTTCCAGAACTTCACTAGTGACCCATGGGGATTTATGTTGATTTTTGACTCGAACTTCTTTGATTGGCACGTGTTTATTGAACACATTGTAGACTGTCTTCGTCCAGAAAGCTAATGCATCGTCCGGGTCAGGAAGTTGGTAAACGTGATCAAGGGCTGCTTTTCTTAAGTCTTGCAAAAATAAATCTTGGTTGAATGCTTTAAAATTTCTAAATTTGATACTTACATGTTTATGTTTAAGAGATTTGAACCCAATTATTGACCATGTACAACATACAGGGTAGTGGTCACTAACTGTACTAACAGGAACAGAACATTCAATAATATTATCTGGACAAGTAACATATATATGATCAATTATAGTTGAGGATGTGTCAGTAACCCTTGTGGGACGGTTTATTAGTTGTTTGAAATTGTAAGAAAGAATGATATCGTCCCGTGTCTGGTTGGATTTACTAATATCTATGGAGAAAAGAAGCACCAAAACTCTAGTAATATTGCTCCAGGCCACTTTATAAAATTAATGTGAATGGAAAGCCACGTGTGAAGGTCAATAGTGTTTTTACCTATATCAATTAATAATAGACGACGGCAGGTGAGAGGCAGACATGGACATGAGAGTGTAGACAGACTAACATTCAACAATATGAAACAGATTCGCCTATCAAATACATTTAAATTACCAAACGAAATACAAACTAATAATGATCAAGTGTTATGTTTACTATGTATTATGGTAAGAATTTTCGATCCAATATCCCAAAATTGTGGCGAAGGTAATCATGTCTGCGTACTGCTTTGTGTCTGGTGTGCTGCCACTGGTTTCTGATCTTGGTATTCCTCCATGCCATGATGCCAAACCGTCCAGCATATCTCTTTTATAGAATGTTAGGTGAGCCTGCGTGCCTAATTCGTAACCTTTTGAAAATAAAGTTCATTCGCTCGTGTCCCCCTGCCTCTCCTCCGCTCCAACTTTACTGACGTGACGACATGATGAAATGTTCCCTTTCTCAAGACACGCTATTTTGGGATAACCGCCACCAGCGATTAAACCGTCTCCAAGCTGAAAATAAGGATGTCAGCGCACGACAGGTGAATGACACAGGGGAATACCCTCCCCCGGGAAGTGTGAGGTACGTGATGGACGCCAGGTACTCGTCGAGGGGGTGGGAGTTGGGGGGGGGGGGAATGTGGCTGCTTCTGGCGACTGCAGACCTGCTCTGAGCTCGCTGTGACAGAACGCCAGTGTCCCATGTCCTCAGGCCTTCTTTGGGTTTGAGTAAACAGGGGGAAACAGCTTTCGGGAACCCTCAGTTCTCTTGTTCGCTCAATCACCATGGAAGATAGTTCTTTGGGTTACTTTAACAACACGATCTTTTCATAGAACAATTAGATATATGTCTTGTCTTGGGGGAAAACCCGATAGGGCATCTTACACCAAATACACACCAGTGCAACTTCAGGTGCAATTCATGTCCGTTCCAATACTTACCGTTTGGTATTTGCAGCATGCCTATTTAATTCAAAGATTAGGACAACACTGCAGCCTACTACTGGGGAAATGAAAGGTAATAATTGGGTTTTATTTAATACTGCTAGACCTTGGTTTGAAAGGCTAACTGGTTGTCTCGATTAGTGAGACGAATTGGCGAAACGGCAGTCTTGCCATATTGGGAGTGGATTGACCGTTGGCCAATCTAGCTAAGCGTCTTGTTCTTGGCATCGCCGGGGAGTGAATCTGAACAATATATCTCCTCAGGGGATTGCATTTGTTCTTGGCGGCAGATGAGCTGTTGCTATCTTTCCTTCTACGGCCTGAACTGGGCATACAGTCATCTTTCTTTAGAATATAATCAATGGATAGCTACGGTATGCCGGAAAGAGGGAAGGGCTCCTTGGGGATGGAGCCACCAATCTATGATCTATCTTCAGCAGCCCGAAGGAGTAGTATCTTCTTTTCGATTCTTGCTGGGGATGGGGAACTACACTGAGTGCCATACATCCTCACTACTATAATATTAGTTAAGGGGGAGAAGCACATATCCTTAAACACACCACACCACAAGAGCTTTGTCGTGAGAAAGGCATGGTTTGCAAGGGAGAGAGAAGCCGGGAAACGAATGTGCCCAATAATAATAAAGGCAGGGTATGAGTGTGGAGAGTGAGTCTTGTATGCAAAAGGGTGCATAGTGTAGCCGACAGGACGTCTACAAGATGGAGGTCTACTCAAGCCAGGACGTAGCCAATCCAGGGGCTACCTGACATGTCAGACCCATTCAAGCAGGCCACTTATCTAATTGATTAGGTAAGCCAAAATGCATAACCAATTTATTAACTGAGGCCCAATTGGACCTCAGGATTGTGGTGCATGAGTCAGCCCGGTCGCTAACTAATCTATGTCATCTACAGGGTCCTTCTTTTGACCGTTAAGTGAGTTGAAAGACTCGACAGGGCTTCTATGCCTAAAGCTATATGCAACTGATGAAGCCAGGGCAAGTCAGTGGCCATACCAGGTAGAATGTTTCTATATATGAGGGAGAAGCAGGACTAAAATTAAACGAGTGACAATACCGCAACTCAAGTCTTCTTATCGACTTAGGGTCGAGTGTTTGCTGATGATTCTGGTTGGACCTACGCCTAATTCCCATCCTTGTCCGGGACAGCGAAAGACTCTGACTCATTCCCTATACGCAATCTGGTCTCATGATATTATGTCCCAACCAAAATTGTGCCAAGTGATCCCATGGCACTTTCCCAGACCAGATGAGTGACTATATCGTGTTGGCCACGGAAACTTGAAAGCTGTTGTTCGAACAACCTACGCTGGAAAGAGAGACCTGAAACTTTGTCCGGTGAGGTGGATGTGAACTAACAGGACAATATAGAGATCTGTGGTCTATGATGTTCAGAGTTTTCTTGCTTCATGTCTGGACTAGAGTTATCTCCTCAGTTTTTTTTTTTTTTTTTTAGACTTTTATAGGTTCATCTGTCTTGATGTTTTTTCTGTGTTGTCCTTTATTACGGTATTAAATTCTAATTATAGTGACTGAGACGATCGTCATGTTGTGTTTGTGTCAGCCAGAAATACACTGCAGGAAATAGACCCCGAGGTCGAAAGAGAGAGTGACAGTGAGTCCGGGGAACGGAGGAGGGTTGGCAGCAAAGACCTATCCCCAGCCAGGGCGAAAGAATAGTTTTGAAACATTGTGTATATCCTCCAGAATAAATTATTGTGTTTTTGTCAGTTGTAAGTTTTCCCGACCCCTTCCATCTCATCTCACCTATGCATAGAATATTCTTCATTTTCATGCTTTTCATTTCTTCTTACCGGACGAGGATGTCCTAAGATAGCCATTAATGTCGTTCACTGCCTCTGATATGTGACTATTCATGAAATCTTGGGAAGATAAAGGGGTGGTTTCCCCTTGACGTCCACATCCACATGGGGTCTTTTACCTCTGCTTTTGACAGCCATTTATCAGAACAAGTGCTTACCCTGGTCTGCTCAGCAGCAGATGTGTCCACATATCCCGGTGGATATTCGGTCCCCACGGCTGCGTTTGTCACACCATTGTTGGAGAACTTGGGACCCTCCCCATAGCTTGTTACACTCGCCCAGCAGTGGGTTTTCTAGCAGTGTACGTGAATGACGTATGTCCGTGTAAAAAAAAATTTCTTATTCTTTTTTACAATTATGGCGCAATGTTCCACAGGGGCCAGAGTTTCCCCATGAGGTTCCACTTCCCCGCGTGTCGTTCAGATGACCCCCCTGCTACTGACCCTTGCCAGATCAAGTGAAGTTACTACACTTTGATCTTAGCTCAAAGCTCAATAATTTGAAGCCGATTGTTGTTTTGTTTTTAATAAAAGCTCAGGGGTTCCCACAAGGGGCCTGCCCCTCCCCATCAGGTCCTGACGTCCCTGTGTGTCATTCGGATGACCGCCTCTGCATGTGAAACTGGCGAGATCAAGATCCGTTACTATAGTTTTAATATCAACCAAAAGGCTGAGAAATATAACATCCACAGTTTATTTGGCCATTCAAAGGCTAGTCAAAAATATAACACTATGCATCTTATTTAGAAGGTAGGAATCTCAGATGCATTAAGCATGAAAATTCATGAAAGCATATTACCAAAATTTGTTATGCAAAAAACAATGAAATAAAGTAATATATTAGTTTTGTTAAAACAGTGTTTAATTTTTATTAGCAGATAGAACTGCAAACATTATGGAGTAGTGATAAAGTTTAATATATAAATAAAAGTAAAGAACACTTTGCAATGTAATATCTAGAACTGTAAATGTTAGAACTAGTTTCAGGTTAGGTAATGCCCCTGAATATGTTAATTGGTTATGCCCCTTGCCTTAAATTAATTTCGTTTGTTCATTTTGTTTATGTGGCCACCCCCGAAGGTGTTTGAACAGAATTTTTTGTAAATTACGAATGGTAAGATTTTCTTAAGAAGATGCTATTCGTATGCCCTGACCATTGGTATGTAATCAGAAAGCGGTGACAGTTGTTTTTAAACTATGGTAGACAGTAGACAGGACTGAGAGTATGCGTGTTCTATAGCTCAGCTTTACTGGAGAGTTTTGGCCATCATAAACCATAGCTGTAGGAAGGGAAAATCCCAATTGCACCTCCCAGTGGTAGAGGATGGGAAACCAACAATGGTGTGACAAACGCAGCCGTGGGGACCGAATATCCACCGGGATATGTGGACACATCTGCTGCTGAGCAGACCAGGGTAAGCACTTGTTCTGATAAATGGCTGTCAAAAGCAGAGGTAAAAGACCCCATGTGGATGTGGACGTCAAGGGGAAACCACCCCTTTATCTTCCCAAGATTTCATGAATAGTCACATATTAGAGGCAGTGAACGACATTAATGGCTATCTTAGGACATCCTCGTCCGGTAAGAAGAAATGAAAAGCATGAAAATGAAGAATATTCTATGCATAGGTGAGATGAGATGGAAGGGGTCGGGAAAACTTACAACTGACAAAAACACAATAATTTATTCTGGAGGATATACACACGAGAAAGGAGTAGAAGTACTATTTTATTAAAAATAACAGCCAAGTCAATTAATGGTTCCTGGTATATGTCACATAGAGTTATTATGGTTAAAATGAAAGGCAAACAAAAAGATATAAATATTATTCAAGTATACGCAACAACAACAAGTATCAGTACTAAATGTCTCCTTGCATTATCTACGGGAGGGGGCTGTAGCACTTATGGAGATAGCCATGTGTAATGAAAGCTTTACAAATCAAAGACGTGGAGGTATGCGGTGGGCAGGGCTCTCTTCTGGTGCCAGGAGGGTAGTGTCGTACATGAAGATCTCCAGTGGCGATATCCTGCATACAGGGCTCTCTTCTGGTGTCAGGAGGGTATTGTCCTACATGAAGATCTCCAGTGACGATATCCTGCATACGGGGTCTCCGTGGCCAAATGGTTCAGCCACCGACGTCACGCCCCGGAAGTTGTGGGTTCGAATTCGGATACGTCTTATGGTTCAGCCAGGTCTGTTGCCAAGGGCTACGGAAGTAATTCGTATTCTCGCAGACCGCGTTCAAGACACAGCTACGGGTTGATTTGGAAGCAGACCACGATGCGTTGGTTTTCATACAATGGCATGAGTGCTTATCGTTCAGAAAGCAATGGCAAACTTCGGAACGTAAATTTACCAAGAAATTACAAACAGCCAAACAATGCTGGGGTTGACCGTGACGTCATGTAAAGGAAATGTGACTAACCTGTTTGTATGCCACTGATTCTCTTCTCCGTTTTCTTTTCGATCTCCCCCCCCCCACCCCCCCCCCCACCCCCCCACCCCCATGTCGCCATCCCTGTGTGTTATTCACACAACCATCTATCGACTGTATGTTTGATAAACTCACTAGCTGATATATCTTCAGCCGGTTTATCAACTCATTCAGCATTGTCTTCCTCTGTCCAGCTCTGTCTCTAATATCTTTAGTCTCCAATGTTGTCACCTGATTCTCCGTGAAAGGTTAGGGCTATTTTTAGGATCATACCTGGACACGCAAACTACTGAACGTAAACTTGCCAAGACTTCAACAACAGTAGTAGAATTCTGGTGTTGACAGCGATGTCCTGTAAATAGGATATTCATTAATTCATTCAGTAGCATGTCTTTTGCAGAACCTCGCTCCCATAACAACTTTCCGGAAACCTCTCGATCATAAGAACGATGTCCCGCGTCCGATACACCCATCTAGAGATCATCTCTCTTTGGCCTTCCTCTACCTCTCTTCCCGGGCATATACTCCCCCATTATTGTTCTCTCCAAACTTTCGTGACGTTTCAAGTGACCAAAATATTTCAATGTATTTTTCTTCTATCGTCTTTAATAGCCAAACTTCTTCAATGTTCAGCTCTTGACGTATTGATGCATTTGTTCTTTTCTTTAAATATGATATGAAAAATAAAATACTCGAACACATACTTACCCAGCAACTAGATCAGGGAAATTATCATTATCATGCAGCATGTATCCTGCAGAACGTCGCTCTCATCACGGCCCGTCGCAGAGATTCACCATCTGTTGCCAGTTCTCCTTCCTCATTTATGTCCATGCCCAAGGCGTCCCCAATGTCCCGTGTTCAATGTTGTATTGGTCAACCCCTGGCCCCTCTCTCAGGAACTATGCCTTCTAACTCGGTTCTGACCAAACCACGTGACTCTTAACAAAGACACAATATTTCAGCTTCCGAGACATCGCGCTATTAATGAGCCAGTTTTATTCCGTGATTAAGTTGCAAGTAAGAAATTAAAACCATAAACTGATGTGCGAAATTAAACTTAGACAGTCAAGATTAATTGGGCTCGTTATAAAAAAAAAAAAAAAAAACACCAGACAATTTACTAACAACCTGCAAGATTGTGCTGGAAAGAACAGGAGGAAGGCAGCGAGATAACTATCTGGATGGTTAGACCACGTGACATAATCGAGACCAGAACACAGAGCTGATCCACGACTCTGGTGATTGCGTGAGATGGCGAAACATGGCCGAACATGATTATCTAACAAATCAACAGAAATGAAGAGTAGTAAGGCTTAGCTGTATATAGTTCCCACTAATATGGGAGTCGTCGCTGGAGCTACGGAGTTCATACTTTGTGCGTTGATTGTGGCAGGTCGCTCAATGGAAAATCATCAAACCATACGGGATGAAACCTGTTGCAATTAACTCGACCCTCTCGCCTTTAATCCATGCGTTCCTTGTTTATCCCGCACTCTCCACCGAGTTTCGGACCTTGTGTGTAACCGACCGCCGAATACACAGCCACCTGTACCGCCATGAGGAGCAGTATGAGCGAAGTCGTACACGCAATGACCAACCCGTATAGTCGTGAGTGCGGGCATGACAAACGTAGGTGAGAGCCCTAGATGTATTGCTTAACAATTGTAGGACATCATCTCCTTAGAAAGAAGACTGGAATCACATGTTGGAATGTTGCATGTGCTTTGCAGGACGTCGCGATCAACCCCACATCACATGTCTATTTTCTAGGGAATTTTACGTTCAGTAGTTTGCCATTGCTTTCTGAACGAGAAGACAACCTCCAAGTCCAACTGACAGGTGTAGGGATTGAACCGCCGCCGTCAGGGCCCTGCAATTTAAGCGCAATCGCATTAACCCAGCGGTCACGAAGACCTCAGCTGAGAAAACGAGAAGTATTGCTTTACAGATGTGAGACAAGAGTATTCATCACCCCAGGTCTATATATAGTTTGTTTAGAACAGCATGGGCGAAAGGATAAGAGCGCTCGTTCTTAAACATCCGGGGTGTTGATGCTGAGGTCAGAGGTTCAACCCCTACACTGAACACTTGGACTAAAATGTTAACTTCTCGTCCTTGACTTGGGGACTTAAAATACACGTACCTCCGATGTTGGAGTGGGTTCGCGTGATGGTAAGGGACAATGGTTATAAGAGAAAGCTAATCCACGCCCAAAATTCAGGCCAGTGGTACTAAAAGTATCGTTTATGGAGTACTCTTGAGCTCAAAGCGAGCGAGAACAACAACAACAAAAAACATGCAACAATATGAAACAGATTCTTATATCAAATACAATATAAATTACCAATAACAATTAATAGCGATCAAGCTTGATGTTTACTCTATATTATGGTTTGGATTTCCGATTCAATATCCGAAAGTCAGATCATGTCTGTCTTCAGGTCATCGTCTCTCTTTAGACTGTCCTGTGTGCCCAATTCTTAACCCTGTGAAAATAAAGTTTGTTTGTTCGATCGTCTCGCCCTGCTCTCCGCTGCTCCAATTTTACCGTTGTGACCATACTGCAGCGTTCCCTTTCTCGTGACTCGTCCATGAATGTATTGTGGGATAACCGCCATCAGAGTCTCCAAGCTGGAAATCCGGATGTGATCTCACGACAGGAGAAGGACAAACTGGAAGAACCTCCTCCGGGAATTGTGAGGAACTCAATGGACGCGAGGTACTCGTCAAAGGGGCTGGATGGGGAGGTTGGGGGTGGGGAGAAATGTGGCTGCTTCTGACGACTGCAGACCTGCTGTAAGCTCGCTCAGCAGTGGGTTTTTGTAGCAATGACCATGGATGACGGATGTCCGTGTATAAAATCCTCAACGTCCCCGTGTGTCATTTAGATGACCACCTCTGTTGATGACTCTGGTCAAGTCAAGTTCAGATGACTATTCTTTTATCTTAAGGCATAGGTCAATCATTTGAAGGCCACCGTTCTTGTTTTTGGTTTTTTTTTAATAAAGACTCGGTGATTCCCACAGGTGCCAGGGCCGCCCCATCAGTTCCTCACTTACCTGTGTGTTATTCGGATGACCGCCTCTGCATGTAGCCCTGACCAGATGAAGTGCATATACTAAACTTTGATATAAGCCAAATGGTTGAGAAATAAACGGATGTAGATTATTTGGCCTTTCAAAGGCCTGCCAAAACTATATTCAATGACAAAAAGCTATTCATATCCAGACGGGTTAGTAAAGTTATATATATATATATATATATATATATATATATATATATATATATATATATATATATATATATATATATATATATATATATATATTATTCCAGAAGACAGGAAAGCAGGTTATAAAAGTGTATTGTACAAAAAGGTGTAATTAAATAATACAATTACTTATGTTAGTACTCTGTTTATAATTCGTTAACAAAAATATTGTTGAAAAGCAGTAAAGGTTGATTTACAAACGAAATTTACGAAAACGTAACAAAGTAATTGCCAGAACTGTAAATGTTAAGAATATTTTTAGATTTGGTAATGTCCCTTAATATGTTACGTCGTTATATCATCATCATCATCATCATCATCATCATCATCATCATCATCATCATCATCTTCCACTTCTCTCCGTCAAGCGTCGTGGGGAGGAATAATTTGCGTTCCAGTGCCCGGTGGTCGTTATGTCAATTGCCTTAATTTACATTTGTTTATTCCTTAGGGTTACGCGGTTTCTCCTGAAGTTGTTTGAACATAATTGTTTATAAATTTGATGACCACTCAACAATTATGATAGCCTGTTATTATGATAATCTGGAACAGTTCTAAATATAAACAACAAATAAGAAAATAAACACGCGAAGTACCATTTTATGATTTCTTATCAGGTTTACAATATGTTGATTCGGTTATGATAATTAGAGTTAGTATCAGCATTCAGAAAATATAAAGAAAAGGGAATATTATAACTTAAAACACTTGTATAATCTGCAAAAGACACATGTTTAAAAAATCACGTTTAGGTTTTGTACAAGGATATAATCCCATGAAAGCAACACAAATAAAATCAATAATGCTAAATTTATAACTAAACAATGCCTAGAAAATCATGTTTCGTCAATTCATAAAGTGAATCAGTACAGCTACCACAGAACTGGCATAACATCTGACGGGATGTGCATTAAAGACATTAGATCAAGCATCGCTATGGCAAAGATGCCATTTGCTTGATGGAAGACATACTGACAAACAACATGATGTCAATTGCAACGCGAACAATAGTGTAAAGTGCTAATAGATCGTGTATAATTATATAATCTAACACTGAGTAGAGATATTAGACGTAGACAGTCTACGTAATGAGAAGCAATCAATTGGAGAACTTGATGACAACTGGCAAGATCGAGGGGAAGAGAACTAGGGGAGGTAGAGAAGTAAATACCTGGAGGGCTTAGCCACATGGTATGTTCGAGAGAAGAACACTGAATTGATCCACGACTCTGGGATCGCGTGAGATGGCGAATTATGACCGCTTACGCTTATCGGCATGGCACATGAATGAATGAATGATTATATGGACGTGAATCGTGTACAGTTATGTGGATTTGAATCGTGTACCTTGAGCAGAAAAGCTGGCAAACATCTGATGGCAGTGGAGGTGCAGTTTCTGAAGAAAATGCAAAGGACCTGACCGAAAAGAATCAATGAGCAAGTCCTACAAGAAACAGTTGAAAACAGTAAACTGATTAGAGAAATTTGACGTTGACAGTCAAGATTTTTGGACACTTTATGAGAAGAAATAAATAAACTAGAAATGTTAGTAACAGTTGGAAAGACTAAAGGGATAGGAATAAAGGCAAGGCAGAGAGATCAATTATCTCGATGGCTTGACAACATGGCATAATCGAGACAAGAACACATTGTTTATCCACGTATATAAACATATACTGGCACAATACGTGAGGCTGGTAAATTGCAGGTGGGTGACATGATAAAATACGATGTTCAGTAAAGGACCTGATACTTGATCATCATCATTATCTTTCACTTTTGCCAAGAAGCGCCGTGGGGAGAAATAGTTGATGTTCCAGCGTCCGATGGGTGGCACTGTATAGTGTCATTCCGTGTGATTGTACAATCTCCTTGATGTTTTCAGTCTATGTTTCTTCTCTAGCGTTCTCTTGTTCTCGTATCAGATCTTCTGTGGTGTAGCTCTAGTGCTGGTAACTGATGGTATTACATTCTAACGAGATGGCCGATCCATTTGATCTTCTGCTTTTCAATATATGTTGATCCCACCGTCTGTCTGAAAACACAATATATTTCTCGGTATCGGAAAGTTAAACTGGCAGCACTTCTCTAGTCCCTCATCTCGCAGATTTTGATTCGGATGATGTCCAAGAGTGACATTGGTAGTTTTGGGCTGGTGTGAATATGCTACTAATTATCTGTTCTTTCGTGGACATAAGTATATTCGGATGTTTCAAGTAATTGATATATAAGTTCAGTTTCTATTTGACATCTGATTTAGATTTCTCGAAATCAAATGTCAATAGTTAGCTGATTTTCCCTTATGAACAATGTGCGTGCAATTGTTGGTTCACTAGTGACTGTAGCTTCCATCGTTGATAAATTGTAATTCTGGTGGCGGACTGCTCTGTTGGCATTTCCGCATTGGTCGTATACATGTATGCCAGTGCGAGCTTTTGGTTTGTCGGAACTGCTGTTGTTCCACTTTTCACGGTGAGGAGCAGTTTCACTGACATAGAAACGGAGTATACGGTGTAACTCTTTGAAAAGTAGTTTTAACCACGACTATCGACAATTTTAAGGTTTACCAATGTGGACAACGAATAAATGAACCAAGGATACAATTGAAGATTTCCAAATTTGGATGGCAGGAGAAGAGATGATTCAAAACTCTAGTGAAATTGTGATTGAAGAGGACATTACTGAATGATAACAGAGTCAGATAATTAAAGTATTCCAGGTCTATATGGAAGCACCAATTCTTTTAAAATGATCTTAACGAAGAAATGCCGGATAATTTTGTGCTCAAGGAAGACAACGTGACAAGTGTTTGGACAATATCAACACATGGACTGCTACAATTCTGTATGATTGCACCGTGACAATATCAACACATGGACTGCTACATTTATGTATGATTGCACCGTGACAATATCAACACATGGACTGCTACAATACTGTATGATTGCACTGTGACAATATCAACACATGGACTGCTACAATTCTGTATGATTGTGTAACGGAGTGTATCGAGTTCACCTTGGGTAGTGAGAGTGAACCACACCCGAGGTGTCTCTGGCACTCCCGTGTATTCTAGCCCCAGGGGTTGGACAAGCAGATACACATTTTTACTCTGTGGTTGATCTCATATTAGTTAATTACGTCTACAAGCCCCTCCAGATTCTAGACCCCCACTAACTACCTACACCTGTTGAACAATGAACACTTAGGCATCGTCCGAGACCACACTCAATCATTATACAACGAGCAAGTCAACTTACATAAAGTTTATTCTACCCTTGAGAATATAGAACTGAAATGAACATCCTGATAGAAGAATCTATTTACACAAATAGAAGATAGAGTAGAGACAGAATAGAATTAGAGATGTAGGTGTCTTCATCGAGTTGAGAAGTAGAGTGGATGCAGATGTCCCGTCCAGTCGGTCCACCACTCACCCGGCTTCCTTCCAGTGAGATGACTAGAACCTTGGAGACCACTCCGTCTCCCGAACATGGATCCACAACAATAGTCACTGCTGGACTACACTTCACTGGACCAACTGCATCTATATCACTCCCACGGAGTCACTGGTAATACAGTTCTCGAACACTACCGAGTTGGAGACAATCCTCCTGGACTTGGCTCCAAGTATTCGTTACTGCGATGAACTTAACTAGTCACTGACCAATCGAATGGTCTGTCACTCCTAGCACAGTCCCATTGCAGAACCGATATGGCATAGACCAATTCAATGGTCCCTTCATCACATCACAGGAACATGGATGGACAAATGTCACTGACCAATTCAATGGTCTCTTACAGTCACCCTACTTGTAGAATCAGATATGGCTACTGAAAAATGTTACTGAGTCCTACTCGAACACAGTTTATATCTTCATACTGAGACAGTACATTAATAGAATCAGACATCTATTTCACGGAAACAATCCAGGTTGGACTATAATCCATAGTCCCTTCCACCGGTTTACACTTGCCCTAAGTCAATAACTGGTGTAGTTCTCAAGAACTGCCCCTAGAGCTGTCCAAAGAACCATTCAAGTGTCTGAAGATCAGTTACTTCTGCGTTTAGGCAGAACCCCCGTCATAATAGACGGACCGGTGTTTCCTTTCGTTGAGCATGATTACTCAAAATGCTGAAATGTTCCTGGCAAAAACAGAGTATCTTCTATTATTTGAAAACGATCACAAACCATCACTTCCCACACGTGCACCTTCAGGGCAGTTGTATGTCTTGAAGCAAACTTCAAGCATGGTGAATCACATTGGGTACATGGTGTGGTTGAGTCTGGGGTGATAAGTAAAGAACTGAACCCTTCGCTCTGTCACACGAAGTGGTTTCCGGCCAACAACAATTATAGTTGACTGGTTCCTCAACAGGCAAACTCCTGAAAAGGAAGAGCGACCGGTGAGAGTATATTGGCCCAAACATTAGTTCACATGCATCCTACCAATAACTACTCAACCCTCAGTCATGCTAGTTAGTTATTCATATAACCAAAGCATTATCTCTAAATGGAGAGTAGTAAAGCATGGGTTCACAAATGTCAGCTGGCCTCACAGAACAGCCCGTCAAACAGAGCAAGAAATCAGAATGACGAGTCTGATCATCGGTCTCACCTATCCCTAATCATCTACCAGTCGTCGCTAACGTCAGTAGTGATACAAGGCTGTTATTGTTCTAATTTAATCGAACTAAACAAATAGGTAAAGAGTCCCTGGACTCGTTCCTAACATCATCAATGTACATTAAGAAACATAATCTTGATCAATATACGATCCCTCGGGATATAGGAATAGTACATGATCACATCCACTATGTACACAAGCCTGTTTGCTGGTGGGACCACCTGCCCACGCCACAGCAAACTCTTCTTATCAGACTCTTCCTTAGAGTCAAGAAGCCTTCTTGAGAATACATGTTCCCCACATGTTCCAAGGGTACTGGTCCAGTTCTGTCCTCCCAAGTGGTTTAGCCTTGGCATGGACTGAACTTCATCGTTGGTTTGGTCTACCAACACATACTTTCATAACTTGCTTTCACATCCCCCATATCCTATATTTCCCCAGTCTCATACAGCCTCCTTGCATCCTTCCATACTTCCAGCACCTTAGCATTCACTCGCACTAGCGCCAGTATGAAAGAAACAGGATAGCTCAGACAAGATTTCAGAACGCATATTTATATCGCGACGGCACGCAGTGTTATCTCGCGTCGATCTATTCGGCGTTCGGAATTACCCCAGGAAGTATCACATGCCATGACCTAATATATACACACAATTA
Organism: Cepaea hortensis; assembly: GCA_963921405.1. NCBI lineage: Eukaryota > Metazoa > Mollusca > Gastropoda > Stylommatophora > Helicidae > Cepaea > Cepaea hortensis. Next base: position 68,881,615 of record OY992896.1, read on the forward strand.
TATATCACCAAAGCAAACTTACCTTACCACAGAAATCCAGTGTTCCACACAATGAATTCACTATTAAGTTACTACACAATAGTTACATCATTCCTGGTGGCACAGAACTAAGTTCTTCCTTTACTTAGTAACTAAGCACAATTTTGTCTGAATATCCACCTACCAACTTACCTGGTTTTCTAACCGTTCTTCTGGCTTCAGCAACTGAATGAGTTTCCATCCGGCACAAGTAACTATGTTTTATTCTAACACAGCAACCTAATATATGCAACGATTGGCAAATATATGGTACATATATTTGGAACCCAAATCGCCCACATCACATTACGGCGTTCCTAACAGCTGATTCGCGAGCACACGGTAAACAAACCCACGATTCACCGTTAACTACGTTATCGATCGGTTGGCTAATTAGTATGCAAGGGCATCCGCATAGGTAATGAGGTTAGAACAATGGCGTGTGGAACACACGTACAAAGTTAAATGATTTATTAAACAAATATCTACCTGAATGATAAGAAACCAGCTCTCCAGTCAGCTTCCGATCTGTTCAAGGGCTTCTCAGCTTCCTTTCCATAACAGTCAGCCAAATCATGGTTGAGGTGAGACGCAACACAAAAATGGCTCACATCAGGCCTGCGTCTGTTCTCTTCGAACAAAAGTAAGTGAATGACTGGTTTAGCCAATTTCCCGCTTCGTGCCAACTCAATGCGCCCTAGAAGCGAGTGCTTCTTGAGAAAAGATACTTTCTCGGGAAACCGTCATTCCCCGCCTAGAGTTTCTAGATCTCTCTGCACGAGAATTTAGAGCGATACCCAGCATCACAGGTTACTCGAATTCCGGTGTTTCGAGAAGATTCTAGATAATAAGTCCTCCATCGGCTTCCCTCAGTCTATTTTTAGCTGGGAAAGTCCCCGATGACGCGCCAAAATAGTGCGGGATCTTGACGACCCAAGACAGATAAACGCGTTTCGTCACATATTGCACCGTGACAATATCAACACATGGACTGCTACAATTATGTATGATTGTAACGTGACAATATCAACACATGGACTGCTACAATTCTGTATGATTGCACCGTGACAATATCAACACATGGACTGCTACAATTCTGTATGACTGCACTGTGACAATATCAACACATGGACTGCTACAATTCTGTATGATTGCACCGTGACAATATCAACACATGGACTGCTACAATTCTGTATGATTGCACCGTGAAAAGGCTTGACAATGTGTTGTAAATGTGCTACACCTAACCCTCTGTACAGATGTGGCACTTGATGATGATACTAATATTTGAATTAAGTTTCGCTCACATTCTTTGAGAATGTAATGTGAAGGGGAAAGCTGGAGTATGACGTCACCACGGGAAAGCTGGAGTATGTCGTCACCACGGGAAAGCTGGAGTATGACGTCACCACGGAAAAGTTGGAGAGGTGGAGTAGCAGGGGCACACCAAAAGAGTAGTTGCTGGCGGTTCAACAGCTTCGTATGCAGGATCACCAGTATCAGAAATGCTTGGCTGCACATCAGACAGAAAGTTCTGGACAGGCATGGTCACCAACACCAGACGGCATGTACTAAACGGAGATGAGAATAATCGCCTCTGTTTATGAATACAGAAAAAGTTTATTCCTGGCTAAGATCCTTAAACCAAATACTCAATTCATTTGTGAGACTTTCTTGCTCTAAGATATGAACGAATAAACAAAATCAAGCAGAATTGGTAAGCTTTTGTAGAATGCAACCACAGCCGGTAGCTATAACCTTCGTCAGTACGCAAACTTCAAACATGATCTTCATGAAAATATCTACGCGAAAATATACATAAAGGTTACTTTTCTGTCGTGAACTGCTGCCTAGTTATGGACTTTACACGTATGTATTAAGCGCCTTTTATGGTGGTAGAAGAGAACATAAGGACATGCGGACTGGACAGGAACATGGCATTCGAAGGTAGTATTGGAAGTTGTAGGGGTGGGATGGGCAATTTACAAACCCCACAGATAGTCACAGCAACAGGGCAGGAGGAGAACGGAAGGGCGTCCAGGTAATATCAGTGATACCTGTAAATTAACTCGGCAACAATTGAGGGAGTATGCATACTGAGACATTGTAATCGCTTTTCTCACTTCTTCTTATAGTCCAAGCCGTTAGGTGAAGGCAATCATGTCTGTGCACAGACTTCTGTCTCTTGTGCTGCCAATCATTTCTGATGTGGATGTTTCTCCATGTGATGATGTCAAACTGCCCGGCATCTTCTCTTGGTCTGCCCCTGCCTCTCCTCCGCTGTAACTGTCTCATTGTGGCAACATAATGCAGTGTTCCCTTTCTCATGATACGCCAACAAACGTGTTGTGGGATTGATTGATTGATATGATTGATTTAGGAACCGACATCACAGCATTCGGGGAATTCCCATAATCGCTCCGTCCTCATCCTCAGCAGCCATCGAAGAGTTCCATCACCAATAGTAATCCCAAACCAGTGTTGTGTAAATTTAAAAAATCTTGATATTCTATTGAAAATTACCGTGGTTGACACATTAAAATAATGTGAGAATATATGTGTGTTGCATATTTCAGCTTGGTGGTCGTTCAAGATGGCGAAATATGACCGCTCACGCTAAGCGGCATGGCAATTGATGATAATATTTCAGCTTGAATGATTCGTTGAATTGCTTGTTGTGTGACTTCTGACACTTGAAGAGATGCAGCGAAATATGCCTGCAGTAAACTGTGCAATTTACTGTTTGTGTCTTCAGTATTCAAAAACATTCACTGGCAAAATACGTGAGGCGGGTAAACTGGCCAAGGACCGACAATCCATTCGGAAGGGCCATGATGAGACGCTGGGTTCAGTAAAGGACCCGATACTTGATCATCATCTTCGCAACCTTTGCCGCCAAGCGTCGTGTGGACAAATATTGTCTTCTTTAGCGTATCCCCAGTGCCTAGTAACTGGAGGTATTGTATTATAACGAGATGGCCGAACTATTTGATCTTCTTCTTTTCGATATATGTGGCTCAAGGTGTTGATCTCACTGTCTGTCTGATAACACCATTTCTTTCTCGGTATATGAAAGTTAAGTTAGCAGCTCCTCCCTAGCCCCTCATCTCGTAGATATTGATTTTGCGTGTGGTTTAGATGATGTCCCAGTTTGGTATTGGCAACATAGGGTTGGTTTAAATATGCTGGTCATTTTCTATCGTTGTGCGGACATAAGTATATTTGAATGTTTCAGTATGTGTGACAATTATATATAAGCTCACTTGCTTTTTGACTTCTGACTTAGATTGTTAGAAATCGGATGTCAATAGTTAACTGGTTTTGCCGTAAGTATAATGTTTGTACATCTGTTAGTTCTCTAGTGACTGTTTGTTTCAATCGACAACAAACTTTATTATAGTGGCGGACTGTTGTGTGGGCATTCTCGCATTAGCCGTATGCATGAATGCGTGTGCGTGCTTTTGGTTTGCCGGAACTGCTCTCTGTTCCACTTCTCACAGTGTGGAGTATATTGTGCGATGTCCACAGACACAGAAATGGAACAGTATAGGGTGTTCCTTTGTCGTGAAGCTGGTACCACGACTAAGGTCTATTTTATGTTAAGAAACGTGGACAACGAAATAAAAATCCAAGGATAAAACTGAAGATTTCATAATTTGAAAATATTGTCGAATAGAAGGAATGTGATAGCAGGGGACAAGAAGCACCAAAACTCTAGTAATATTGCACAAAGCTACTTTATAATATTAATGTGAATGGAAAGCCACGCGTGCATGTCAATAGTGTTTTTACCTATATCAATTAACAACAGTTGACGGCAGGTGAGAGGCAGACATGAGTATGAGAGTGTAGACAAATAACATTTAACAATATGAAACACATTCTCCTGGAAATCAGAGTGTGAGCGCACGACAGGAGAAGAACAAACGGGAAAATTCCCCCCCTGGAAGTGTGAGGAACGTAATCGACGCGAGGTACTGGTCGAGGAGGGTGGGAGTGGGTCGGAGGTGTGACTGCTTCTGACAACTGCAGACCTGCTGTGACCTCGCCCAGCAGTGGGTTTTCTAGCAATGAACGTGGATGACGTATGTCCGTGTATAAAGACATTTTTTTTTTGTAATATGGGCGCAATGTTTCAGTGGCCAAAGTCTCCCCATGAGGTTCCACTTCCCCGTGTGTCGTTCAGATGACCACCCTGCTATTGACCCTGGCCAGGTCAAGATGACTACACTTTGATCTTAGCCCAAAGCTCGATAATTTGAAAGCGATTGTTGTGGTTTTGTTTTTAATGAAGGTTCAGTGTTCCACAGGGGCCAGAACCTATCCATCAAACCCGCACGTCTCTGTGTGTCATTATGATGACCAGCTCTGCATGTGGACCTGGCGAGAACCAGTGCAGATAATACACTGATATTAGCCAAAAGGTCGAGAAATAAAATAAAACAGCCACAGTTTATTTGGCCTTTCAAAGACCAGTCAAAAATATGTCATTTGCATTAATTGTTGCGAAGTTAATAAATATATATTTATTATTATTGCAGAAAAGTAATGAAATCATGTTACTAAAATGTGTTTCGCATAAAGCAATGTAGCTAAGTAATTTATCAGTTGTGTTAAAATCATGTTAATTTTTCTTTAATGTATATACTTTCGAATACTCCAAATTTACATTCAAGGTTGATTTACAAACGAAACTACCGAAAATTTAAACAACTTATTATTAAAACTGTAAGTGTTAGAAATAATTGTATATTTGGTAATGCCCCTTAATATGTTAAGTTGTTATGTCCCTTGGTTTAATTTAAGTTTGTAGCTTTTGTTTGTGTGGCATCCCCCGAACCTGCAAGGAAAAAATTAAAACCATAAACGTATTGGATAAATTAAACGTAGACAGTCAAGATTATTTGGACACGTTATTAATTAGGAAAAAAAAGAACTAGACAATTTAATAACAACCTGCAAGATTGTGGTGGAAAGAACAAAAGGAAGGCAGAGAGATAAATATCCAGATGGATAGACCACGTGACATAATCGAGACCAGAACACAACACTGATCCACGACTCTGGTGATGGTGTGAGATGGCGAAACATGGCCGAACATGATTATCCTCATGACATGATCATGACAAACAAATCTATAGAAATTAAAAGAGGTAAGGCTTAGGTTTATAGTGTTCCCACTGATAACGTTATGGAAGTCGTCGCTGGAGATACGGAGTTCAAGCTTTGTGCGACGCTTGCGGCAGGCCGCTCTATGGAAAGACACCGAGACATATGGGATAAAACAAGTTGCAATGAAGTCGCCCTGTCGCCTTTAAACCATGCATTCCTTTTTTTATCCCGCACTCTCCATCGAGTTTCGGACATTGTGAGTAAGCGACCGCCGAATACAGAACACTTGTACCGCCATGAGGAGCAGTATGAGCGAAGTCGTACACGCAATGACCAACCCGTATAGTCGTGAGTGCGGGCATGACAAACGTAGGTGAGAGCCCTAGATGTATTGCTTAACAATTGTAGGACATCATCTCCAGGTCTGTGCAATGTTAATTTAGTGCGGACATTCACACTGTTAGAAAGAAGACTGGACTCACATTAAATGTTACATGTGTTTGCAGGTCGTCGTGATCAAGCCCACATCACAGGTCTATTTTCTAGGGAATTTTAAGTTCAGTAGTTTGCCATTGCGTTCTGAACGAGAAGACAACCTCCAATTCCAACTGACCGGTGTAGGGATTGAACCGCCGCCGTCAGGGTCCTGCAATTTAAGCGCAATCGCATTGACCCAGCGGTCACGAAGTCCTCAGCTGAGAAAACGAGAAGTATTGCTTTACAGATGTGAGACAAGAGTATTCATCACCCCAGGTCTATATATAGTTTGTTTAGAACAGCATGGGCGAAAGGATAAGAGCGCTCGTTCTTAAACATCCGGGGTGTTGATGCTGAGGTCAGAGGTTCAACCCCTACACTGAACACTTGGACTAAAATGTTAACTTCTCGTCCTTGACTTGCGGACTTAAAATACAAGTACCTCTGATGTTGGAGTGGGTTCACGTGATGGTAAGGGACAATGGTTATAAGAGAAAGCTAATCCACGCCCTAAATTCAGGCCAGTGATACTAAAAGTATCGTTTATGGAGTACGCTTGAGCTCAAAGCGAGCGAGAGCAACAACAACAACACCAAACATACAACAATATGAAACATATTCTTATATCAAATCTATATCTATAAAACAGAGTGTATGTGGGTGTGTTTGTAGTTGGCCATGTATTGGATGCGTTCGATAACGGTACATCCGATTGAGATGAAATTTTCTACACGTCTTCCTTTCGTTCCTGTGCAACCGACTATAATAGTTTCTTAGTGTAAAATCGGCTACTTACTTAATTACATTAAATTTTTCATTTTTCATTATATAATTTCTATATAGCAGGGGGACTTCACTCTAGAAAAGTTATTTCAAGGGGCATAACTTTTAATAACATTTCTATATACTTTATAGTCATATTGTTGGACTTACTTGCACTATTGTTAAACTCTTTGTCTATAGTTATTTTCAGGCATATGAGTTATAATAAATAATGATATAATCGTTAAGGCATTTTCAAAGTTTTCATAAATATAATGCATAATGCATAACATTGTAACCCATCTTTTTCTGCTTAAAGAAGTTATCAACTGTAATGTCGGTGATTAAAAACACATTTATTAAAAATAATGGATGGTCTGTGGAAGGACATTCTTTTAAGTTACTGTGCGCCAGGAGTTGGGCGATACCACGCCGAGTCAGATAGATAGACAGACAGACAGATAGTCGGGAACGGGAGCTTATTTGACTACTTATATGAATTAAATGAGATGCTCCCCACCAGGGACTGGGTGAAGCCGGGCCAGATCAGACAGACAGACAGACAGATAATCGGGAACGGGACCTTATATGACTACGTATATGAATTAAATGAGATGCTCCCCACCAGGGACTGGGTGAAGCCGGGCCGGGTCAGACAGATAGACAGACAGACAGACAGATAGTCGGGAACGGGAGCTTATATGACTACGTATATGAATTAAATGAGATGCTCCCCACCAGGGACTGGGTGAAGCCGGGCCGGGTCAGACAGACAGACAGATAGACAGACAGACAGTCGGGAACGGGAGAGCTTATATGACTACGTATATGAATTAAATGAGATGCTCCCCACCAGGGACAGGGTGAAGCCGGGCCGGGTCAGACAGACAGACAGACAGATAGACAGACAGACAGATATTCGGGAACGGGAGAGCTCATATGACTACTTATATGAATTAAATGAGATGCTCCCCACCAGGGACTGGGTGAAGCCGGGCCGGGTCAGCCAGACAGACAGACAAACAAGCAGACAGACAGACTGATAGATAGATAGATCCCCTCCAGGGCCTGGGCGAAGCCGGGCCGGGTCAGCTAGTACAATAGAAATTATCAATAACAACAACAATATGAAACAGATTCTTATATCAAATACATTTAAGTTACCAATACAATTTAATAGCAATCAAGTGTGTATGTTTACTCTATATTATGGTTTGGACTTCCGATTCAATATCCCAAAGTCAGATCATGTCTGTGGTAGCCTTGTGTCTCGTATGCTGCAACTCCTTTCTAATGTTGATATTCCTCCATGCCATGATACCAAACCGCCCAGTATCGTCTCTCTTTAGACTGTCCTATGTGCTCAATTCTTAACCGTGTGAAAATAAAGTTTGTTTGTTCGATCGTCTCGCCCTACTCTCCGCTGCTCCAATTTTACCGTTGTGACCATACTGCAGCGTTCCCTTTCTCGTGACTCGTCCATGAATGTATTGTGGGATAACCGCCATCAGAGTCTCCAAGCTGGAAATCCGGATGTGATCGCACAACAGGAGAGGGACAAACTGGAAGACCCTCCTCCGTGAATTGTCAGGAACGGAATGGATGCGAGGTACTCGTCGAAGGGAGCGGGATGGCGCGGTTGGGGGTGGGGAGAAATGTGGCTGCTTCTGACGACTGCAGACCTGATGTGAGCTCGCTCAGCAGTGGTTTTTTGTAGCAATGACCGTGGATGACGGATGCACGTGTATAAAATCTTCCACGTCCACGTGTGCCATTTAGAAGACCAACTCTGTTGATGACTCTGGTCAAGTCAAGTTCTGATGACTACTCTTTGATGTTAGCGAATAGGTCAATCATTTGAAGGCGATCGTTCTTGTTGTTATTGTTGTATTTTTCAAAATTGAATTAAAGGCTCGGTGATTCCCACCAGTGCCTGAGCCGCCCCATTATTTCCTCACGTACCTGTGTGTTACTCTCATGGCGGCCTCTGTACGTGACCCTCACTAGATGAAGTGCAGATACTACACTTTCATATTAGCCAAATGGTTGAGAAATAAAATAGCTGTAAATTATTTGGCCTTTCAAAGGCCTGCCAAATATATATACAAAGAAAACTATTTATTCGTACAATGACAAGAGTTGTAAAGTCATATATATAATTTTCCAGAAATCAGGAAAGCAGATTATAAAATTGTATTGTTCAAAAGGGTGTAATTAAATAATACAATTGCTTATTTCAGTACGATGTTTATATTTCATTAGCATACATTACTTGAAATATTGGTGAAATGCATTAAAGGCTGATTTGCAAATGAAATTAACAAAAACTTAACAATGTAATTGCCAGAAATGTAAATGTTAAGAATATTTTTAGATTTGGTAATGTCCCTTACTATGTTACGTCGTTATGCCCCATGCCTTAATTTAATTGTGTTTATTCCTTATGTTTACGTGGTTTCTCCTGAATTTGTTTGAACATATGTTTATAAATTCGGTGACCACTCAAAAGTTTGATAGCCTGTTATTATGGTAATCTGAAACAGTTCTAAATATAAACAACAAATAAAAAAATAAACACGCGAAGAACCATTTTATTATTTCTTATCAGGTGTGCAATATGTTGTTTCGATAATGATAATTAGAGTTAGTATCAGCAGTCAGATCAGTAGAAAATATAAAGAAAAGGGAATATTGTATCTTATAAACACTGCAAAAGACATATGTTTAAAAAAAAAATCACATTTACCTTTTGTACAAAGATATAATCCCATGAAAGCAACACAAATAAAATCTATAATGCTAAATTTATAACCAAACAATGTCTATAAAATCATGTTTCGTCAGTTCATAAAGTGAATCGGTACAGCTCCCACAGAACTGGCATAACATCTGACGGGATGTGCATTAAAGACATTACATCAAGCAAAGATGCCATTTGCTTGAGGGAAGACATACTGACAAATACAATGATGTCAATAGCAATGCGAACAAAAGTGTAAAGTGCGAATAGATCGTGCATAATTATATAATCTAACACTGAGTAGAGATATTAGACGTAGACAGTCCACGTAATGAGAAGAAATAAATTGGAGAACTTGATGACAACTGGCAAGATCAAGAGTAAGAGAATTAGGGGAAGGCAGAGAAGTAAATTCCTGGATGGCTTGGCCCCGTGGTATGTTCGAGAGAAAACAGTGAATTGATCCACGACTCTGGGATCGAGTGAGGTGGCGAATTATGACCGCTTCCGCTTATCGGCATGGCACATGAATAAATGAATGATTATATGGACGTGAATCATGTACGGTTACATGGATGTGAATCATGTACAGTTATATGGATGTGAATCATGTACAGTTATATGGATGTGAATCATGTACAGTTATATGGATGTGAATCATGTACAGTTATATGGATGTTAATCATGTACAGTTATATGGATGTGAATCGTCTATCGTGAGCAGAAAAGCTGGGAAACATCTGATGGCAGTGGAGGTGTAGTTTCTGAAGAAAATTCAAAGGAATCCATATCCAGACAGAAAAAGAATCAATGAGCAAGTCCTACAAGAAACAAATGAAAACAGTAAACTGATTAAAGAAATTTGACGTTGACAGTTTAGATTCTTTGGACAGTTTATGAGAAGAAATAAATAAACTAGAAATGTTAGTAACAGTTGGAAAGGCTAAAGGGACAGGAATAATGGCAAGGCTGAGAGATTAATTATCTCGATGACTAGACCACACGGAAAATTCGAGACAAAAACACATTATTTATCCACGACTGGCGATCGTGTGAGATGGAAAAACAGGATCACCCATTCGTATCAATATGACACATGCTGATGACCAACAAATAAACAATTTCCTTGCTTATCTGGGCAATAGTCTGAGTGTTGGTTTCTTTGCGTATCAAAGATATGTTCAGGAATCAATCGCTATCATTGGCTACATACTCTTTTTTTTTATTTCTTTCTTTTTTGTTTTTTATTTTTTGTTGTTTGTTTTGTTTAACTACAAATTTGATGACAGAGGTTTGACAACATTAAAAACATATGATGAAGCAGTTGCGATTCATATGATTAAACCATTGTTGTGTTAACAAACAGTCGTGATATTCCGATCAAATTACAGTGGTAAACATTTAAATTACGATGGGAAAAAATGTGTTGCAATTTAGCTTGCAGGATTCGATCATTTGACTGTTATGGAATAGAAAGAAAAAGCAGCTGCAGCAGTATATAACAATATGAATTGGAAACAAATAGGTATATTAAGCTCCTGCGAGAAAAAACGTACTAAACATCAACACGTTGCACATACCTTATAGGGAGATCCATCGTATAGCGAAATACAGGGGAAAATCCGAAATCAGAAGCGCTAAATAAATATATAAAATGAATAATAAAATAAAATGAAATAAAATACACACAAACGCGTACAATACGACACACAGGACGGCCGACGTTTCGATTCTCAGAATCTTTGTCAAGGACAGGACGCCACAGATAGCTGACACAACGAAATACAGCAAACAAAGAAAAAACACTACTCTGATGCCATGTGGGGCAGAAAAGGTGGCTTTGCCAGCTGTGTGGGGACACACCCTTATATTTTCATAGCAGACTGTTCTCAGATTTTTGGCTACTTAAATCCTATCTGGCAACCCACTTTTAACTCTGCAGCCAACGAGCGCCTTCAGACGCTTATCCTCATTGTAACATTATTTAAACTGTTAGCTCACTGTATTGCGGGTTATTACTGTGATGCCGACGATGTGATTCTTTTTCATGTGATTTTCTAAACATAATTGCTCACTCTGAAATGTGGCTTTCACTTTGAACAAATCTTTCAACATGCCAAAAGTAAAGCAATATGAACAAAAATTTCGGAAAGAATGCCATTCAGGGATATTACACCTTTGACGTTTGTTTTCAGAACTACACAGATTAATGAATCATCAAAAGTTGAAGGATCTGTTGCAATGTTTTTAAGTTTTTATCGGGCAATTGCGAACTGTGACCATTTGATTGATGTGTTTAAATACAATTTTTCTTACAATAAAGTTATAAATGACGTAAAAATGCATCACAGCAAGTGTACAGCTAATATAAGAAGTACTTTGTTTTCTCACTTTGAAGAAGATTTGATCAGTGATATTTCTACAAATAAATATAGATTATTTTTAGACGATCCGAAAGACATTTCGGCTCTGAAAGTGCCTGGTGTATGTGTTATATATTATAGCAACAGCAAAGACAAAGTATTTCTACATTTCTTGGACTAGTTAACTTGGAAAAGTGTGATGCAGAAAGTATAGTTCAAGAACTGAAGAAACATTTGGTCAGTAAACATTTAAACTTGAAGAATTTGGCTGCAATTGGTACCGATAATGCTTCGGCGATGGTTGGTATCAACACTGGCGTTTATGCAACATTGAAGGAAGCTATGCCATCTTTAATCCTCATAAAATGTGCGTGTCATTCCTTGTAGATAGCATTATCAAATGCCTCATCAGACTAATTACCAAGGAATTTGAAATTCCTTATAGCTGAAACACATAACTGGTTCTCCAAATCATCTGTCAGACAACAGCAATACAATAATTTATATAAAGCATTAAATGATAGTTCCTCACGACTATGTTCCTATATTGCTAAATTAGATGGTTATCAATTCAACCAGCTGTTGAACTAATTGTGAACCAATGGTTGGAGTTAAAGACACACTTCGAAATAACAAGACAAAGTGAAAAGTGCTACACAGCTGAAATACTATATGGAATGTACAGTGGTGACAAAAATTTTGCATTCCTTCTCTTTTAACAACCCATTCTAAGTGTAGTGCAAAATGTTAATAAACTGTTTGAATCTAAAAATGTTGATAAAGTTAAATTACTTGACGATCTCACTTTGCTATTTCACTCAATTGGTAAAAGACTTATATAGCCAACTTCTAAAGCTGATTTTCTCACTTGCGCTATAGAGAGCTATTTGGCTCCTAAGCCATACCCGGAATACCAAATCGAATCAACAATTGATGGTTTGAAAACAAAAGAACTGTTAACAGAAAATGAAGAGAACAACTTAAGAAAGCGCTGAGAAGATTTTCATATCTCATTATTCAAGCAATTGAAACAGAGACTTCCTGAAAATTTAGATGTATTGAAAAATATTTCACTCTTTTCTGTTATCAACATACTTCAGCCAGTATGGGACACCTAAATATTGTTATGAAATTTCTAGGGACTACTGATAATAGTGTGGCGGAAGCAGAAAATCAGTTAACCAAAATAAATGTGGTTGACTGGACAAACAAAACAGAAACTGAAGCTTTTTGGAATGAGGTAAGACAATTTAAAGATTCCTCAGGTAACAGTACATTCTGTAAGCTCTTTGAATGTGCTTTGTCTGCCTTGATACTACCCCATTCAAATACTGATGTGAAAAGAGATGTTAGTACTATGCATTATATAAAATGTAAACTAAGAAATAGGATTAATCTTGACCTCTTAAATGCTATCTTGACAATAAGATTTGGCCTGATGAGAGTAGAAAAATGCTGTTCAATTTATCAGCTCCTGATCCTGTATTTAAAGAAATTGGAACAGCTAAAGCATACCAGAGTCATTTTGAATCTGAAGCTTCATCGTCATCATCCAAGCTAAGTTTATACTATCTTCTGATTCTTGTGAGTCAGACATAAGTGAAGATGAGGACATGATTCTATAGGGTAAGTCACATCCATATCTATGTAATTTCTTTTTTCTCAATCTACATGCTTTTTCTTGATGTTTCACAAGATATTTCTAGATGTTGTTTGGTCCGTTTCTAGATGTTTTCTGTCAAATAAAAGTGGCAACCCTGGTCAATAGTTACCTAATTTTTCCCATATGAATAATGTGCGTGCAATTGTTGGTTCACTAGTGACTGCTTTTTCAATCGTTTATAAATTGTAATTCTGGTGGCTATCTAATGTGTTGACATTCTGGCATTGGCCGTATGCATGTATGCGTTCGCGTGCTTTTTTTTGGTTTGTCGGAATTGCTGTCTGATTGTGGCAAAGTGAACACAACATGATTTTCTTGGCATGTGTAAAGAAGGTAGTTTGCCATTGCTTTCCTTCCCAGCAGTGACCATACTGGTCAGTGACCGTAGCCATTGTCTCCTCAAAAAAGGAGATCCTCTGCCTACCGTCGTGAAGGTGTAGACCATAACCTACAACTATCTGTCGGCTGCTCTACATCTTCATCCACCACCTGCACCCATGGCTTCACGTAACCCTGATCGGGGGGTGATGGATGGATGGATGGATGTGGCAAAGTAGATTTAAAACATGGAGAAAGATATCCCTATTCGAAGAGACCAACTACTATAGAAAATCTGAAATGGCTAATAAGACTCCATTAGGGTGAAGACAGGTCATAGAGTGTGGTTTATATAGATATCAGAAAAGTTTTCCAGTAGAGGTCAGGAGTGCCAGTATAGTCACCGCAGTCAAGAGAGGAGGAAGTCCATTCTGAATAACTTGATGCGTGTAGTCTCACGGCCACCTTTTGCTCTCCTCTGCATGTGATGTCAAATTATATAACAATAATACATTTAACATCACAAAACCTTACATCAATCAACACGAAAAGTGAAGAACACTCATTGTTGTACATTATGACAATATAATGGGATAGCATGGGGTAGAGGGGGTGTTATGTTCGTGTTGGCATAGCAGAAATTACACACATTAAAAATGCATGTATAAAAACATAACACGACAACTAATTATCCCCTTGGATCATTAATAAAATGTTCCAAAGTCCTCGTAAATCACACGACTAATATAGTCTCTTGAGGCACCATTAAGTCTATTCTAACTGTTCTTGGAGTCTCTGTACGCTCATGACTTGCAATGCTCGTTGGGGCACAATTAATGTCCTTGGGATACTCCCAAAATATCCGGAGAATCATCACAAAATATCTGGAAAATATCCCTGGGATCTGGATTCTACAATGTGGCTACTAATGTTTAAGCATTTTTTGTGTTGGCCCTTCTACCAACAACAGCAACAAAGTGTTGTTTTTATCCACGGTGGATTTTCTATAAGTCAAATTGGTTTGCATAGGTCCGAGTAGCATAATATGAATCGTATTGGCCTTTCACCAGCCCGCCAAAAATATAACATACTTCAAACCATAAGCATGCGTTATAGAAATAACAAAAGTAAATGTATTATTTTGACAAAGCTAGAAAAATAGTTTATAAAAATGTATTGTAAAAAGAGAAAACTATGTATCTTTTGCGTTCATCCGGATTTTCTTTCTTCGGACGTGACTGCGTTGTGCCTGTTTACAGCAGAGCTGTGTTCTTGCGCCGTTAGGCCGACACATCCCACTTCTGCGGGCATTTGTTGACAGGGTTAACCTTCCCGGGAAAACTATGTATAATAATTATAATTGACACACAATATACATCTTTATATTTTTCCATATATAACTTAAGGAACTTGTAAATGAAAGCAAATGAAGATTTAAAAGGAAATTAAAGACAAATAGAAACATAGTTCACATATTAAAAATATGTTTATATTGAATAAATTCCCTTAACATTATAAATTGTTATGTCCCATGTTTTAATTTTGTTTACGTGTGTTGGAAACATTTTTACCTAAATTCCCAAAATAGAATTAGAATCAATTGCACTACGTTGTCCGTTTAAAAATAAACAAGCCACAGTAATAGAAGGCAGAATTTCTCAGCTTCCAATTTAATGGGCCGAGATAAAATTGTCCTTATCTCTTAGATCACCATTACACTTCCTGATATTAAATTATGTCACCAAATAATGCATAACTCCGCTTAGAATTAACGAGCACTCTTCGTTTAGATACCGTTGGATTCGTCTTGTCAAGCTGTATCTAACTGGTATAATCATAAGTAAAAACCCAATTTTTAAATATTGACCAAAATTGCTATAAGCTAATGAAGGTAACGGCAATTAAATCTATAACGCTACATGTCTCACAAATAAATGACTAGAAAGATTATGCTTCGTCAATTCAAAGAACGAAACCAATTGTAAAACAAATAGTTTATTACCGGTCTCCTTGGCCAAGGTGTTAGCGACATTGTTCTTAATCACGTATATGCACGTGGGAAAAACAGCAGCTGCGAGAATCGGTAGAGGTTCGCTCTGCGCTGGTAACTTACGGTAGGTATGTGAGCCGGTCGTTCGGAAGGCAATGGCAAACTACTGAACTTAAAACTTGCCTAGTACATCAACAGAAGCTGAAAATGCTGGTGATGACTGCAACGTCCTGAAAGAGATATGCAATATTTAAAACAAAATGTTTATTACATTTATTATGTAAGTAAACGATTAATTTACTTATCCTCCTTTGATAGGAGGCGAGCATTGGGGTTCATCACTTTGATGGCCAACTGTTGGACACGCTCAACACTGTCTGTCCTCTTCCTGGTGGAGACACTCAGACCAGTCTCAGCTGAGAATATGCGGTACTGCATCAGTAGCACTTCCAGTTCCTAAACATTGTGAATAAGGAATTTCTTGGATCCATCGGAACAGACGAGCTGGCACTTCTTCCAGGTACCGCAACCAATGTTTGGCATCTTGTACTGACCCTTGAACCTCCTTCTCACTCTGTTGTTAACACTTGATGGCCTCTAAACGGCCTGCCAAAGATATAATATCCTTAACGTGATGGGTCTGTGGTCACAACTATTACCTCTGGTATAATACATTTATGTATATCATTATGAAGAAGCAAGAAATGAAGATTATAAAAATGTATTATGCGGAGAGATAATTAAATAATACAATTTCGTGCGTACACACTCTAAGCTTATTTTCTTTTAAATATATAAGATAAAGTATTTGTAAATGGCAGCAAAGGTTAATTTTCAAATGAAATTAACTATAGATTAATACGTAATTTCCAAATCTGTAAACGTTAGAAATATTTTTAGATTAAGTAATGCCCCTTAAAATGTAAAGTAGCTATGTCCCTTTCCTTAATTTAATTTTGTTTGTTAATTTCGTTTATGTGGTCTCTCCCGAAGTTGTTTGAAGAGAATTGTTAATAAATTCGGTGCCCATTCAACAATTATGCTATCTTGTTGTTATGATAATCTGGGCATGCTCTAAATTTTGTTTTAAAATTAAGAAAATATATAAGCGAAGTTCTAGGCTACTACTACTATGTACCGCCAACATACAATTCAATTTTCTAACTAGGTCATACCGCCAAATTGACGGAGTGGCCATGGGGTGTCCTCTTGGTCCTATTCTAGCGGACATCTTCATGGCACACTTAGAAGAAAAGAGATCCTCAGACATCAACAATTTGGCCTTTTAACGTCGTTATGTGGACGATATACTAATTATCACCACAGACGCGCTACAAGCAACATCGTTCCAGGCCACAATGAACAAGACGCATAAAAACATCTCTCTATCTATGGAGCACGAACACAACAAAGCGTTACCGTTCCTAGTGTAGTCGAGTGGAAAAGACAAAGGGAGACAATCATAAAGACATGACGTTTCCTTTGCTACAGTGCTAAGAGGTAGAGGGTAGTTCTGACTTCGTTACGGCCAAAGAAGAAAAGTAGTAAAAGAGAGAGAGAACCTCACACCGCATTCAACTGACCAAAAAAGATGATAGTAATTAGATAAGAAGATGTACGAGATCTCGGACAGGGGCAGAAACTATTTTATAGATGTTCACACAGGAAACACCATGTTAGAGCCCAAGCAATGAACTAAGGTGTTAGACTGTGGTAGAAATAGTGGTTGTAAAAACTAAGAGAGACTAAACAAACAAATCAAGGACAAATAAACAAGCTCTTTATTTATTTCTTCTAACAGCACATTACATGTCAATAACAGATACAATAGACAACTGTATATATCAAATCACCACAGTGGGTAACCCCTAACCAATCAACATCACTTAAGACAACAGGGTACACCAAGTACCACAACACAGGTGCTCCAAGCAATAGCTGGTTAGACTGACACAATAAAGGGACCTTGACACAAGCAACACTGCACAGACAATAAGGCACTACAAAAACATAGGTTACACAACATAAACCCCAAGACACGACATAAACAAAGAGTTGTGACACAATTTACTATCCCACCAAGAACCCAGGCTTGCTGACACTAACTAGTCAGCCGCTCCTGTAACAATGGAAAACACAATCTATGATTATCATTGTAAAGAAGACATATTAAAACACATGAAGCAATGAGCACATGAATTAACCCATAGGTCATAAATGTACCTCCATCTAAATATCTATTCTGTTATTCTGAGGTAACCCTTGATGCCTATGTCATGATCATTCTTTGCTACCCCCTTCTTCAAGGTGACTACATCTCTAATTGTTAAATACAACAATCAGTATTGCATCATCAGGTCACCCACTTTATTTTCTTCTCCAATTGTGCCGCTGCTATCATGAGATTACACTTGATATTGCTAGAATGGACCACCTAATGCAACAATGTCAATCTGCTCCACCTTTTCAGTTCAATGTAACTACACCACACAGCTCCTACACACACAAGCAGTGGAAGATTGATCTCATTTGTCCAGCTGTAAACACATAGCTACAAATAACAGAATACATACATCAGCCATTGCAAACAAACATCTCAACACTGATTTGGCTAACATATAACAGACATTGCACACAAACAACATCTCAGCATTGATTCAGTTAACAGGTATAAGAATGACATCTTTGTTCTGGTAAATTAGGCTGTCATTCCTACCTACCAAACTGGCTACATTACCAAGGAACCCATAATCAGTTCCCTGTCTACACCTTGCAGAATATTTTATACATTAATTTGTACCAAGTCACCGGTAACACAGAACAACACAGTACTCCCTATAAACCCCATGTTCATAGAACACTATCAATGTCCAGTCCATGATAGAGCCACAATCAAACACCACCTATTATATCTTCAGTCTAATGCTCTACAATTCTCTGCCAACTGTTGCGCACACTGGCGACTGTTTTTCTAACACACCGTACTCTTTCCCCTAATATAAAACATATATTGACAGGTTGTACTCCTGTGCTCCACATCTGACAGTACGCTTTACACCTATACAACAATACACAACATTATGGACCCCGCCTCCATCAGACACTCAGTTGCCTCAGCATAGGGACTTCACTGGACAACTACCCCAACAATGTCCAAGTTTGCATGAAGAGTATCAGCACTTATATGATACTGTGCAAGTTAAAGCATCTGATTAGCATTACAAACTAACAACCAGCAAGCAAAACATGTCTAACTATGAAAAGCAACAGACATACATACAATGTGGAGTCACCATATTTGTAGAATGTGACAATGTAACCTTACACATAGAAGAATCACAACATTCACAGAAAGTTAAAGATAAAGATAAACGTGTATTACACAGGAACTCAACTGAGGCACCCTCTGAGGCCACTAAGATAGCTCATAAAATAAACACACAATATTACTAAGTGAATGTACACAAAACAGTGGCCAGAGTGCCTCATTCATATGAGACAGGATCCAAGCACAACAATGTCCATGGCAGAATACAGAACATTAGTACTAACATAATAAACTGTACTATATATATTATGTCATTATTACACACTAATGACCAATAAGTGCTATTCAAGGCCCAACACAATCAGTGTAATATTATTTGTGAGTGGACAGCAAATGTACAGTTGTGCGCTCTTTTCCCCACCATTCTTCCTATGATACACCGGTTATAAATTTTGCCATCTTACGCTTCATGTCACACGACAAATACATATTAATATCTCTGCGAAGGGTGTTACGCAGTACTAAATCACATCCTCTCCACCGTGCGACAACCGCCATGCTTAACTTAGGACAGAATCTCAGTCACTGATTCCATCAACAACTTGATACACCTACACAAACATTACTGCATTCTGGTAACAGATGTGATGCCAGACTTCACTTACTGCTGAACACCCAATTCCTATACTATGTTGAATATTGTTGAACTGCCAAATTGTGTATAATTCTAACATTAAAGGGCACTGAAGTGATTCATTCAGGCTATTCTAGTTAACTGTGTACCTACTAAAAGTACATAGCATCAATGTATTCATTTCTCCCCAATTACTATTTATGTGGCCTAACTACATATATTAACCATTAACCCATCATTGCCACATATAACATGTAAGTACTCTCCTCTGCTTCACATATGTTATAAATATTAACCATGATCATGGTTACTTTCCCCTACTCATTGTTGCTTTGGAATGTTCATACCCAACACTTGACCAAACATCCACTGTGATGCTCACCATTGTCACAGAATAATCCTGTAAACCTATCTTGCTGCTGTATACACATACACATATGATTCTCACCACTCTGTTGTTAAGTAACCTTCATTTCTAGCAACCTCACAAGCACTTACTCCCTTCCATGCCAACATGGCCTGCATGGCATATTTGGCATTATTTCAGTCTTTACTATAAACTATATTTTATGACCCCACACATTGTATATTTTAGTGAATCTCCACCAAATCTATTTAGCCAGTAACACATTAATGCCATAGGATAACCATGTAAAATAATTCCTAACAAAATAATCTTGTGCCAGCATGGCTGGCATGACATGACATCAGTCTCTATGATACTTAACCACCATCAATGACCTATTCTAAATATTTCACATCACCATTTTCTGATTGCTGACATCTCTATGTGTTACATGTTATTTTCATAAAGCTTTAGGGACACTAAATCCTTCTGTAGAACAGTTCATTTTAATAATACTCATCTACATTATCTGTTTGTATTTCTTTGTTCCTTCAAGCTCACCTAACTAGCTATTCTTTTCACCCACGCCTGTTCCACCATGTAAACACTTTCAAGATGGTAAACTGGCGTGTGCTGCGATTTAACAAATATTTATTAAACTAAACATTTTAAACTTACGGCTTTCTCCTCTGACATATGTTGTTCACTGATGAACAGATGGGAAACCCCACATATCTCGTCTCAAGGCGGGCTGACCACAAAACTATTAACACAGAGCCCAAGCGCCTTCCTTCACATGGTCTAGCTGGCTGCTACAAGGAAAATGGCCTAAGGTCTCTTTGTTTCAGAGTGGCAAATTTGGCGTTGTCCAGATTTTTAACTCGAGATAGACCAAACCAAAATTCGTTGGTCTGGCGCTATCACATATCCAACCCCTTACTTTTTTGACGTCCCGTCAAAAGGAATGGACTATCATATCTCCTTACCCCAACCATCTCTTTAAAAGTTAACATCTACACATAAACCATCATCAAAATTACAAACGCAAAAAAAAAAAATAAAGCCACCTGTGACCTCATCCAAAAATAATCATCAATGAAACAAGGATTCAATGAAATTTACACACAAACCGTCATCAAAATGACAAAGGCATAACAAATCTATGTCACATGTTACAACATCCAAAAACATAATCATCAATAAGTCAAGAAACCAATGACAGTTATACGTAACCAGTCATCAAAATGAAAAATGCAAAATAGATTTTGTTAACTGTCACGTCAGACTTCTATGCCCTAACAATTCCCTGGTCAGGGAGCACAACCATCAACAAAAAAACTTTCTGTCACCTTTGGAGACCTTTTCCCCAAAACCTAAACTGCTGGTTATATCCCTGAAGAGTACCACTTAACAAAATAGTCTTTTTCTATTCATACATCACTTACAATGTGAAACAGTGTAGATTACATCACCAGGCATCAGTCAGTTCCAAATACCAATAATCTTAACACAAAAGTATAAACCATACTAGCTCAGTTGTTGGTACTAATGACTAAAATAACATCAGTGAGGAAAAATAGCTCTTCTGCTATAAGAGCACCAATCGTAACATAATTAATACAACCCTCACTTCTTACATAAAAATAATTAAACAAACATAAAAGCTACATAAACATTAAACCAGTAACCTTTATATTGGTTACTACTTCCCTTAACTCTGGAAATTCAACACAAAATGTATTTAAAAATAATACCATTTGTCTCTTCTGGTCAAATATAAGCTTCCTGCAGCTAATGGGATACCTGGGTGGTTTGTGCTTCTAACACTGTACACTTACACTAAAAAGAACATTTCATCCTGTGTCACCTATAACCTGTATATACACACAAAGGAACACCCCATACAGGGTCAACAAAACATTGTTAATTCAATAATATCCCACCTCATGAATTCACCCTGGAAGTTACTCTCTTACTGGACATGATGGTAATGACAATACCACATGAACAACAGAACCACCCCTTTCACCTGGTCTGCCTGGTGTTCTTGCACTCTAAAAGAAAGACATGTCATCACATGACACCATCTACCTACAATCATAATATATAACAACAGCAAAACATAACTGCTAATTAACTAACTACACTAAGGCTGTCAATCCAAAAGACTGGAATTCCTAAACAGATAAAAACAGTCTCTATCTTTCACAACCATGTCTAACGGGCAAAAGTTCTTGCTGGTGGGCTTTGACAATCCCCTTTTGCACAAAGTCACGAGTTGACATATCGGTATGCAGAAAATTTTGCCTCACACCAGTCACAATACACGGTCCACCTGTCACATTTCTAACACCTAACTGGTCGACCACACTGACCACCAGGAGATTTCCCTCGTCCCCTCCTCCGCCTCTTCCTGCGAAAGAAATTTCTCTGGTTGCCACGCATAACCATCCGGCTATCAGAAGTTGACACTGCACCCACCTGAACTGCTGGGGCTGATCCTTTAGAAGGATCAACATGGGACGGACTCTGTTGTCGCTTAAGGCCCTGCTGGTCTCGGTGGCTTACGCTTGCAAACACTTCGCTGCAATTCACTCTAGAGGGCTTCTGAAAAACACCAACCCCTCTCTTCGGACACCTGTTCTGGAGGTGGGTGCGGCTTCTACAAACATTGCACCTCTTGCGTCGTACCTTGGGCTGCAGCAACGAATCAACTAAGGCTCTCATCCGACCTAGCTTAGCTCGAAGCTCCTCCACCACCACATCATCATGCTGGACCCCTTGACACCGACCACTGGCATTAGGCCACCTCTCTGAACTGTAATCTCGAGGTTCTACATACTGGTGTGCACAGACTTCTGGAGCTATTGACACACCAGCCCACCGCATGGCCAAGTCTCTAACACAGAGGAAAGTCACTGAAGGGTCTTGCGATATTCTCTCCTCTGCCATTCTCCTGCTGAGAACATTATGTAGTTTTGCAACAAACTAGTCTCTTAGGATCACTGGATCTCAAGCAACCATGCCCCTCTTTCTCTGTGCTTCCAGCACCAAACAAAAAGCTTTGTGGACCCGGTGGGAGAAATCCATGATGGATTCCCCAGCTTCTTGTTTGGTCTTTAAAAAAAATGCAGCCAACTCCACCATGCTGCGCTGCTCTCCATACACCTGCTGAATGGTCTGCAGCATCTCCTCAGGGTCATTACAAGCTGACCTAAGTTCAAGTTCCGCCCACACACTGGGAGCAACACTTTCACGAATAATGTCTACTTTATCTTCATCGCACACCGCACCAGCCCTCCAGGCAGATCTCTCCTTCCTCACATACTTCTCAACAGTTGGCCCACCTTTCTGGCCCAAAACAAGGTACTTCTATCTTCACAGGTGCAAATATGTACCTGACTTCACCAGTGGGCCATGTGACGTCAGGGGCACCAACTGGGAGGGGAACTACGGTCCCTAACGTTGAAGACAGAGCCATCTTTGCTCTGGGTAATATACAGTGAAAGTTTACTAGGAGGCAATTTATCTGAGCCCACTCACCATACAAGGGACTCCTCTCTCACGCAGCAATGCCTGGGGGATCTCAGCAGCAAACCTGGGTTCTAATGTCACAACTCAAAGACAATGGACGCCACAAACATAAACACTGACCTATCACACAAAACAATCACTAGATACTAAAACAATGCTAACAGAACAATTCAAAGGCTGCCACTATATCTCGTCGGGGTTCGCCATTTTGTAGTCGAGTGGAAAAGACAAAGGGAGACAATCGTAAAGACATGACGTTTCCTTTGCTACAGTGCTAAGAGGTAGAGGGTAGTTCTGACGTCGTTACGGCCAAAGAAGAAAAGTAGTAAAAGAGAGAGAGAACCTCACACCGCCTTCAACTGACAAAAACAGATGATAGTAATTAGATAAGAAGATGTACGAGATCTCGGACAGAGGCAGAAACTATTTTATAGATGTTCACACAGGAAACACCATGTTAGAGCCCAAGCAATGAACTAAGGTGTTAGACTGTGGTAGAAATAGTGGTTGTAAAAACTAAGAGAGACTAAACAAACAAATCAAGGACAAATAAACAAGCTCTTTATTTATTTCTTCTAACAGCACATTACATGTCAATAACAGATACAATAGACAACTGTATATATCAAATCACCACAGTGGGTAACCCCTAACCAATCAACATCACTTAAGACAACAGGGTACACCAAGTACCACAACACAGGTGCTCCAAGCAATAGCTGGTTAGACTGACACAATAAAGGGACCTTGACACAAGCAACACTGCACAGACAATAAGGCACTACAAAAACATAGGTTACACAACATAAACCCCAAGACACGACATAAACAAAGAGTTGTGACACAATTTACTATCCCACCAAGAACCCAGGCTTGCTGACACTAACTAGTCAGCCGCTCCTGTAACAATGGAAAACACAATCTATGATTATCATTGTAAAGAAGACATATTAAAACACATGAAGCAATGAGCACATGAATTAACCCATAGGTCATAAATGTACCTCCATCTAAATATCTATTCTGTTATTCTGAGGTAACCCTTGATGCCTATGTCATGATCATTCTTTGCTACCCCCTTCTTCAAGGTGACTACATCTCTAATTGTTAAATACAACAATCAGTATTGCATCATCAGGTCACCCACTTTATTTTCTTCTCCAATTGTGCCGCTGCTATCATGAGATTACACTTGATATTGCTAGAATGGACCACCTAATGCAACAATGTCAATCTGCTCCACCTTTTCAGTTCAATGTAACTACACCACACAGCTCCTACACACACAAGCAGTGGAAGATTGATCTCATTTGTCCAGCTGTAAACACATAGCTACAAATAACAGAATACATACATCAGCCATTGCAAACAAACATCTCAACACTGATTTGGCTAACATATAACAGACATTGCACACAAACAACATCTCAGCATTGATTCAGTTAACAGGTATAAGAATGACATCTTTGTTCTGGTAAATTAGGCTGTCATTCCTACCTACCAAACTGGCTACATTACCAAGGAACCCATAATCAGTTCCCTGTCTACACCTTGCAGAATATTTTATACATTAATTTGTACCAAGTCACCGGTAACACAGAACAACACAGTACTCCCTATAAACCCCATGTTCATAGAACACTATCAATGTCCAGTCCATGATAGAGCCACAATCAAACACCACCTATTATATCTTCAGTCTAATGCTCTACAATTCTCTGCCAACTGTTGCGCACACTGGCGACTGTTTTTCTAACACACCGTACTCTTTCCCCTAATATAAAACATATATTGACAGGTTGTACTCCTGTGCTCCACATCTGACAGTACGCTTTACACCTATACAACAATACACAACATTATGGACCCCGCCTCCATCAGACACTCAGTTGCCTCAGCATAGGGACTTCACTGGACAACTACCCCAACAATGTCCAAGTTTGCATGAAGAGTATCAGCACTTATATGATACTGTGCAAGTTAAAGCATCTGATTAGCATTACAAACTAACAACCAGCAAGCAAAACATGTCTAACTATGAAAAGCAACAGACATACATACAATGTGGAGTCACCATATTTGTAGAATGTGACAATGTAACCTTACACATAGAAGAATCACAACATTCACAGAAAGTTAAAGATAAAGATAAACGTGTATTACACAGGAACTCAACTGAGGCACCCTCTGAGGCCACTAAGATAGCTCATAAAATAAACACACAATATTACTAAGTGAATGTACACAAAACAGTGGCCAGAGTGCCTCATTCATATGAGACAGGATCCAAGCACAACAATGTCCATGGCAGAATACAGAACATTAGTACTAACATAATAAACTGTACTATATATATTATGTCATTATTACACACTAATGACCAATAAGTGCTATTCAAGGCCCAACACAATCAGTGTAATATTATTTGTGAGTGGACAGCAAATGTACAGTTGTGCGCTCTTTTCCCCACCATTCTTCCTATGATACACCGGTTATAAATTTTGCCATCTTACGCTTCATGTCACACGACAAATACATATTAATATCTCTGCGAAGGGTGTTACGCAGTACTAAATCACATCCTCTCCACCGTGCGACAACCGCCATGCTTAACTTAGGACAGAATCTCAGTCACTGATTCCATCAACAACTTGATACACCTACACAAACATTACTGCATTCTGGTAACAGATGTGATGCCAGACTTCACTTACTGCTGAACACCCAATTCCTATACTATGTTGAATATTGTTGAACTGCCAAATTGTGTATAATTCTAACATTAAAGGGCACTGAAGTGATTCATTCAGGCTATTCTAGTTAACTGTGTACCTACTAAAAGTACATAGCATCAATGTATTCATTTCTCCCCAATTACTATTTATGTGGCCTAACTACATATATTAACCATTAACCCATCATTGCCACATATAACATGTAAGTACTCTCCTCTGCTTCACATATGTTATAAATATTAACCATGATCATGGTTACTTTCCCCTACTCATTGTTGCTTTGGAATGTTCATACCCAACACTTGACCAAACATCCACTGTGATGCTCACCATTGTCACAGAATAATCCTGTAAACCTATCTTGCTGCTGTATACACATACACATATGATTCTCACCACTCTGTTGTTAAGTAACCTTCATTTCTAGCAACCTCACAAGCACTTACTCCCTTCCATGCCAACATGGCCTGCATGGCATATTTGGCATTATTTCAGTCTTTACTATAAACTATATTTTATGACCCCACACATTGTATATTTTAGTGAATCTCCACCAAATCTATTTAGCCAGTAACACATTAATGCCATAGGATAACCATGTAAAATAATTCCTAACAAAATAATCTTGTGCCAGCATGGCTGGCATGACATGACATCAGTCTCTATGATACTTAACCACCATCAATGACCTATTCTAAATATTTCACATCACCATTTTCTGATTGCTGACATCTCTATGTGTTACATGTTATTTTCATAAAGCTTTAGGGACACTAAATCCTTCTGTAGAACAGTTCATTTTAATAATACTCATCTACATTATCTGTTTGTATTTCTTTGTTCCTTCAAGCTCACCTAACTAGCTATTCTTTTCACCCACGCCTGTTCCACCATGTAAACACTTTCAAGATGGTAAACTGGCGTGTGCTGCGATTTAACAAATATTTATTAAACTAAACATTTTAAACTTACGGCTTTCTCCTCTGACATATGTTGTTCACTGATGAACAGATGGGAAACCCCACATATCTCGTCTCAAGGCGGGCTGACCACAAAACTATTAACACAGAGCCCAAGCGCCTTCCTTCACATGGTCTAGCTGGCTGCTACAAGGAAAATGGCCTAAGGTCTCTTTGTTTCAGAGTGGCAAATTTGGCGTTGTCCAGATTTTTAACTCGAGATAGACCAAACCAAAATTCGTTGGTCTGGCGCTATCACATATCCAACCCCTTACTTTTTTGACGTCCCGTCAAAAGGAATGGACTATCATATCTCCTTACCCCAACCATCTCTTTAAAAGTTAACATCTACACATAAACCATCATCAAAATTACAAACGCAAAAAAAAAAAATAAAGCCACCTGTGACCTCATCCAAAAATAATCATCAATGAAACAAGGATTCAATGAAATTTACACACAAACCGTCATCAAAATGACAAAGGCATAACAAATCTATGTCACATGTTACAACATCCAAAAACATAATCATCAATAAGTCAAGAAACCAATGACAGTTATACGTAACCAGTCATCAAAATGAAAAATGCAAAATAGATTTTGTTAACTGTCACGTCAGACTTCTATGCCCTAACAATTCCCTGGTCAGGGAGCACAACCATCAACAAAAAAACTTTCTGTCACCTTTGGAGACCTTTTCCCCAAAACCTAAACTGCTGGTTATATCCCTGAAGAGTACCACTTAACAAAATAGTCTTTTTCTATTCATACATCACTTACAATGTGAAACAGTGTAGATTACATCACCAGGCATCAGTCAGTTCCAAATACCAATAATCTTAACACAAAAGTATAAACCATACTAGCTCAGTTGTTGGTACTAATGACTAAAATAACATCAGTGAGGAAAAATAGCTCTTCTGCTATAAGAGCACCAATCGTAACATAATTAATACAACCCTCACTTCTTACATAAAAATAATTAAACAAACATAAAAGCTACATAAACATTAAACCAGTAACCTTTATATTGGTTACTACTTCCCTTAACTCTGGAAATTCAACACAAAATGTATTTAAAAATAATACCATTTGTCTCTTCTGGTCAAATATAAGCTTCCTGCAGCTAATGGGATACCTGGGTGGTTTGTGCTTCTAACACTGTACACTTACACTAAAAAGAACATTTCATCCTGTGTCACCTATAACCTGTATATACACACAAAGGAACACCCCATACAGGGTCAACAAAACATTGTTAATTCAATAATATCCCACCTCATGAATTCACCCTGGAAGTTACTCTCTTACTGGACATGATGGTAATGACAATACCACATGAACAACAGAACCACCCCTTTCACCTGGTCTGCCTGGTGTTCTTGCACTCTAAAAGAAAGACATGTCATCACATGACACCATCTACCTACAATCATAATATATAACAACAGCAAAACATAACTGCTAATTAACTAACTACACTAAGGCTGTCAATCCAAAAGACTGGAATTCCTAAACAGATAAAAACAGTCTCTATCTTTCACAACCATGTCTAACGGGCAAAAGTTCTTGCTGGTGGGCTTTGACAATCCCCTTTTGCACAAAGTCACGAGTTGACATATCGGTATGCAGAAAATTTTGCCTCACACCAGTCACAATACACGGTCCACCTGTCACATTTCTAACACCTAACTGGTCGACCACACTGACCACCAGGAGATTTCCCTCGTCCCCTCCTCCGCCTCTTCCTGCGAAAGAAATTTCTCTGGTTGCCAC
This sequence comes from Cepaea hortensis, assembly GCA_963921405.1. Lineage (NCBI taxonomy): Eukaryota > Metazoa > Mollusca > Gastropoda > Stylommatophora > Helicidae > Cepaea > Cepaea hortensis. Next base: position 68,910,310 of record OY992896.1, read on the forward strand.
GCATAACCATCCGGCTATCAGAAGTTGACACTGCACCCACCTGAACTGCTGGGGCTGATCCTTTAGAAGGATCAACATGGGACGGACTCTGTTGTCGCTTAAGGCCCTGCTGGTCTCGGTGGCTTACGCTTGCAAACACTTCGCTGCAATTCACTCTAGAGGGCTTCTGAAAAACACCAACCCCTCTCTTCGGACACCTGTTCTGGAGGTGGGTGCGGCTTCTACAAACATTGCACCTCTTGCGTCGTACCTTGGGCTGCAGCAACGAATCAGCTAAGGCTCTCATCCGACCTAGCTTAGCTCGAAGCTCCTCCACCACCACATCATCATGCTGGACCCCTTGACACCGACCACTGGCATTAGGCCACCTCTCTGAACTGTAATCTCGAGGTTCTACATACTGGTGTGCACAGACTTCTGGAGCTATTGACACACCAGCCCACCGCATGGCCAAGTCTCTAACACAGAGGAAAGTCACTGAAGGGTCTTGCGATATTCTCTCCTCTGCCATTCTCCTGCTGAGAACATTATGTAGTTTTGCAACAAACTAGTCTCTTAGGATCACTGGATCTCAAGCAACCATGCCCCTCTTTCTCTGTGCTTCCAGCACCAAACAAAAAGCTTTGTGGACCCGGTGGGAGAAATCCATGATGGATTCCCCAGCTTCTTGTTTGGTCTTTAAAAAAAATGCAGCCAACTCCACCATGCTGCGCTGCTCTCCATACACCTGCTGAATGGTCTGCAGCATCTCCTCAGGGTCATTACAAGCTGACCTAAGTTCAAGTTCCGCCCACACACTGGGAGCAACACTTTCACGAATAATGTCTACTTTATCTTCATCGCACACCGCACCAGCCCTCCAGGCAGATCTCTCCTTCCTCACATACTTCTCAACAGTTGGCCCACCTTTCTGGCCCAAAACAAGGTACTTCTATCTTCACAGGTGCAAATATGTACCTGACTTCACCAGTGGGCCATGTGACGTCAGGGGCACCAACTGGGAGGGGAACTACGGTCCCTAACGTTGAAGACAGAGCCATCTTTGCTCTGGGTAATATACAGTGAAAGTTTACTAGGAGGCAATTTATCTGAGCCCACTCACCATACAAGGGACTCCTCTCTCACGCAGCAATGCCTGGGGGATCTCAGCAGCAAACCTGGGTTCTAATGTCACAACTCAAAGACAATGGACGCCACAAACATAAACACTGACCTATCACACAAAACAATCACTAGATACTAAAACAATGCTAACAGAACAATTCAAAGGCTGCCACTATATCTCGTCGGGGTTCGCCATTTTGTAGTCGAGTGGAAAAGACAAAGGGAGACAATCGTAAAGACATGACGTTTCCTTTGCTACAGTGCTAAGAGGTAGAGGGTAGTTCTGACGTCGTTACGGCCAAAGAAGAAAAGTAGTAAAAGAGAGAGAGAACCTCACACCGCCTTCAACTGACAAAAACAGATGATAGTAATTAGATAAGAAGATGTACGAGATCTCGGACAGAGGCAGAAACTATTTTATAGATGTTCACACAGGAAACACCATGTTAGAGCCCAAGCAATGAACTAAGGTGTTAGACTGTGGTAGAAATAGTGGTTGTAAAAACTAAGAGAGACTAAACAAACAAATCAAGGACAAATAAACAAGCTCTTTATTTATTTCTTCTAACAGCACATTACATGTCAATAACAGATACAATAGACAACTGTATATATCAAATCACCACAGTGGGTAACCCCTAACCAATCAACATCACTTAAGACAACAGGGTACACAAAGTACCACAACACAGGTGCTCCAAGCAATAGCTGGTTAGACTGACACAATAAAGGGACCTTGACACAAGCAACACTGCACAGACAATAAGGCACTACAAAAACATAGGTTACACAACATAAACCCCAAGACACGACATAAACAAAGAGTTGTGACACAATTTACTATCCCACCAAGAACCCAGGCTTGCTGACACTAACTAGTCAGCCGCTCCTGTAACAATGGAAAACACAATCTATGATTATCATTGTAAAGAAGACATATTAAACACATGAAGCAATGAGCACATGAATTAACCCATAGGTCATAAATGTACCTCCATCTAAATATCTATTCTGTTATTCTGAGGTAACCCTTGATGTCTATGTCATGATCATTCTTTGCTACCCCCTTCTTCAAGGTGACTACATCTCTAATTGTTAAATACAACAATCAGTATTGCATCATCAGGTCACCCACTTTATTTTCTTCTCCAATTGTGCCGCTGCTATCATGAGATTACACTTGATATTGCTAGAATGGACCACCTAATGCAACAATGTCAATCTGCTCCACCTTTTCAGTTCAATGTAATTACACCACACAGCTCCTACACACACAAGCAGTGGAAGATTGATCTCATTTGTCCAGCTGTAAACACATAGCTACAAATAACAGAATACATACATCAGCCATTGCAAACAAACATCTCAACACTGATTTGGCTAACGTATAACAGACATTGCACACAAACAACATCTCAGCATTGATTCAGTTAACAGGTATAAGAATGACATCTTTGTTCTGGTAAATTAGGCTGTCATTCCTACCTACCAAAGTGGCTACATCACCAAGGAACCCATAATCAGTTCCCTGTCTACACCTTGCAGAATATTTTATACATTAATTTGTACTAAGTCACCGGTAACACAGAACAACACAGTTGTTCATAGAACACTATCAATGTCCAGTCCATGATAGAGCCACAACCAAACACCACCTATTATATCTTCAGTCTACATTGGCACCTTGCCGTCTTGACAGACGATAGTTTGTGCTTTAAAAAGGCATAATAACTTTTAACTATGGCGGTAGCGAGTGTGACTGATAAGGCCAATTTGCGCTGTAAATGTCCGTTCACAGTGGGTGCATGTGAACACGTGGTCATTTCCACCATCATGCACCATCTTACGTCTCAAACGCTTGGTGTGTGACTTTTCTGCAATAATTTTCTCCTTTGACTTTATTCCATTTCTGATATTTGCCCTCCATGCAACACGTTCAGCGGCGACTTGCTCCCAATGTGCATTATCAATGCCTGTATCAATCATGTCCCGCTTACACACATCTTTGTATCGTAGTAGAGGCCGACCCTGAGATCTCTTACCCATCTGTAATTCACCAAAAAAGATATCCTTTGGTATTCTACCATCATCCATCCGCCTAAGATGTCCTATCCATCTAAGTCTACGAAGACTGAGCATGGAATAAACTGTCACACAACCTGATCTTTCCAATACTTCAGTATTTGTGATTTTGTCTTGCCACTTAATACCAAGAATTCTTCGCAGACACCGCATATGAAAGCTGTTTAAATTGTTCTCTTGGTGTGAGTAAGTTGTCCAGGTTTCACTGCCATAGAGAAGAGTACTAAGGACACAGGCTCGATAGACAAGGACTTTTGTTTTGGCAGTAAGCTTCCTGTTCTCCCAGACTCTTTTTCTTAACCTGTTCATTGTTGTTGCTGCCTTACCAATCCGGATGTTGATTTCCTGATCTAGGGATAATTTGCTATTTACCACCGATCCTAGATATGTAAAATGGTCTACTATCTCTAGTTCGGCGTCGTCAATAAAGATTGATGGTACCCCATGTGCACCTTGTGACATAATCTGTGTCTTCTTTTTGCTAATTGTTAAACCAAATTCAGAACAAGCATTGGAGAATGCAGATAGTAGACATTGCAATTCTTCCTCAGAGTGGGTCGTAACTGCAGCATCATCTGCAAAAAGCAACTCTCTGATCAGTACCCTCCTAATTTTGGTCTTAGCCTTCCATCTCTGAGCATTGTAGAGACCGCCATCTGAGCGTGAGTGAATGTATATACCACCATCCTGATCACGATATGCATATTTCAGTAGAAGTGAAAAGTATATTCCAAAGAGGGTGGGAGCTAGTACACAACCTTGCTTAACTCCACTCTTGATTTCAAATTCTTCAGAAGTAGCACCATCAAACTTGATTATACCCTTCATGCCTGTGTGGAACGATTCCACAATGGACAGAAGAGTTGGTGGGCAGCCAATCTTCTTTAGTGCCTTGAACAGACCCTCACGACTGACCAAATCAAATGCCTTTGTGAGGTCGATGAAGGCAATAAACAGTGGTTGATTCTGTTCACGGCATTTTTCTTGCATTTGTCGCAATGAGAATATCATATCAGTGGTAGACCGGTTCTGTCGAAAGCCAAACTGTGATTCGGGGTAGACTTGATCTCCTAGGACTTGAAGTCTGCGCAGAACAATTCTGGCAAATACTTTTCCAACAATACACAGAAGTGAGATACACCTATAGTTGTTGCAGTCGCTCCGATCGCCCTTGTTCTTGTACAGTGTTATGATGCTTGAATCTTTGAAATCCTGTGGGATTTGTCCTTCACGCCAGCATAGCTCTATTAGCTGGTGGATCTGTATAGTGAGTGTGTCTTGCCCACTCCTGATAACCTCTATTGGAATCCCATCCTTACCTGGAGCCTTGCCAGATGCAAGTTCATTTATAGCACACTTAACTTCTGTTATGGTGGGAAGTGTGTCCAGGTGGTCAAGAGTTGGTAGAGCCTCTATGGCGTTGAGGGCATTATCCGCTAGTTTGGTCTCACTTGAGTAAAGCTCCAAATAGTGCTCTACCCATCTGTCCATCTGCTGTTTCTTATCAGTGATGACTTCTCCAGTCAAGGTTTTCAATGGTGCACTTCTTTTGATCACTGGACCACAGGCTTTCTTTATTCCTTCATACATGCTTCTTATGTCTCCCTTATCACTTGCGATTTGAATGGACTCACATAACTTGATCCAATAATCATTTGCACACTGCCTGGCAGCCTTTTGCACATCCTTCCTAGCTTGCCTTAGCTCACTCAGAGTGTTACGCGTTGGTCTTTCCTTGTTTCTTAAGAGAGCTTTCGTCTTCTTATCAATCAAGGGCTGCAGAGTCTCGCTGTTGGCCGCAAACCAGTCCTGCCTCTTATGATCCACAGTGCCGTAAACCTTTACGGCAGTTTTACAAAGAGTTTCCTTAAGTTTATTCCATTTATCATTTACTGTACAATTTTCTGGTGTATCAGTGAAAGCGTCTTCAAGTTGCTGTTGAAACTGAAAGCACTTTTCAGGATCATGAGTGTTAATAATATTAATCCTGGGGCTAGATTTGTGTTTAGCTGTGTAGATTCTCTTTGGTCTCAGTCTAACCCTTGCAACAACCAAAGAATGATCCGTATCACAGTCAGCACTGTGGTAACTACGAGTCAATGATATATGGTTCAGATGTTGTCTCCGTGTGATGATGAAGTCCAGCTGGTGCCAATGGCCAGATCTTGGATGTTTCCATGTGACCTTATGCATCTCTTTTGTTTTAAAAAAAGAGTTTGTAATACATAGGTCATTAATGGTGCAATGCTCCAGCAGCCTTTGCCCATTTTCATTCATGCGACCGATGTTGTATTTTCCAAGGCACACTGGCCATGAACTCGAGTCCTTGCCCACACGAGCATTGAAATCACCGAGCATATAAATGTAGTCGGATTTTGGAACTGCCTTGATCACAGAGTCTAACTCCTCATAGAACAAATCCTTCACATCATCAGAGGAATCGAGTGTCGGTGCATATGCAGTAATAATGGTGGCAAACCCACAAGAGGTTGCCAAGTGCAGGGATAATAGTCTTTCATTTCCTCCTGCTGGAATTTCAATCATTCCCAGTAGCGAATTCTTCACTGCAAAGCCCACACCGTGTTGCCTTTTTTCTGCCTGCCCTTTACCCTTCCATAAAAAGGTGTAGTTGTTTTCCCTGAGTGACCCTTCCTCAGCGAGGCGAGTCTCCTGCAGGCCAGCAATATCAATGTTAAGACGATTGAGTTCGGCATCAATCACAGCCGTTTTTCTCACATCGTCAATATTGGTCAAGTCAGTGGAAAATCCTGGACACATGGTTCTCACGTTCCAGGTTGCAAGCCGTAGCTTGAGGTTTCTATTTATATTTTTGTTTGTACCTGGTGCATTGGTTTTACAGCCTGCGATTCAGATTTTGTCCTAGCCCCAAGCACCCATTGAAGCAGGCAGGCTGTGGCGGATCAGCACCCAATTGGCTGGGGGCTGCCCAGCTTGAGGCGGGCGGTAGCTGATCAGTGACACCTATAGGTGTCTCCCACCGTCAGAGGCAACGCGTGGCGCCCCATGTCTACGCCAACTGACAAGGACTTATAACCCGTAACAGTTGCCTCTCGCTTTGATTCCGAGACCAGTTAAGACCAGGGATGGAGTTATTGCCTCTCCATAGCACAAAGCCTGGGCTAAAATATAGAGATCATGTGTTGCCCATGCAGCATGATCCCTCTCTCGGCCTGCCTAGTTCACTCCAGAGGAAAGGTAACACCCCTACATCTGGAACAAGACAAGCTGCAGAAGCTGCCGGATCAGCAAAGTAATGCTCTAACTGTCCGCCTGTCGGAGCTTCGATCCTAGACCAGTCGCCAACCAAGGCTTAGGGCCTGGTCTGCCCTGCCATGACAATTTTGTATTTAGCTTGCATTTCCTCGCACCAGGGTAAGGCTTGTACCCTCCCAATTGCGCTCTTCCGCCCGAAGCCGTTGGCACAATGTGGGGTGTCGGGTTTGGTAAGCGCCGCCCAACGTTCGGCGCTAACAGAAACCAGGTAGTACCGTCTACTGTTATACGGTAGCTCAGTCATATCTGACTAAGACCTGACACCTATCTTCAGTATAATGCTCTACAATTCTCTGCCAACTGTTGCGCACACTGGCGACTGTTTTTCTAACACACCGTACTCTTTACCCTAATATAAAACATATATTGACAGGTTGTACTCCTGTGCTCCACATCTGACAGTACGCTTTACACCTATACAACAATACACAACATTATGGACCCCGCCTCCATCAGACACTCAGTTGCCTCAGCATAGAGACTTCATTGGACAATTACCCCAACAATGTCCAAGTTTGCATGAAGAGTATCAGCACTAATATGATACTGTGCAAGTTACAGCATCTGATTAGCATTACAAACTAACAACCAGCAAGCAAAACATGTCTAACTATGAAAAGCAACAGACATACATAAAGTGTGGAGTCACCATATTTGTAGAATGTGACAATGTAACCTTACACATAGAAAAATCACAACATTCACAGAAAGTTAAAGATAAAGATAAACATGTATTACACAGGAACTCAACTGAGACACCCTCTGAGGCCACTAAGATAGCTCATAAAATAAACACACAATATTACTAAGTGAAAGTACACAAAACAGTGGCCAGAGTGCCTCATTCATATGAGACAGGATCCAATCACAACAATGTCCATGGCAGGATACAGAACATTAGTACTAACATAATAAACTGTACTATATATATTATGTCATTATTACACACTAATGACCAATAAGTGTTATTCAAGGCCCAACACAATCAGTGTAATATTATTTGTGAGTGGACAGCAAATGTACAGTTGTGTGCTCTGTTCCCCATCATTCTTCCTATGATACACCGGTTATAAATTTTGCCATCTTACGCTTCATGTCACACGACAAATACATATTAATATCTCTGCGAAGGGTGGTACGTAGTACTAAATCACATCCTCTCCACCGTGCGACAACCGTCATGCTTAACTTAGGACAGAATCTCAGTCACTGATTCCATCAACAACTTGATACACCTACACAAACATTACTGCATTCTGGTAACAGATGTGATGCCAGACTTCACTTACTGCTGAACATCCAATTCCTATACTATGTTGAATATTGTTGAACTGCCAAATTGTGTATAATTCTAACATTAAAGGGCACTGAAGTGATTCATTCAGGCTATTCTAGTTAACTGTGTACCTACTAAAAGTACATAGCATCAATGTATTCATTTCTCCCCAATTACTATTTATGTGGCCTAACTACATATATTAACCATTAACCCATCATTGCCACATATAACATGTAAGTACTCTCCTCTGCTTCACATATATTATAAATATTAACCATGATCATGGTTACTTTCCCCTACTCATTGTTGCTTTGGAATGTTCATACCCAACACTTGACCAAACATCCACTGTGATGCTCACCATTGTCACAGAATAATCCTGTAAACCTATCTTGCTGCTGTATACACATACACATATGATTCTCACCACTCTGTTGTTAAGTAACCTTCATTTCTAGCAACCTCACAAGCACTTACTCCCTTCCATGCCAACATGGCCTGCATGGCATATTTGGCATTATTTCAGTCTTTACTATAAACTATATTTTATGACCCCACACATTGTATATTTTAGTGAATCTCCACCAAATCTATTTAGCCAGTAACACATTAATGCCATAGGATAACCATGTAAAATAATTCCTAACAAAATAATCTTGTGCCAGCATGGCTGGCATGACATGACATCAGTCTCTATGATACTTAACCACCATCAATGACCTATTCTAAATATTTCACATCACCATTTTCTGATTGCTGACATCTCTATGTGTTACATGTTATTTTCATAAAGCTTTAGGGACACTAAATCCTTCTGTAGAACAGTTCATTTTAATAATACTCATCTACATTATCTGTTTGTATTTCTTTGTTCCTTCAAGCTCACCTAACTAGCTATTCTTTTCACCCACGCCTGTTCCACCATGTAAACACTTTCAAGATGGTAAACTGGCGTGTGCTGCGATTTAACAAATATTTATTAAACTAAACATTTTAAACTTACGGCTTTCTCCTCTGACATATGTTGTTCACTGATGAACAGATGGGAAACCCCACATATCTCGTCTCAAGGCGGGCTGACCACAAAACTATTAACACAGAGCCCAAGCGCCTTCCTTCACATGGTCTAGCTGGCTGCTACAAGGAAAATGGCCTAAGGTCTCTTTGTTTCAGAGTGGCAAATTTGGCGTTGTCCAGATTTTTAACTCGAGATAGACCAAACCAAAATTCGTTGGTCTGGCGCTATCACATATCCAACCCCTTACTTTTTTGACGTCCCGTCAAAAGGAATGGACTATCATATCTCCTTACCCCAACCATCTCTTTAAAAGTTAACATCTACACATAAACCATCATCAAAATTACAAACGCCAAAAAAAAAATAAAGCCACCTGTGACCTCATCCAAAAATAATCATCAATGAAACAAGGATTCAATGAAATTTACACACAAACCGTCATCAAAATGACAAAGGCATAACAAATCTATGTCACATGTTACCACATCCAAAAACATAATCATCAATAAGTCAAGAAACCAATGACAGTTATACGTAACCAGTCATCAAAATGAAAAATGCAAAATAGATTTTGTTAACTGTCACGTCAGACTTCTATGCCCTAACAATTCCCTGGTCAGGGAGCACAACCACCAACAAAAAAACTTTCTGTCACCTTTGGAGACCTTTTCCCCAAAACCTAAACTGCTGGTTATATCCCTGAAGAGTACCACTTAACAAAATAGTCTTTTTCTATTCATACATCACTTACAATGTGAAACAGTGTAGATTACATCACCAGGCATCAGTCAGTTCCAAATACCAATAATCTTAACACAAAAGTATAAACCATACTAGCTCAGTTGTTGGTACTAATGACTAAAATAACATCAGTGAGGAAAAATAGCTCTTCTGCTATAAGAGCACCAATCGTAACATAATTAATACAACCCTCACTTCTTACATAAAAATAATTAAACAAACATAAAAGCTACATAAACATTAAACCAGTAACCTTTATATTGGTTACTACTTCCCTTAACTCTGGAAATTCAACACAAAATGTATTTAAAAATAATACCATTTGTCTCTTCTGGTCAAATATAAGCTTCCTGCAGCTAATGGGATACCTGGGTGGTTTGTGCTTCTAACACTGTACACTTACACTAAAAAGAACATTTCATCCTGTGTCACCTATAACCTGTATATACACACAAAGGAACACCCCATACAGGGTCAACAAAACATTGTTAATTCAATAATATCCCACCTCATGAATTCACCCTGGAAGTTACTCTCTTACTGGACATGATGGTAATGACAATACCACATGAACAACAGAACCACCCCTTTCACCTGGTCTGCCTGGTGTTCTTGCACTCTAAAAGAAAGACATGTCATCACATGACACCATCTACCTACAATCATAATATATAACAACAGCAAAACATAACTGCTAATTAACTAACTACACTAAGGCTGTCAATCCAAAAGACTGGAATTCCTAAACAGATAAAAACAGTCTCTATCTTTCACAACCATGTCTAACGGGCAAAAGTTCTTGCTGGTGGGCTTTGACAATCCCCTTTTGCACAAAGTCACGAGTTGACATATCGGTATGCAGAAAATTTTGCCTCACACCAGTCACAATACACGGTCCACCTGTCACATTTCTAACACCTAACTGGTCGACCACACTGACCACCAGGAGATTTCCCTCGTCCCCTCCTCCGCCTCTTCCTGCGAAAGAAATTTCTCTGGTTGCCACGCATAACCATCCGGCTATCAGAAGTTGACACTGCACCCACCTGAACTGCTGGGGCTGATCCTTTAGAAGGATCAACATGGGACGGACTCTGTTGTCGCTTAAGGCCCTGCTGGTCTCGGTGGCTTACGCTTGCAAACACTTCGCTGCAATTCACTCTAGAGGGCTTCTGAAAAACACCAACCCCTCTCTTCGGACACCTGTTCTGGAGGTGGGTGCGGCTTCTACAAACATTGCACCTCTTGCGTTGTACCTTGGGCTGCAGCAACGAATCAGCTAAGGCTCTCATCCGACCTAGCTCAGCTTGAAGCTCCCCCACCACCCCATCATCATGCTGGACCCCTTGACACCGACCACTGGCATTAGGCCACCTCTCTGAACTGTAATCTCGAGGTTCTACATACTGGTGTGCACAGACTTCTGGAGCTATTGACACACCAGCCCACCGCATGGCCAAGTCTCTAACACAGAGGAAAGTCACTGAAGGGTCTTGCGATATTCTCTCCTCTGCCATTCTCCTGCTGAGAACATTATGTAGTTTTGCAACAAACTAGTCTCTTAGGATCACTGGATCTCAAGCAACCATGCCCCTCTTTCTCTGTGCTTCCAGCACCAAACAAAAAGCTTTGTGGACCCGGTGGGAGAAATCCATGATGGATTCCCCAGCTTCTTGTTTGGTCTTAAAAAAAAATGCAGCCAACTCCACCATGCTGCGCTGCTCTCCATACACCTGCTGAATGGTCTGCAGCATCTCCTCAGGGTCATTACAAGCTGACCTAAGTTCAAGTTCCGCCCACACACTGGGAGCAACACTTTCACGAATAATGTCTACTTTATCTTCATCGCACACCGCACCAGCCCTCCAGGCAGATCTCTCCTTCCTCACATACTTCTCAACAGTTGGCCCACCTTTCTGGCCCAAAACAAGGTACTTCTATCTTCACAGGTGCAAATATGTACCTGACTTCACCAGTGGGCCATGTGACGTCAGGGGCACCAACTGGGAGGGGAACTACGGTCCCTAACGTTGAAGACAGAGCCATCTTTGCTCTGGGTAATATACAGTGAAAGTTTACTAGGAGGCAATTTATCTGAGCCCACTCACCATACAAGGGACTCCTCTCTCACGCAGCAATGCCTGGGGGATCTCAGCAGCAAACCTGGGTTCTAATGTCACAACTCAAAGACAATGGACACCACAAACATAAACACTGACCTATCACACAAAACAATCACTAGATACTAAAACAATGCTAACAGAACAATTCAAAGGCTGCCACTATATCTCGTCGGGGTTCGCCATTTTGTAGTCGAGTGGAAAAGACAAAGGGAGACAATCGTAAAGACATGACGTTTCCTTTGCTACAGTGCTAAGAGGTAGAGGGTAGTTCTGACGTCATTACGGCCAAAGAAGAAAAGTAGTAAAAGAGAGAGAGAACCTCACACCGCCTTCAACTGACAAAAACAGATGATAGTAATTAGATAAGAAGATGTACGAGATCTCGGACAGGGGCAGAAACTATTTTATAGATGTTCACACAGGAAACACCATGTTAGAGCCCAAGCAATGAACTAAGGTGTTAGACTGTGGTAGAAATAGTGGTTGTAAAAACTAAGAGAGACTAAACAAACAAATCAAGGACAAATAAACAAGCTCTTTATTTATTTCTTCTAACAGCACATTACATGTCAATAACAGATACAATAGACAACTGTATATATCAAATCACCACAGTGGGTAACCCCTAACCAATCAACATCACTTAAGACAACAGGGTACACAAAGTACCACAACACAGGTGCTCCAAGCAATAGCTGGTTAGACTGACACAATAAAGGGACCTTGACACAAGCAACACTGCACAGACAATAAGGCACTACAAAAACATAGGTTACACAACATAAACCCCAAGACACGACATAAACAAAGAGTTGTGACACAATTTACTATCCCACCAAGAACCCAGGCTTGCTGACACTAACTAGTCAGCCGCTCCTGTAACAATGGAAAACACAATCTATGATTATCATTGTAAAGAAGACATATTAAACACATGAAGCAATGAGCACATGAATTAACCCATAGGTCATAAATGTACCTCCATCTAAATATCTATTCTGTTATTCTGAGGTAACCCTTGATGTCTATGTCATGATCATTCTTTGCTACCCCCTTCTTCAAGGTGACTACATCTCTAATTGTTAAATACAACAATCAGTATTGCATCATCAGGTCACCCACTTTATTTTCTTCTCCAATTGTGCCGCTGCTATCATGAGATTACACTTGATATTGCTAGAATGGACCACCTAATGCAACAATGTCAATCTGCTCCACCTTTTCAGTTCAATGTAATTACACCACACAGCTCCTACACACACAAGCAGTGGAAGATTGATCTCATTTGTCCAGCTGTAAACACATAGCTACAAATAACAGAATACATACATCAGCCATTGCAAACAAACATCTCAACACTGATTTGGCTAACGTATAACAGACATTGCACACAAACAACATCTCAGCATTGATTCAGTTAACAGGTATAAGAATGACATCTTTGTTCTGGTAAATTAGGCTGTCATTCCTACCTACCAAAGTGGCTACATCACCAAGGAACCCATAATCAGTTCCCTGTCTACACCTTGCAGAATATTTTATACATTAATTTGTACTAAGTCACCGGTAACACAGAACAACACAGTTGTTCATAGAACACTATCAATGTCCAGTCCATGATAGAGCCACAACCAAACACCACCTATTATATCTTCAGTCTACATTGGCACCTTGCCGTCTTGACAGACGATAGTTTGTGCTTTAAAAAGGCATAATAACTTTTAACTATGGCGGTAGCGAGTGTGACTGATAAGGCCAATTTGCGCTGTAAATGTCCGTTCACAGTGGGTGCATGTGAACACGTGGTCATTTCCACCATCATGCACCATCTTACGTCTCAAACGCTTGGTGTGTGACTTTTCTGCAATAATTTTCTCCTTTGACTTTATTCCATTTCTGATATTTGCCCTCCATGCAACACGTTCAGCGGCGACTTGCTCCCAATGTGCATTATCAATGCCTGTATCAATCATGTCCCGCTTACACACATCTTTGTATCGTAGTAGAGGCCGACCCTGAGATCTCTTACCCATCTGTAATTCACCAAAAAAGATATCCTTTGGTATTCTACCATCATCCATCCGCCTAAGATGTCCTATCCATCTAAGTCTACGAAGACTGAGCATGGAATAAACTGTCACACAACCTGATCTTTCCAATACTTCAGTATTTGTGATTTTGTCTTGCCACTTAATACCAAGAATTCTTCGCAGACACCGCATATGAAAGCTGTTTAAATTGTTCTCTTGGTGTGAGTAAGTTGTCCAGGTTTCACTGCCATAGAGAAGAGTACTAAGGACACAGGCTCGATAGACAAGGACTTTTGTTTTGGCAGTAAGCTTCCTGTTCTCCCAGACTCTTTTTCTTAACCTGTTCATTGTTGTTGCTGCCTTACCAATCCGGATGTTGATTTCCTGATCTAGGGATAATTTGCTATTTACCACCGATCCTAGATATGTAAAATGGTCTACTATCTCTAGTTCGGCGTCGTCAATAAAGATTGATGGTACCCCATGTGCACCATGTGACATAATCTGTGTCTTCTTTTTGCTAATTGTTAAACCAAATTCAGAACAAGCATTGGAGAATGCAGATAGTAGACATTGCAATTCTTCCTCAGAGTGGGTCGTAACTGCAGCATCATCTGCAAAAAGCAACTCTCTGATCAGTACCCTCCTAATTTTGGTCTTAGCCTTCCATCTCTGAGCATTGTAGAGACCGCCATCTGAGCGTGAGTGAATGTATATACCACCATCCTGATCACGATATGCATATTTCAGTAGAAGTGAAAAGTATATTCCAAAGAGGGTGGGAGCTAGTACACAACCTTGCTTAACTCCACTCTTGATTTCAAATTCTTCAGAAGTAGCACCATCAAACTTGATTATACCCTTCATGCCTGTGTGGAACGATTCCACAATGGACAGAAGAGTTGGTGGGCAGCCAATCTTCTTTAGTGCCTTGAACAGACCCTCACGACTGACCAAATCAAATGCCTTTGTGAGGTCGATGAAGGCAATAAACAGTGGTTGATTCTGTTCACGGCATTTTTCTTGCATTTGTCGCAATGAGAATATCATATCAGTGGTAGACCGGTTCTGTCGAAAGCCAAACTGTGATTCGGGGTAGACTTGATCTCCTAGGACTTGAAGTCTGCGCAGAACAATTCTGGCAAATACTTTTCCAACAATACACAGAAGTGAGATACACCTATAGTTGTTGCAGTCGCTCCGATCGCCCTTGTTCTTGTACAGTGTTATGATGCTTGAATCTTTGAAATCCTGTGGGATTTGTCCTTCACGCCAGCATAGCTCTATTAGCTGGTGGATCTGTATAGTGAGTGTGTCTTGCCCACTCCTGATAACCTCTATTGGAATCCCATCCTTACCTGGAGCCTTGCCAGATGCAAGTTCATTTATAGCACACTTAACTTCTGTTATGGTGGGAAGTGTGTCCAGGTGGTCAAGAGTTGGTAGAGCCTCTATGGCGTTGAGGGCATTATCCGCTAGTTTGGTCTCACTTGAGTAAAGCTCCAAATAGTGCTCTACCCATCTGTCCATCTGCTGTTTCTTATCAGTGATGACTTCTCCAGTCAAGGTTTTCAATGGTGCACTTCTTTTGATCACTGGACCACAGGCTTTCTTTATTCCTTCATACATGCTTCTTATGTCTCCCTTATCACTTGCGATTTGAATGGACTCACATAACTTGATCCAATAATCATTTGCACACTGCCTGGCAGCCTTTTGCACATCCTTCCTAGCTTGCCTTAGCTCACTCAGAGTGTTACGCGTTGGTCTTTCCTTGTTTCTTAAGAGAGCTTTCGTCTTCTTATCAATCAAGGGCTGCAGAGTCTCGCTGTTGGCCGCAAACCAGTCCTGCCTCTTATGATCCACAGTGCCGTAAACCTTTACGGCAGTTTTACAAAGAGTTTCCTTAAGTTTATTCCATTTATCATTTACTGTACAATTTTCTGGTGTATCAGTGAAAGCGTCTTCAAGTTGCTGTTGAAACTGAAAGCACTTTTTAGGATCATGAGTGTTAATAATATTAATCCTGGGGCTAGATTTGTGTTTAGCTGTGTAGATTCTCTTTGGTCTCAGTCTAACCCTTGCAACAACCAAAGAATGATCCGTATCACAGTCAGCACTGTGGTAACTACGAGTCAATGATATATGGTTCAGATGTTGTCTCCGTGTGATGATGAAGTCCAGCTGGTGCCAATGGCCAGATCTTGGATGTTTCCATGTGACCTTATGCATCTCTTTTGTTTTAAAAAAAGAGTTTGTAATACATAGGTCATTAATGGTGCAATGCTCCAGCAGCCTTTGCCCATTTTCATTCATGCGACCGATGTTGTATTTTCCAAGGCACACTGGCCATGAACTCGAGTCCTTGCCCACACGAGCATTGAAATCACCGAGCATATAAATGTAGTCGGATTTTGGAACTGCCTTGATCACAGAGTCTAACTCCTCATAGAACAAATCCTTCACATCATCAGAGGAATCGAGTGTCGGTGCATATGCAGTAATAATGGTGGCAAACCCACAAGAGGTTGCCAAGTGCAGGGATAATAGTCTTTCATTTCCTCCTGCTGGAATTTCAATCATTCCCAGTAGCGAATTCTTCACTGCAAAGCCCACACCGTGTTGCCTTTTTTCTGCCTGCCCTTTACCCTTCCATAAAAAGGTGTAGTTGTTTTCCCTGAGTGACCCTTCCTCAGCGAGGCGAGTCTCCTGCAGGCCAGCAATATCAATGTTAAGACGATTGAGTTCGGCATCAATCACAGCCGTTTTTCTCACATCGTCAATATTGGTCAAGTCAGTGGAAAATCCTGGACACATGGTTCTCACGTTCCAGGTTGCAAGCCGTAGCTTGAGGTTTCTATTTATATTTTTGTTTGTACCTGGTGCATTGGTTTTACAGCCTGCGATTCAGATTTTGTCCTAGCCCCAAGCACCCATTGAAGCAGGCAGGCTGTGGCGGATCAGCACCCAATTGGCTGGGGGCTGCCCAGCTTGAGGCGGGCGGTAGCTGATCAGTGACACCTATAGGTGTCTCCCACCGTCAGAGGCAACGCGTGGCGCCCCATGTCTACGCCAACTGACAAGGACTTATAACCCGTAACAGTTGCCTCTCGCTTTGATTCCGAGACCAGTTAAGACCAGGGATGGAGTTATTGCCTCTCCATAGCACAAAGCCTGGGCTAAAATATAGAGATCATGTGTTGCCCATGCAGCATGATCCCTCTCTCGGCCTGCCTAGTTCACTCCAGAGGAAAGGTAACACCCCTACATCTGGAACAAGACAAGCTGCAGAAGCTGCCGGATCAGCAAAGCAATGCTCTAACTGTCCGCCTGTCGGAGCTTCGATCCTAGACCAGTCGCCAACCAAGGCTTAGGGCCTGGTCTGCCCTGCCATGACAATTTTGTATTTAGCTTGCATTTCCTCGCACCAGGGTAAGGCTTGTACCCTCCCAATTGCGCTCTTCCGCCCGAAGCCGTTGGCACAATGTGGGGTGTCGGGTTTGGTAAGCGCCGCCCAACGTTCGGCGCTAACAGAAACCAGGTAGTACCGTCTACTGTTATACGGTAGCTCAGTCATATCTGACTAAGACCTGACACCTATCTTCAGTATAATGCTCTACAATTCTCTGCCAACTGTTGCGCACACTGGCGACTGTTTTTCTAACACACCGTACTCTTTACCCTAATATAAAACATATATTGACAGGTTGTACTCCTGTGCTCCACATCTGACAGTACGCTTTACACCTATACAACAATACACAACATTATGGACCCCGCCTCCATCAGACACTCAGTTGCCTCAGCATAGAGACTTCATTGGACAATTACCCCAACAATGTCCAAGTTTGCATGAAGAGTATCAGCACTAATATGATACTGTGCAAGTTACAGCATCTGATTAGCATTACAAACTAACAACCAGCAAGCAAAACATGTCTAACTATGAAAAGCAACAGACATACATAAAATGTGGAGTCACCATATTTGTAGAATGTGACAATGTAACCTTACACATAGAAAAATCACAACATTCACAGAAAGTTAAAGATAAAGATAAACATGTATTACACAGGAACTCAACTGAGACACCCTCTGAGGCCACTAAGATAGCTCATAAAATAAACACACAATATTACTAAGTGAAAGTACACAAAACAGTGGCCAGAGTGCCTCATTCATATGAGACAGGATCCAATCACAACAATGTCCATGGCAGGATACAGAACATTAGTACTAACATAATAAACTGTACTATATATATTATGTCATTATTACACACTAATGACCAATAAGTGTTATTCAAGGCCCAACACAATCAGTGTAATATTATTTGTGAGTGGACAGCAAATGTACAGTTGTGTGCTCTGTTCCCCATCATTCTTCCTATGATACACCGGTTATAAATTTTGCCATCTTACGCTTCATGTCACACGACAAATACATATTAATATCTCTGCGAAGGGTGGTACGTAGTACTAAATCACATCCTCTCCACCGTGCGACAACCGTCATGCTTAACTTAGGACAGAATCTCAGTCACTGATTCCATCAACAACTTGATACACCTACACAAACATTACTGCATTCTGGTAACAGATGTGATGCCAGACTTCACTTACTGCTGAACATCCAATTCCTATACTATGTTGAATATTGTTGAACTGCCAAATTGTGTATAATTCTAAGATTAAAGGGCACTGAAGTGATTCATTCAGGCTATTCTAGTTAACTGTGTACCTACTAAAAGTACATAGCATCAATGTATTCATTTCTCCCCAATTACTATTTATGTGGCCTAACTACATATATTAACCATTAACCCATCATTGCCACATATAACATGTAAGTACTCTCCTCTGCTTCACATATATTATAAATATTAACCATGATCATGGTTACTTTCCCCTACTCATTGTTGCTTTGGAATGTTCATACCCAACACTTGACCAAACATCCAATGTGATGCTCACCATTGTCACAGAATAATCCTGTAAACCTATCTTGCTGCTGTATACACATACATATATGATTCTCACCACTCTGTTGTTAAGTAACCTTCATTTCTAGCAACCTCACAAGCACTTACTCCCTTCCATGCCAACATGGCCTGCATGGCACATTTGGCATTATTTCAGTCTTTACTATAAACTATATTTTATGCCCCCACACATTGTATATTTTAGTGAATCTCCACCATATCTATTTAGCCAGTAACACATTAATGCCATAGGATAACGATGTAAAATAATTCCCAACAAAATAATCTTGTGCCAGCATGGCTGGCATGACATTACATCAGTCTCTATGATACTTAACCACCATCAATGACCTATTCTAAATATTTCACATCACCATTGTCTGATTGCTGACATCTCTATGTGTTACATGTTATTTTCATAAAGCTTTAGGGACACTAAATCCTTCTGAGAACAGCTCATTTTAATAATACTCATCTACATTATCTGTTTGCATTTCTTTGTTCCTTCAAGCTCACCTAACTAGCAATTCTTTTCACCCACGCCTGTTCCACCATGTAAACACTTTCAAGTTGGTGAACTGGCGTGTGCTGCGATTTAACAAATATTTATTAAACTAAACATTTTAAACTTACGGCTTTCTCCTCTGACATATGTTGTTCACTGATGAACAGATGGGAAACCCCACATATCTCGTCTCAAGGCGGGCTGGCCACAAAACTATTAACACAGAGCCCAAGCACCTTCCTTCACATGGTCTAGCTGGCTGCTACAAGGAAAATGGCCTCAGGTCTCTTTGTTTCAGAGTGGCAAATTTGGCGTTGTCCAGATTTTTAACTCGAGATAGACCAAACCAAAATTCGTTGGTCTGGCGCTATCACACTAGATATTCTAATGAGACGCAGAGCAGACGGCACAATTCAAAGATCGGTGTATCGCAAAGTAACATGGACTGGCCAATACCTAAATTTTCAGAGCTTCACAGCTGTCCAGTATAAACGGGGCTTAGTACGGACCCTGTTTGACCGTGCTAGAAAGATATGCACCCAGGACACACTGACAGAGGAATTTGAAACTCTGAAGAATGTCTTAAACCTGAATGGGTACTTCACAGGATTTATAAAGCGCCACTGCCAACAGTCCAAACCAAAACCAGACGTAACTACAGTCCTAAACTCAAGATATTCATCCAGTTAACCTTTCGAGGGGATGACGTAATGCAACGTCTACAAGACCGGCTTACTACAGCAGAAGGCCGAACATTCTGTGCTGCTACTCCAGTCATTAGATATAAAACCGTACCGATTCCTACACCAGCAGTCAAAGAGCCTGTTCCTCTGTACGCCACTAACAATAGTATTTACCAATTCACATGTAGATGCCAGGCCTTCTACATTGGTAGAACAGAGAGACAGCTTAACAAACGAGTGTCATAACACATACCTCAATGGGTCAACAAGATACAACACACAGGAGAATCTAGCCTCGTGGGGCTGACACACCGGAAGCTCCCGGCGTCTTCAATTGGTAGGCACATTATCGAAAGCGGCCATGTGGTTGACAGAGACACTGCCTTTCGCGTGTTGTTTAACACACAAAATACTCGCTTGTTAAAATGTGCAGAAGCAATTATGATCAATCAATGCAAGCCAGAATTGTGCAAACAGAAAGACATGTTAGTCAGCTTAAAATTACCGTGGTAGATAATTGACATTACTGTGCGAATATGTGTATATTTCAACTTCAAGGATTTATCTAGTTAATTTACTTTACGTTGTGTGATTTCTGCAGTATGTACCTGACGAGATGCAGCGAAATATGCCTGGCAACAAATCGTGCAATCTATTGTTTGTGTCTTCGTTATTCAAATTCACTACGGGAAAACATTGTTTTGAAATAAGCGAAGCTTAGTTTTATGATTTCTTATCATGTGCATAATATTGGGTTTTCATTATGATAATGAGAGTTAGTAATAGCGGTCTGATCGTTAGAAAATATAAAGAAAAAAGAATATTGCACCTAATAAATACCGCCAGAGATATGTTTTAAAAACTCACGTTTATCTGTTGCACAAGGATATAATACTGTGAAATAAAGTGCGGTTAAATCCATAATGCTAAATTTCAAACCAAAAGAAACAATTCACAGAAAATTTCATAGAGTTAATAGGTACAACTATCTCTCGTCAATTCATAGTATATCGAAACAACTATCTCTCGTCAATTCATAAATTGAATCGGTACAATTATCTCGGGACGGTCATAACATCTGATGGGAGGTGTATTAAAGACATTAATTAAATCAAACATCACGATGGCGAAGATGCCTGATGGAAAACATATTGTCCAATAAAAAGATGTCAGTTACAACGAGGAAAAGAGTGTTGAAGTGCTACATAGATCGTATACAATTATATGGACGTGTATCGTGTACAGTAAGCCATGCTGGCAAAACTATGACGGCAGTGGACACGCTGTTTCTGAGAAAGATGCAAAGAAATATAATAGAAAGACAGGAAAACCAATGAGCAAGTCCTGCAAGGAACACAAGAAAACACTAAACTGATTAAAGAATGTAAAAGTTGGCAATCAAGATTATTTTGGCACGTAATTAATGGAAATAAACTAACAAAATTAGTAACAGTTGGATAGATTTAGGGAGAGCAACAAGGGGAAGGCAGAGAGATAAATATATCGATGGCAAGAACACATGGCATAATCTAGACAAGGACACATAGCTGATTCACGACTGGTGTTAGTGTCAGATGGCGAAACATGGCATAATCTAGACAAGGACACATAGCTGATTCACGACTGGTGTGAGTGTCAGATGGCGAAACACGGCATAATCTAGACAAGGACACATAACTGATTCACGACTGGTGTTAGTGTCAGATGGCGAAACATGACATAATCTAGACAAGGACACATAGCTGATTCACGACTGGTGTTAGTGTCAGATGGCGAAACATGGCATAATCTAGACAAGGACACATAGCTGATTCACGACTGGTGTTAGTGTCAGATGGCGAAACATGACATAATCTAGACAAGGACACATAGCTGATTCACGACTGGTGTTAGTGTCAGATGGCGAAACATGACATAATCTAGACAAGGACACATAGCTGATTCACGACTGGTGTTAGTGTCAGATGGCGAAACATGGCATAATCTAGAAAAGGACACGTAGCTGATTCACGACTGGTGTTAGTGTCAGATGGCGAAACATGACACCCCCTCCCCCACCCCCATTTTTATCGGCATGGCACATGATGATGACTAACACATCAACTAACATAGAAAGTGGTAAGGCTTAGCTTCATAGCTTCGATACGGAAACTCCCATTTCTTTGCTTATCTGGACCATGGTCTGGGTGCTATTTTCTTTCATTATCAGGGATCAATACGTACCATTGGCTGCATTCTCTTCGTTTTTGTTTTAGTACTGCACAGATTTGATAATAATGAAAAACATGTGCTGAAGCAGATGCGATTTATATGATAACCTATTATTGTGTAAACAAAACGCCTTGATATTCCGTTGAAAATTACCAGTCTGGTAGACACTTTAAAATATTGTGGGTATGTGTGTATTTCATATTTTTGTAGGATTCGTTGATTTGTTTGTTGTGTGACTTACGCGACTTAAATAGATGCAGCCAAATATGCAAGACACTGTGCAATCTACTGCTTGTGTCTTCGACATAAAAAACAAAACAAAAACAAAACAAATGCGAGCAAACCACGTGACTATAGTAAACTGTCGTAAGATCGACAATCTTTTCGGATGGGAAGGGGGGTGGGTGGGCACGATGAAAGACGATGTTCAGTAATAGGACCTTACACCTCATCATCACCATCTTCCACTTTTGCTCCAAGCGTCGTGGGGAGAAATATTTGACGTTCCAGCGCCCGATGTGTGGCACAGGATATTGTTAATCCTTGTGATTGTACAATCTCTATGATGACGTCAATCCATGTTCTTTCCTCGCGTGTCCTCTTGCTCGCGTATCAGATATTAGTTGGTGTATCGCCAGTGCTGGTAACTGGTGGTATTTGATGTTCTGCATTTCAATATGTGTGGCTCAAGGTGTTGATTCCACTGTCTGACTGATAACACAATTTCTTTCTCAGTATTGGAAAGTTAAGTTGGCAGCTGCTCTCTAGCCCCTCATTTCTTAGATATTGATTTTGCATGTGATTTGGATGATGTCCAAGTTTCACATTGGCAGCATATGGTTTGTGTGAAAATGCTATTCATCATCTGTCGTTTTGCTGCCATAAGAATATTTGAATGTTTCAGTGTGGGTGATAGTGATATATAAGCTCACTTGCTTTTTGACATCTGACTCATATTTCTCAAAATCAGATGTCAACGGTTAACTGGTTTTTTCTCACGAATAATGTGTCTACAACTGTTAATTCTCTAGTGAATGTTTGTTTCCATTGACGACAAATTTTAATTTTAGTGGCGGACATTTAGTCTTGGTATTTTTGCAGTAGCCTTATGCATGTATGCGTGAGCCTGCTTTTGGTTTGTCGGAACTACTGTCTGTTCTACTTTTCACAGTGAGGAGCATTTTGTGTGATGTTCACTGAGACAGGAACAACGGAACAGTATGGGATGACCCTTTGTCGTGAAGTTGGTACCACGGCAAACGTCTATTTTATGTTTTAAAATGTGGACAACGAATAAACAATCCAAGGATAAAACTGAAGATGTCAAAACTTGGAAAAATTGTAGAATAGAACGAATTTGATTGCAAGAGAAGAGGAGAACCAGAACTCAAGTAAAACTCTGATTGAAGGAAACAGTACTGAAAGATAGCAACGTCAAATAATTAAAGTACCCTATGTTTACATGGAAGCACAAATTCTTTTTAAAGGTCTTCATGGGATATAACGGGAGGGGGGGGGGGGGGTGAATTTGCTGTAGGAAGACATTGTGACAGTGTGTGGACAATATCAACACATGGATTACAAGAATCGTGCATGAATGCACGGTGAAAAAGTTGGACAATGTTTTGTAAACTCGCTACATCCAGAGCCCTTTACCGATATGGCACTTTATGAAGATACTAATATTTGAATTAAGATTTGCTCATATTCTTTGAAAATTTTATGTGAATGAGACAGCTGGAGCATGCCGTCACAACGGGAAAGTTGTAGGGAATTAGAAGCAGGGGGAGAACTGAGTGAAGATACTGGGCGGTTTGACATCTCTATATGCAGGAATATCAGTGTCAGAAATGGTTGGCAGCACATCAGACAGAAGGTTCTGGTCAGGCATGGTCACCAACGCCAGACGGCATGGACTATAAGTAGAAAATAATAATCGACTCTTTTGGTCGATACAGAAAATGTGTTAAGTTTGGCTAAGAACCTCAAACCAAATACACAATTCATTTGTTAGGCTTCTCCCATCCCCTCTATGTTATAAATGAATCGACGAAAACGAGAAGAATGCGACAGCTTTAGTAGAATCCAATCAAAAATGGCAGCTATAACCTTCGCCAGCACGCAAACATCAAACATGCTCTATATGAAAGCAATCTACACAAACATATACTTAAAGGTTACTTATCTGTCTTAAAAAGATGCCTTGTTATGGACTCGACACGTGTGTAGCACGCGCCTCGAATGGTGGTAGAAGAGATAGTTAGTTAGTTAGTTAGTTAGTTAGTTAGTTAGTTAGTTAGTTAGTCGACAGATCAACCTCATTGCACATCGAACCATTCAGTCCATAAGTGCTCGGATCCTCTCCTCAGCAAATCCCGCAGCGTGTAGCGGCTAACGACGCCAGTTCTGTGTTGGTTTATCAATCTTCTTTGGCTTCCTTCGTAGTGTTCTTGTTTGGCCACCCCTCTTTTAATTTGCTGTTCTCGCAGTCTGGCCATGGTTGTAGATTCACAGTCATCACTTGGTTCTCTCAAAAGTCTTACTTCTCGTAGAGCATTCAGAATGTCAGAATGGTCCATGGCGCGTCCGCACTCCACAGTAGCCTTACCTGCGAGCTTGTCAGCCCGCTCATTACCTTGTACTCCCGCATGCCCTGGCACGAAGATGAAAGTAATCTTTGCCAACTGAGACCGCTCCAGAGACAGCAACCATTCTCTTCGGATCTCACCCCCCTCCCCCCCCCCCCCCCATCTTTATCCTCTTGAGCATGCTCATTGAGTCGCTAAGGAAACATGCCCTAGTGAATGTCTGTGTCTCGAGCCATGTTATTGCTTTACTTATTGCCATGACTTCCATAGTCAGGCTACTTGTGGTCTCAGCAAAAGCGTCAGAATCCTCCTTCACAATACTCCCTCCGGCCTGAGCCGTAAAGGCCCATGAGCTTCTTACATGTCGGACGTCCGACCCATCTGTGTAAATGACAGCATCACCGTTTAGCGAATTCTCGAAAACCAACGCTTGTACTTTCGCCTCCATAGTAGCCGAGTTTTCTTGTCTGCATTTTCTGTCTAGTTGGATGCAAACTCAAAAGGATGTGCAGAAATCTGTTGGCACTTGTACCCACTCTTCGGAAGGTTCTAAGTCCTCGAGTGAACACACTTGTTGAAGAATATCTTCGGCTTGACCCATCCACGGCCGTCCTTATTCTAACCTGCTGCCCTTCACCTTCATAATTTTACTATGCAGTGAATGTTGTGTGTTTGCGTTAACTCTGAGGTAGGCGCGTGCTCTACAAACTTGTATTCTGTCTTCAATGGTTGGAAAATCAATAAGGTAGCGCATCGCCCTCCATGCTGTATCTCTTGTACATCCAAGAATAATGCGCATAGCTTCATTCTGTATCCTTTCCATCCTTTCTATCTGCTTACGGCTGAGAGTCAGGATTGCCATCGCATACTCAAAAACAAACATGACCAGCCCCTCGTATAGAAGACATAGATGGCGCTGCTCACAGTTTGCTGCCGCCATCACCCGCACCGCAGCCAACCCCCGCTTGGCCTTTGTTATCACCTGGTCTTTGTGCTCATTATAAGCAAGGCTTCGATCAAACCGTATCCCCAGGTAATTCATTGGCTGCATTCTTTCCACCGTCTCTGAACACAAATTTACAGTTGGTGTTGGAGTGTTGACAATATGATTATTCAACGAGAACTAAGTCACTGTTGCCTTTGTTGGGTTGACCATTGCCCCAGCCTCAACACACCAAGTAACTTATGCGATTGAGCATAAGTGATGCATAAGCGAGGGTAGAAGAGAACAAGGAGTCTCTGTGGCAAAGTGGTCAAGCCGTTTGACTCGTGCTCCGAAGATTGTGGGTTCGATTCCGGGTCGCGTCCTTCGGTTTACGAGTTACATGTTTCGGAGATTCCCGTGGGTCGTCGCTAAAAGCTACGGAGTTCGTGCTTTGTGTGACGCTTTCCGTGCTGCGGAAAGAGACCGAGCCATATGGGATAAAGCCCGGTGCAATGAAGTCGACCCTGTCGACTTTTAATCGACTTTTAAGCGACTTTTAGAATTGAACATGCGGACACGCGGGCTGGACAGGAACAAGGTATTCGAAGGT
This sequence comes from Cepaea hortensis, assembly GCA_963921405.1. Classification (NCBI taxonomy): domain Eukaryota; kingdom Metazoa; phylum Mollusca; class Gastropoda; order Stylommatophora; family Helicidae; genus Cepaea; species Cepaea hortensis. The sequence continues at coordinate 68,936,484 of OY992896.1, forward strand.
AGTATTGGAAGCTGTAGGGGTGGAGAGGGTCAATCACAAAACGCCAGATATAGGCATAGAAAAATGACAGCAGGGAAAGGGAATGGTGTCCAGGTGAGTAACAGTGATACCTGTAAATGACATGGGCAACAATTGATGGAGTATGCATTATGAAGCGTTTTAATGGTTAATCTCACTTCTTCTTATAGCCCATGCTGTGTGGCGAAGGTAATCATGTCTGTGCATAAACTGTGGGAGTTAAGTCCCATCGCTATATAGAAATTATAATGAAAAATGAAAAATTAAATAATATTAAGTAAGTAGCCGATTTTACACTAAAACAATATGACAGTTGGCAGCGCGGGAATGAGAGGAAGAAGTGTAGATAATTTCATCTCAATCGGATGGACCGTTCGCGAACGCATAAAGGACATACACACACATACAGTACTTTTTATATT